>OY284489.1:10913281-12113281 GCA_958336395.1 Ctenicera cuprea
AAGCTATGACTGGTCCTGATGATTGTGGTAAGCTTTCTCATTGCTCCACCAAATCGTATCATCAGCTTAAATTATAAAATCAAACAAAAAAATCACGTGAGTGTGATTTTTCATTTTTGCGTCGTTCAAGTTCAAATTTCATGTCTCATAAGTTATTTTCGGTGTTGCAAGTTGGCCAGACTAACTAACATCAAAGTCATGGTTCATACTCATGTCATTCATGAGTCATATCATAAACGCATTTCACCCATGAAATGTTAAAAAAATCTACCTAAACGAACAACGATTTTTTTGGAGCCTACCCAATATTTTTTGTAGTATATCTTAGAGAAAACTAGCGATGATTTCGTCTGTTGTAGCTAATCCCGCCCAAGCTTGTGAAAATAACGAAAATTATCCGAACGACCCCTCCTCGTACATGCAATGGGGGTACGACCCTAATTACCCACCACCTTCGCCCTACTACTTTGATCCTTACTGGGGCTATTATTCTCAAAATTATCCAGCTCCTAACAACGAATATCCTAATTCAGCACAAAATAATAATCCTAGAATGACTCCTATACCATCTAGTTGGGGCTATTATCCTCCGAATTATGGACAAAGTAACACACCTTCGGAAAGTTCTGATTCTAATACAGAATTAAATAAAAAACGCAGTACTAGTTCTCGAACAACACCCATACCTTGGTCAAATGATAACGAGCCAGCTAAGAAGCAAAATGGTAATGCTAGATGTACTCCTGTACCTTTTTGGCCTTATTATTACCCCAACTATTCTTACGAAAATGCACAAGGTCAAGAAAACCAAGAAACACAGGAAGCTGATGCTAATGGAAACACCGGAGCTGGAGACGAGCGACAAAATTATCAACAGTACCCACCTTATTGGGATCCTTATTATTATGGGTACTACTATGGTGCTCCACCACCGATGTATCCCCCAGTCTATTCGCCATATCCGTTTTATCCTGCACCCCAAGCAGATACCGAGGAAGTTTCAGGTTATAGTTCAAACGACGAAATGGCTTTCTATGGGGCACGATTTGCTGCAATGACCCCTTCTAATAACACCCAAGCAAGACCTAGAAGTACTGCACCTCCAACTCCAAGTTTACAAAAACAACTGGTTCAGGAAATAACCCAAGCCGCCAAGAAAATGGAAGAAAAACGTAAGAATCGTGAAGAAAAACAAAAGGAGCCTGAAAAAATTAAAATACAAAGTGAACCTTTCGAAGATGATTCTTCTGTAGCGGAAACATCCGATTCCGATGGGGAAATGGTCGGTTATGAGGTCTGTAGACCACCTGTTGGTGGTGGTCTTAAGGCAATTCGTTCTGTTTCTGATATCAAAGTCTACGATGAGGAAGAAAGTTCACATTGTTCCGATGAAGAAGAGGAGGAAGAAGATGAAGAAGAAGGGGAAGAAGAATCGGAAAATACTACTGAAGAGAATGATGATCCGTCTTCAATTTATGTTGTTGACGAAAATATTCCCCATCAATTAAGTGTTATTTTTGAAGAAAGCGAACGCACGGACAGTGCTGCAAGATATATTAGGGAATCCAGCGTAGCCACTACCATCAGCGAAGATACAGCAACCATAGAAAATAGTGATGATGAGGAAGCCGGTGAATCAGATGGAACAGTTTTGGTAAAGTTACCTCTCACGTTCAAAATCAGTGCAGCAGAAAGGCAAAAGGTGACCCTTGTGGTTGGAAATAGTGAAATTAAACCACAAGTAGCAGAAAAAACTAGTTGTAAAGAAGAAATGCTTAAAAGCGATAGTGGAGAACATTTCTTGAAAGCAGATAGAAATATTATGAGACAAGTTAGTAGTGATAGTTACCACACCGCTGATAGTGATGGAGAAACATTTTATAATACACAGAATTCAAATGCAATTACTGAATCCATTAACATCAAAGATAAGGTAAACGTAAAATACAATGAAAGTAAAGGAGACGTAGACTGGTGGGGAAAAATTGATAACGATGTTGATTTACTAAAATCTGCAATGAAACTTGAAGAACAAATTATTACAAAGGATGAAGATATTCCAGAAAATAATAGTTTGAAGCAAGATTTGATTTCAACAGTTTCGATGAACGAAGACTTGCTGGATGCTGGAAAAGAAGATGAACAAAGTATATATCCTCGACCAAACAGCAGTAGTTCTGATGAAGATTTTTGGTCAAATACTGTAAAAGAAGAGTGTTATGAAACTACTCCCATTGTAAAGTTCTACAATGTGGACACCACAGAGGATATCACAAACAAAGATATAGAAAGGGATAATACAGAAATAAAGAATGACAACAATGAAGTAGAAGAAACTACAAGTAAAATGAAAGTGGTAAACGATCTCAATGTACAGGAAGGTATGGAAAAAATGGAGGCTGTGTTAACAAGTATAATAAGTACCATAAATAGTAGAACATCGCCATGTTGCAGTGATGACGATAAATCAGATGAGGTTGATTTTTGGGCTCAGATTATAAATTCACCAGAAAAACCAGAAAATGACAACGTTCATGTTACTAAAATTGCAAATCAAGAAGTACAAGTTCCTTTAGAACAAGAAGATACCAATACAAGCTCTGCTTGCTCTAGAAATAGCAGCTTAAGCAAGAGCAATGTATTGAACGGAGAAGAAAATGTTACTAATGGAACTTTCAACTGTCTCGAGTCCGAAAATCAGCAAGATGAAATTGAAGAGAAGCTTTCCATTGAGACTCAAGCCAAGACTGAAGATAATGTTAACCAAGAGACTGAAGAAGAACTTACTTGCGATGGTCATATTGTTGACAATAATGAAACTAACACAGATGGACCTGAACCTGATCTCAAACTCTTATCCGTCCAAGAACGAATAAGAGCTCTACAAGATTCAGCATCATGTAAACACAATCAGCAATTAGAAGAGACTGAAATAAAAATTAAAGTTAAGGAGCGCATTTCTGCACTGGAAGATGGCAGTGGTTTATTACATGTAGAAAAAGCAATTCATAAACGTAAGTCAATTTCCAGAAAAAGCAGTCTTAAGTCTTACGAAGAATACAGCGAAGAGGAAGAAGGTGATTCGGGTGTTACTTCGGACATAAGCAGACACATTTCAGAGACTGACACAGATCCGGACTTTTCGGATCTGAAGAAACTCAATAAATATCAGCGAGCTTCTACTCATTCCAGACTATTCAAACTTCTTCAAGATGAATGTGATACTGAAGACGTTCTTGAAGATTCCAGGGAAGAAAACCAATGCGAGCGGATGCAAAGCCGTCGGGAACTTTTAAATTTACCTTTACAAAAAAACGGGAGCGACCCTGAAAGCTTTTCGTCTAGTGGCTTTACCTCCCCTGGATCTCCCACCGTAAATGACAGACTCGTCAACGAGTTGATCCAAAGCTTGTTGAGGAAGAAACAAGGCAGAATCTTTAAGCACATGACCATGGAGAAAGTCCAAGCAGCGGCGTTGAGGATTCTTCAGGAAGACATGGATGGGCTAGAAACATTAAGTTCTTCAGAAGATGGTGGAAGTTTCTTGTCCCCAAAGAAACCTGGAACTGGTAGCTCAACTCCAGCGCAAACTCCTCAAGAATATTGTGGAAATTTTAACGAATATAGTCAGTATTATGATTCGTGGGCAGAAGCTGAAAGGTTGTACGAAGGCCAATACGATGTTTTACCATCAAAGGCGTTTAGGTTAATTCAAGAACACGCCGCAATGAACAGACCCGGTGCTATTGGTGGTCTTCTGGCTCGTTGCCCGAGGGTCTTAAGCAACAAAAATGTCCAAAAAGAATTGGTGAAACTTATGGAGAGTCACGAAAGTCCTTCTCCTTCTCCCGATCCTCCCGGACAACCCCCTGACGCGAACCAGGCGTCCAATGCCTCTTGAAAGTCAAGCGAGGAGGCGGAATTTTTGAATTTAGAATTTGTCTAAACATGTAGTGACGTCCTGGGTTTTTGATGAGGTACAAAAATTATAGTTTTGGTTGTTTTTTGTGAGAATTGGTTTATTTTATTTTTTAGCCTTTTTTCGTCGATGTAATTATTAGGTTTTGTTTTGTAGCAATTTTTGAGTTGGTAGGCTTAAATACACATTGGTTGCAGATAATTTTTGAATATGGATCTAGTATGCCGACATTTATTGCACCATATTCTCAAATACCGAACCAATGGTTAAATATGATCTCTTTGGAGTGAACTCCACCTTTGATAAAATAAAATTGAACAATATTTACCACATCCATTTACCACAAATACATTTTTTGTATTTATTTGCATTTGATTATCTATTATATTAAATAACTACATGAACATTAACTGCCTGCACTGTTGTGATTGCACAGTCGATTTAATTTTTAATCAACACAATAACAAACATTTGTTTTTTATTATGCACGCTGATCAGATACTCCTCTTGACTATGTTATACAAACTTTGACATTATTTCAAACACTTCAAACAGTGAATTGGTTATTTATAAATTATGATTTGTTCCTTGTTGGGTTTAAATTAAAAGTCTGTAAGTAATACTTTCAGTAGGGGGAGGGGGGACGTATTTACTTCAAATTTTGCCAGAGGTTTTAAAACTCCAGTTACAAAAGGATTTTTTCTGGAAGTTTCTGGTTTCTCGATGGCGTCATATTTGGTACCCATTTCTGGTGAAATAGTTTTACTGATATCATTTGAAGAAAAATAAGTAAAAAAATCAAGCTTGCATTTTTACGCTTCTGGCTTGCTAATCCACCAGAAGTTTTCCATGGGTGTCCAAATGGCTGCTGTATTAGTAGCCTATTTTCTCTTCTGGTCAAGTTACTATAAAACAAGAAGTGTGAATTGGAAAAAAATCTCAGTTATTCTTCCAAAATCCATTGTTTTCCGATCTTACCCTTTATGGTATTTCTATTTTTGGTTTTTATGTACTATTCCACTGGTTTACGTCAGCGTTTTCTAGATCCTTGGTTACGCCACTGGCCAGCATATAAACTAAGAGAATGGGCACAAAAAAATGTTTAAACAACTAATTAATATTAAATGTAGAATAATTAAATTCATAATATGTAGCATTGGCTTATAATAATGACCCTTTTTATATACGCCTTCCACTGGCAACATTTGATGTTTATAAAATATACATAATTTTCCATTTTTAATTTCTTATACTTTCACTATCGAAATTCGATTTGTTTTTTCCTATGTCATAATTTATCTGTGACGCCCTCTATGAATTTTTGAAATATGAAAATCAATGATTTTGTATTCAATAAAAGGGGAACGATAAAAAATTCGAGCTTCAGTTTAAGTTGGGCTTATTCTCCTTCTCCCTTTCATTTTTAGCTGTAGAGTTTTTATTTTTTTTGCAAGCAAACACAAATAACTTTTTTTTTCGTTTATACGGTGAAAAACTCACCGGCTTCTAATGCATACATATACTTCTATTCTTGTATAATTTGAATTTAAATCAGCGGCGCAACGAATCAAAAACTAACGTAGCCGAGCACGTTAAGAGTATCTGATCTTACGTAGCAACCATTGGGATATAATATAAAATATTTTAGAAAAAATACTACTTTTAAAGTCCCTTTTTAATTATAGGATCATCTGGAAGGATTTTGTTTTAAAATTATATACAGGGGGCGTCAAAAGCTTTGCTAATATTCACTTCAAACACAGATGTAACCTACTGCTAACGTAGAGCTGTTGCTTATTCGCAACATAATAAACTGGTGGTTTTGTGTTAAACATTCGTGCTTAGTTTTAATATTTACGAGCTTTCAAAGCTTTCAGCTTTCAGAACGCGTGATAACTTTTAACTTTCCTGCTTAATTTGTTTGAGCAACCCCGTAGATGGGTGTGAAAACGATTGTGTTAATTAAATTAAAGAATTTGTAACTGATTGTGAGGATTAAGAAAAACATAAATATTTTATTTACAAAGACCTATGTAGTAGGTTGTATGATATGAGACAATCTCAAAAAAATTCTAAATTTGAATGAAATAATATTAGAAAGTTACATTTTACAATATTTACTTTGAATTTCAAACTAATTTTTATAAACAGCTTACCTTCTGATTATTAGCTCAATTTTAATACATTAATTACAACTAAGCTAAGACAAACTTTACTCATACAAGGCTAAACAAATATAGATGCTACATACATTGTAACAAATATTTTTATAAAATAAACCATAATTAATCTTTATTATAAATGAACAGAGAATCTTACTTAATGTTCTATTACTGAAAAAGGTGCAGTTTGCTTCAAGAGATACAATTTTTCATTTATTTTAAATTAATTAACAAATTTACTTAATTCATACTAATTTTTCAGTCGCTTTTTCATTTATTCATGTGTGATTAACTTAATCGTGTGTTTAGAATTACCAGCATGTCATTTGTTTTTAAATTATTAAGTTCATTTCACAATAATGCATGAATTATTTTCACAGTGTGTTTCATTTTTCTTTTTTCTAAACAGATTTTTTTTGAAGCACATCAAATGCAAGTAAATATGGAAATGTATTTATTCCCGTTGATAGCAGCCACATTTTAATAATTTATTTAATCAATTTTTTTCGTTTTAGGTCCAGGTCAGTCAGATTATTGAATTGGTTTCAGTAACGACGTAAATGTAACATAAACATCATACGTAACGTCGTAAAAGCAAACGTTACAGCAACGTTCATATCAACTTATTGGAGTAATGCGTGAATGTTATTTTTTGCTTACGTTTTTGAGCTGCATTTTAAGTGTTTTTATAATAAGCTATGGTGTTAATTTTGTTATCTTCTAGTAAAACTACTCCTTTAACCTGAGTCGGATACGAGTTTTTTGCGAGATTAAACTTAAGTTGCCGCCAATTGTGATTTTTATGTATATATGTTATATTTTGTATGCATTTAAGTAAATAATCCTTTGGTTTTTGCTGGCGCTCATCTCAAAAAGATTGGCGCTTTTCATTATTTATTTTATTTTCTAATCTTTGCATCTTAATAGCTATTTTGAGAACGAAGGTTTTGACGACCTAAATCTGAAAAGAAAAAAATATGACGAACTACTACTAAAGTCGAACGCGCTAATGCGTTATTTATTAATATCTATGTATATTTTAAATTGTTGGATTGTTCTCTTGCCCATTCTTACATTAAACGACACTTATTTGAATCGATGTGTACATACACTGTACCTACTTGTTAGATTTTGTGTAGGACAACAACGTGTGTGTCTTATGGAATTGTTAATATTATTATGGATATGCACATGCATGTAGTATTTATTATTTTTAAATAAAATTATTATTAGTCAGTATTAAAGTGTCTTTTTTACTTCCTCACATGTACGTATTGTACAGAGAAAGTATGGTGATGCTGTTTGGGGACTTCGGCGTCCATAGAATTTTTTTTTACAGGGGAGGGGGCTACCAATAGTGGTTGTTTGACCTTCGGGTTGAAAGGGGCTCTCCCCTACAATCTTTAAAAAGAATTCCAGTAAAAAGTGAATTTTTGTCGTGGTGGCCTGCATGTTCGACAGTTCTTAAATGGTTTTGCACCATCTACATGGGTAGTTACATGTTGCTCAAAATATACACGCTATGCCGGAGGATTACTTCGGGTGCCAATGTTTGAGGATAGTAGTCATAGGGTGCCCAGCAATATGTGCATAGTTTAAGGATGTATTTTTGAGTTTAATTTAAGTTGAAAATATTCAATAAACATATATCCGGAAGCGTCCAATTTTCGAGAAAAATCTTCAAAAAATGGTGGGGCAAATCACGTATTAGTTAGTATCTCCGTTATAAATTGAGATATTAGATTCAAATTTTGTATTCACATTTTGCTAGTAATGATTTACAATCACACTTGTTTTCGTTCAAATCTATCAGTCAAAGGCGTAGATGTAGGAGGTGCTCGACTTATTTACACACTCTAAATTTTGTAACTTTTGACTTCAAAACTCTATTTTCTGTACAAAAGCACACAAAAAAGTAACGCTTGTTAAATGTCGCAAAAACTAACAGCTGTTGAGAAAGCTGCCACGATAGTTGGGGTACTTTCAAAATCGAAGCCAAATTACAATTAATCTAGGTAAACACGAGTTCTCACTACCCACTTTTAATTGACAATTTAATGCGTTCAGGCCCGCGCTAGTGCAAGTCTTTTGTTTTGGCATATCCATCGTAAGTAGTGACGTAGGGAGGGGTCATGGGTTTCTCTTCCAAAAAATTTTGGAAAATTTGATTTAAAATAAACAATTTTACGCACCAAACTGTCTATTTTTTAAATTTATTTATCGTGACTTCACCTTTACCCAGAAGACAAAATAAATAAACAAAAATTAAAATTTATTACAATATTCACTTAGGTTTGCGGTTGCACCGAAATGGTCGGAACTCGTTTGTACTTAATAAAGAAAAACTGGGCTCTGGGAGGGGGCCGGACCCCTAAACCCTTTTCCCTCCTTATCTACGGCACTGATCTTAAGATCTCATTTACGCTTGCACGAAAACAATATTTTTTTGAATAACATCTCTTTTATTTAGGCATATATTAAAAGTTGAATACGTGCTTTTCTAAAAAAAGAAGTTTTATCGTATAACTTCCAAACTGCAGCTTGCTGCTTGTTATTTTACAGAATGAGATGAACTGTTGTCGATTTTTTTGTTTTTTTTTTAAATTAAAAACGCTTAAAATACAAAATTATTATAAATAACCAATATTACGGAAACTGAAAATTTCCTTTGAAAGTACACTCTGGGCCGGCGGGTGGTCTAGTGGTTAAAGTCCCAGGCTTTGAAACTAGACTCCCAATGGCAGTTGGTTCGAGTCCACTGCTCGTCGGTAATTTTTCTGAATAAGTTAAATCTGACGGGTCCATGGATAGTGTATGTAGGTGTGTATGTTGGGTTGCATGTCTTTCAGGGGTGGGGCATGTTAGACCGGTGAAGAGAGTGTGCTGAGCCCGGGTAAGGGGGTGGGATGGGAATCATGGGGTCGTGCTCACGCACGGCTTCATGATTCTTTAAAAAAAAGTACCCTCTAAAAAAACTTTGCCTGTACTTTTCTATACTTTAGATATTGTTACTTATCATATAATTATCTAGCCACACATCCCACCACTCTTACTAGTATACCGAGAGCATAGCTGCATACTAGTAATATTATATGAACATATACTATATGATAGCAAAGCTTTCATAGAAAAATAATAGTATAAACTTGTTGAGAATCCTTTTATGTATTCAACTATTAACTACAAAGCGAGGCAGTAGTGAAGCAAAGGTCGACTCTCGTTTTAACAGGTAGCTGTGTAGTTCGTGCACGCGCCGTGAGACTTATATACTTCGGTCAACGCATATGGGTCTCTCACAGGCTTCAGAACGGTAGTACGCTAAAATTTTATAAAAATTTTTGTGAGAAAAAAGTATTCTTGGGATTAAAGAAACCCAAAAACGAAAGAACAAATTCGTTCATCAAAAATTGGGTAGGAGGGGGTCCTATTCAATTTTTGATGAACGAATTTGTTCTTGTTAACTCCCGCAAGTATTGCTGTACCTAAAAATCAGTTCAAAAACTTTATTCTACTATTACTCATAAGCAATTTAGCACAAACAAAAATTTTTTATTAATTCTCTGTTTTAAATAAAGGAGGAAAAATTATTGGCGTTTTCAAAAATCCATAGAAGGTGTCACAGAGAAACTAGCGAACTAGGACACGAATCAAATTGTAGCTTATCTCTAGCTCGATGAGCGCACAAAATAAAAACAAAATTGTGTGCCCAATTTTTAACGATATAGTTTTTTCAAAATCTTCAATATTTTGAACACGTTTTGGGGTTCAAGAAACCCAAAAAAATGGTTTTAAAAAAATGTCTGTCTCTAATAAATATTTGAATACCATAACCTCACCCTCTATGGATTTTTGAAAATCAAACATTGATACCTTTTTATTTATTAAACGGGAAACAGTAAATAACTTAAGAAGAATTATTCATCATGACTGTTAGAACAAAAATCTAAATTTATACTTGGTGAAGATACACGTCTCCCCCCCCCCCCCCCACTAAACTATTCTAATTTTTGGCTGACGAATTTAGGATTGCTTTTTGAGGGTAGAACTAGTATATCATGAAACAAAATTAATTTTGAAAATCTCAAAACAATCCCAATGGCACCTCCCCAAAATTTTGTAAAAAAAATATGTATTTCATAAACTGGCCCTACGACTTTTTTTAAGTTTGTATGTCGATCAAACTGAAAACATAATGGTTTTTATACAACTTTTAAATTTCACTGCGACTCACTTTAAATATTTGAAAATTGATACTTTTTTATTTAGTGAACGGGGTACGATAAACATTTCTGCTTCAGCAATATTGCTCATCAGAATGTGATTTAGCATCAAAATGCTTTGATTATAATTATAAAATTGACGCTTTTGCAATATTAATACCTAGTATGGGAAAGTCCAGTCGAAGTTAACACTTTAGCTTTTGTTGTTATACATATACGAATACACAAAAAAGATACTCTTGTTCAAAATTGCTAAATCCAACAGTTTTTATGATAGTTTTCTCAAAATGTGAAAGTAACTTCCGGAAGAGGGAAGAATTGGAAAGTTCAGGCTGTCCTCTTCTAGAAGGTGTAATTTTGTAAGAAAGCATTTTAAGGCCTATGTTCATGGAAACTATGGAAGCTGCGCACTTTGAAGAAATGCTGAGATCATATTTTGGTATTTTTGTATAGACAATAAGATTTTTATGTCAAAAGTTAGAAAATCTTAAAAGTATTTTAAATACACCCCCCCAACCACCCCAATTTACGATTGATGAATTAAAATAAAAACAAGTGAAATTGCAAATCACAAATAGTAAAATGTTTTTACAAAATTTGAATCAAATATCTGTACTTTTGGCGAAGATATTTCATTAAAATCTGAGATTGTGCCATCTTCGGAAAATCTGTAACCCCGTAAGGAAGCGTTTACGGACTTATGTTTATATGACTGTTTTGTTTAAAATTGCTGTTTGAATTTAACCACTGTGCGTGGGGCTGTTCAGTTTATAGTTGCTGCGTTCGAGTTGGGCCCTTTTATAACCAATATCCCGGACGTATTGGACGGCCAATCCGGCCCTGGCAATATTTAATTACGTAATGGATGTAGTCGAATTTGATCTGCCACCTAGCACCAAAAGGCAAGGAAATATAGTGGCAATTATTGTCGATTGCCGTCTTGTTAAAAACGTTTTAGTTTTGAAATAAATAGAGCAATTTTTAACATATATAATTACCAGGAAATTGGTTTCTAAATTTTAAAAAACAATTAATTAATACGTACCTTATTTTGTTTCTGCATTAAAATTAAACTGCAAGGTATAGTCATTCTTCAACTTGCAAGTGTGCATTTTTTCTGACGTTACCTACTTATGTTGCTTCATGTATTTCTAAATGCTTGTGTTGGCATTCGAGTTTCGTGTTAAAATATTTCAGCAGAGAACTTCCCGTGTTGAGTGTTTGAAGGCATTTTTCGCAGTAAAATGGTAAGTTTATGGAAATTACCTTTTCTTATTTTTGTAAATGTTTTGAGTCCTGTAGTTGTTTCATGATTGTTAAAATAATAATCAACAGGGACGGACTAGCTTTTTATTTATGCAGATGACGTGTATTGCCTGCAACATTTATTAAATGAATTATGCATTTATAAATAAAGGTGCAAAGGGTAACATTAAGGCTTAAGTAAAATTTTCTTTTAGTTTGCGTCTGCACTTGCAAAACAAATATGTAGTAACGTTTTAGCAAAGTTGATAATTTGCCATTAGGGCCAATGTTTTGAAGAATTTATATTATTTTAATTGTCTTGCTAAAAGTTAATAAAAATTGAAAAATAAAACATATCTTGTGGTTTACCATCAAAGAGGAAAGAAAATTTATTTATCACAGGATGAAAAAACCTCACTCAGACCGTGGATTATCATACCACAATAAATATTGTAAATCCGTTTAAAGTAATATTAAATAAAAAATTTTATTTTACTTTAACAATAATTATTTATTTTAACCTTATACGTACTACCACCTGTTTACATACCCCTTTGATAACGGCATGTAAGCAAGTCAAAATACGTATAAGGTTAAAATAAATAATTATTGTTGAAGTAAAATAATAGTACATTATACACTAAGGGAGAGAAACGTCTTATTTTTCCTGAGGGGTAATTTGAAGCCCGAGGGCTACAAATACATCGAGGGAAAAATGGTTTTCTCTCCCGAGGTGTATATACTATTTTTTCCACGTTCGGGAGTAGAAACACTTAATTTCATAAATAAAGAATTTTAATAAATCGGAGCGAAATTACAATATTTAGAAGGCTTTGGGATGTTTCCATGCAACGTACCATGACAACAGACATTTGTTTACAAAAATAAATATGAAATGAAATAAAAACTTCCCTAGGGAAATTGTTGTCTTATTTCGTCCCTAGGGAGTAAATGCTTTACTTCTCTCACAATTGTGATGCCATAGAAACCGACTTCTACTCCCGGTCGTGGAAAAACTATTTTATTTATCAATCTAAACTTCAATGAAGTAAAGCTGGAACTTATTAATAGCATTTAAATTAATGCTAAGCATAAAACATTTAAATAATTTTAACATTAATATTAATACGTCTATATTTATTTGAAGTTTGTGTTCAAAATAAAAATTTGTTTACACCACCCAATTAGCTAACGTGTAACCGAAATGTGAATTGAAGGTTTTTGCCCTAAAATTTAATTTTTTTAAGTAGCAATGTATCAACTTTACCTAATAATATAAATACAAAAATTTTCAGCATCTTCTTACAATATTCCTGTCACTTGGAATACTTGGCCAACACATCACCGAAGGACTACATATTCATCCATACAAACCTTGCAACTGTGACGATCACCACAAGAAAAACAGAATTAAACGCTCCCAAATTGAAACAAATTTAGAACCCAACCATTTGCACCCTTTAGTCGGCTCACTTGAAACAACCGCCTTTAATAACAATCAATTCAAAGGAAACCCCATAAATGATGAGGTCGTTCCACCAAACCACTTGCAATGGAACATGAGAAATCAGGGCGTTAACGTCAAACATGAAGGTAATGACAAAGAATCTGACATTGTTGGTTTAGCCGGGTTGGCCCATATTCATGCCCTTGCAGCACGAGCTAAAGCACGTGCTGCTGTTGCTCGTGTAAGAGCTCGTGCTCGTTTGCATCGCCCACTGCTTCTAGAAGCAACCCCTGAAGAATTTTTAAATGATGATGCAGCAATGGATCATTCTCAAAATAATTTTCAAGTTACAGATCCAATTCTGTCTATGAATTCTGCACCACATCAAAATTTTGATACTTCGAAACCAATGCAACAAACCACACCATTACAACTGGATATGAGTTTCAAGCAACACCAGCATGGGCCACCTTCGCAACCACAACCTTCTAATTTAAAAATTACAAACGTTCACCGACAACTATCGCATCTTGCCGTCCCAACTCCAACTCAAAAAAACAATTTTGAAAGGCCAATAAATAGTAAAGGAAAACCAAGCACTCAAGTTGATTTTCCAAATTTGGAAGTTGTCGTACCTACATCTCTTCCAAACTCTGCTAGATCAGCTGAAAATTATGAAGAGGACCAATATCCACCCCCATACCCAGATATACCAACTGTAAATTACAATCCACAACCTGAAATACGCATTCATAACATTGATAACAGCGAAGAGGTTTATCAAAATCGGAAACCAGGTTTTTCCATCATACCTGTTAACTGGAAACCACCTCCATATAGTAACCTATATGTGCAGGGTGAATACGAAGAAACAAATGGCCAGGAACCAATTCTGGCAGTTTTTCCAGGAAAATGGACAGACGGTGATGATTACGACACAGATTACTATGAAGACTATGATGTTATTCCAATAGCATACAATATACCTGAAGAAACAACCCAGAATTATTACGGAAGGTCTGCTGAGTCAGAAGAAGTTGATACCGATGAAATTCCAGAACAGTTTGTTGGTATTAAAAAGCAGCTTCAAAATTGGGAAGAAAACCCGATGATATGGCGCCCAAATCCCAACACGTCGGAGCAACAACAAAGAGCTGCTGAACCTTCCAACAAACGCCATTTCCACCATGGTCATTCTCACACCTTTGTTCATAAGCATATTCACAATCATGGTAAGCCTGTAATTTCAGAACACTCATCAGAATATCAGAGTCAACATTCTGGATTTGCGCACGCTGGGAGTCAAGGCCAACAATCTGGATTCGCGCACGCTGGGAGTCAAAGCCAACATTCTGGATTTGCGCACTCTGAGAGTCAAGGACAACATTCTGGATTTGCGCACGCTGAGAGTCAAGGACAACATTCTGGATTTGCGCACGCTGAGAATCAAGGTCAACATTCTGGATTTGCGCACGCTGAAAATCAAGGCCAACATTCTGGATTTGCGCACTCTGGGAGTCAAGGACAACATTCTGAATTTTTCGAACATCAATTACCTGAATCTTCTGGTTACCATCCAGTTCAGCATTCTTCTCATATTCAAGGTCAGCATCAAAAATCCGGATTTGGACATCATTTAAGCCATGGGCACTCACTTACGATTAATCATCAGAAAACGACGGTCGTTGTTCCTCCAAACAGTCATAAAAATATAGCAGTAGCTCAAGTTACAGGAACCAATAATGCTGTGACTCAGTCTCAGTCGTCTAGTGCAGCACATCAACAAGGCTTTGGTAGTAATGGATTTGCACCACCACCACATAATTCTAATTTTCAATCCGCACAGGTTAGTGGACACAATAACGCTGTAACCCAAACACAGGGATCTGAGGCACCTTTTGTCGGTAGGGAACCAGAAGGTTTTCTTGGTGCTCCTTATTTAATTAATTTTCCTAGCCGACGTGATAACCTTTGGCGTACCCATAATGATGCACCGCAAAAATTTGTAAGAAAACGTTCAGTTGATGATAATACTCTGGATAATGATCTTAAAGCTGATTCTAAATTTAGTAAAAAACTTTTTGATTTCTTAATGCAAGAGAATAAAATTTTAAAGGAAATTAAAAAATCAGCAAAGTATGATAAAGAATTACTTTTTATAACAGAGGTTGGTTCTAACTTGTTAGATCATTTCGAAAAATCTTTAAAGCCTCATTCTATAACAAAACGTACCGTACCAATTTTGCGATTAATAGCAGATCCTAACGCAAAATTAGATGTTCCGAAAACCTTGGAAAATATGGGTACGGTTGCGAGAAATTCATTCGAAAATAAACGCGCCCCTATGTACCATATCAAAAACTTAGCAGGTTCAGCAAAGGATGCTTTTTTATCCACTCTTAGAATTGTACCACAAGATTTCCTCGTACCTTCAAGATACAAAATAATTGACAGGGAAGGAGAAAGCGCAGAACCATCAAAACTACAATATCAAATTTCGAAGAGGGGCAATGATGCAGTTGGTGCCATTACTCCATCTCTACTACCACGTGCCCGTTCATTACGAGAAAGGATCAGAGAAAGGCACAATCCTCCGCAAGAAGTTCCTGTGCGACAACCTGAAACTGCTAGAGAACCAGAAGATCCGTACAATTTCTCCAACACGTATACAAAAGTTGGATCAATGTTGAGGGAAAGCGTTCGTTCTGGTCAAGAGGCACTGTCCCATATGGGTGAAATATACCACAGCACAAGAAAAGCGCTAGCTACAGCTCGACATTCCGCTCCAAGAGTTTTGTTATCAAGCATGCGAATTCCTGCTGTACAACATCATCCACCATTACTTCCTCATAATGACAAAGTTTTGGTGATAGCACCAAAAATCGTTCAACTAAAACAGGAAGCCGTTGGAGCACCACATTATTCAGACAAAATGGACGAAATGGTTGGGATGGGACACGTTATGGATTCTCTGGGCATTTCAAAACCAGACACGGACGAAGTTGGGCAAAGAAGAATTGTTTTTCACCCAGCAAATATTGGACGAACACTTGAAAGAAGACCCATCATACCGAATCTTCAAGCTCGATCAAACTTTGCTGAAGATGTAGACCCACCTGCCTTGATTAAAGAAAAATTGAAAAGATATTTTGTTCTGGCTGATACCTTACAAGCAGAAGCTCCAGAAGAAAACGTGCAAGAAACCATGGAGGCTTTAGATAACGCAAGAGAAGCTGTTGGTGCAAGTTCGTTAAAAGAGTTCGTCCTACAAATGAAAGACGGACTCTCAAGCCTCTTCAAGGATAAACTTGAAGAAGCTAGAGATCAATTGAGCGACTATTTGAGCATCCCGAATGACAGTTTAGATTACAAAAAAGTGAAAGGTAAAATTTTGTTAGAATCTGAAGGAAAACCTTCTCAAACCCTCAAATTCAAGGTTGGTAATCCATTATCACATAATGTTAAATTGTCTCAATATTCTAACCCAAAAAATGATAGGGATCAGGTTAAGCTTGCTTCTCAACAACTCTTTGCTTCAAAAAACATTCCCACTGTTGAAAATCAAAATGAGCAGGTGGGAGCTGGTTTACTTTTACCTAAACAACTTCTAACACCTTTTATGGGACAACCTTCTAAAGCTGAACGCCGTCAGTTTTTTGAAGAATTGGGTGATAGTGAAGAATTAAGTGACGAAAGCAGCAATGAAGATCAGCAAGACAAGGCTTTACCAACTAATGCCAATTCAACTTCTGATAACACTAATGCGAGCAACCAAGAAGTTATTGGTGCAATTAATCCAATTATATTTAATGAAACCTTCCAGCTTAGTGACAGTCAAACTCCTTCTGAATTTCTAGCAGCATCCAATGGAACAAAACATGCTAATCATACCAACAGCAAATCGACCAACGTTGACAGTGCAGAGCTGTGGGAACATAAATGCAATTACACCAAAACTACAACTAAAAAGGCTCCTGAAGGAGATTCAAAAACATCAGATGGTGCCAAAAGCACAACCAAGATAATTATTGAAAGGGGTTCAGACGAAACGGATGAGGAAATTGAAGATACAACAACCAGAGAAGAAGAGGAAACCACAAAGAAGATTGAAGCAGCTACTAAGACGGATGCACGTTTTAAAAATCAGAATAAAACTAATGCAGTGGGTACTAGTATGAAAATGGGAAAAGCCCTTCTAACTCCGTTTATGGGTAAACCATACACAAAAGTAGTTCATACTTATTATAATCAATATGATGATAGCTATGAAGGGGAATCGTATGAGGATGGTTACTTGGGGAATCCAATAGTTGGCAATCCTGAACAACTGCAAGTCTTGCCGACTGATGGAAGTAAGAAGAAAATTACAAGTTCCTCCAGGAAATTAGCGGCGAAACAGAAAAATAATTTAGATGATTCATTAGAACAAAATCTTATTTAGTAATTGATTGGGTAATCATAATTTTTTTAATTTACGTAATATATTAGTTGTGCGTTTGGTTGAAACAAATGTTATGTAAATAAATGTATTTTTGTCATTTCCCGGTTAAGTATTTGATAAGGTTGTTTATGATGACTAATAATATATTATAATTGTGGTAAATATAATGAATCATTGACAGATTAACGTAAGTGGTTAGTGTGACGCATATTATTATCTTTGATGAGTTTAACGAAAGATATGTTTCCAAAAAAAAAGTTTTAAATGTACCTTTACAATGCCTTTTAAGGGAAATTATGACTTTAGAGAGATAATAGAATTTATTTATGCTTTTAGGTAAAAAAAAAGAATTAAATTGCCTGTGAAAAGAGGGAACTTTGAAAGCTCTCTCTTTATTCCCATTTCTATTAATTAAGATGATATTTTTAAATAGCAGCTGAAATGTAATTGTTGTCTTAAGAGTTTAAAATATTTATCAGGTTCGATAAATTTTAAAATTTTATTGTAATACATATAAAATTATTTTTTCTAGTTTTTACATAAATGTTTTTAAAAATAATACAAGTGTTTGCTTATAATATAACGTATATAACATTGCATGTATAGGTTATTAAAAAAATAATAGTCTTGATCTACAGAGGGGCTAGGAAAACCCCGGCCACTTTTCTTGGGGCGGTCAAGAGATGGCGCTTTAGTAAAGAAAAATAAAATTAAAATACTGGCAACAACGCAGAATCCAAGACGTTTTAGGTGTTTTGATTTAATATGGGGTGTATTTTACAACTAAAACGTCTTGGATTCTGCGTTGTTGCCAGTATTTTAATTTAATTTTTCTTTACTAAAGCGCCATCTCTTGACCGCCGCAAGAAAAGTGGCGGGGGGTTTCCTAGCCACTCTGTATTTTTGTACATAGCTACTTAGATAGTATTGTGTTTTTTGTATGGTTTAATTTTTTTCATTGTTCCAAAATTGTCCTAAAACGATTTTATAAAAAAATATTAAAACTTCTTATTGGATATCTCATACTTACTGTTAGTTGCGATATGAAGTTAATGGTTTTTATTTTTGGTAAGTATTCTGAAGCAGCAACCTAAAAATTATATGCTTGTTAATATACACAATAGAGAAATTAGTTGAAACAGTGCCGTACCCAGTTTTTTAAGTGTTAGGGCATAAAGCAATTTCACATGTATATTAAGAATAGTAAAATAATAGTACATTATATATTAAGGGAGAGAAACGTCTTATTTTTCCTGAGGTGTAATTTGAAGCCCGAGGGCTACAAATACATCGAGGGAAAATGGCGGTCTCTCCCGAGGTGTATATACTATTTTTTCAACGATCGGGGGTAGAAACACTTAATTTCATAAATAAAGAATTGTAATAAATCGGAGCGAAATTACAATATTTAGAAGCCTTGGGATGTTTCCATGCAACGTACCATGACAACAGACATTTGTTTACAGCAATAAATATGAAATGAAATAAAAACTCCCCTAGGGAAATTGTTGTCTTATTTCGTCCCTAGGGAGTAAATGCTTTACTTCTGTCACAATTTTGATGCCATATAAACCGACTTCTACTCCCGGTCGTGGAAAAACTCTTTAATTGAATCAAATATATATTATAAAAGCTGAAACCTCCATTGGATCTTATTGTTACTACTTACAATTACGCTCTACACCTTTATATAATTTTTTTGTTGAATGTTTTTTTTTAATGATCTAAAATAGTAAAAGGAAACGAGATTTAACTTTTATTAGCGTAGTACGCAGTTTTTCTTATTTTTCTTGCTTTCTTTCGTTTAAACGTAAATAATAAATACAGGGTGGAACAATAAGGCCGCCATGATCGACATCTCCTTTACTATTTGTTGTTTGTTTAATCTTTTACCTCTTACACCCGAAGGTGTCGAGGTAGTGGGGTCTTTTGGCCTTTAAACCGCTATGCTCCTGAAGCTTTTGCAATCCTTCATGCACATTCATTCAATGTCATGCACACACATGTGTTTTTTGTATGTTTAAAATACAAAAAAAAATGTTTCTAATAAAAATTGTAGGAAACCAATTAATAGGACCACATTTTAAAATTATTTTGAGTTATACAGGGTTTTCATATTAAGGTAGCATATCAAACCTATGTTATTTTTAAATAAAATATTCTAATTCGTCTTTTAATTGCCTTTTTAAAGGCACTGATCTGGAAACGAAAATCATTATTTAAATGGTAGCGGCGGCGTAGAAACGTCCTAGACCCGCATGCTTGGGCACTCTAATGAACTGGTGCCCCACGGTGCTTCAACCATAATCTGCTTATTGTTGTTAAAGATGCATTTTCAAAAAAAAAAACCTGCAGACTATTTCTTAAAAAATCTAGATAAGCATCTCCATTTACTTTGCCATCAAAAAAGTGTGGCATAATCACATAGTTATACTCCTACAATATATATGTGTCAAAGCCTCCTCCTATGCAGTGTCGGATTAACCGTACTGGGGGGCTTTAAATTACGGTTTGGTTGGGCCCACAAAAATATTAACAATAATTTCAGACTTGTCAGGTAGTGAGAACACATTTTACCACTGACTAATATTGCAGTTTCTAATTTATAAAAATAAAATTGTTTAATTAACCATCCTTTTTGCTTTTCTTTTAAAAGTTTTTGGTTTTGAGCACTGGTGAAGCTTTTGGTTATTTTAATAATTATTAGTAATTGAGATGGTCCAAAAAAGAAAACTTACACCACATAATACATAATAGATATGAACACTATCAGCAGTTTGGAGTAAATAAACATTTCGGCATGAAAGCTAGGTGGACCAAAACAAACATAGGAAGGACTTTCCTATACTTCAAAAGTTGTTTGATCATACTTCAAAAGTATGTTTATAATTTTTGATTGGAAAAAAATTCCTCAAGATTAAATAAAACCAAAAATAGAAGAATAGTTTTCACTGCACACTTGCCACTATAAAATGTTTAAGCAAATTAATAAAAAAAGCATTTAAAATTTATTATTCTTGTTTTCAAAGCCAACTTAAAAAAATAATTATGAATATCATTATTAGGTATTTAATTTTTTTTTAAACACGCCCTCTGGCGACTAAAATTAAAAGTAAATGGGTAAGTATCATACATAGCAGTAAAGAAAATTAAAAGGTCTATCCAAATATGCACAAATATATAGGGCGTTCCTTTAAAAATAAAAAATGTTTATCACTTCCGGCTAAACCGGAGGTCCAAATTAACACCGTTTTACGTCGTAATGTGCATTTTTATGTGTATATAACCCAAAAAGAATTTGAAATTAATAATTTAAAAATTGAGAAAATGGCCGGTTGTTACATGTTCTCGTGGTCACCCGGTATGTGTATAATCTAGTGCGCGGGCTTCTCCAGATTTTTCTTATCTTGTCTTGGCAACGTCGCAGTGAAATTTTAAAAGCAAAACATATTTAGAAAAGAAAAGGAATAAAAATAATGTGCAAAAATAAAGGTACAGCGTTCTATTAAACAAAATATACGTTTGTTATGCCACTATTATATGGAACTTCTCTTGTATAATTGAAAATATTTTTAAAATGTCATAACAACTTTTATTTAAAAACTGTTTCAGTATTTTTTATTTACCCAGAGGATACAATAACCACAGCGGCTTTGTTGACTCGCCCTATTGGTAAATATTACCCAAACCTACCTCCCAATCTTTAATAGTGGGAGCTTTTAAATATTAATAATAACTTCCATAATCCGCAGAGGTGTTCTAACTTAATTAGAAGCACGTGCAGTTACACCTTTTTTTATATATACACGTTTTGTTTCAATACCACAACCAAACTTCTAGTGATTCAGATTCGTTTTCTGTCAACAAATTCTCTTTAAATTTACAAAACTGTGGTAATAAAAATCGTTAATTTATATTTATAAGTTTTTTAAAACGTAATTACTATGTTAGTGTCTAATTTGTGTTCAAAAATATTTGAC
Organism: Ctenicera cuprea; assembly: GCA_958336395.1. Taxonomy (NCBI): domain Eukaryota; kingdom Metazoa; phylum Arthropoda; class Insecta; order Coleoptera; family Elateridae; genus Ctenicera; species Ctenicera cuprea. The sequence goes on from OY284489.1 coordinate 10,934,696, forward strand.
TGTAAAGGTGGGGTGATGGTGATTCAATTTAGTGGAATTCAACAGTTACCTACATCAGAAAAAACTGGACAGACGGAAATGTCTACAGATAAGGCAAGTTCATTTTTCTTCTTTTTGTGTGGAATTGATTCTTATTGATGGCGACTGTGCATTCTTTCGAAATTAAGTCAACAAAAATGTGGTTAGTCTTGATGGTTGGCGAATGTTTGAAAAATGTTGAATGTTATAGCTGCAACACTTTTTGCATTTTTAACTGATTTTAAACGGATGTGTGAAACTTTTGGTTCCTAGGGGTTAGGCCGGTATTACACTATCAAAGATTTGATAAAAGATCTTTTATAAAATATCTTTGTCAAAGAAATTTTACAATGTAATGGGCTATATTTTATAAAAGATTTCTTTTATAAAATATCTTTTATCAAAGTTAGCTACGTTCGACCATATTTGATAAAAGATTTAACAACCACTTTATAAAATGGCGTCAACTAAGTTCACGTGGTCACTTGATGCTACTAAAACTTTAATTTCTGAATATGAAAGTTATGAATTTTTGTATAATGTTCAACACGAAGATTACAAAAATAGAAATAAAAGATTAGAGGCGTATCAAGAAATTTCCAATGTGATCAGCAGTGGATGCACACACATTGATGTAAAAAATCTTCTTTAAGTGCTTTATAAATGGCATCACAGGTTTCGGGTATTATAGAGCTTAATGTACATTGTGGTATTTGCGTAGAATACTTCAAGCTGGAATAACTTTCTCCAGTGGCCAAAAACCGAAGAGTCACAAGAACGCGATCTTCTACACTAATGCAATTTCTTAAATGGGTATTCTTTCGCGCAATAAAAGGAGCAATTTTTGATACAACCAGCTAAAATGTAGCATCATCCATTCTTAAATAATTTTTATAACATGACATATCTTCAACTCTGAGTTTCTTCAATAAGTTTTGGTGTATACCCAGATCGTCACGTCTCGAAACCCATGGTTTAACCCACTCACGTCTTCTTTGCTTTTTACTCTTAGACTTTTGTTTTTTTAATATTGAAAAAATTATGACAATTGCACTAATTGAAGCCACACAAGCATAAAGCTGTTGTTCATTCATCATATGATGACAACTGTGATAAAATATTTTATGTAGTGTAATACTAGTTTTCAAATCTTTTTTTAATCTTTGAATAAAAGAATATTTTATAAAATCTTTTATAAAAGATCTTTTATCAAATCTTTGATAGTGTAATACCGGCCTTATACAAGGTGAGTTGGTACTCCCCACTTATCTTTTTCAAACTGCTTTTATCAAAGAAAAAGTTCTTAATAAAAGTTGTATTGTGTTTTATAATGTATTTTGTTTATTGCACAGTTTACTTGGATTTGAGATACAACATGCAAGTTATACAGGGTCTGTCAAAACCATGCCCTTCTTGATAGCTCTGTTAATATTAAAGATACAGAAAAATTTTAAATGCAAAAGTTGTTAGTACTAATTAACCGCTGCATAACCCCAAAACTATTGTAGGTAATATTGAGTGTTTGGTTACGCCGGTACACATTGTTATTTTAAATAGAACGACTTATATATTATTACATTTTTCGATTTTGCATTTAACTACAAGTGTAAAAGTATTTACGATTAATGATATTAAAATTAACAGTTTTCGAGTCATTTAAGTTTTTGCAAAAATTTTGACATTTGTTGACTAAAATAAAAAAATTACTACTTTAGATACCAAAACGCTGACTTTCTTTATTTTGCACAGATTATTAACACATTGTGAAGTATTCGGTGGTATGTTAAAAACAGCAGATTATTACACATAATTCATAATTAATTGTCGATTTTGTAAAACTTTAACTTTTAATAACTTTTGTTTTTCAGACGCAACACCCAGTATTTTTTAACACAGTTTAATGTAGAATTAAATTCTCTTTCGATTTGGTGTATAGTGTGTTATTCCAAAAATTAATATTTCTATTTTTTTCGTACTTTCTTTAAGTTTCGTAAATCGCAGATTAAAATTGGTATGCCATAAAAACAAAACCAGAACTTTCTTTTATGATGTTCGAAATGCCAAAACAATGTCAAATGATTTTTTGATCTTGCTGTGTACTGGCCACCTAGGTCCTCCGACCTCAACCTATAGATTTTTTTTATGGGGCTACGTTAAAAATGTAGTATATCGTGAATCTCTGACCAGCATACAAGATATGCAAGTTAGGATCGCCTTTAGAAGTATCACACCTCAAATTTTGAAAAATGTTCAAGAATCTTTGAAAAGTTGCGTTCATATGTTTAAAAGAAAATAAGCGTAACTTTGAACATCTACTGCATTATTGGTAGTTCAAATAACTAATAATAAATTTATTCGTTGTAATTGTTTTTGTTGTTGTATTCTTCTTAAGATGGTTAGATTTTAATTTAAATTTGTAGCGTTGTTTCTACCACTTGTAAATATATTAAAATTTATAGCACCGCGTTACCATATATTTTTTAAACAAAATGTTTCAATAAATTATCGATGCGTACATAAAGATGGAAAAATAATTACACAATTTTTTGTTACTATAAACATAACATAAGAAAGTTATTATATTATTTTCATGGCACGCCAATTTTAATTTGCGATATATAAGAAAAGATTTAAAAATGCACAAAAAATATAGATATAGTAGTTTTTAGTCTACAAAACCTTATATTAAATCAAAATAAAAATAATTCTACATTTACCGTGTTAAAAAAATTTGATGTTCTATTTTAAAATCAAAAGTTATTGACATTTGATGTTTTGTAAAATGGGCAACAAATTATGAACACTCTGTGAAATAATCTGCTGTTTTTAACATACCGTTAAATACTGTATAATGTGTTAAAAATGTGTGAAAACAGCAAAACGTAAACGTTCTTGGTATCTTAAATATTAATTTGTATCGTTTATTATAAAGCTTCATTGTACCCCATGGTTGGGGTACATTGAATCAGTATGCATTTTTTAAATTAATTAATTAATGTATTTAGTATAATGCAATATCTTTTTTTTATTTTTATGTTATGTACCCGCTGTATAAACAAATTATTATTGGAGTTCGCTGTAGACCATTCGTTTTTGGAACTCTTTAAATAATAATATTTTATACGCATTAAAAAAGTGGTTGTATCTCCTTTACCCTATTTAACAAGATAATCCGGGGTGTTATTATCCAGACTCATCCTGTATTACATTGAAAACCAAAAAGAGTCAAATTTAGCAACATGTATGTATTTTATTGAACTATGCAAATAATGACTGAACCAGTTTATGTGAGTCATGCAGTTATTTTAAAACTTTAAACTTGAGAGCTCTCCAAAACATATTTTGAATTCTGTGGCTAAATTATGAAATTTTCTAGGACATTACAAAAAAAATTAATAGCAAATGGGTTTAGTTTAGGTTTGGAAAGTTATAGTGGAAAGGATTTTATATAATATTAAAATGATCCTTCAAATTTATGAAAATTTAAACGCGTTGGTAAGAACCGCTCTTGTTAATTAGCAAATTAGTGTATATAATTTCTAAAGTATTAGTTGTCAGTGGCTATTATAGTAAGAATTAATTGTAACAAATAATAAATCAAATGCTGCAGATTTATTACCTACTTTAGCAATAAGAATTTTCTTTCCATAAGAATTTTGTCAAACATTGCAAACAAAAAAGTTTTCAAAGCTGTTTAGTTGATCAGCTATATTGGTTGCCTATACATTTCTTATAATATCTAACAAGTTCAATTTTTCACTTGGCGGACACAGTAAGCACTTAAAATAAACAGTGGCGGTGCATTGAATAAAAATCGGGGCACACAAACGAAACCCATGCTAGCGTTTTCTTTCCTTGTTTATTCAAAAAGGGCTCATGCTTTTAAAGTTCCTTTAAACCTTCTTCATTGTAAATAAAATTAGATAACTTTTGTTGTTATAATACTAATATTAATAATGAAATGCAGTACATTACGGTTATCTCCTAAACAAGTGATATAGCGGCCTGAAGAACTTGTTAACCTCTCTGTTCACTTGTTTAATTACTCTATTAGGATTGAAATTGGTTACATCCTGCACGTAACTTCCAAGAACTGGATTGTACGCTGTCACATATTGACCAGGCTTCCAATTTTGGTAACCATCTGGAACAACATCATCATAATCCTCATGCACGGGTTTATCTTCATCATAATTTGGTTTTTCAGGTTCTTGGGGCTTTTCGGGCTCTTCGGGCGCAGTAGGTTGAATAGGTTGTATGGGTTGAACAGGTTCATATGGCTTAGGTGTACTGGGGCGGTGATTGCCCAACCAGTTAAACAAACCTAGCCCGAAAAGACCCCCTCCATTACCGTGATTTCCACCACCACCATTACCTCCTCCGAATAATCCTCCTCCTCCTCCGTGCATTATTCCTCCCCCATTATTGACACCACTTCCACCGCCGTGAATTCCTCCTCCACCTCCATGGATTCCTCCTCCCCCACCATGATTTCCGAATATTCCTCCTCCCCCACCATGATTTCCGAATATTCCTCCTCCAGGATGTCCACCACCTCCTCCTTGATGATGTCCTCCGAGTGGTCTATGCCCCCCTCCTCCTGGTGGTCGATGACCTCCTCCTGGTGGTCGATGACCTCCTCCTCCTCCTCCTCCTCCGCAGTTGTAGTTGTAATTATGGTTTACGTTTACGTAAGAGTAGGACCAATCAAAGAATGTTCTACCATCTCCTTCTGCGTCTCTTCCACATGGTCTTCTTCTTCGGTGGTGTCTTCTATCTTCGGGTTCCGGTTCTATGGGGAGGTCCCGATTTCCTTCTTCAATAGATGCGCTTGTTGGTGTTGGGAAAATATGATAGAGGGTGATCAACAAAAGGAAAATTCGTTTCTGCAACATAGTTGTTTTTGTTAATTTTATTTCGTTATGAATTTAAACAATGTAGGAGAAATATGTAACGGTTGTTTTGTTTACCAATTTATAAAATTATTGTGTTTGTTGTCTTGTACTAAAATTAATTATTTATATTGAAAAATTTTGCTTAATCATGATACAAGTTTTAGGAAGCTAGAATAGTCGATGCAACAAATTCTTGTTATCAAAAGCTTAGAATCTTAAAGCCAATGTTTCATGCTAATTGATATAATAGAAACAAATGTTACTTTACTTATAATTGTATGCCTTTTACTTGTATTGTGACCCTGAATGCGTTCGATTTTGAGATTTTCAAATTTGGTAAAGGTTCAGGTTGCAACTAGAGCTAGAAATGGTCTACAATTTGGTTGTGGTTACAATCCGCTAATGTCTCTGTGACGCTTTCTATGAATTATTGCAAATCGAAAATACGTTATTATGTATTCTGCTCTGTTTAAGCAGAATTGTTTATGAGTCACAGCAGAATCAGACTATAATTTTCATTTTTACATAATTTGATAATTGTGTTAAGGAGGCTACCCCTTTCCGTCCTCTTAATTTTTTGGCTGACAGATTTAGTATTTGGTTTCTGGTGTTCTTCAATCCAATTAATAGTTTTCCCGAATTTTAAAATAGATCAATATTTTTTTATCTCTATGGTTAAGACAATGCGTGAGCGAAGCAGTATGGCACGCCATTTTACTTTTTATTATTTCTTTTGCATTGTATATTATAAAAATACATAAATAACATTTGAACGACTACCATCTTAATGTCAAGTTGTTTGCAACGAGTTCCATTTCAATTGGATATCATCTTAGATGTATTTCATTTAAACTAAAGTAATTTGTATGACTTTTAATAACATTTAAATTCCTTTTGTGTAAGACATACCAAGAAACCAGATACACCCAAGGATGTGTGGTAAAATTAAAATAGGAATAGGAATACCAACAATTGTGTTAAACTGAGTTTTAAATATTTTGCTTGTCGAACAAATTAAGTGAATTAATTATAAATTAGCTAGTCAGAAAATTTATCCAAGTACTTTATCAGATAAAATGAAATACGCGTTAATTCCATATTTTGGCAATAAATTAGAAAAAATTGCCAAAATTATAAACAAAACAAATAAATGTAAAATAACTTTTGAAACAACAAAAAACCTTTTAAACACTTTGTTTAATGCTAAAGAAAAAACAGACAATTTACTAATATCAGGCATCTACAAATTAAATTGCTCGCACTGTAAATCTGTTTATATAGGTCAAACAATTTTGATATTAGGTACAAGGAACACGTACGTTGTTACAAGTATAAACATCTGAGCGTTTGAAATTCACAAACACTTAAAATCAGTACCTTTAATGAATGAACAAATTGATCTCATAAATTCTCCTCTATTGGACGTTTTGGAATGAGAAATCAAGTCATCTGGACGCAGATATAGAAAACCAAGATCAAGTTATAAAGATTTATTGTTCCTATAGCAACACCAACTGTTTACTTTTAATCTTACCTCTTAAAACGACATGTAAACATGTCGAAATACGTATAAAGCTAAAACTAAAATAAAAAACCCGTTGAAGTTAAAAATTGTTTTATTTACAATAAATTAAAATTAACTTCAACGAAGTAAAGCTCGAACTTATAAATAAACAAAATTTTCATTATTCTTAGAATTTCAAAGCTGTCGTTAACCATCAGTTATTGGAACCTGTGCTAACGTTGCACGATTAATGCAGTTTAATTATTTGTTAGACTGATCACATAAATAGAAAATTAGCACCTTCCTACCTTCGTCATTGTAATCCTAAGAGTTAATATCAATTTATCTTTTTATCACACCACACAAACACTTCTATTTAAATAAAAAACTACAAAATCCAAATCTAGTTGGTGATTTTACCTCTTCTGAGGTCCTCGTCGATTTAACAAGTGTGGAGGTTTTCAAGAAGAAAGGCTTTCGCTTTCAATCGAAAGTGAGAGTATACATCACCGTTATATAAATCTTGAATTTTTCAGGTCTGGCGTTTGTATACCTTTATTAGGTAACAGTGTGGGCAAGACCCTGTTATTTCCTTGTGAAATTAAAATGGCTCGTCATCCGTTTTCCTTTCATATCTTTGTTTGCTAATTAATTGTGTCTTAACGTTCACTTAAGTGGAGAATTGTAACGATTCATACGCTGAATTTTTAAGATTTAAAATGTGATCTAATATGTTTATTGCGGCATAAAGTTTTTAAATAGCGAAAATTTCATGTTCACGCTTATAAGACTCACTTTCTGTCATTTTTTTAATTCTGTTAAACATATAACTGGCATTATTTATAACTTCCAGCTTTACTTCGTTAAAGTCCATATTTAATGAGTATCTGTATATAAAATACTTAATTACTTTAACAATATCTATTTATTTTACCCTTATACGTATTTCGGCATGTTTACATGCCATTGTCAAAGGTTATATGAAGGTAAACAAACAGTTAGTGTTGTTATAGCAATAGAACTTTTTTACTTATCTTGGTAACCGTCTGCAGATGACTGGATTTCTTATTCCAAAATGTCCAGTAGAGGAGAATTTAAGAGATCAATGTGCTCCTTCATTAACGGTACAGTTTTTAAATGTTTGTGAATTTCAAAAGCTTCTAGTATATATAATTTACGTTTATCATCACAAAAGTGTAAACATTTTATGGTGTTATTAGATGTCATTGAATGATTTTGTTCCAGTAAGTGTTTAGCGTAATTGGATTTATGTGGGTGTTTGTATTTGTAACAACGTACGTGTTCTTTATACCTAATATCAAAATTTCTAATTGTCTGGCCTATATAAACCGAATTACAATGCGAACAATTTAATTTGTAAATGCCTGATTTTAGCAAATCGTCTGTTTTTGATTTTGCATTAAACAAAGTGTTTAAGATGTTCCTAGTTGGTTTAAAGCTTACTTTATATTTATTTGTTTTGTTTATAATTTTAGCAATTTTTTCTGATTTGTCACCAAAATATGGGATCGAAGCATATTTAATTGTTAGAACGAAGTTAGGGTATTCGGATAAAGTTTTTGAATGGCTATTTTATAATCTTTTTCTTTAATTAATGTATCAATAAGTTTAGTATTATAACCATTACTGTATGCAATTTGTTTAATAATTGAAATTTCTTTATTATAATTAATTTCATCTAAAGGGACCGTCAAAGCCCTATGTATCAGGGACCTGTATGCTGCTAATTTATGTGTTTTATGGTGACAAGAATCGTGTGGTATTGTAATGTCTGTTTGTGTAGGTTTTCTATAAACTGAGTACTCAAATTTATTAGTTGAATTAATTTTTATGTTTATATCTAAAAAGTTAATGGACTTATTTTGTTCAGTTTCTAGTGTAAATTGTATGTTTGGGTGCAAGCTTTTAATAAAAATTAAAAATTCATTAATTAAATCAAATGAACTATTAAAACATGCTAAAATGTCATCAACATAACGAAACCAAAATATAACTTTCTCAGATTGATTTGATTCGAATATTTGATCTTCTAGATTTCCCATAAATACAAACACCCACATAAATCCAATTACGCTAAACACTTACTAGAACAAAATCATTCAATGACATCTAATAACACCATAAAATGTTTACACTTTTGTGATGATAAACGTAAATTAGATATATTAGAAGCTTTTGAAATTCACAAACATTTAAAAACTGTAGGGGAGAAGTGTGTACCTTGAGACAAAAAAAATTAAAGTTGGATTTCTTTAAAATGTTTTACAGAAAAAGGTCCAAACTAATTACACTTTGTAATATGGTTTATTAACTTCAGTAATATTAAAAAACCTTAACAAAAACATGAAAACATAAACATAAAATTACCGTTCTTAAATAAAGTGTGTTATGTCTCAAGGTACAACTGGTCAGTGTACCTCGAGACACGTTGAAGTGTTCCTTGAGACATAATAAAAAATCATTTTATTCTACTTTATAAGACGAAAAATCTATGAAAAATTGCATCTCCCGACTTCTTCTTTCTGTTCCTCCTGTTATATGAGGTAGTGGTAATTTCATCACTACATCTGTGGCTTGTATTTCATAGACAGTCTCATCCTCCGTTATGAATTTGTTGCCTACTTTCTTTTTTAAGTACTTTACGCCTATTACATCATTTCCAACTTCAATAATTTTTGCAACATAAAATTTACACATTTTTTTTGTTGCTAGTTTGACCAGTACAAAATCATTATCTTTCAAATGTTCAAAACTTTCTTCGTTTTCTTCTTCTATTTCATGTTCTCCCCACTCAACATCTTGTAAACTGTCATCTGATTCAACAAACTCTTCATTATCTTCTGAGCTGCTACTGACTGCAGTTATTAGTCTCTTAGCTGTTAATTTCTTTTTGCATTCAGTCTTCGTTTTTTTACTAGTCGCTTGGTCTTCAATCTCCCGCTTCTCCGGTGTATCAGTCAGTATCCTGCAACGGCCTGGTTTTCTACCACCACGTTTGGAACCTTTTCTTGCTTGTGCCTTTGGAAAGGCTCTTATGCATTCGGGTGTCAAATGAGTCTTCTCTGCTAATGTACCAGGAACAGGCAAGTCATTTTCTCGATCTACAAAATATTGGACATTTGCTGTAACCAGATTCAAAGTTAAGTAAAAGTCACTTACCTGCTGTTGCACTGGGCTGTTCAGACCCATTTGTTGTGGATGTTATTCGTAAATTTGTCTGAGAAATAGAGTTATTTAGTGAAGCTTCTGAGTCAAATGGCCTGTCTGTCACAAATGAGGACAAAAACTCATGGTCGCCAAATATATTTCTATTAAGTGGATATATCCCAGATACTCTAAATCCAGATTGGATGTTATCTGCTGAAAATGCTTTGGGATATGCTTTTCCAATGCACTCTGCGACATCATAGATAGTCATAGGTTTACCACTGTTTGACAGAAGCCACTCACTACACGCTGTATTGTAATACTTTTTTAACGGGCCAAATACTGCCCGGTCTAGTGGCTGCAACTTATGACTTGTGTGCGGTGGTAGTGTGAGCATTATAATGCCATTTTCTTTTGCATAATTCAAACTTTCAATAGAAATATGGCTATCGTGGTTATCCAAAATCATTAAAATTTTATTTGTTTCACTTGAATGAGAATGCTTTACTATATGCCGCAAATACTCTAAAAATATGTTAGAATTAGACCAACCACTTTGATGAGCCATTCCCACACTTCCCACTGGAGCTCCCTTTAACATATGGTCTTTGTAATGGACTCTAGGAAAGACAAAAAGAGGTGGTACTGAATTTCCTAGTGCATTAATACCAGATATTATGGTAACGTTCGCTCCCCTCTCACCGGAAGTCACGCTACCAATTTGTTTATTTCCTTTAGGTGCCAGAATACGAACTGGAGTGTGAACGGTTGATACACCGGTTTCGTCTAGGTTGTAGATGTTTTCTGCACCAAACTCGTATCGGCTCATAACTTCTTCCAGCTTGTCAAAAAAGAGGTTAACGTTGGCCTTGTTGAATGCCGTCGATCGAGCTAAACTGGTTGCCTGTGGCTTACGTAAGCTTATGTCCCTATTCCTTTTTAGAAAGAATTTCAACCAATCTATCCCTGCTTTTTGATTGACCGCCCATGAATTCGGATATTGGATATTATTTTCTGCTGCATAGTTATATGCTAACTTCCTAACTTCCGGTATTGATAGGCCATAATGCATATTTGCACATTGTTTTAAATAAGAATTTATTTCATCTTCTTGAATATCAGTAAACACTCTTTTTACAGCATTGGATGCAACGTAAACAAATTGTTCCTGTCCACTTTCTCTGTGCTTCTTTAAATGTCTGTTTAAAGTAGATCTGTCAACATTATATTCGATAGCTGCCTGCCTTAAGGTGAATTCATTATTCAACACCTTATTAGCTGCTGCAGTAATAGCTTCAGGGTCGGGGTGTGCTCTTTTGACATTTGTTTTACTTCGAGGCATCTAAGTAGACAAAACAAAACGAAATAAAATTAGAATATGTACCTTGAGACATGTCTCATGGTACACTCAGTGTACTGTCTCAAGGTACACATTACTGTGTCATTGAAAATTCTACTCCAGGGGTGTCACATTTTTAGGCTATAAAAATTTGAAATGCGAAAATATGTGCAGCAACCGAATGCCAAACTTGATAGTATAAACAGAATTCACTTAATTTACTTACTTTTTCTTTTACTTCATCCGATGTACATGGATTGATATTTACTTCAATATTGGCAAAACACTAAACACCGCACAACTTCTCTGCTAAATCTCGTTTTGACATAAAAATACATATGGCGCCACCTCTTAGTGTAAGTGTAAAACCCAACAGGATTTTAGCGCGGATATTTGAAAAGTTCCATAGAAACTTTAATGTCTTGAGGTACACACTGTCTCAAGGTACACACTTCTCCCCTACCGTTAATGAATGAGCAAACTGATCTCTTAAATTCTCCTCTACTGGACATTTTGGAATAAGAAATCAAGTCATCTGCAGACGATTACCAAGATAAGTAAAAAAATTCTATTGCTATAACAACACTAACTGTTTACTTTTTCATATAACCTTTGACAGTGGCATGTAAACATGCCGAAATACGTATACGGTTAAAATAAATAGATATTGTTAAAGTAATTAAGTATTTTATATACAGATACTCATTATATAACTGGCATGTTTATAATTAAATAAAAGATATGACTGACATACTTTTAAGTCGATTTAGAATATCCCTAACATATTTTTAATTCAATTAGAAATATTCATGTCATATGTGAAATTGAATTAAAATGATGCCCCCAATTGAAAATATGCCATATGTCATATTTTTAATTGAAATAAAAATATGACAGGCATATTTTTAATTCAATTGTCAGTCATGTTTTTTATTGAATTAAAAGTGTGTTAGTCATATTTTTAATAGAATTAAAAATATGGCAGGCATATTTTTAATTGTATTTCACATATCAATTTCACTTAAGTGTAAATCATTTTAGATATGCGAAATTCTTTCCACGTATGTAAAATTGAAGTTGTATTAAGTGAAATTGTATTTCCGATATGCGAAATTACTATGTTTACAATTTCTGAATAAAAAGTAAAATGGCTTGCCACGCAGCTGCATTTAACTTTTGCTGTCATAAAAATAAAATCCAATTGTCTGCACTAAAGTGACATACTTTCGTATTTGGATGGTACGAAGTCGCCTTTTGTTAAGGCAAAGGTAAAGGCCACCCGGTTTGTTTGTTTTGATTTCGGTGTAATATTCGAAATTTTTATTGTTGGAGTGAAATTATTATTTTAAGTTTATTGTCACAGTTTACAAATTTAATTTTATGGAATGGTTTCTTAAGCCCGTATTACACTATAAAAGATCTTTGATAAGATAAATATTTTACAGTGTATTGAGGTATATTTTGCAAAAGTTGACTATGATTAAATTGTTGATAAAATGTAGCCTCGTGCTGTTAAATTTTATAACGCTTTTGATGACAATCGTTGTCAAAGATCTTTGATGGTGTTATCTGCTTGGATTTTCAGAGTTAAATTCTAATTTTGTGACTAGTTTTAAAATTTTTTTTCAAGTTGTAATTTTGATTTCATCATCCTGAAATGCGAATGTAAAAACTGTAAGTATAAAAAATAGTTTGTAAGATCGTTTTGATGTTTTTATTAAAGCTATGGATTTGAGTAAAGTTTTGAATTTGCCAAAAGCAATTCAAATTTGTTACTGATGCAGAACGCAAGGTTCAGGTAAAAATTGCTGAAACACTTCGCCTGTACTTTCCCATACTTATAAAAAATAATTATTATTATATATCTATAATCACAACAATTATAGCACCTCTAACAAAGAACTGTTACGAGTTTGAGTTGAGTATGACTAATATGGTCACAAGAGTGGTGGTAGCTCAGAGGTTAGGCGCTTAGCCTCTTACGCTAAAGGTCTAGGGTTCGATTCCCGCCGAAGCCATGCAGCAATAAAAATCTATGCCGTAACCCGCCACTAACATTCTCCAATTCAGTGTAGGCAGCCGTGGGGTCTAAATGCTTAAAACCTTTTCTGGTATTTAGTCGTTCGGATTCGACGTTACACTGTAGGTCTGCCGTAATCCACCTTAGCGCTAAGGAGAGTACGTGGCAGAGAAGCGTGCCGGTGCCCAGCAGTGGGACGTTAAGGCTGATTGCAAATATGGTCATATTTGAAGTTACAAATTTGCGTAAATTACAAAGCCAAAATTTAAAAAAAATCGGTTTCTGCCTATTATCATTTAACTATATTGTGTTCGTTTCTTACGCACTACGTGTTTCGCGATCTACCTCGCGCACTCTTATGTTGCCATCGATGCTCCAGTACTTTGCAGCTATGCTAAATTCTTATAAAGTCCATTAGTATACCTGACTGAGTTACGACGAAACAGTTTAGTAAGATTTGCTTTAGAAAATAATATTGATTTTTTGACACGTAGCTGGTATATTTAATATTTCTAAATTAGTGTTTTCAGTTGTATGTAACAACATATTGGTTTCATAAAAAAAATAGATATCTTTTCTTCAAAACTTTAGGTATATATTATGGTATACAAGGACATATTTTACGAATACCAGGTGGGATTCAGGTTGGGCTACGTATTAACAAACAAAAAACTAAGCTCCTAGCCGCCAAGCCCTGAAGAAGGATAGGGAAAAATTTAAGAGTAGAGGATAAGAATTTTTGCAGTTTAACAATTTAAATACCTGGGACCCCAAATTAATAGCGTGAATAAAATCAAGTCAGAAAATGAGAACAAATATGATTGCGTTTTGAAAAACGAATACCAAGAAGAATTTATGGGCCACAACAATTATATGCGGAAGCGGATATAGAATTCGCGAAGTTACAAAGACTAAAGTGGGCACGTCATGTGGAACGAATAAGTGACTCCAGAATACCGAGGTAGATATATCAGGAACAACTGGCGGGCAGAAGAACAAGGGGACGACCGAGACAAAGATGGAGCGACGATATAGAAGAAGATGCGCGACAAATGTTGAACATATAAAATTGGAAAGCAGTGGCATAGCAAAGGGATGAATGAAGGTTAAAGAAGAGGAATGTCCAGGTCAACATGAGACTGTAGCACCATGGAGAGAGAGAAAAAGAGAGAGAGACATAGAAATAACCAAACTTATTCAAAACTACTTTGTTGTTTAAAAGAATGTTACAAAAAAAGCGTGCGGCGTAGCCTACGGGTTCTGCTAGTATACAATAAGAGAAACTGAAAAAGTGTACAATTAAAATTAAAACGGATCGGAATCTGCATTTTTAACTGATGATTTGATTTTTCTTTAATTTGTTTAAATTCATAAATCACCAGAACATTTCAATAAAGTTATCACCATTTTTGCTAATTTATGTCTTTTTACTATTATTTTAGTATATACAGCGAAGTAATTAAAAAAATTGTTTTCGAGAAAGTTTTTAGAACAATATCTTCCACTACTTCAGGTCTTCTTGAAGTTGGTTTTATAGGTAATGGAACTATCAGCAATTTTCAGATGCACTTTTAGTGCAAAATCAAATTCGCAAATCAGCTTGAACAACAATAGTTGTTTATCGCACTGGAATATTAAAATAGTGAAGCTAGAAAGCTTAGTTTATTTCCAAATTCTTTTTTATCAATATGTGTGTTTATATAATAATAAGTTAAAGAAGAAATGTTTAAAACACGCTTTTGGGGCTGAAAAACAACATCTATGAAAAAATATTTATTACAATTCTTATTTCTTCTAATTTGCAGCTCTTTCTGTCAACAGATAATGAATTAGAACACTTATTAAAAGACTTCATTTTCAAACTTTGAACATCTCGTGCATACCCAGGAAGCATGGTACAACATTTTGGTATTAAGATTTTCGACTCAGAATTTTATGACCAACATCGCCACGTGTAGTTCTTTCGCCAATTTATACACACCCTGTATATAGTAACATTTAATTTTTTTATACCTGTATATTTAAAATTTTATTAAAATCGATTCAGTACTCCGAAGATTTTGAGCGTCACACATACTCGGACAGACATAGAACTGTTTTTTACATTCCTAAAACATGAATTTTCGTCAAAATTTAAATATCGATATCTTCTCGGTTACAATACGCAAGCTCATACTGGAAACCTCATACTGGGAGCGGCCGTAGCTCAGTGGTAAGCGCGCGGGCTACCAATGCAGCGGATCCGGGTTCGATCCCGGGCCCGATCGTTCTCCCTCGCAAGGCAACGGGAAACCAGCGAGGTGGATTTTTCCTCAGGAAAACCTCTTTGGAGAAAAAGTGCATGCACTTTCTGTGGTTCGGAGCCCACGTTAAACTGTAGGTCTCCTATGTCTGTCTGTGCAATTTATTTATCACCGCGCACCAAACACAGGCATAGGAGAGAGGTAGCCAACGCAACGCCCTGAATATGGTATGGCACTATAAGAAGAAGATACTGGAAATACGAGAAAGTAGGAAGATATGATAATGTATTTAAAACACATTTTCGCACAGCCTGAAATTAATAATTACTTTAATAAATCTTAGTAATGTTCTGCGTTGTTAACGGCTTTAATTAGAAAAGTTGATAACTGATAAGTAAATAACATAATAGAGATATTTTTGTATTAATTACCCATAACGATTGTTTTGTAATTTACTTAACCATAAATGATTACTTTATTATTTTTTTTTCTTCCGTTTAGTCGGTTATTAAGGTTGTTCCAATATTTTCTATTTTCATTACTTTAAATTCTTATTATTGAATTAGTTAACCATTCTTTATCAATTTTACCATTCATTACTTAATTAAGTTTATAACAAATCAAAAACGGACGTTACTTCACTAAAAGAACACTGCAGCGGAAATTAGGTCACTTAAGGTGTCCAATTGTGTGTAGCATTTTTGTTTTTTCAGGTTTTTCCCGTGTAAATTTAACTTTAGTGTGACGAGGTCGTCGCAGCCTTCGGTCGGTTTAAGAACGAGTTCAAGCATACCTTAATTTACTTTTATTGTTTAACAAACTCGTAACAAGATGCCTGTTTGATCGTCAAGATTTCGTAAATGTTTAGTGCTTGTTTTTTAACACTTACACGAACAAACCATTTATGACAAAATGATAACAAGACTTTTGTTTTAAAATTGTTTAGAAACCGACTAATGGCTTTGGTATTTTCTTTTCGTCTTCTCCTTTTTATAACGATGGAGTGACGTTTAAATTAATAGTAATTCTTGTTTCAATATACTAGCAGAACCCGGCGTTATCCGCTTCAAGTGTTTGCTCCTCTGAGTAGATCTCGGGAATGAGGTCTGCTCGCGTAAAGAAAATCGCGTGAAAAAACGAAGAAAGACCCAAAAAATACCCAAAAAAAGCTCGGCAAAAACAGCCCCCATATAGCACCCATAAGCAAAAAAAATATTTTTTGTTTGCATGTTGTTAGTCTGACCGCATTTCGGAGAAGGTAATGTTTGGTCTATCTCGCGCCGCCGCCGACGTGGCATCTCAGACTGTAATTCTTCGATTGACCCTACTTCCTCTATACGCTACGTATATGCGAGGAAGTAAAAGCTTACATAATGGTTTCTTTTCGTTGTTATTTCCTTCATGGTTATATTAAAAATATTTGGTTTTTACATACTACTTAAATTTGCTAAATGTTTATCCAACCTTAAACAAGCAACTATTGTTTAGAAGGTTAATTTTACGTTTTATCTAATGTTACACTTCACTTGTTAACTCATTAAACATAAAATATTGGTTTTAAGAATAGATCACCTAAAATAATGAGTGTTTTACACAATTTTATAATTTTGCAAACAATTAGTAATATTTCACTAATTATTGTCGATGTGACACCCACTATTTCAACAGTTAAAACAATTGGCATTATATTTTAGAGTGGCGGCTCATTTAAGTATCATAGATTAATACGAAATAAACAAATTTTGGGAGATTATAGCAACAGGGGGTTATTATTTGGTTGTGTTCTTCAATTTGCTTATGATTTTCTCTACGCTTTTTTTAAGTTTGAAAAATAAAACTTTTATATTCAATAATTGGAAGATAACGCAAACCGTTAAACTTAACTAGCAGAGCTCGTGGGCTACGCCCCCGATGTTTTATGGTAACTTAATGTTTCCTCCGCTGAGCTGGTCTGAATAAGTGTTGCTCCGGCAAATAAATACGTTACAAAGAACCAAAAAGGAGCTTGGAAAAACAGCCCCCTTAAATAATATCAAGAAAGAAGACCCCAGTAAAATCTTGAAGAAAAATATTTCTCGAAAAAAAAATATGATAGCCCCAGAAAAGTACCTCAAATAAATTGGCAAAGCAGGTCGCTAGCTAGATTATTACGCTCCCGAATTCGAACTAGAAATGCTTATAAATACTTTATATATATTAAAAGGGATCGTTTTTTTAATTTAGTTTTTAATGTGATGAAAATTCTTTTCAATCCTAATAAACTGCTTCAAATAATCTATTGAACTGTTTAAAGTTTGTAACAATTGGCGTTTGTGTTTTTGAATAAATAATTAATAATTTCAAATTGTTCAATAATTCCTGGAGGACGTCAGAGTAAAATTTGGGAAATTCGTAAAAAACAAATTTGTAGTTCACTGCAAGCTCTATTAGCATAAAAGGTTTAATAAAATGGTGTGGTCAGTTTTTGAGAAATAATTTTTGAAAATGTCAAAAATTTTAAGCAACTAGAATTCATGCAATTTTCATATTTCCAAAAATATTTTGACATTAATTGATTATACCTAACAGTAATATTTAGAGGGCTATATTTCTCCCTCTCATTACTGTTAAGCTGACATATGTTGTTATCTGGTTTCTGGTATTCTTTTGTCCCGAGCAAACCGTCAAAATCATGAATGCGAAAATTTTCATTACAACAATACTTCCTTATACTGAAAGCATAGGAAAGTAAAAAAGCTACCAGGCAACCACCACGGGACCTTCCTCGCATATCGAAAATTTTAAATATTTTAAAATTTGAGACAGGGCGAAGAGATCCGATTTATAATATAAAATATACATAGAAATAATAAAGACTAGGAGTTCCAACCGCGGCCCGCTACGCTACTAACAAAATAAACAAAAAAAGGAGGCCCCGTAGCTAACGCGTTCCACTAGTTACCATTATTCGCATACTTTCAAATCTTTTTGTAGTTAAAAATGCGTATCTAATTCATTATGTAATACGTAACATAAAATTGTTTTTGGATGATACAAATATGGAAAATACAGTAGGAGTTTTATGTGGCTTTTTTGGATTTTGTAGAGCAGGTCAAAATTTTACTTTCACATCAACAACTACTTTCAATAATTGAAATAAATATAAATTTTTATTGCTACTAACGGTATTTTACTTGTAGGTGTTATACATAATTCAGTAATTATTAACACTCGACAAATGAAAAAAAGTTTAACCATCAAATTCTATGGCTATATCAATAAATGTTTTGTCCCATCATAAAATTCTAAATAATTCGAACTTACAGATCACAGATATATCACGACAATAAACAAATAATGCAGTTAGAAAGAAAATTAAAGCATGATTAAAGCTACAAAAATATTTTATGTTGTACATTCAAAAAATAAATTGTTTAAAAACTAATTTAGCTGGTTTAACTTTTTAATGAAGAGGCCGTAGCTCAGTGGTAAGCGCGCGGGCTAGCAATGCAGCGGATCCGGGTTTGATCCCCGGCCCGGTCGTTCTCCCTCGCAAGGCAACGGGAAACCAGCGAGGTAGGTTTTCCCCCAGGAAAACCTCTCTGGAGAAGAAGTGCATGCACTTCATGTGGTTCGGAGTCGACGTTAAACTGTAGGTCCCCTATGTCTGTCTGTGCAATTTATCTATCGTCGCGCACCAAACACAGACATAAGATAGAGGTAGCCAAAGCCCTGAGTAGGGTATGGCACTATAAGAAAAAGAATTTTTTAATATCCTATAATGTCAAACCAGGTGTCAAGCGTATAACTTGCGTATTTGAGGAGATAGGAAAGAATGTTTATTATTCAAATTAATTACGGCAAATGAAGCTACTGAAATTTTCTACCGATTTGACATTTAAATTTACGGTTTATAAAGAAACTAGCAAAGTCCGTAGATTACGCCGTACAGTTTGCATTTGCTACCCCGAGGTATAGAGCTAGGCCTGCGGGTGCCCTCGGCGGTTGTCGACGCTGATTTGTAAATAAATGCGATTTATGAACGGAAAGACCCTCAATCACCCGACATCTACTGTGAACCCGAATTAGCTTGTCCGCATTGGAAACTGTAACGGGCTGCTGTACGTAGCAATATGTGCCTTATATCATGCAAGCGTAAATATGTTGGTGCTTGTAGTGGGTCCCTCTAACCACCAAAAGTTTGAGACAGGTAGAAGGGATCCGGGAGTATTATATAGATGATAACAACTTCTGTTTTTTAAATAGCAGGATACATTTTATTTTAACTTATTTTATTTCATACTTTCCACCGTACACTACTTTACGTTATTAATTTGAGTCCGGGAAATGACACATTACAGTACTAGGCCGGGAAGTGTTGCCTCGCAACCTTTCGCCAATCACAAAACAAGAAAAATTTTCAAACATTTGGTTGCTATCGTTACTCTAAATAAGGCAACCAGATTATCCGTAATAATTTGCTTGATTAAAATATTATCCTTTATTTAAAAATTTAAAAAAACGATACAGTATGAAATAAAATGTTGTACGTCACACGGCCGTGAGATAATTTTTTACTATATTTAGTTATCTGGGTTCAATTGCCTGTTTAGGGATCTTACAATACTCGTCTCGAAATTCCAGATTCGGCTCCTTCGTCGCCTCATCCGGAAACATCTCGATTCGTTACTATAATAAGTCATCTCTCGGCCTTATAACGTAAATAACTACTATATAAATTTTTTTTATTTATTTAACTATTACATCATGATAGTTTTCTAAAAATAAAACAAATTATGAAAAAACGGTTAAGAAATGTTACTTGTTTACTGTTTGCTGTCAGTTTAAAGCATAGACATGGAAAATAATGGATACAACTGAAATTTTCAAAAGAAAATTTTAAGTTTTGCCTACTAACTACAAATTCTACTTTACATCACGATTAAGAACATTTTTTCTTTGAAGCACAGACTAGGTCTTTTGTTGAAATCATTTTGAGCGTTGCGTATTTCTTGGTGCTTGTTTTTTATTCTTCCTAAGCGTGCTGCAAAGCGTGAACAATCATATTAAACAATTATTCCTCGTTGTTTTACTAATGAGCACCGTGTTTTCAAATTTTTAGAGGGGGCGGGCTCGGATACAGTACTGTTCTAAGAGCGAGCTTCCATGGATTTAAGCTTTAGGAATGTATTTCACCGATTAGCTGACTTATTTGCGTTTAGAATAAAGATTTCTTAATTTTTTTCAACGAAGGCAAATATTTCCCTGACTATTCAATTCACCTGTCATCTGTCAAAAATTGACCAATGCGCTTGCGCTTGGGATTAGGACTCGTGCTGACGCACTCGTTCTAATCGTGTCCAAGCGCAATGGATATACGTGATATACCACCGCAGAAATAGTCGACATAACTCGTATTGTAACAGCCAATGGCAGCCGTTTATTTTCAGACTATTGACCAGTTAGACCATGACTGGCCGTGATAATACTTTTTAGTTAACTTCCGTGTTATCGGTGCTGTGCAGTAGCAACACGTCAGCAATTTTTTTTATTTTTGTATTTAATAATTAAATAACGCGTTTGTACGCCAGCAAGTAACAAACAATTATAACAACTAAGTGTTTTAATATTTAGTTCGTGGAATATTCTAACAAATTCCACTCGTGTATTAAAAATTATTATCTAATGAAATTTGGATTATTTAGGTACAACGAAAATTCGTATGAACAAAATGTTACTTTTTGGTATCCTGAACCGGAAATTTTTAAAAATTTGGAAACAGTATAATAGAGAGCAGTAAGACAAACTAAGACAAAAACCCGTAGAAAATGTTCAGTTACTAACTATAATATTTACGTTTTCTCAAGCGAAATTCGCAGTAAAATTTTAGTGCATTATGATAGTCAGCACAACCAGTTTCTTTCAGTGCGATATGAAGAATAACTCGACTTTACGTTTTGATTTACGCCGTCCGCATTTTTATAAATTTAATTTTGCCTGTCTTTGTCTTTACAAAATCAGTGATAAGTTTGAAGAATGTAGTTTTTTTACAACAAATTAATCCAAGAAAATTTAAAATACTGGGGAATAATTGGAATAATTATTTCTTAGAAGTTTAACAAATATCTTAACTAGCACATTTACTGAAAATTGAATAATTAAAATGTGAAATAAACAAAACATTAATTTAATTTTTTATTTACACTTTTATAAAATAATTGTACAACAATGATATGTCCTAATAAAACATGCACGAAAATTAACTTAAAGATTTGCAAATGACATCAATAAAATTAATTTATGAAGTTACTACAAGTCATTAATTTCAGTTCTATTTTGTGGTTTCAAGTTTCGATCTGTATAAACTTGAGCTTGAGTACGGTCTGATTCCACCAATGCTGTTGTATCCTCCTTGGCCACCATATCCTCCTTGGCCACCATATCCGCCATACCCACCATATCCACTACCGCCATATCCACCATATCCACCGCCGCCATAATTAGGATACCCAGGTACAGATCCTCCAGCACCACCGTAATAATCATCGTAATCATAACTGCCAGGTCTGTAGGAAGGAAAAGTACTGGGTCTGTATCCACCATAACCGGGTCTGTATCCTCCATAGCCAGGTCTGTATCCGCCATAGCCTCCAAGACCACCACCATATCCGCCAGAGCCTCCAAGACCTCCATATCCACCGTAACCGCCGTAACTAGGCCTGTAACCACCATAACCTCCATAGCCGGGACGGTAGCCTCCATAACCGCCGTACCCTCCATAGCCGCCAGAACCTCCATAACCGCCAGAGCCTCCATAACCGCCATAACCTCCATAACCGCCATAACCTCCATAACCAGGACCAGTCACGCCTCCACCATATCCACCATAGTTTCCTCCACCAAGTCCAAGTCCACCTATTAGTCCATAACCTCCGGCTTGGACGTAGGCCGCAAGGGCAAATGTGATTAGGAGTATCTGAAAAACAAAAGTGATTATAGTCTGTAGAAATGCTATAGAGGGTGCCATATACGGGTGAACCGCATTTTATTTTCTTAATTGTTTGTTAAATCGAGATTTATCCTTTATAGAAATTGCTCGTCACTACGGAAATTATTCTGCGATATCTAATGTTTATAATATCATGCAATGTAAGTAAATTTTGACAACATCAACATTTCGTTTAAATTGCACCGTATTTTTCTTCAGGTTGAAAGGGAGTTTTTTCTTAAATATGTCAAAATTTTTTAATCTCATTAAAAAAAAGTAGAAAAATAGCAAAAATGTTCCGTAGAAAGCAGAAATTAAAGTTGTATATTGAAATAACTTTGTTTTGCGTTGTTTAATGAATTTTGAGCATTATCCATTTGATTTTTTTTAAATTTCTACATATCTAGCTTGGAGCTGGTGGTGGAGTAGCGGTCAGAGTTCTAGGCTTTGGAGCTACTACACTGAAAGTAAGTGGGTTCGAATCCCATTGTTACTGTATAAGTAAGCGTTTTAAAAATAACAGGTTCGATGAGGGCCGTATTGGTATATGATTTTAGTAGTTGGGGCCCCCATAGTTTTATAATTTTAAAAAGCAATGTTCTTGTGAAATAAATATCAACATGTTTTGCAAAAAATGTACATTAAAACGGAGCAATACGAACAAATGGCGGAATTTAAGTAACTGCCAGGAGCATGGGCGTTTGTGTCGTCATATGAATGTTAGATGGGGGGCCAGTTGGTGTCCCCAAAAGTTAATTTGTTTGCAGACTGCTGTACAATTTTATAGCATCGTTTATGTTGCACATTTTACTACATTTTCCTGGCAATTTGTGTTATGTAAGATTGTACAATTTCTATATCGTGAGAAGCAGAGAAATTATTTAGCCAGTCGGTCAAAAAACGTAAGAAAATTGTCGATCATATATTCATAATATCATAGATAAATTACATGATGATAAAAAAAGAGTATAAAGTACATTACGTACATTACATTGCGCAATAATTAAAAAAAATCAGTTTCACAGACCATTTCTAAAATTATATAGGATGATGCGTAATTGACTCATCCTGTATAAAAACGGCTTATTTATTAGTAGAAATGATGTAATACTTTACATAGGTATTTACAGGGTGTAACAAATTATCTCGACACTATTGTTAACTTTCTTATTATTAAAGGTACAGACTTGGTAATGTAAGATAGTATATTTTTTTTGCTGATTAAGATGTTGTTTACTAAAAACAAATAAACGCCTACTTTTTTAATCAATATTCAATAATAAGTCAAAATCGCGTTTAGATTAAAAATTGATACAAAAAAAATAATCGAAATTGTTTAATAACCGATTATGAATTAAAATTAAAATTAAAAATATCTTAGACATTTCTCTTTAATTAAAAATATCTTAGATATTTGTAATTGTTGTAAGCTATCTTTGATATTTGTTCTTATTAAAAAATATTACTGAATTATTTTTAAAACGCCTATTAGAAAATATGTAATAAATCATTTAAAAACACATTCGTGTTATAATGTAATAGTCCGTGGCGTGTTGGTAGATTATGGTACTTAAAATTAGAATACCTCTTAAGAAATTATTTTTGTTTAAGACATTTATTCGAAATTTTGTAAAATAAACATACCAGTAATATCTTAGCTATTTTTTATTTTAACAATGGTTTAGTTATTTTATATAAAAAATAAAATATTTATATATTAATTAATTAAAAATATTCTTGAAATGTTTTCTTTGTTAATAAAACTAGTAAAAAGTAATACTATGTCGTTAAAAATGTCTTAAACGTCTTCAGCTAATTTGTTTCTGTGAATTATATTACAAATATCTTTAATATTGTTTTACTTTTAGTTGAAAAAACCCTGTTAATTATTATTGTTTTAAAAATATTTATAGAATATTAATAAATAACTAAAAACTGTTTGAGACCATCTCAAAGATAGATTAGGAAATTTTATTTATCTTATAGGTAGATATTTTTAAAGGTATGTTAAAATAATTATTAATTTAAAGTATCTTAGATGTTTAAAGAGAATAAATTTTTTTATATCTTAGATATTTGAATATTGGTCTATTTTAAAATATACTGGATATTTAAAAAAATAGTAATTGTTATATAATAGTAATAGAAATTATTTAAAAATATCTCTGAGATATTTTTAATTAGGTAAAAATGTTTGTAATTTTTATATAATTTCACAAGTACTGCTTTCATATCAGTAGTTTTATTATTACTTTTATTTAAAAAAATATCCTCAGTACTGAGGCCTGCAAAGCTTTTAGTTTAAAAAACTTAAATTTTAAACTGTTTTGAAAATTTTTCGTCTGGAAAATTCATTAATTTTATACTTCACACGGTAAGCCGCGGGAACCAGGTTCAAAATTGGCAATAGTTAGAAAGATTTCAATTAAAGTGCCAGTTTAGAATTTTGTAAATTTCTCAAACAGATGCAATACAACCTTAGTTGTTGAATAATATATAAATCCTAACACCTTACTTAGTTTTCCTAAAATTACTTTGTTAATTTTTACTCCTAAATGAATTTGTTTAGATTATAAATGTACGACCTAATTAGTTTCAGTTAATTCCGTGTCATTATTTAATCTAAATTCTGAGTTTCCCAAATTCTGTTATAGTATTCGAAAATACTCATTTTGTTCAGTATTTTATTGACCTATACGCTAATATCGAATATGCCGATTTGATTAATTGCAAAAATTGTAAAAATTTAACCTGCAGTAATTTTTAAAGGGTCTAAAAATCACAATTTTAACTCAAACTGTATTAGCAAAACATGCAACGTTTTTATGCAAAAACAATTAAATTTTTAAATTATTTGCAGTCTTTCCGTTTAGGCTTTTTTAAGACAATTCTGGGACAAAATAGCACAGAAAACTTAACGCCTTCTTAATACCCACAAGGCTAAATAAAGGTCATGATGTTACTCTACAGAAAGATAAAGGTCTCTATCACAAAATTATACCAACATTTTTAGCATCATAATTGTTATACAAACAAGGTTTATTTATTTATCATTTATTATTAATAATCATCTCCATATAATAGCAGCCATAAAATTGCTACCACGATACATCGATCCTATTTGCATTCAACGCAGATAATTTACTAAACATCATGAATTTAATTGGGACATAGAAGGCCAATTACCTTTTTTTGTATTTTTATGGCGATCCAAAGACTACCATCTATTTTGGTTCCATTAAAAATGGTTTTATTATAAATCAATTTAAAAAAATGGTGGTTTATTCCAAAGATATTTATCAGATTATTTTTAAAACTTGTTATTAAAAATTATATGATAATTAAAAATTTAAAAGAAACAATTGATCGTAATTTATCACTTAGATTTTTAAACAATATTAATAATTGTTATTAAACTAAATTGTGTTTTTTTTTATAAATTTTATTTGTTTTTAATTTTATTTAAAACTGTGTAATAAAAATTGCAATTAATGAAAATTGTACAAGCCCACATTTGAAAAAATATTATAAATATAAATACTAGCTTGAATTTCGTTTGGAAAAATAAAAAAATAACAATATTATTGTTTTAATCAAACCAACAAATAATAACAATAAATTCACTGGTATTTTTAAAAATTCACTTTCGAAAATTAACACTCATGTATTTAAAAAAATAATTTAAGCACTTTTTTCGAAATACTTACAATTGCGTTCATGTTTGCACTTTACACAGAGGCCCTAATCACTGCGTTGTGGTCACTGATGATGGCCTTATTATATAGCAGAGAATCTGGCCGTAACCTTGCAAAGTAATCTCCCACCTGTAGCTGTTTTACTGTGATTTAATCCGCGTGTGCCCTACGAAAGTGAAACCAGAACGAAAAACTACACGGAAAGTGACTCAGGCTGGGTCAAACATGTATTTTGTAATAGTACGTTGACTTTTCTTTTGGTTATTCCATAGTTGCGATTGAATGATAGCTAGTATAGTGCAAATGGGGGTGTGTTCGACCTCAATATTGGGGCAATTAAGTAGTATCTGATATGTGTTTTTAACATTGTTTGGAAAAATGTAGGTAATTGTTTTTTAATAAATACTTACTTTTGTTGTTAAAAAAATTACTAATATCGGCACATGATCAGTGGCGCAACTTCAGATTTTGGGGCCCGGAGGCAAGATACCTGAAGGGCCCTGGCCCCACCCTCAAAAAAACTTCAATAATAAAGTAATTGATAATAAGAACAATTTCTTCAAGAGGAAAAAAATTATTTGCAGTCTAGTAAATGAAAATAAATATGTTAAAGCCGTGTCTAATTAAGATAAGCAAATCTTAAATTTTCTGAAGTAAATGTGTCTGGGTCGGTACCAAAAAGTGTGGGTGTTGTGTTATTACTAAATATAATCTCACTTCAGTATTTTTCATTGTATAAGTACATACTTACTTACATGGAATTTCAAATGTTTTTGGTTGAATCTAAAAATAAAAACTGTCGAAAATCAAAATTTTTATTGAAAAAACTTCGTAATAGAAAAATAAAAACTCGTGGCTCGTGGCAGGGCCTCCTAAGGCCTCGGACCCGAGGTCCGTTGCCCCCTCTGCCCCGTGGTATTTACGCCACTGCAAATGATTAGGCAATGTGCATTTAATTTGAAATGTTAATGCTAATTTCTGATATGTGAAATAATTGGTTTCATTTCAATTGCCGCACTTGGCTTAAATGAAGATTATTTAACAAGGGAATTTCCGATATCTGAGTAAGTGCAATTGCAAAGCTTGTCGTAGAATTATTACATAATAGTACCTGAACCAGTTTGCCTGGATTTTCTCAATCATCAATTTAAAACAATATATGGGAATAAGAAATGTAATGTGAAGAATCGTGTTAGAGTAGCATTGTCAACTGCAAATCCTCCTCATAATCATTGTTTGATTATTATTGATTATTAAAACGGATTTTAATACAAATGCACCTATAATAGTTATGACAAGCACACAGTGGCGTAACTACCATGGGGCAGAAGGGGCAAAGGCCCCCGGGCCAGAGGTCTTAGGGGCCCTGCCACAAGCCACGAGTTTTTATTTTTTTATTACGAATTTTTTTCAATAAAAATTATTGATTTTCGACAATCTTTATTTTCATATTCAACAAAAAGTAAGTATGTACTTATACAATGAAAAATGCCGAAGTGAGATTATATTTAGTAATAACACAACACCTACACTTTTTGGTAGCGACCCAGACACATTTACTTCAGAAAATTTAAGATTTGCTTATCTTAATTAGACATGGCTTTAATATATTTATTTTCATGTACTAGACTGCAAATATTTCTTTCCTATTGAAGAAGTTGCTCTTATTATGAATTACTTTATTATTGAAGTTTTTCTGAGGATGGGGCCAGGACCCTTCAGGTATCTTGCCCCCGGGCCCAAAATCTGAAGTTACGCCACTGGAAGTATACAAAGGCATAGCCACTAAAGATAGTTATAACACAAATAAGGAAAATTAAGAGGGAATTAGTAAATAAGTTCTCAAAATTAAAGTGTTTTAGTGTTAAAATTTCGCAGGTAAAAATGGGACAACATCCGAAAACTGAAAAGTAAGCACAAATTTGTATTTTGATGTCCCTACTAACTATCGTGTAACTATTTTATTTTTTTTGGATTTCAAAAATCCATACATGCGTTATAATAAAATCAGATATTAGAAAAAAAGCATAAAAAAAATCTTTAGAAAAAATAATTATTTTGTAACTTGAGATATTGACCGATATGCACGTTTCAGGGTCCGAGAATACCTCCATGGTGTCTGTGTTGTGTGTGTCTGCATACACATTTATATTGCCCACACGACACCCACGAAATTCTATTTAGGTTTAAAATATTGGTAATCACCAAAGCGCGGATTTATACGCACAAGAAAACGTCAAAATATGCGCATATATGTACCGTCTGTCTATAAAGTAAACCCCCCCAAACTAACTTTTGAACGACTTGATATTTTATCACAACATTTGGTGTGCTTTAATGGGAAATTAAATACTATTTTTTAGCCAACAATTAAATTTTGTATCATTCAAAATGGCGACTGGGCGCCATTTTGAATTTTTTTTTAAAATAGAAAGGAGGGTCGAGTGATACTTCATTTGAAAGGTCTTTTAATTGTGCGTCTGGTCCCAGAGTTTCAAAGAAAAATATTCAGTCATAACAAAATGACGGATTATAAACAAATGGACTTACTCAATTCAAAATTGTTTTGATTTTTTTATCCAGGGTTGAGTGACACCTCATTTGAAGGGTCTTTTGGTTCTGCGTCTGATCCTAGAACTTCAAAGAAATATATTGAGCCATAACAAAATAGCGGATTGTAAACCAATGGACTCACTCAGTTCAAACTTGTTTTGATTTTCTTATCCAGTAGTCCACTTATTCATTTGCAGTACTAAATTTTCCCAGTAATATCTCAGGCGGCTTGAAATAATATTGAAAACGTTATGTTCCAACAAGACGGTGCGCCGCCTCATTATTATAGCCCTGTTTCTGACTTTCTCAACGGACATTTTCTTGGTAGATGGATTGGTAGGCGGGGGCCTGTCGAATAGCCGGCTCACTCCCCAGATTTAACTTCCTTAGATTTTTTTCTATAGAAATATCTGAAATCGAAAGTGTACAGAACCCGTCCAGAAGCAATTGAAGAACTGGAGCAACGCATTACAGAAGTTTTCAGAAATATCACTCCAGAAACTTATGAAAATGTAAGGTAGGAATTTCATAACCGACTTGTTATGTGCCAAGAAGTGAATGGTAAACATTTCGAATACTTAATTTAATTAATTTAAGCTTTAATTCTTAGTTTTTTTTAAATAGACTTCTTTATCTTCAAACATTGTCATTTTGTTATGGCTGAATATTTTTCTTTGAAACTCTAGCATCAGACGCAGAACTGAAAGACCTTTCCAATGAAGTATCACTCGACCCCCCTATTTAAAAAAAAATTCAAAATGGCGCCCAGTCGCCATTTTGGATGATACAAAATTTTAATATAGTCTGAAAAATAGGTATTCAATTTCCCATTACAGCACACCAAATTTTGTAGAAAAATTCAAGTCGTTCAAAAGTTAGTAGGGGGGGGGGGGGTTAGTTTATGGACACAGTGTATATGCACCATTATACGAAAAGTATACACCATTTCATGCACAATATGTAAGCATTATGACGGGTCACCACGAGAACATGTAACAACCGGCCATTGTTTCAATTTTTAAATTACTAATATCAATATTTTTCTTGGGTAATATACATATAAAAATGCATATTACGATGTAAAACGGTGTTAACTTGGACTTGCGGTTTAACCGGAAGTGATAGCAATTTTGTTAATTTTAAAGGAACACCCTGTATATTTTTGCATATTTGGATAGACCTTTAATAGTATATTACATAACGAGCATGGGTAGTGACACTATAGTAAATGAATATGGACGCTTTCTTGGGGGAGGGAGGATTTTCCTTTACAACTATGTATAATACTTACCCATTATCTTTTAATTTTGGCCGCCAGAAAGCGTTTAAAATAGTTATTTGTGTACCAAGGCCAAAAAGTGGATCTTTTTCGGCCGTGTCTGAGTTTAATGGCCGAGGCGAAGCCGAGGCCAGAAAGCAGACGAGGACGAAATAACACTTTTTGGCGGTGGTGCACACAATATTTTTTAGGCGACCTTCATTATAAAATTTACAAATTTGTTAGATTTTTATTTATGATTTGTTGATATAATTATTTATAACAACTGAACAATTGTACATATTTGTGACTCCTTCAGAAACGTTTATATTTTTCTACAAATTTGTTAGATTTTTACTTAAAATAATCAAGATAAAATTACTGCTACAGCAACATCAAAAAGCACACAAATTGTTCATACGAATAATGAAATAATAATAATAATTTGTGACTCCTTCAGAAACGTTTATATTTTATTACAAATTTGTTAGACTTTTATTTATGATTTATTGATATAATTTATAGACAATAATTATTACAAAATTTGACTACCAACACGTACTTATTACAGTTTACAGCAAGATTGACAGCTTGTTTACTCTGTTTTATTTAGAGATATTATGACATTGTCGATAATGTCGGTATCATGATGTAAGGTGGAAAATTATCGACAGATGGCGCCACCCATAAACGGATAATAATGAAAACGGCCAAAAAACGGTTACTTTTTGGCCGCATTTGAGTACTAAAAATTCAATTTTTTGTTAAGGTCGACTAAAAAAACATTTAAATACCTAATAAAATAATGATATTCATAATTTTTTTTAAGTTGGCTTAGAAAACAAAAAAATAATGAACTTTAAATTTTTTTTTTATTAATTTGCTTAAACATTTTATTGGGGCAAGAAGATATTAAAAAAATTAATAAAACAATTCTCAATTTTTAAACGATCATAACCAGGGCTGCGTGATATTGAAAATTTAATATCGATTATCGATAATGAAATTATATCGATAATATCGATAATATCGAAGACACCACCATAATAATTGTTACTTTTGTTGAAATTGGTACGTGTTAGATTCGCTGTTTTAAACTATTAGTTCACCCTGTATTAAATACAATTTTCTACGAGCACATCTCTACTAAACAATTATTTGATGTCCAATCTCTAATAGCACATGATAAGAGTTGTTTGCGATAATTGAAAAAGCTTAATATGGTAACAGGTGTGCATTCAATTAACGCATTCGACTATTTTCGGGACAAATAAAAATGAGCGTAAAGTTCCGATTTCTTATTAATGAATCTTATAAAAGTACGTGTGTTTGTTTAATGTCGGGGTGTTTTCTAACTTTAAATAATACAGTTGTGATTAATTCGTGATGATTCAAAAAATGAACTAGAGTGTTTGTTGTTGGTGCAATCATTGCTAAGATCCTTGGATTCGTTTGCAGGTTTTTGGTAAGCAAAAATAATAATTCGTTCACTACCAATAGAATCTGTACACAGGGATAAACGACCATTTTACCCTGACCTCTGTTGATCAGCAGTAAATGTTTTACGATTATTTGAAAATGTTAGAAGTTGTTTGAATGTAACAAACGCAAAAGATGTGTAGTATTTAGGGCTGGGCAATATAGAAAATTTAATATCAAATATCGATAATGAAATTATATCGATAATATCGATATTATCCCAACCTACTGCTAGCGTAATGTATCATTACTCGATATTTACAGTGCTTTAGAAACCAACAAAAATAAGGAACTTGACATATTGATGTTCGTTACTGAAAATTCCTATTCGGCAACTTAAGTTGATCAACTCCATCGGACAAGTATTATGGAATGGAACGAAATATTAAAAAAAACACACAAACTAGATCCTTATACAAGACTACTAGTACAAGAATGATCAGAAAACGGTTTTTGACAGAAAAACACAGTGGTGTAACTACAATTTGTGCCCCCCCCCGCACCGATACGATCGGGTACCTCTTAGGAAAATTAAAAAAAAAAATGAGCGAAACACTTCGCCTGGACTTTCCTATACTTATAAATTAACATTGTTTTATATTTTCCAACACTTTTGATGTACACCTGTCTAGACCCGGCTAGTAAAAGTAAATAGTTCTTATAAGTTGTAACATCTTGAAGCGGTTGAAGAAAGACCGACCGCTGCGCTCTGCAAGCATAAGGTTGGGCAAAATATTCGGAGTGAATCTACGGAAGCGCGGAAATTGATATTTGAAAATATATTAATAACTCGAGAAGTATTATTTTTAGCAAGAAATTACTCTTATTAATTTGTATTTAGAATTTCAAAACCTTTCTGATTTTAAAGCCAAAATGCCACGTTTCTATTTAAAAAAAAGTTATTTTTTACCGTGGCCGCCCTATTAAAATTGGAAACTCAAGTTTTTTTCTTAAATACAATCGAGAAGAATTTGCCCTACAACTTTGCTCTTGGGTTTGCGAGTCTATCTATTAAAATAAAAAAGTTAGCCTACACTGAACATTAAACGACTAGTACAAGAATACAACTGCTGTAGAAAGTATGTGAAATTCTTCTAAGGACAAAAAGATTATTAAAGGGCAAAAAATTCGATTTTTTGATTTTTTGTAAAAAGATTCTCCTAGAGCAAACAAAAAAAGAAATCATTTTTTTAATTTTGTAGCGAAAATTTTGGGGGAGAGGGGGAACAGTAGCCCGCCTAATATTAAAGTATCAAAAAAATATTATGATATTCAGATTTTGCTATCAATGATGAGCTATATTGTTTTAACAGAAATATTTTATTGCCCCCCGTTAAATAAATAAAAGGGTACCAATTTTCAATTTTCAAAAATTCACAGAGGGCGTCGCAGTGAAATTATAGCAATGCGCAAAAAAATAAATTGTAGAAGATTTCCAGCTCTATCAGCTTCAAAAGTTTAAACAAAAACGTGTGGGCCCTTTTTGAGAAATATTTGTTTTGAAAAATTCCAAAATTTTGGAGTGATGTCATTGCGATCGTTTTTATATTTTCAAAATTAATTATTTTTTATGGTATAGTACCCTTGAAGGGCTACCAAACAAGATGTAGTTGATTCCAATCAGATAACTGGTTTTTGAGTAAATGGGCGTTAAAGTCGAAATGTTCAAAAATTCGTAGCGGCCGCCATTTTAAAGCTAGAGAGTTCGGTAAAAAATCGTTTAATTTGTCCTAAGGCCTTCTTTAATCTCCACTATTAAAATTTCCAAAATTCAGTTTCTGAAAAAAATGCTACCAAAAAAACATGTCTAACTTCCGCTTCCGGTTTCGATTTTTTTAAAAGCTTATATTGTCGGTGAATTTTTGATATACCCTCTCATTCCAAAGCACTTCAAAATCGGTCCAGCCGTTCCGCAGATATGGAGCGTAACGGACCCACCCACCCACCCACAGACAGATATTAAAAAAAAAATACTTTTTTGAATACTACTTTGAAATTTTGCATGAAATCAATACTTCCCTATACTGAAAGTATAGGAAAGTAAAAAAGAAATAATGTGGAAGTTTGGGGCCGCCAAAACACCCTATAATGCTCGGCCCCTCCTGCGGCTGCGGGCTTCGGGAGTCATAGTTACGCCACTGGAAATACACAATTTAGTCAATAAATAATAGAAAGTTTGTAAAACGGATAATAAATTCAAGGATCACATATTTTCAACATGCTCCAAAAATAGAAGCGTCAACTAAAATATATGATATCCAAATGATATTTGCAGTTTCTGCAAACTAATGTTGTTCCCGCTGTAGCTGCTTCATTTTTGAAATAGAAGGCACATCAAATAATAAAACATGGTTCTAGCAAGATGGTGTTCCTCCCCACCATGTATTACATCTTGGTACATACCTGCATAAATTGTTTCCAAACAACTAAATTGAAACAAACAGGTTTATTGATTGGCCACCCAGATCTCCAGACCCAACCCTTTATGAAATTATCTGAAAAACACCATTCGGTTAAGTTTTGAAATGAAATTAATATCAGCGCAGACTGCTTGCTAAACTTTCTACATTGGCTTGTCCATGCTCAAGCTGTTTATGGGAAACTGTTTAAACATTTTACTTAGATTTATTGAACATTTGGCATTTAATGTTTTAATTTAACTTTGTTATGTGCAATAATTCTTTTACCTCTTTAATTTCTCACACGAAGGTATGTAACAATTAATGGTGGGTACTGAAATCAGTAATAAAAATGTTCCATGAAAAAAATTGCCAATGTCATCAGTAAAAATTCAGCAAAAGAAAATATAATGCTCTAAAATGTTTTTACTGAAGAACTTTTTTCATGGGAATACATCGAATCTATTTTTATAAAATTAAAACTCTTTCATGACAAACTTAAATCATTATAACTTTTTATGCTTTTTTTATATGATTGTTCCAAAACAAGGCAACAATAAGAGACGCTTGAATTGTCAAGGTGAAAGAAGCTTTCGTCATTCGACCTGTAATTTTGTCAAGTTCGCGATTTCTGTATCTACAATATTTTCATGGTACAGTGCAGCAGCCTTGTGACCGTTTAGTAATAAATGATATAAAATCGTGATGGTATTGTGTGGGAGCACTGACCTTTACATCTATGGTATATGATACTTGTGTATTTCAAGTTCACTTTTAACTTCTTCTTGAAAAAGATTTTTTTAAAAGTGTGTTTTGATAAAAATCAAACTCTTGACCCTAATTTAAAAAATGAAATTTCAGCACCTCCAAAGTGGCTAGGAAAACCCCGGCCACTTTTCTTGCGGCGGTCAAGAGATGGCGCTTTAGTAAAGAAAAATTAAATTAAAGTACTGGCAACAACGCAGAATCCAAGACGTTTTGGTTGTTTTGATTTAATATTGAATAACTAAAACGTCTTGGATTCTGCGTTGTTGTCAGTATTTTAAGTTAATTTTTTTTTACTAAAGCGCCATCTCTTGACCGCCGTAAGAAAAGTGACCGGGGTTTTCTTAGCCACTCTGTATTATGTAACGTTCATGAATAATATAGAATGGTACCATCATCATCATCATCATCATCATCATCTGGCATGGAGCTGACACGAGGGTCGATCCTGGATTACGCCAGGCCCACCCCATGCCAGTAAGGTGGGTAGGAATTTATGTGATAGGTGGGATCGGGTGGGGTGTTGAACCGCGTTAGCATGTCTGCAATGCATACCGCAAGACACCGCTGCTGCAACACCGGGTAGTTAGTAGGCTACGCATCAATGGGGTTTTTGAGTACGCAACCAAGACCGTTATGCGATTATGCATTTTAACTTAATAAACTTTGGTATCAAAGTTTCACATTGTTCTTATTTCACACATATCTATTGTTCTAAGATTACAAATTGAAAATATCTTAATTTCCTAATAACTAATAAACTACTTAATATTACTTGTCGTCCGGGTGGTATTGCTACCCACAAATATCCTACAATTATCTTACTTTCTTAATGGCTAATAAACTGCTTAATATTTACCCCAAAATATATTTAAACTTTATTGTCACTTAATTGTAACGTTCCCGCAGCTCGATTATACTTCCTTCTTTTCTAAATTTCCCCTCTGCAGTTGACCAGTACTTATTCGTCGTTTTCTTTCCCCCTGGTGCGTACTTGTGTTCCTCTTACTTTGTTTTCCCCTTCCTCACCGTCTTTCTGCCTCCTCTTCTCCGTTTGCCTGTTCTTCTTCAATCGATTCTTGATCCGATTCTTCCATTATTGCATAAATTCCTCTTGTCTCTCTTCTTATATCCTCTTTTCTTCTTGCCCATTCCTCCCATATCTGCTGAGGTATGCCGGTGTTTTGGATGTCCCGCTCCAATGATGTGTTCCACGTGTAGCATGGTCTTCCGATCTTCTTTTCTTCTGTTTGCATGACATAAGCCTGCCGGAGAGGATGGTTGGCATGTCTTCTCAGAATATGTGCCCAATATTTAATTCTTGATGTAGTGAGTCGTTTGGTTATTGTTTTCCCTTCTAGAATTTCATGTGCCGTTGAATTGTTTTCTTCCCCCTCGTTTAGTTGGAGTAGTTTGATTATTTTCTTTTCCATTCTTCGAAGTGCCATTCTGTTGGCTTTCGTGATTGCGGTCGTTTTTAATCCGTACAGAGCGGTTGTGGCTATTATGGAGTTATATATTATCTTCTTTATTCCTTTTGGTAATTTGTGTTTTTGGATGAGAGGAAGTATCATATGTGTGGCTAAGTGTGCTTTGGTTATTCTTTGGTTTACTGTCTCCGATCTTGCTAATGAGTCTGGTATGTACACGCCTAGGTACTTAAGTTTGCGTGTTTGTTTTAGTTCACAGCTCCCTATTTTCAGTGTGTTCTCGGTTACTCCTATAATTCTTTCTTTGCCTGGGGCTCTCACCATCGCTTCGCATTTGCTGATGTTTATTTCTAGTCCTGACTCTGTTAGGTTTGCTATCAGTATTTCCAGAAGTCTCCCTGCGTCTTCCTCTTCTTCCGCTATGATTATTAGGTCATCCGCGTAAGCAAGAATCTTTGGCAGGTTCATATTTTCTTCAATTGGTGATGCTGTCGTCATTTGTGCAGCTGTTTTTGCCAGGACCCTGTGCAAAGCCATCGTGAATAATCTAGGTGAGAGTGGACATCCTTGCTTTACCCCTTTCGTTTTCTTATATACTTTTGTTCTTTGCCCGAACCATTGCAACATCGTGTTTTCCTTTAGACATGCTGTTATTATCCGGTTGATGAGGTAATGCGGTGTTCCTAAGTCTTTCAAGGCTTCTAACAGGGACGAGTGCTGTATGGTGTCGAATGCTCTTGTTAGGTCTAGGGCTACCAGTACTGTTTTTCCTCCACCTCTCCACCTTTCGTCCAGTATGCGTCTTGTTACATATATATGATCCTCAACAGATCTGTTGCTTAGGAATGCTGTTTGGTACGACGGTATTTCCGGGGTTGTTTCGTCCAGTACTCTCAACAGGTATTTAGCGTATATTTTGTAGCCTACGCTGCAAAGGCTGATTTTCCTGTAGTCTGTCGTGGATTTCGGGTTTTTAACTTTTGGTAGGGGAATTTGCATGGTTGTAATCCATTCCGTTGGTACTTCATTACGTATCCAGATTTCTTCTATTGTTTTGCATACTGTTTCTATAAAGGTTGTTGGTGCGGCTTGTAGCAGTTCTACTTGTACCTGGTCCATTCCCGGCGCCTTATTTTTCTTTAAGTGGTGTATTATTTCTGTGATTACTTCTGTATTTGGCGGTGGCCCCAGTGGCCAGTGGTCCGTTTCTTCTATTGGTCGCTGGGCATTTCCTGTTGTCCTTAATTCATTTTCCCAGTGGGTCATTGGTATGTATCTTCTTCTTGTTGCAGTGTTGGCTCTCCTTGTTTTCCTCATGTATTTGTATGTATTTCGTAGCCTTATTTCCGGTGGGTACTTGTTTAAGTTCTGGAAAAAGTTTCTGCACTTTTCTGCTTCGTGTTGCTCCTGGGCCTGTCTTTTGTTAATAGTTGCTTGGCATAGAATGGTACCATCACATACAAAAATTTTAATGTTTCAAAACGGCAGATATTATCAAAAATTGGTATAAAAGGTCGTGTGTGGTATCACTTAAAAGCTTATGCGGATTATTTTCAGGAGCGTAATAAAAAACACTTTACATCATAATTTTGCAAGAAATATTTGATTACGTATTGCTTTACCTACCTTCGAACTATTTTGCAAATAATGTACTAAATTTCACAACAAAATGTGGGTTCTTGAGTGCAAAATAGCATGTGAAATGTGTAGTGCCTATATTCAGGTCGTAGACTCTGGTTAGTTCCGGTACTTAGAATGAATTTTACGGAAAATTAAACCCGCACAATCGATTACTTTTAAATAATCATCGATTCGGCGTTGTTATTAACAGTATTAATGTTGGTTTTATTTGAGTTACGCTTGAACTTGGGAGTAATGAAAGAACCAGTAAATTGGTTGACAAATCATGCGTTACAAAATACTAGTTCACATCCCACAAAAAAAAATTGGGAAAAACGATCGATTTAGTGTTTTTAATTTTCAGGTAACGATTTTATTTATTACTTTCCCATACTTCTACTGAAGTAGGGGAAGTTATGATTTCATGCAAATCTTCGAATTTTAGATTTTAACAGAAATGCGCCTTTTGGGGTCCAAGGAACCCAAAAAAGTGGTTTTTATAAAATGTCTGTCCGTGGGTGGGTGGGTGCGTTCGTTTCCCTATATCTCCGGAACCCGTTGACCGATTTTAATAAGATTTGGTGTGTAGAAAAATTTTGTTGTTGCAGGTAGTTTTTTGTAAGGTTGTTAATCGGAACCGTAAAGGAAATTTGACCAATTTTTCTGGTATAGATGTTTTTCTAAACACTTTTTAGAAATTTTAAATACATAGCGTTGTAGTGCATCTAAAGACAAATAAATGCTTTTTTTTCAAATGCTGTATTTTTAAAATAAAGGCCGCTATGAATTTTTGAAATTTTTAATTTTTACGTTCTATTACTCAAAAACTAAATATCCAATCAATACAAATTATCATATTATTTGATAGCCCTTAATAAGTATACTCAAGTGATGTAGAAATATTTTTGTAAAAATAAATATTTAAATATACTATCGGTTCACAATTTTGGATATTTTCTTAAAAATAATTAATCAAAAACTGCCCAAACAATTGTTTAAATTTTTTTGATCTGATAGAGCTTGCAATGAACTACAAAATTTGTTCTTTGTTAATTTCCCGAATTTCACTGCAACGCCTTCTAGGAGTCTACGAAAAATTATTTTGAAAATTAAGTAAAAAACGATACTTTTTAACATCAAGAACGTGTTTTCCGCAGTTACGTGATTTTAACGCCTATCAACTAGCTCTAATAAAAATAAGTATTTTTCATTCTTTGCATATTTTTGATAACTCTATAAATAAGGTTGTTATAACTATTTTCGTGAGCGCATTAACCATCTTAGCGCCTTTTACGTAGTAGGAGTGCGCGTTGTCCGTACCTACGTAACCAACGCCTTCAGTCTGTAGCGGGCTTGTAGCGGCTAGATGAGATGTAAATTTCCATCACTTCTTGACGCGAGAATATTTAAAACGTAAAAAGTATGGGAAAGTACCAGCAACCTGTTTCGCCCATTTTTTCTTACACATATGGAGAACA
Source organism: Ctenicera cuprea (assembly GCA_958336395.1). Taxonomy (NCBI): domain Eukaryota; kingdom Metazoa; phylum Arthropoda; class Insecta; order Coleoptera; family Elateridae; genus Ctenicera; species Ctenicera cuprea. The sequence continues at coordinate 10,973,527 of OY284489.1, forward strand.
CAAACTGACAGGGTCATATGTAGTGTTGGGCAAGTTTCCGAAATTCATTTTTTCCATGGAAACTTTCCACGGAAACTTTCCAGAATATGGAAACTTAAAGAAACATTGAGTATTACTTAGTATAGAGTTGCAACTTGCAAATTTCACTTGCAAAACAGTTACAGTGAACCTTTATTACTGTTCTAGGATTTAGAGTTTAATTAATACATTGAGTTGACATATTTTGGGGAATTACAGAACAAATATGGCGCTATATGGGCCAATACTCTCTTTTATTAATCACCTGATACAAACAACAAAATCAGCTTATCAGAACCTCGGTTTTATTATCAGAAACTCTCACCATTTCACACATGCTGAAACTATTGTTAAACTTTACAATGCATATGTAAGAACGACCTTAGAATTTTCTTCGGTAGTTTGGTCCCCTTATTATCTTTATCAAAAGCAAATGTTGGAAAATGTTCAGAAAAAGTTTTTAAAATATCTATCATTCAAAATAACTAAGCAATACCCCGCTCATACGCCTTATTATCAACTATTACAAACATTTAATTGTATAAGTCTTGATAACCGTCGTTCACTGTGCTCTTTACTGCATCTATTTAAACTAATAAACTCGCAAGTTGACAATTCTTTTCTTTTGAGTAAATTTGCTTTTACAGTACCTAGAAATAATCGTAGTTGTTCCACTTTTTATTTGCATACTCCTAGAAGTAATTATGCCATGAACTCACCTGTTTATCGACTCTCATCGCTATATAATGGAATATCCAATTCTGTAGATATTTTTTCATTGACATTCAAACAATTTAAAAGCGCCTGCCTTCACAGACTTCACTAAGATAATATATTAACATAACTCATTAACATAATTCTTTTTCTCAGATGAAAATCCTAAAATACCTACTTTTCTTTTTTAAATTCTGCTATTCGAACATGTTATCTATTAATTAAAACGAGTACAATGTTATTATAATTATTATTATCACAATTATATTATTATTTCTTTAAATTATGTTATCGGAATATATTATTTATTAATTAATAAGAGTACAATGTCAAATTTATATTTTTTTTTTCTTTCTCTTTTGTTATTGTTGTCATGCACACATTTGATATGATTTTTTGTAATGGGTTGCCACCTGTAATTGGAAATTTTTTTTCTGTAGATGGCATCAGAATAAATAAATAAATAAATAAATATAATATAGTCAAGGTAAGATTAACCAGTATCAGTAAGATTACACTTACTTGTAAATTTTACAACTAAAATAAGTAGGTAATAATTTCGTAAAAACATAGGTAAATACATTCATGCATCTCGGAACACATTAATTATTTCATTTGTACTAAGTAGTCGTTAAAATATAAAGTTTGCATTATTTTGGAAAGAAACTTTCCATTTTTTTAGTTTCCGATGGAAAGTTTCCGGATGAAAGTTTCCCACTACCCAACTCTGGTCATATGGCATCATATTTAACACGCACAAACATACAATACACCATATACCCAGCGTCACCCTGCTTCGGACTCGAACCGGAGCGCGTTTGGAAGAGCAGTGTCAAAGCCAGCGATCTTAAACGCTGCTCTACCGCCCCGGTCACACGATTTTAATAAAAATTTGGTAAATTTATGAACTTTTTCATACTTTCATTTATAGCGTGTAAAATTGTTTAAGTTCTAGGAAGATTTAATAGATTAACTTTGGTTTTTATTTAGAATTTGATTAACAACTTCTAGCTTTACTTCATTCATATTGATTTATGAATAAAATACTTTATTTTACTTCAATCATATGTATTTATTTAAGCCTTATACGTATTTCCACATGTTAACATGTCATGGTCAAAGGTCAGATTAAAAAGGTGTCTCTGGACCTTCCTCGCATCTTTGATTAAGGCAGCTTAAATTATGAGTATCTGTATATAAAATACTTAATCACTTTAACAATATCTATTTATTTAAACCTTATACGTATTTCGGCATGTTTACATGCCATTGTCAAAGGTTATATGAAAGTAAACAGTTAGTGTTGTTATAGCAATAGAACTTTTTTACTTATCTTGGTAATCGTCTGCAGATGACTTGATTTCTTATTCCAAAATGTCCAGTAGAGGAGAATTTAACACATCAATTTGCTCATTCATTAACGGTACAGTTTTTAAATGTTTGTGAATTTCAAAAACTTCTAGTATATCTAATTTACTTTTATCATCACAAAAGTGTAAACATTTTATGGTGTTGTTAGATGTCATTGAATGATTTTGTTCTAGTAAGTGTTTAGCGTAATGTTATGTGGGTGTTTGTATTTGTAACAACGTACTTGTTCTTTATACCTAATATCAAAATTTCTAATTGTCTGGCCTATATAAACCGAATTACAATGCGAACAATTTAATTTGTAAATGCCTGATTTTAACAAATTGTCTGTTTTTGATTTTGCATTAAACAAAGTGTTTAAGATGTTCCTAGTTGTTTTAAAGCTTACTTTATATTTATTTGTTTTGTTTATAATTTTAGCAATTTTTTCTGATTTCTCACCAAAATATGGGATCGAAGCATATTTAATTGTATCGAACGAAGTTAGGATATTCCGATAAATTTTTTGAATGGCTAATTTATAATCTTTTTCTTTAATTAATGTATCAATAAGTTTAGTATTATAACCATTACTGTATGCAATTTGTTTAATAATTGAAATTTCTCTATTATAATTAATTTCATCTAAAGGGACCGTCAAAGCCCTATGTATCAGGGACCTGCATGCTGCTAATTTATGTGTTTTATGGTGACAAGAATCGTGTGGTATTGTCATGTCTGTTTGTGTAGGTTTTGTATAAATTGAATACTCAAATTTATTAGTTGAATTAATTTTTATGTTTAAGTCTAAAAAGTTAATGGACTTATTTTGTTCAGTTTCTAGTGTAAATTATATGTTTGGGTGCAAGCTGTTAATAAAAATTAAAAATTCATTAATTAAATCAAATGAACTATTAAAACATGCTAAAATGTCATCAACATAACGAAACCAAAATATAACTTTCTCAGATTGATTTGATTCTAATATTTGATCTTCTAGATTTTCCATAAATATGTTAGCTAAAAGAGGTGAAATTGGACTTCCCATCGGTAAACCATCTTTTTGGAAATAAATTTTATTATTAAAAGTAAAATAATTTTGATTGGTGCAAAGTTCAAATAATTGAATCAACTCAGTCCGTTTTATTAACTCAACATTTTTGTTAATAAGAATATCATTTAACAAAGGAATACACTCTTGAGGAGGTATTTGGGAAAACAAAGCAAGCTAGTTAGTTTTGATGTTACTAATATGTTTTCCCAACTACCTCCTCAAGAGTGTATTCCTTTGTTAAATGATATTCGTATTATAAAGTAAGGTTTAAAACAACTAGGAACATCTTAAACACTTTGTGTAATGCAAAATCAAAAACAGACAATTTGTTAAAATCAGGCATTTACAAATTAAATTGTTCGCATTGTAATTCGGTTTATATAGGCCAGACAATTAGAAATTTTGATATTAGGTATAAAGAACACGTACGTTGTTACAAATACAAACACCCACATAAATCCAATTACGCTAAACACTTACTAGAACAAAATCATTCAATGACATCTAACAACACCATAAAATGTTTACACTTTTGTGATGATAAACGTAAATTAGATATACTAGAAGCTTTTGAAATTCACAAACATTTAAAAACTGTATCGTTAATGAATGAGCAAATTGATCTGTTAAATTCTCCTCTACTGGACATTTTGGAATAAGAAATCAAGTCATCTGCAGACGATTACCAAGATAAGTAAAAAAGTTCTATTGCTATAACAACACTAACTGTTTACTTCCATATAACCTTTGACAATGGCATGTAAACATGCCGAAATACGTATAAGGTTTAAATAAATAGATATTGTTAAAGTGATTAAGTATTTTATATACAGATACTCATTAAATATGGACTTTAACGAAGTAAAGCTGGAATTAATAAATAAAGCTTAAATTATATTTAACAAACAATTGTTTTTTCAGTCATCAAAAGAAACCTTTATAGTTTAGTTGTTCATCAACGCGGCCTCCTGCATTACTCGAAACATCGAATGCAGTTTCTTTAGGTTCTGCCGCATCAGGCATTTTCCAACAAATTCCGCATGCTGTGGAGGCTCTACTAACCGGTGCACTAAAACTGTTAGGTTAGGTTAGCGATTAGTCAGCGTAAATGCACACTGTTTTTAGATATCTCTACAAATTAAAAAGATATTCTTCGGTCATCGTGAAACACTTTGTATATATTAGAGTTGCGTAAAGAAATAAATAGACATAATTTTATTTTTAATTTTACATTTGCATATTAATGAGATAATGACTATTTTACAAATTAACAATTTTTCCATAATAATTCACAAAAAGCAACCACAAACAATACAAATTTATGGTTATGCCAATACAACCCCCACACTATTGGTGGAATAGTTGACAAAAATATTATTGGTGAGTTAATCTTACAGTTCTGCAGTCCACTAGTGGTCCGGGGACCATAGGTTAGGGACCACTGCTCTAATGCACATGGTTAATGTCATTAAGTAAGCAAGTACGATAAGGTACTGGTTAATAGGTACATTACATGTTAATGCGGCCAAAACAACGTCTAGGGTAGTGGTTCTCAAAAATATTTTCATGAGAGCACTTCCTGGACCGCATTAGCGGCAACATGAATTGATTTTTTGAGAGCCACTGTCTTAGACGATGTTTTGGCAGTGGAAGTAGATGGGAGGTGATAAGAATTAATATATCTGGGCCGGTAAGGGCAGACTCTCCTCGTGTTTGAAGGATTATCTAATTTTTAGAAATGTAATGTTCTGGAATTGCAAGCCATGTGTATCCCATACCTGTGGCAGACATTAAACAAATGGTTTAAAATGTTTATGTTGTTTTAAAAATTATTTTACATTTATTTGTTTTGTTTATAGCATACAAGTCCATGATACATAGGGCTTTAACGGTTCCTTTAGGTGAAATTAGTTATAATAGAGAAATTTGGATTATTAAACAAATTGCATACAATAATGGTTATAATACTCAACTTATTGAAACACTTATTAAAGACAAAAATTATAAATTAGCCATTCAAAAAATTTATCCAACTATTTCATCACATAAATTGAAATACGCCTCAATTCCATATTTTGGCAATCAATCATAAAAAATTGCCAAAATTATAAACCTAACAAATAAATGTAAAATAATTTTTAAAACAACAAAAAACATTTTAAAAAGTTTGTTTAATGCTAAAGAAAAAACAGTCAATTTACTAAAAGGCATCTACAAATAAAATTGCTCGCACTGTAATTCGGTTTATATAAGACAAACAATTAGATTTTGATATTAGTTACAAAGAACACGTATGTTGTTACAAGTATGAACACCCCCATCAATCCAATTACGCGAAACACTTATTAGAACACAATCATTCAATGACATCTAATAAAAACACTATAAAATGTTTACACTTTTGTGATGACAAACGTAAGTTAGGTATACTAGAAGCATTTGAAATTCATAAACATTTAAAATTTGTACCTTTAATGAACAAATTGATCTCTTAAATTCACCGTTATTAGACGTTTTGGAACGAGGAATCAAGTCATCTGGACGCAGATATAGAAAACCAAGATCATGTTATGGAGATTTATTGTTCCTATAGCAACACCAACTGTTTACGTTTAGTCTTGCTTTTGATAATGACGTGCAAACACGTTCAAATACGTATAAAGCTAAAATACTAAACCTGTTGAAGTAAAGAATTGTTTTATTTACAATAAATTAATCTAATTTTTGTCCAGTTTCATGCGAGGATTATTACTAATCGTTTAAGTCTTGTTTGGTTTTTGTTCTTGTATAATGTTTGCCTACACCTACGCTTACGTGTGTGTGCGCCCCCCCCCCACACACACCCCACACACGCACCGCCCATACACGCAGCCCCCACACACGCAGCCCCCACACACTCGTACACGCAGACGCACACTGGTTTTAGTGCCCTAAATCCTGGTACCATAAAACATGTTTTTTGGCAAAATCTGGAGGCGATATTTTTGGAGAACACAATACCTTCCTCTTAAGTACGAGTATAATAAAATCAATAATGTTAGTCGGCGAGAAATATAACGACTACAAAGTATACATTAAAATATCAAATACAAGAAAAAGTAAGAACATTGTAGGTGTTACTAAATTTTAAATAACAATAATGCATAATACGAAATAAACAACACAATGATTTACAATCAATTGCGTTAACAGAAGAAAAATAAAGAACTGTAAATTAATGTGTCAAAAATACCAAGTATTTGTTTAATTTATAACATTTTAATTAATTAAATAACATAACATAACAAATAATAAATACTTAATAAAAAGGAATGGTAATATGGTATTGTAAAACTAAAACTATAATAAAAATTTAAATTAAGTAAGCATTTAATAAGCTTTACTGCTAATTTTATTAACAATTTAATTAAATAATTAATTTTGTAAGTAAACAGTGTAAAAAATGATTTTAGAACTAAGTTTTAGATTTGGCAACATTTCACCGCTGTAACAAACTATAGACCAAGCAAGGTTTTTTTAATAAAAAACACTTTGTATTATAATTATAACAACTCTTCGATTATTTACGGTTAAAAATTAAGAAGCCACGGTCAAAATTTGTATTAAATTATCGTAGGTACAATGTACCTAAGAGTGTATGAGCTGAGCATTAAGACTAATTAGCGACATTTTCCACACTTGAGAGCACACAATAATAAAACAAACCTCGTTTTGTGAAGAAAAATGTAAATAATCATAAAGCAACCTTACGCTGACAAATTGAAATGAAAACAAGCCGTGCCCTGTCTGAACTAATGTGCACATCCTGTATTTTTCACGTCCATATCCGATTTAACGTTGAAAAGGCTCTCGATTCCTTGACACAGTTTATTATTTGCTCGCTTTGTGGTTTGAGAATACCCAGATAATCGAAGTGGAACCGAATTCTTATGAATAAAATGGTAATTTGTTCTGTAGGTGGTTTGTGTGTATACGCGCTATTACGTTTGAAAGTTTCGCAATTAGTTGCGATTTTATTCGCCTTTAAATATTTTGCAATTTTATGTTTTAGGCTTTGATAGAGGTGCAGTTGTTTGTTACATTCCAAAGTTATGTCACATAAAATTCTGGAATAGACAAATATTTTTTTTAAATAATTATAATTACATATGCAAAATACGTTTTTTGGAGAGGCTTTCCGCTTTATTAATTTATTATATATTGTACTCTGTTTTGTCATTTTATTAAATAAACGTTACATACGCCAAAGAATGTGCCACGCCATTTTAAAACTAGGGAGTTCGGTAAAAAAGTTTTAGATTTTTTAGATTTTTAGTTTTTTCTCATATCCTCTGCTTAAATTTCCAAAATTTGGTTTTGGAAAACACGCTACCAAAAAAAAAACATGTCTAACTTTCATTTTGAAAAGCTTAACTAGAACTACAATTTTCAATACACCTCTTGTTTCAAAATTTCAAGCCCCAAAACGTGTATTTCCGTTAAAATCTAGATTTCGAAAATTTTCAAAAATCAATACTTTCCTTATACGGAAGGTATGGGAAAATATAAATGAGCGAAACACTTCGCTTGGACTTTCCTATACTTCAGAAACTTTTATTATTTCTAAGTCCTAAAGGTTTATCTACAACGTTGAAAACGACATAATATGACATGCAGTCAGAACGAGCTAAGCGATAACTACATCTGACTGATAGCCGTACGGCCTGCCGGTTGCCGCCTTGTTGTGTTTTTGTGAGGAAAACAGGTTTGATATTGACGAAAGGAATACCTTGCGACGGAAGAAAACCAAATATGGAAAGACAAATTTGTCCGCTAAAAATTTGGTGGGGTGGGAGGATTAGCCCCCCCTAAATATTTCTGCACCTCAAAATTATGTAGTGAATTTTATTCTACTACTAATCATGAGCGCTTCAGATTTAACAGAACTGTGATGCTTATCTCCAGCTCTATTAGCCTACAAAACTAAAACATCATCGTTTGGTCATTTTTAGAGCAATATTGTTTTGAAAATGTCAAAATCTTGATATATTTCATTTCAGTAATAATAGTTCCACAAGTTCTCGTAGCTTGTAACATTGCATACTCTTAGGACTTTTTAATACCAAATTTTATTCCAATCTAATTACTTGTTTTTGAGTTAACAGATGTTAAAAACAAAATATTCAAAAATTCATAGACGTCACAGTGAAACTACCAGCGCGGGACTAGGGATGCAACGAGCTGTACTTTTTCAAAATGCCGGATAACGGATATTCGGTATTCGGTTGCTCAGCCGGATAGCCGTATACCGGATTATCCGGCATAGTTTTTACTTTCGAAGTTGTTTCAGCTTAAATGCAGTAAAATTTAGGTTTTAAGACGACGATATCCAAAAATTCTTTTAGAAAATTCAAGGGTCAAGGGGCCAAGGCTCTAATTTTACTGTGAAGTCCTCTACGAATTTTTGAAACTTGGAAATTAATGCTAACAGGGGGTTAAGTGACTAAAATTCATGTTTGAGTACAATTGCTCATCTGAATAGTAGAATCTAATATTGTAAACATGTTTTTGTCTGTAATAATTTTTAGGGGGGAGTGGAGAAGAGGTTAGTACTTATAGTCCTTACATATTTTGGCTAACAGATTTTATTTTCTAGTTAATGGCTTTATTTTTTCTGAAAAACGTCGAAAAATTATTATTTCTTTTATTTTATGGCACATTACATATCATACTTGTATTCTTAAAGCAGGCGTGGGTTTAAGAAGTGGCTAAATTGTCGGCTTCTTTTTTCCCAATTTACAATACGTCGCGTCGTGCTCATAACAGATAAGACCGATGCGCTTGAAGATAGCAGTTTTATTAATTTTTGTTAGTTTCCTGTGAAAAGCCGATTGTGCTTGGTTCTTGATTTTACTTGTAGGTGCGGTTGAGTGCGGATTATTATTTACAACATAAATTGTAATATTTTAAGATTTTCTTGTATGACCCTAACATTGTCAGATGTTCTTAAAACGCATTTAAATTGATCGCGCCCAGTTTGAGAAAACTTTCGTTGCGGCGCTGTTTCGTATAGCTTCCCTTCGCGTCGTTATCAAAATCGGAAACCGCCCCTGCTTAAAGGTATCATCAATCTAAGCGATGAGTTTTATAGGTTCCTTGTCTTGGATCTCTGTCACATGTCACATGTACTGCAAAATTGAGACCTGCATATCGTAGCAACAAGCGGTTCATGCATCCTCTTTATGTTATACATATAACAAATATGAAAAAATATACAGGGTGTTCCATTAAAAATAAAAAAACTGCTACCACTTCCGGTTAAACCGGAAGTCCAAATTAACACCGTTTTATGTCGTAATATGCATTTTTATGCGTGTGTGACTTAGAAAAAATTTGAAATTAATAATTTAAAAATTGAAAATGGCCGATTGTTACCTGTTCTCGCGGCCACACGGTATATTACTTATTTATGTTGTTTGAAATCATTTTAAACTTTTAACTCGCATAAATGCTGATCTCAATAATATAAATTTAGTAATTGTACTCGATACTGTATTGTACTCTTACTTTTAATTGTTTTAGTCTATACTTTTAAATCAAATTGCGTTCATAATCTCTTTTACTTAAAGAAAAATCTCCGGCCGGATATTTCATATTACCTGGCCGAACCGAATATTCGGTGAAATCGCCGGATAGGCCGGATAGCGGATAAAAATCGAATATCCGTTGCATCCCTATCCGGGACACAAACCAAATTGGAGCTAATCCCTAGCTCTATTAGGCTTTAATATTAAAAATGCATCTTGTTGCCATTTTTTGAGCAATTTGTTTTGACAGATTACCCCAAAAATTAAAAAAAAATGTTTTACTTTAAATGTAACCAAAGCAGTAGTTTTCCAAATCCAAAATTCTTTATTTAAAAGATAAATTTATTTAATTGTTTGTAATATTAATTCAAGACATGTTTCATAAGCAAACATTAAATTCTGCAAAATCAACAAGGTTTCATAAATGTAGAGCAGTATGTAGTTCAAAGTATTGCAATGTTGCACATTGCTCAGTTATTAAGTAGGTAATAATTTTAGACATAGGAATAAGGTTAGATAACGCACCCCAATTTCTAATGCAAGTCAAGTGTTTTTTGTTCAATTATTATAATCAAAACTTTTCACCGCTCAGTTTAAATAATGAATCATTAGGGATTGGAGGACAGTTGCAGATTAAGTTAGGAAGTTTTTTTAATAAATATTTTCAAGTATAATCTATTATTTTATTAGTACTATTTAACCTATCTTTATTTCAAATTTTTTGGTCATCTATTTATCACACCAGTATTATTAATTTAAAGGCGTTTTTAAAATCTAACCTTTAGGTGTCATTTACGTGGTAGTTAATTAACACCCTAAATAGTGTAAACTTTGGCCATCTCTCAAGGTCGAGTAATTCGCATACTTTATGGTTGACCATTGTTAACCAAAAGAATGTATCTTTTGACCACGTTTTATAATTCAACTATTAAGTAACTTGTTTGGGTAACTTTACCCTAGTCCAACAGGTTTATTGTAGGGCACGCTTACGGGTCGTTCTATGGTTATCCTATGGAGGGATTAAGATGGGACAAAGTTCGCCAAGGGGTGTACTTGTGGATGCACTATGATCACGCTTGCAAAACCGCTGCGGTTATGTTTTTCACGGCTTTTGGTTACTTTTGGCTGTGTGGGAGAGTTAATCTTTTAGCAAATTCGAAATTCAATTCTTACGTAAAATTAACCGCAGAATGAAAATATTGGGGTTACCTATACCTGCTACCACCTTTCTACTCCTAAGTTGTCAATTTAAAAAATCACATCATCGCTTAAAATTTTATGAGACATATACCTAAAAACCCATTTTTGTAATGTTTTGACTGTTTATTATGAAATTTCTAAAGGTGTGTTTTGTGTAGGATTAAATCTAGATCAAATATTATCTTAGAGTTGCTTCGTTTTAGGAAACAGGTACATAGAATTGGAGAAATGTGTTACAGCGATATTATTAAAAAAAATTACGTATTATATTAAATTTCATGCAACATAAATTTAATAACAAAGCTTTCTCGTATCTGTAGTCATATTACGTACAAGGTTGAACGGAAACGTATAATAAAGCAAATACGAGCAAGTATTGTTGATATAGCAATTAATGTCGTGGTTTCTCAGTTTATTTACATAAATTTGTAATTTAATAATATTGCTTAGTTAATGCAGTTTGCAATAAACAATTGTACTTTTAGATGCATTGGCGGCTCCACCAGAGATACGGCGCGGCGCAGCGGTGAGTTTCTACCCCGTGATCGCTCTTAGAAACTATTATATATAATTAACTTAAAAAAAAAGAAAACCGACTTCAAATAAAAACACAAAAGTGACATAAGTTAACTAAAAAGCAAAAAATAAATGTTTTTTATACAACAGTTTAATACTTATTTGTTGTTCCGTTTAATGTAATTAAGAAATTGTTGTTTATTATATAATTATTAATTGTTTTATAATTTTGAAGTCGGTGCCAAGTAAAACATAAAAATTCGAATCTAATTTGTTATTGCAGCAAGGTATATAATTTTTGTTTTACTTGGCACCGACTTAAAAATTATAAAACAATTAATAATTATATAATAAACAACAATTTCTTAATTACATTAAACGGAACAACAAATAAGTATTAAACTGTTGTATAAAACACATTTATTTTTTGCGTTTTAGTTAACCTATGTTTCGTTTGTGTTTTTATTTGAAGTCGGTTTTTTTTAAAGTTAATTATTTTACAATTTTAAGTGATGGATAGACCTAGTAAGGATGCTTCTTGAATGAGGAAACGACGGCTAGTTGAAACGGAAGAAACACTAAAAGGTCGGTTAAAAAAAATAGATTTTGTGGAGTTCGCTGGTGTATCTTCAAAGTTCAAGCTCCAATACTAATGAAATTATAATGGGACCACCTTGGAACTATACTGAACCCAACGGAAAAAGAATCATTAAGATCGGTTCATAAACAAAAAGTTATGCCCGAACATACATTAAAAAAAATAAAAAATAAAAAAAAACATTCCTATATACAGACGAATTGAGAACCTCCTCCTTTTTTTGAAGTCGGTTAAAAACAAGCTCGAACTGAAAATATACAGATAAAATAGAATGCGTGTAAATTTTTGAAAAATTATTTTTTAATTTTCTTGTAACTTTGTAAACTGCTAGAGCCTAAGATTGGCTACAATTTGGATTTGGAAAGCTATAATTTCACAGCGGCGCCTTCTATGAATTTTTGAAAATCGTAAATGATTTATTAAACTGTGTCCGATAAAAAAATTTTTCTTAAGCAGAATTCCTTATCATGACTAGTAAAACCAAAATCTAATGTTAATTTTTAGATACTTTTATACTTGGTGGGGCTACTGTATAAAATGTAAATTCCAAATATTTGATATTTTCAAAATAATATTTCTCAAAAACTAACCATAAGGTTGTTTTATAAACTTTGTACTTTTGCAGAGCTGAACATAGGATACAATTGCTTTTTTGCTGAATACCATAGTTCCACTGTGACACCTTCTATGAATTTTTGAAAATCAAAAACTGGTACCCTTTTATTTATTAAATGGGAAACAATTAATAACTTCTGCTTAAGAAGAATTACCCATCTTGACTAAATCTAATTTTGGTTTTTAGTAAATTTTATATTTGGTTGGGCTACACGTCTCTCTTGGGTATCAGTGTTTGCAGATGATTCGATTTTTAATTTAAACCTTCAATAAGAAACACAGTCTTGATAAACTGAAACTTAATATGTTAATGATTTGATAGCGCCATCAAACTTAAAATGTGCCAATAAAGAGTGCGGAGTGGAGGGGGCACGCAGGACCTTCCAGGCTCCCGTAGTGCCGCCACTGGTAATTGAAAAACCTGTTGACGGCAAGGACGTTATACAGTTCACTGTATAACATCCTTGGTTGACGGTTAAATCGAACATAACCTCAATAAACAGTTCAAATCACAGACCAATACCAGAGACGTTCAAATTATAGACACAAACAAGGCCACACAAACATTAAAGTATAATAAAAAAAATGTGCTTAAAAGTAATTCAAGCCCTGCTTAGTTACGTCATAGTTTGTGTAATAGCATTCGAAGACATTATTTACGTTTATGGACAAATTTCACAAGAAATGGTGGAGCAAGGGCGAACGCAGTACCAGGTTTGAAGCCTTTTAAAGTTATAAACTCTTATACTTATTACATTTTAAACATGACTTTTGTAGCTTCTTCAAGAGAGGGGCAATTTGCCCCAATATGGAAACTGTTGGAAATCGGCAGTCGAACATGTTGACGAGGGTTGTCGTGCTTTATCAGAAGAAACGCAAAGCGATATGGCCTTGCATTTAACCAATTGCTTTCTGGAAATGTCGGGGCATGAAACATACAACTGTGTATTTGACAAAAAGCCTAATCTAAAGGCGATTTGCATTAGGAGCATGACGGATCGGGCGTTTAACGTTTATATGGAATTTTATACCCATACCCAAAATATTTGCTGGTTTTTACGTGGTCAAGTTTGGCATGAAACTATAGCTGAGAACACTCTGCGTGTTGGAAAACAACTGGAAGCTTCAGCAAAAAACCAAGAGGAAATATTGGAGAGCCAAAAGGAAAGTTTGGTGTTGCAAGAAAAGTTGTTACATTACGGACAAAATCTGGAGAAAATTATGCAAGATTTTTATATTTCGACCCAACAACATCAAGAAATTTTGTCAGTTATGTCTCGGAGCTTAGGGAGTTTACAATCATGGCTTGTTGGAGAATTATCTTGGTTTGATTTGGTTATTTTTTATGTTGCAGCTGCTATTTTAATTGGGATTTTTACTTCAAGTCGTCGTACAGCTGCAGCAAAACTTCCTATTTTGTTTTTGCTCGTAGCAAATGCTGTTATAGAACGCTTAATTTGTGCTTTTTTTGTGTTAAATACCACTGAAAACGACATGCATTTGGTTCAGAATGAAATTTATAAATATATTTGGTGGTCACGTAAAATTTTTGTAGTGTTAGCTGTTGGTGTTTTAATCCGCCAAGCTATTAATTATAAGGATTTAATGCGGGTTAATAATTGTTTACTACAAAAAATTTACGATCAGAATATAAGTATTTTAGAAAATGTTCAAAAAAATAATCGTCCTAATATTAGTAATGGTAGTATTAATTTTATTGATGAAAGTAATTCTAACAAAAGTCCTTTTAAGGAATCATTAAATTCTTTTAATTTAAATGGTAGTTACAGAGCGAATAATTATGTAGAAAAAACGGAACAGACTTACGAAAAAATGGTGCATTCAAATGGTGTAGTTCACACACCTTATGATACAAAAGATATTAATATTCTTAGGAATACATTAAATGTAAATAAAACTAGGTCCGAAACTCCCAAAGAAAAAGTGCCATTTAATAAATTGATTAGTGGTAGACAAAGGCTTACTCCGTTTATGGAGTTGCAAAATAATGGGAGGTATAATTTGAGAAGTAGACAGAGTACTCCCGATTCTAATATCTAGGTTGTTTCGAAATTTTTGCCCAGTGATTAGCCTCTTGTTTGAATGCAAAGTAGTAATTTTAATGTAGAGGAAAACTTTTTATGTATCTTATGTCCCAAGAAAATGCAATTTACTGATTATTTAATTTTTTTGTGTGCAGTATGGTTTGACTCAAATTTTATGTCATTGCAGGGATCTTAGTGCTGTTTCTATTTAGTAACTAGTTACTAGTTTAACAAGTTGACAGCTAATTTTTAAAAATGGTTATGATCCGTTACGTTTTTTATGAACATTTTTTGTTGCTGATTTCTTTTTTGTAAAATGCTGTTTCTTGTTGCTATATTATTGTATTGTCAAAGCAAGTAAAGAAATCAACAAGAACAAATTTTAGTAACTAACGGAGCAATGGAAAGTTATAAAGGGCAGCGGAGACAAATGATTTAATTAAACGAAACATTGTATAACCATATTAAAAGGACTCTTGGAAAGATGAATTGTAGGAAGAAGAGAAAGAAATTAAAAAATCATTTTAAAATATATGAAAACGTCAATTTCGGACCTTGGATAATTTTTAATCCCGAATAATTCCGAGTTTCGAATAATTTCGTTTTATTTAGTCTAGTCCGAATCAAATACAAGTCATGTACTGTAAATATCGCTTGTTGGCCCAAGAACTTACTTTCATAATCTAATTCTGTGTAAATTTTATTCAGACTTTTATCTACAAAATACTATTTCCAACAAAATATCCTTTTTGTTCAATACGTGTGCATCATTCCTGAACCCAACATCGAAATCCACTTTGAAAAGCAGATTCGTCTCTATTTTTTTACTCATATTTTTACTGTTGCTTCTATAGTCTCGTATTACTAAAATTTAATTATTGATGGGTTTTTTTAAGCAAATGAAAATCTGATGGGACTAAATCGAGACTATAGAGTAGGTGAGGCATAACTGACCATCCCATTTCTCTAACTGCCTTCTGAGTAGCAAAAGATGTGTGGCCTAGCATTACTATAATGTAAACCTATATTACACTAGTCTATTCCTTTTAATCTCTTCTTTGAGCTTTTCTATACTTTTAGTATAGGGAAGTACTGATTTCATGAAAATTTTCGAATTGTGATGGGTGTGTGCGTCCCATAACTCCCAGGCGGGTGCTTCGATGTTAATGAGTTTTGGAATGTGGTTGTGTATTAAAAATGCATCATGAAAATAAGCTTTTGCAAAAAAATCTTAAATTGGTAGCAGAAGTTAGATTCGTTTTAGGTTTAATTTTTTTTTAAATTGAATTTAATTCTGAAAACAAAATCTGACCAGAAGACCTTAAAAAAACTTTCATTCTCAAGCACCAAAGTATAATTTCGCGTATTCGATACATAAATAACTATTTATAGAATATTCCATTCACATTGTAACAGCCAATGGCACTAGTTTATTTTTAGGCTTTTGACCAATTAGACCCTGATTAGCAGCGATAATACTTTTTTTTAGAAACTCCGGTGTTATCAGCGTTGTATAACCATAGCAATTCGTCAACAAAATGTTTTCTAATATACGAACAATGATGTCTGTCCGAGGGGTGCTCACTAGCGGCAATAGGTGTACAAATTTTCGACAGTACTTGGGCAATCACTCGGCAATAACGGAAATCACGGCAAACATTCGGCAAACACGGCAATCATTTGCGAACACGGCAATAACTCGGCAATGAGGGAAATCACTCGGCAATCACGGCAATACAACGGAAATCAATGAAAATAAGTCAACAATTAACTAAAATATGCGGATGTAATCGAAGCTAGACAAAAGCTAAGTCTTAATTTTGTATTTTCTATTACTATTACAGTACGTAGATAATGTGAACTAGTTAAAACCAAGCTTCTTCCCACTTAGGACGAAATCAAAAAGTACGTAATTTCCAGCTAATTTTTATTTAGCCTGTGTTTACTACATAATTATAGTTTATTTACTAACAAGTATTAGATGAATACATATTAAAAAAATAACTTATCAACTCGAATATTACCGACGGCATCAACTTTACTTGTGGAAGGTCAGGCAGTTCAATTGGAAATCCCTACAAGGATTAAGAAATGCCACCATGCAATAGCGTCTATTAAAGATAAATACAAATTTATTTTTGGTTTTCGATATGCGTAATGTGTGTAAACTGTATGTGAGGCTATTAGTCCTCATATCATTTAGATAGTTAAATGTACTTATGAGAGTGTACCACTGTGTGCTTTACTTTGAGGAGTATATAACCATGGTAAGATTTCTTGATCTTCTCTTTCAAGAATAAAATGGATTTTTTTGATAAAATTTCAAGTGAATGTAATATCTTGTTACCAAACTATTTAACACAATTACTAATCTATACCGGATTCGACACCATACATTTCCTAAGTAAGTTCCAAAAGAATGATGTTGAGATGTAAAGGTTTGCAACGGAATACTTACCAAATTTAATATTAGATGAAGAAAATATAAACAATTTTACGAAATATATGCCGGGATGGTAACGATATTTCAAGTTGAGAAGGCCACAGAAAATTGTTGGTTGAGCATTGTATAAGAGCAAATAAGCCAGCAAAAAAAAAATATCCGACAAAACATTAGACTATTGCTGCTCGGGTACAGAAGAAATGGGCGAAACAGGTCGCTGGTACTTTCCCATACTTTAAATATTCTCGCGTTAAGCATTGATGGAAATTTACATCTAATCTAGCCGGCCGGTACAAGCCCGCTGCAGACTCAAGACGTTGCTTACTTACGGGCTGCGCGCGCTCCTACTACGCGACGTGAGAGGCGCTAAGATATTTAAAGCGCTCACGAAAATAGTTATAACAGCTTCATTTATACAGTTATCAAAAATTTGCAAAGAATGAAAAACATTTATTTTTATTAGAGCTAATTGATAGGCATTTTTAAAATCACGTAACTGCCGGAAAACACGTTGTTGATATTAAAAAGTATCGTTTTGTTTTCCTTAATTTTCAAAATAATTGAAAATTCTCGCTGATCCTAATAAAGTACTTTAAATAGTCCTACCTACCTAGTATATTCACAATTTTCATATTTTCTCAAATATTTTTCCATCACTATTTTATCCTTATCAAGGGCTCTCATATAATAGGATAATTTGTATTGGTTGGATATTTTGTTTTTGAGTAATCGGCATTAAAGTTAAAATTTTCAAAAATTCGTAACGGGCTTCATTTTAAAGATACAGCATTTGATTTATCTTTAGATGCACCACAACGCTATGTATTCAAAATTTCAAAACGGTGTTTGTAAATAAATCTATACCAAAAACAACAGGTTTAATTTTCAGGCATGAATTGGAGAAAAATTTGGGAGATTAGTAAAAAACGAATTTGTCGTTCATTGCAACCGCTATCGACTAAGAAAGTTAAAAAAAATGGTGTGGGCAGTTTTTGAAGAATAATGTTTTGAAAATGTCCAAAATTTGAGTATATTTACAATTTTTATATTTCCAAAAATATTTTTGCATCGCTTGATTATACTTATTAGGGCTGTTAAATAATGTGACAATTTGTATAGATTTGATATTTTGCTTTTGAATAATCGTGCATTAAAGATACAGCATTGCTGCAATTTACAGAAAATCATTTGATTTGTTTTTAGATGCACTACAAAGCTATGTACCCTATCAAAATCGAGAAAGGGGTTCCGGAGATACAGGGAAACGAACGCACCCACCGACCCACAAACGGACATTAAAAAAAACTTTTTTTGGGTTCCTTGGACCCCAAAACGCGTATTTCCGTTAAAATTTGAAGTTCGAAAATACACATGAAATCATTCCTTTACTAACTTTAGCAGAAGTATGGGAAAGTAAAATAGGAAACAGGATTCAAACGATTCTGATACATCCATCAATAAGGAACAAACAAAACCATCGTTAAAAGCCTTCGGCGTAGACCATATACGAACCGCAGCAATAAATTATGTAAAAAGTGTTTTTGAATTTTCGAAAGAGGATGTTTTATAAGTAGTTGTAAAAAAAGCTGGCGACCTATCTGAAGAAATTGACAGCTATTTATGCACGCTAAAAGTATCGGTTTCAGGTGCGACTACGCGGCAAAATTTACTACGCTCCAGAAAAGTATGGCAAAAAATGGGCGCTTGGAAGTTTTAACTGGCATTTTAGAGGACATTTCCCTTCTGATAAAAAAAAACGCCGAGACAAAATCCATCGGGAAACTTAAGAGAAAATTTAAATCATACCTAGTAATATTATAATTTTTTTGGTAATACCAGATAATGGTTTTACCTACCCACTAAATATTAATGTTGTTTACATAAAATTGCGATGAGAAATATACACGATTTCAAGTTTAACACCAAAATATTATAATCGAAAATGAAATTACCTTCTTGTTTTTGATGAACGAGGCAAAGTTAAAAATAGGAATAATATAATAACAGTGTCAGCTAATGAAGGCTGTACAGAATCAGAATAACCATTGATATACATCGAAAATCGCAATAATAACCGACAATAACGTCCGCAAACAAGGCAATCAGTGGGCAATTACCCGGAAATCACGGCAATCAAGTCGGAAATCACGGCGGCAATACGGCAATAGGTGTACACAATTTTACCGAGTGAGACACCCCTCATGTCTGTCTTTATCATTTAGAATAATGTAAACATTACATTTCGGACGCCTTTACATCTACACGCTATTCTAAATATCCCAGTTCAAGAGAACTTAGTTACAAAACAATTCACAAGTTATCCATATTGCTAATAAACAACGGTTACAACCAAAACAGCGTGTTATCGTTTAGCCAGCTATAAACTGTCGAAAAGCTAATATACTAATTCTAATTCAGGTTTACAGAATATTTCAACTTTTAAAGTTTATCATTCTTTACTATTTTCATTACATTTTGTCTATACAAGTTACTAAAGTTGGTGAAGTGCTATGATCCTTGCAATTTTATAAAATATTATATCAGTGTTACAAACTATAGTGCACAATCTTTCTTCTTCTTCTTATGGTGCCATACCCATTCAGGGCGTTGGTTACCTCTCTCCTATGTCTGTGTTTGGTGCGCGGCGATAGATAATTTGCACAGACAGACAAATTTAACGTGGGCTCCGAACCACAGGAAGTGCATGCGTTTTTTCTCCAGAGAGGTTTTCCTGGGGAAAAATCCACCTCGCTGGTTTCCCGTTGCCTTGCGAGAGAGAACGACCGGGCCAGGGATCGAACCCGGATCCGCTGCATTGGTAGCCCGCGCGCTTACCACTGAGCTACGGCCGCTCTTCTTTCTTAATGAAGTCAAATAATTATGACTTTTGTGTTACATAAATGTGATATTTTCTTTTACTTTAGGTTGCATATAATATATTTAATCTTCTTTTTAGTTCTAATTTTGAGTACCTACTACAACACTCAGGGCTTTTTTCTAAAAAAGAACGGAGTGTGGAATAAAGTAGCTCATTAGGCGCCGCACAACTTTTATTAATTTATTGTAAGACAAACATTTAATAAATATTCCTAATAGTTTATTTTAGGAAATAGTACAGAGGTGGCGCTTAAAGAACTCGACCTGTGTAATAACTTAGGGAACAGCATTCCCATGCATTCCCACGAAAATACCTTGATGTGATGAGAAAGTAGTTAAGCAGAGTTTCATCTTAATAAAAATTTATAAGCAAGGGAAATTTAATTTCAATATTTTAAATAATTGTGCTTATCAAATTTATGCCAAAGTGGTTGCTATAAATTATATCTCCTTGTAAATTTCAAATTAAAATTTTTTCGCTTGTTCTATGAAGGTTTATTTATTTATGTAATAATTTATTTAAATAATAATTTTTTGAATGTGTGATATGTACCTACACCAAATTTTTATTATTTAGTAGGATATAATGATGGTTTGTAAATAAATATAATTTTACTGTGTTGTTGTTTAATTGTTTCTAATTACAATCAGCCTTTACCTTTAACAAGCATATTCCAAATTAGGGCTGTCTCTCTGAAGGAGACCAAATTGTAAGAATTGCAAGCAAACGCAAATTGCTAGTAAATTCTAAAGACAGTATGGTAAGTTTGTTTAAAATTAAATCTTTAGTGACCTATTTTCCACCATAATAATAATTGCTAATTTACAGGGCTGCCATGCAATATTATGGGGATTTGCGAGTGTAAATTGGTGGACTACAATTAATAAAAGGAGAGACCTAAGGGACATTTTTCTGATAAATGTATAAATAAAATGCTTAATCACTTATACTAATATTTATTTATTTGAACCTCATACCTATTTCTGACATGTTCACATAAATAGTCAGGTCTGCAAACAGGCAATTGCCTAAGGGTGCCAAACAAAATGGGGCGCTTAAGATTCTTTAAATCGTAAAAATAATTATTTTTTATTATAAATTGGTGAATTCGAAATATTAAGAGTTGTAATTATACCCCTACTTAGTACTAATCAGAGTAGTAGTACAGATCTGTTCAAGGCCACTGGCCGGTATGTTTGAATGCATAAGGTGGATGTCCCAACCTTTATATCTGAAAATCTTGATGATCAATCATCATAAAACAAAAACTCATTATTTTTCACAACACAAGATACTTCTGTATAACCAAGTATTAAAACCAGTATGGAAATACGGTTGACAACTGTGGGGCTGTGCCAGTAAAAGCAACATCAACAAAATCTAAACATTTCAGAACAAAGCGCTAAGGAACATCGTAAGTGCGCCCTGGTACGCCAGAAACAGTAATATCCACAGGGACCAGGTTCCCAAATGACGACGCGGTCTAAGCCCAAAATAAATTGTATTATTGACATGAAATATATTGTTTTAAATAGTTATTCTTCACGGTACTACTTTAAATAAAAATGTCTTTTTAGCTATACATTTTTCTTTTCAATATTTTACAATAATTTCCTTCATGGATCACAAATATGTTGGTGAGGCATATACCGCTAGTATCGCTATCACTCTACCAGGTCGGTCTGGTCTGGTTATAAGACAGTGTGAGTGTGCATTTGGTCGCTAGTGTTCGGGAAGTATACGAGCCGCTGTCTATTTCCCCACTTCAGACTCATATATGTCAACCTGAACTGTAGCAGTTGTGTGAACTAGTGGTGGTTTGTCTGAATGTTACGGTGTTCAGAAAAACATCCCTGGAAAACACAGCTTCCGGAACAAATCCCCGAGAAAATGACAATGAAGTTTTTGAATGTGAAAGAGTGTTCGAATATTCATTTTTCCATTTATAGAAGTGTTGTGTTGATAAGCAATTATTTTTAAGTGCATTAAACACTTAATTTTTTTTGGTCCAAATATTGTAAAACGGTTTAAAAGGATAATTTTCAAAGCACTATGTATGTATAATTTCTTAAAAGCTAGAATTAGCAAGCAGAAGTTATATAGATCGATATAATTTATTACATGACATTCTCTTTTAGTAAAACTTACACAACTGAAAATAATTACTTTGTTAACTACATTTGAATAATATTGGAAATTTTATTCGCGTTATTGATGTCTTCTTACAATTTGGTCAAGAAGTGTGTTTATAACTCCATAATTTTGGTTTGTAATTGTACGGGAGGTGTCACTTTGCGGATGTTCCGATATCCATGTTGCTACCAAATATTCTGCCAGTAGTTGGTCTACAAAGGACACGTTTGATGGGTTATCACCCATTATAATTACAATAACTCCATCTTTTTGAAGTATTTCTGATTTGTAGTTGGAACTCAACCCATCTATTGGTCTATTTAGATCAATGTCGCTAAATAGAAGATGGAGAGCAATTAACTTTTGATCTTCTTCAAATATACCTTGGGTGTGCTCGGCATAACGGCCGTACCGTTTTACCAAAATTTGTGTTTTCTTCGAAAACAGTGTCCAACACAACTTACGCAAATTCTCTGCTATGGTAAAGTTTATTGTTTGAATCTCAGGTCCGAATAATTCTGCCAACAGCTCAATGTGTAAGGGTATACCTGCCAATGGTTCTTCGTAATGGTTTAAAGTTTCTTCGATCAACTCTAACAATCTTCTTGAAAATCTTGTTATGTTTTCTGTTTGTTCTGCGTTGAGCGTAGTTGAAAAATATGCTGTGAGAAATTCTAGTTGCTCTTCTTTTGTAAATTTAGGCAACGTTATTGCAACAGTATTAAACTCTCTTTCGACATAGGTCTTCAGCACAGATCGAGTGGTTAAGCATATGCGAAACTTTTCTCTTCTAAACGAGCGAATCATCGCAGTTACTGTGGCTTTACGCGTGGGAGATATTTCGTCAAATCCATCTAGTGTAAGTAATACTTGCTGCGAATTTAAAAACGTTTCAAAAATGTTCATATTTGTAACATTTGCACACCCCTGTTGTGAAAGTATTTGTTTATTTATGTGCTTAAGCCTTTCCAAAGGGCTTTGACGTTGGAATTCTGCACTATCAAAGTAGTCCATGTATTGGCGTAATTTAATTTGAAGTACCCAAAGGTGTTCAGGTGTGATTTGGGCAAGGTCGTCCAGCGTGGTCGTCTTTCCAATTCCAGGAATTCCGGTAATAATTTTAATTCCACCTGGTTCGGGAATTGCAATGTCTGCAGTTTGCAATTCGTCTGATTTTGTTTGCTGTACGCAAAAAGAAATGTTTTCAGAAGAGCCGGCGGTTCTGAGTAGTTCCAAGTTAGTCTGGTCGTGCAGTTTTAAGTAATGAATGTTTTTGTTCGGTATATTTACATTGTCTGTACTGTCACCAGATACCGTAATAATTCTGCACTCAATTGGAAGTTTCTTTTGATCTTGAATATTTTTGGAATCGATGATGTAAGGCTCGGGTAACTCAATATTTAGATATTTTAGGCAACTATGGAACCATTCTGAATTTATGCAATGTATCACACAAATATCATCACAGTGATTAAGTACTTTAAATAATAATTTGGTATCAATTAAAGATATTATTCTTAAAGTTTTCCTCTTTACATAATAGGCAGGCACTTTATTGAGTGTATTTCCAATATTACAAGTACCTGTAAGCACGTCTATAATATTTTCTACATCAATATGTTTTAGAAAATTGCACTTTGATATTAATGTTTTTAAACATGTAGGTCTTCCTTGTAGTTTTATGGATTCATCAAGAATCATTTCACATTCTTGTTCATTTAAATCTGTTATTTTGGTGAATGATTTTGGAATTTTGTCAGTCTCCAATTGGTCATTATTAACGTAATTTAATATAACCACCCTAAATGCATACTCTGATAATTCCAGGATACGCAATATGATTCTATAAGTGTCTTTGTTATGAACTTCTAATAGAAAAGGAATTTCATTTAGCTTGCATAGTACTTTATATATTTCATGCGGAGTAATTTGGCCTCTATTGCCTATAGTCATTAACATTTCTTTTCTTACATGTTCGGCGCTATTTTCAAAAAATGAAGTTTGTTCATCTGTTGTGAATCCACGTTCCCAAACGGTAACATCTTTATTTTCAGTGTAATGACTAATTTTTTCTTGAAAGTACTCTGCTAGAAACTTGTAAATTTTATGATTATTATTCATATTAACGATGGTGACATTTTTGTTTTCTGTTATCAAGTCCCATTTGTGTAATTTGCGAATTTGATAATCGTCAAACTTATAATAATAAAATGATTTTGCCATATACTGCTCAAATAAAAACTCAGTCAGTACTTTCAGGATGTGCATTTTATTCAGGAGATAGTGGCCACCTAAAACTCCCGAAGACCATTGACCAATGAATGTTATATACTTCTCCAAAAGTTTATTGAAGTTAAAAAGTTTTAATGGAAAAAATAGATTTTCCATTTCCTTCATTATTTGTTGGTCAATGTTGAAATTATTCGGTTGATTCATAAAGAAGTACAGCTGTTCCATATACTGAGGATTGAAGTCCGTTAAATGAACTTCAGATTGTTTATACTGAAGTTGGAGAATATCACCGTTAACATTAATGATATTCAAGTCTGGGTTCTCCTCCTCTACTTTCCGTAGAAAATCTAAATTATTTGTACTTTTGTTCGTAAAAATTATGAAAAATTTATTTTCAACTTGACTTAAATATTTCATTATCTCAGAATTATCTTTATCATGATATCTACGATGTAATTCATCAACTTTATTTAAAATACTCTTAAGTGAAAAATTTCCTTTGGATGCAGTAAACTGGTCTTTGGGGATGTGTTTTGTATGCATTCCACACCTTGTCTGTATAAGGTACGCAGCAGTGTTTCCGTTGCTGGTTTGCCTGTATAAGATGACGTGATTAAAATAACTGCAACCAGCAGCGTTGCTTGCCAACCACATACGTTTTGTGTCCTCTCCCAAACAACGTAAACTTAAAAGGGCTGCTACTTTAACTTCGTATTCTCTGCCATAATCCATTGTGCCAGGATGAATTTCATATCGAACCTGCGGTAAAGTTAAATTAATATTATTATAAGCGTTATTAGGTAACGTATAGGTACCTACTGTTGTACATTTTAGTATTGTAATAGGTAGGTAGGTACTAGAAAACTAATTACATTTTTTTTTCTATTTTCAACTACGTGATTGTCTTTTTAAAAGGATGTCAAGCATAGGTACCATATAAATAAGGTTGCATAGGGCTATCCAATTAAACTGCAACTCAGTTTGCAGTACAACAAAATGTTTATTGAAATGAATAATTATCATAACTAATAACTTTTAATTAAAAATATTTTGAAAGAACATTGACCAATACAGCATATATTGTTAAATTAATTACGCTCGTTAACACCGACGTACACAATTATTTTTGGCTCTTTGAACCACATAATT
Organism: Ctenicera cuprea; assembly: GCA_958336395.1. Classification (NCBI taxonomy): domain Eukaryota; kingdom Metazoa; phylum Arthropoda; class Insecta; order Coleoptera; family Elateridae; genus Ctenicera; species Ctenicera cuprea. The sequence continues at coordinate 10,999,038 of OY284489.1, forward strand.
TAACGCGAAGCCATTCTTCGACGTATAATAGATCAACGCAAACACAAATTTAACCCCGTTTCGTTTAGTTACAAAGTTTGCCGCAAGGAGCCGTGGCGAGCGCTGTCTTAGCCGAATAAGCCAAGGTCGTTTGATAGGTCAGGTTAGGGTAGTTGCCTCGATAGGTTAGGTTAGGTTTGTCCTGAAAACCATTGTATTTTTGTGTGCGAGTTGTTTAGTAATTGCCTGAATATAGTATGTGCGCATGTGCATTGTTTTTTGTTTATTATAGAACTTTATTAAACACACAGCCAATGACAGCTTGTTATTTTCAGGTTCTTGACCAATTAGACCCTGACTAGCCGGCATAATACATTTTAGTTAACTTTTGTGTTATCGGTGCTGTATAACCGCATAGCGACGCGTCAATAATTGTGTTTTTGTTTTTTATATTAAATAATTAAATAACGCATGGAATATTTTTTTAAAAATACCACTCATGAATTAAAAATTATTGATAACACTGTCTTTCATTGACGAACTCAATTGTGTTGATGCACGACAATATCACTCCTTCTTCGGAGTCTTGATATTTCCAAGCAACAACACAATTTCTTTGTCAATAAAGCGACAGAATTATTGATAATTTTTAATTCACTGGTGGTATTGCTGTTGAATATCGACTGTTTTTCAAGAAACTTGCATAAATACTTGGCCTTCTAAATTAGGAGCTTTGACAGCTCCCGACTTTTTAAATTGGAAGCTTTGACAGTTCTTTTTCTGACCTGTCGCATTTTGCATAAATCGCGTGGCTGTAAATCACAACTTGAAAGTTTTTCAAAAATTTTGGTAATGTAATGGTATAAAATATTAAAAAGCCCATAAGGGGAAAAAGTTATGTATTGTTTTATTTAAAAAAAAATCTGACGACTTCAGTTTTTTACTTTCCTGAAGCAAGGAAAGTTATGATTTCATGCAAATTTTTGAATTTTAGATTTTAACGGAAATAGGGTCCAAAAAACCCAAAAAAGTAATTTTAAAAAAATGTTTGTCTGTGGGTGGGTGGGTTCGTTCGTTCGTTTTCCTATATCTCCGGAACCCCTTGACTGATTTTTATAAGATTTGGTGTGTAGGAGTTTTCCGGAACCGGAAAAGGAAATTAAACCTGTTTTTTGGTATAGATTTTTTGAACACTTTTTAAAGTTTTGAATACATGGCGTTGTAGTGCATCTAAAGACAAATCAAATGCTTTTTTCCAAATGCTGTATCTTCAAAATGAAGGCCGCTATGAATTTATGAAAATTTAATGCCCGATTACGCAAAAACAAAATACACAATCAATACAAGTTGTCGTATTATTTGATAACCCTTAATAAGTATAATTAAGTAATGTAAAAATACTTTCGGAAATATGAAAATTGTAAATATTTTGAACATTTTCAAAAAATTATTTCTCAAAAACTGTCCACACTATTTTTTTTTAACTTTTTGAGCCGATCAAGCTTTCAATGAACTACAAATTTGTTTTTTCCTAATCTCCCAAATTTTACTCTGAGGCCAAATTCGAAATTGATTAATTTTTTATTCAAAAACAAACAGTTTGACAGCCTATTTGAATGAAGTAGTATATTAGGATTTGCAAGAATTGTTAGCTGTGGTAAAAATTAGGGGAAAATACGATACTTTTTAATTTCAACAACTCATTTTCGGGAAACAACATGATTTTAACTACGGCTATCAATTAGCTCTAATGTAAAAATATATTTTTCATTTTTTGCATATTTTTGATAGCTCTTAAAATGGAGCTTTTACAGCGATTTTGGTCAGAAGTCCAAAGCGCATCTAACCAGCTGTTAGGCGCGGTCGGTTACCGTGCTCCTATCCTATACGGCTAGCCGAAGTTATCATAGCACTATTTTTATACGGTACACGATATCGTAATTGCACAGGCTGTCGCAAGTTCAAATCACCGCTGCGCTGATGCGTTTCCGGTTCCTGTTTCGATTAAAGAGCTTACAAAAAACTACCTGCAACTAAAACACTTCTACATACCAAATCTTATAAAAATCAGGCAAGGGGTTTCTGAGATATAGGGAAACGAACGCACCCATCCACTCACGCACCCACCCACTCACGCACCCACCCACGTTCGCAGCCACACACCCACCCACAGACGGACATTTTATAAAAACCACTTTTTTGGGTTCCTTGTATTTCAAAACGCGTATTTCCGTTAAAATTTGAAATTCGAAAATTTGCATGAAATTATAACTTTCTTTACTTCAGTAGAAGTATGAGAAAGTAAACAGTTATCTTTCGATGAAATCGTAGATACAGGTGTAGTTCTTACCTCAGGTTCTGGAAGATCTATATCTGACGGTAATTTGCTTGAGCACGCCATATTTCCTAACTACAAACACAATACAGAGTTGTAATAAATCTTACAATTTGTTAGAATGCTTATTATACATAAATGACGAATGATTGATAAGAAAATGAAATAAACGAATGTAAACGAATGATAAGCAGAGATTAATGTTTTCAAATATCGTCCTACTCCCCCTTCTTTTATTTTATGCTTTATGTTCTTACAAAAAAAAATTATATGAGAACTACCCAAATAACATAATTTTAAAAATTTTGAGAATGTGATATTCCAGATGCTTAGAAAAGAAACGTTTTGAATATTAATTTTTATTTTTTGAAGCGAGCGAAATCACTAACTAGGCGAATTGTTATCAGCCGCGGTAACACCACTTTCTTGGAGATATCCTGTTGACAAGTACCTATCTTCTATAGATAACACACCTATGTTTAAACAATTTGCAATCTAGACATCCCAACACCTTTTTTTCTTAAAAACAGAATCTTTTAAACAAAATGTTCTACGAATATATCGGGAAATACATAACGCCACGACAGAATGAATGCTATGCATGGTAGAAGCAGCACGAAAAAATTGTGTATAGGCGATCATCTCCGCATAGGGTGTTAGGGGTCCTCGGTTCAATCTTGACCATCACAGCCATTTTTTTACATTACTTTTGTCGAATATTTCTTTTTTTTATTTTCTTTATGATGTACATGTGGCCTGCTACTGTTCACCCCCCTCCCCTGGATGCTTTTGGCGGTAGGGGTAGCGCCGTCAGGCGCTGCAAGTGTGGACCGTCAAATCTGGCGTATGTGCAGATATTCTGTCTGATAATAATTAATTATTTTGTCGTGTAAATTATTTTACTTTCGGAAGATTTGATTAGTGTTTTATTTTGTTTAATTATTCTGTCACGAAAAATATTTTTATGTCGTTAAATACGTTACTCTGTCGTTCAGTGTGTTTTCTATCGTGCAAGTGTTCTGACGGCATTGTGTGTTTTTCTGTCGTTGATTTCGATGATTCTTTTAATAACTCATAATTTTTTTAACTGATATCCACAGCAAATTTTCTTGTGGTATACAGAAAATCACATTATTGTAAATAATAAATGTTAATTAAAAAATATCATCAACAGACTATCTAAATCGAAGAAATTAATTTGTTATTCATTAAAAAATATCGTATTTTCGTACCCCGCTTTTTCTATTAAACACCTTATGAACACAAATCCATTAACCAGAGGCGTAGATGTTATACAGAGTTACTTCGGTTCAACAAAGGTTCACCTACAAACAAAAGTCATTTATGCTGTCATTAAACGTGTTGGTTTGCTCTACTATTTCAAAGACAATTATTCGGCTATTTGCGTTGATTAAAGTTTTAACACGTTTAATGACAGCAGGGATGACTCTTGTTGCAGGTGAACCTCCTCTTCCTGCATTGTCACGAACACTCTCACCATCATTTTAAAATGGTTAGCCAATTCAAATACTTGTAACTTATTTAGTGTAATTTCTTTAAATACTTGTACTAGTGATATATTATAAAAGTGTTATCTTTTATTGCAGCATTAATTAGTAATTAGAAAATAATAGAATTTTTCCACGGGAAATTACGCAAAACAAAAATTTTATGATGACACTAAAAAAAAGAAAACTTCGTTAGCCAAAATAGAGATGGAGGAGAATTAGCTTAAACACATTAAACTCATCCGAAAAATAAGTAGAGAGCTGTATCACTTTATTTATATATTAAACGGGATCTTGCTTCTCGACAAAATTTATCACTATAATAAGAAATTTGCAACTCCATTTAGTTTGATTGTTTTCGGCAATTATTTATAACTGCTGTCACCGCTGGTACTATAATTTGGTTATTGATAGTGTATTATTTTGTGCTGGGTTTACTTTTTTGATTATTTTAGAAATAACACTTAGTTCTAACTTTTTTCCACGACCGGGAGTAGAAGTCGGTTTCTATGGCATCAAGAGACGAAATAAGACAACAATTTCCCTATGGGAGTTTTTATTTCATTTCATATTTATTTTTGTAAACAAATGTCTGTTGTCATGGTACGTTGCATGAAAACATCCCAAAGGCTTCTAAATATTGTAATTTCGCTCCGACATATTACAATTCTTTATTTATGAAATTAAGTGTTTCTACTCCCGATCGTGGAAAAAATAGTATATACACCTCGGGAGAGACCGCCATTTTCCCTGGATGTATTTGTAGCCCTCAGGCTTCAAATTACACCTCAGGAAAAATAAGACGTTTCTCTGCTTTAGTGTATAATGTACTATTATTTGTTTATTGAAAAAATTCATTACCTTTCGCCAAAATGGCTACTACTGACACTTGTTGTTATTGTTTTTTGTCGGAAAATAGCCGACTAGTTTACAAATGTAATATGATTAAACATACACCCCCGCCTTGAAAGAATTTTTAAATAACAGTGAAATAGATACAGATAACATCCAAATTAATTAACATCATTTGTAAAACATTTAAATTAATTGGTAGTATCACTGACAATACTTGAAAAAGGTCATAGCTGTTTAACAGCTCTTTTTATCATGCCCTTCTGTGTCTTTAAAGAAACAACACGATACAAATCATCCTTGCAAGTGTGAAGTTTGGTTACTTTCTCTAGCGCCATCTATATTCAGTTCCGCCCCCGAATTCATTTGATTTGCTCAAAAATGCCAAATTCTGCGTTTTCATTGGCCAGTTTTCGGCAGATGACAGGAAAGTTGAATAGTCCGAAAGTCCCCCAAAAGAAACTATTTTACGGCCCTGTGATTTAAAATAGAAATTAAAAAGTTTTCTCCGTGTTCATTTATTTAAGTTTCAAATTTAAAAGAATATTAAACAATTATAAAATACTGAATTACAAAGCATAATTATACAAAGTCTTAAAATTACAAAAAATTACCACAAAAATATACATATGAAAATTGCAAACACAATCTTATACATAGTAATTATACAAATATACACAATATGCACATAGAAAATATCTACACTAGGCTTACTGTTGTAAAATTCGATAGCACATTATTGACTAATGCTTTGATGCCCCTACAGAGGACGGTCACTGGTAATTTTACAAATATTTAAGCTGCTTTGAATAGTAAGTGCACTTATTCAAGTTATTAATTTTAACCCCTTAGTTTTGCAAGCTGTGCTTCTAGATCTTCGTCTGTTAAATTTGATGATTTCGAACCTTCACCTATCTTACCCTTATGTGGTGCCGGTGCAACTGCCATCTATAAAAAGTTAATTGGTTTAATTAAATCAAGACAAGCCTTAAATATTTTTCTCTTACTTTTCCACTAATTTCAATACCAATTTCATCAAGAACCTTAGTAATAATGTTGTCACTTTCTTCTTCATCGCCCGATTCCGTTAACATGTCGTCCAGTGTATCATTAACTAAAAATTAAAAATATTTAATACTGAAGCAATGGTCAGATTTTCTTTAAAAATTACTCATTTCATCAGTCATATCCATCTTCATCGACTCTTTAGTAAAGTTATTTAGATTAGCAGCGATTTGTTCAGGTTTCATCATCTTATTCATATCGGACATTGTTTCCCCTGCTATGCCCATAGCTTCAGCTAGTTTTACGTTAGCACCCATAGCTTTATTTTGCTGGCTTATACTTTGAATTTTGCCAGTAGCCATGAATGTCCGCTGCCTTTGTTTTCGTAGTTGCACCAGTTGCTTTGCCAGCAATTTGCAGCCGTCATTGTCACCTTGTTTCGCTAGCTTTCTAATCTCTAGTTCCTAGTGATAAAATATAAATATTAAACGTAACTGTGCAAATGTAAAAGGTTAAATACGTACAAGTTTTTTCTCTTCTTGTTCAAGTTGCCGTTGCTCCCTTTCAATGTCTCGATTGGCTCTACGTAGTTGTCTATCGGCATTGCGTTGTTGCTCTGCAAATTTCATTTTCGTGTATTTATATTTTGTAAACTTAAATATTGTTCAACTAGGAATGACGTAAAAAATTTTTTTTAGTAACAATTATCAAGACTCTGCATTACATGTTTCATGAGCTTAATAAACAATATTTTTTTTGTTTTTAAATGTTTCTTATTAATTTCACTTTGGAACATAAGAAGTAAAAAATTTGGAACAAAATTGTTCTAAAAATTTGAATTTAAGGACATAACCTTTAAAATTTCAAATTGTTATGATTTACCTTTTGGATCCGGTTTTGAGAACCAGTTAAACATTTTCTTAAATAATGTAAAATATTCACTCCAAGTTGAGAAAATAACTGTGATTATTCATACACCAAGGTTATTTAAAAAAACTAAACTGACAGATGATTTTGTGGTTATTTTTATAGCAAACGTCATTCTTACAGGGTGTGCCCTAGATCTTACAAGTAAAATTCCCTAGTTTTGCGAATAGTAGGGCTCGGATTTCTATGCAATTGCAAGTTTGTATTATACCGTTGATTGAAGTATTAGTAAGATGTCTAACCACAGCGTGTTAAAACGACCACAACGCACCTTTACCCTTCGCCCGTCCCACCCCGCTGATAGCTTAAGCAAGTGCTGCCTCAATATTGCGAGAACGCAGTAAAATCTTTAGGGTTTACGAATTTGCTATTTTGTAGCTATGCGATGCAGCAGTCGGTGAAGGCATGGTTAAAATAGTAGTTTGCCAGCCGCCAAAAGCCTTCTAGAAAAGATTTTCGTTTGCACTTTGTTGCTAAAATGTAAGACCCACTTCAAATCATTCCCCATCTCTTAAGAATGCAAAATCGCCTGGTCGTCCAAAAATCGTCCTGTGCAGGGGGTGGCGGGGGGTGATTTTTGAAAAATTTGCAAAAAATTTTTTTTGCGTTTTTTACATCCACGTCACCTAGGCATGTATCTGCTAAAATCTTAAATCAATATTTTAATCAGAAATATATTTTTTTAATTTTTAAAATTACCATATACAATGCTTTCATATGGAGCGCCTTAATGAATAAACGCTCGCCCTGAAACGCCATAACTGTGATATACTTTAACTTGTCTTAAGTCGAGAACCTTTTAGTTAATCAAAAAAATCGTTTCTACAAACGTCGTAGATCAAAGATCGAGGATTACATTGATTTTTTCAAATTCTCAATCCGATGGCTAGTTTCGTTAAAAAATTGAAAATTGTAACTCCATGTCGTGCCGATCGCGGTCGGCCGTGGACACGCGAGGAACGTTCAGATTACCGTGGCAAGTGCAGCCGAAAAACGACTCTATGTTTCAGGACGCATATTAGGTTGATACTCGCCTATTAACCTGCTATTCTGGCGTCTTGGAGGGATTCAAAGCGACTTTATTAATAAATCTTTTGTTCAATGACTTGATTTTACTATTTTTAAAGGTAATTAGGTTTTCTTTTGATTTTTTCAATAATAATAATTGTTAATTGTTAATAGTTCGTATGAATATCTGCCAAGGAGAAGATGCCAGGTTGTTGCATATATTTACAAATTTGAATGATTTAAAAGAGCTAGATTATTTACAATGCCATAAAAACTGCTACAAAACGTATACCAGTTCCAAAAATATTTCCTCATACAAATTAAAATGTGCGAAAATAATTACTGAGGTTTTCCAAGCGGAAACATCCCAAAAACATTCCTTATGGACAATTGCATTTGATGTGCATAAGTGCGTATTTCGCCAAAAACGTTTAAGAAATCAAAAACTGTGCCAGGCCATGACCAAAAACATGGAAGACAAAATTAAAACTATATCGCGAAACAATTCGTTATTTTATTCCAGAATAGGCGAAAATGATTTAATTGCATCTGAAATAAAATATCATGCCTCATGCGTTTCTACAGAATTACTCAATACAAAGGAGAAACCTAGCGCAAGTGGAAAAAGAAAATAGGAAATGGAAAATGAAGAACTACAACAATTATTTAGTGAAATTGAGAAAAGTTTCGAAAAGGGAAAAGGTTATTCCACAACATCGGTTAGCAACAGATATCGTGAATTACATTTAGAGTTGAGTGATCGATTTCTAGTTAAAAAAATTAAAGAACATTTTGTCGACGATATTGAATTAGTGAAATCGATCAGACATAACGAACCAAGAACGTTCTTGAAACATTTTTCCAAGGAACAAGCTATTGAAACAGTACTTCAGCATACTGAAAGCGAAATTTCCATTTCATCCTGTGGTGCGTCAGAACTACAAATTTTGACCAAAATTTGCCAAAGTATAAAAACGGAAATAAGTCAAATACCTACACACTGAATTCAAAAACTTAAACATTAATAAATTTAAAAACTATATAGCAAACAATTTATACTTTCTTATTAGTCTTCTTGTTTGCAACGAATCAAGCAGTGACATAAAAGAAACTCAAATACCTACTTAATATTTGTCAAGACATAATTTTTGCATGTTCAAATGGAAAAAATATACTCCAAAACATATTGGTCTGGGAATATTAGTTCACCAGGAGACAACTGAAGCAATATTACCAGAGGATACTTCTGTACTGAACACTTGCAATTGTAAAAAAAGTAATTAAATTACTTCTTGTAGTGGTACCTACCTAGCAATATATTTAAACTTTAAATTACCAAATTTTTATTTCAGGGTGTACAGGATCGCTGTGTTCCTGTAAAAAAAGACGAATTAGTTGTATTGGCTCCTGCAAATGTATGGCCCAATTAACATGTGCTATAATAAGGGCGATAGAAATACTCGCAGTATAGTTGCCCCCTGATGATATGTTATCTGACAATGAAACAAGTTCGGACTCTGAATAATAGCTGTAGGTGAATAAAATTTCTTATTGTAATAATTAACTATTATTAATTAATTAGGTATTCGTCTCTAACAGGAGGAAGTTTCTACGCCGGTATTTTTGATTTTAAATCTACTGGGCTGTAAACCAATAAATATTATTATTTTTGTTATTGTTAACTTCATACTTATTCAATAAAACTTTTACACTGCTTACTGATGTAGGTACTTACCTATATATTTTTTTCGTATTTACAATTATTATTATTGCAAAAATCAAAAGAAAATCTAATTACCATTAAAAGTAATAAATTCAATTCATTGAACAAAAGATTTATTAAGAAAGTCGCGTTAAAGGCGTCCAAGTCGCCGAAAGAGCACGTTAATAGGCGACTATCAACCTTATATGCGCCCTGAATCATAGAGTCGTGTTTCGGCTGCACTTGCCACGGTAATCTGAACGTTCCTCGCGTCTCCACGCCCGACGGCGATCGGCACAACATGGTGTTACAATTTTCAATTTTTTTTACGAAACTAGCCATCGGATTAAGAATTTGGAAAAAGCAATGTAATTCTCGATCTTCGATCTACAATGTTTGTAGAAACGATTTTTTTGATTAACTAAAAGGTTCTCGACTTAAGACAAGTTAGAGTATATCACAGTTATGGCGTTTCAGGGCGAGCGTTTATTCATTAAGGCGCTCCATATGAAAGCATTGTATAAATAATTTTAAAAATTAAAAAAATATATTTCTGATTAAAATATTGATTTAAGATTTTAGCAGATACATGCCCAGGTGACGTGGATGTAAAAAACGTATAAAAATTTTTTTTGAAAATTTTTAAAAATCACCCCCTGCCACCCCCAGCACAGGACGATTTTTGGACGACCAGGCGATTTTGCATCCTTAAGGGATATGGAATGATTTAAAGTGGGTTTAACATTTTAGCAACAAAGTGCAAACGGGATGACACGATAGAAGAAGCTTTTTACTCTACTAAAAGGCGCCGCGCTGGTCCATTTCCCACTGTATTGGGGTGGAATGACTAATAATGCAATCGCTGTGATGAGAATGATCATATTTAATTAAATTTAATATTTCTTGATCTGACGAGTCACTGCTTTCATCCATCCAGTGAAATTATAGCTTTCGGAAAAAAAAAACAAATTGTTGATATTTAAAAGTATATACACTTTTTACACGATCGTAGATAAAGTACTTTAAATAGTCTATCGAACTGATAAAAGTTTATAGCGATCGGCGTTAGCGTTTTTTTTGCATCTTTAAAATTATCAGCAGTAATAGTAGAGTGCCAGAGGCTCAAAATGTTCATCCTGTGGGGGTTTAAAGACTAAAAGCTGACACCTGTCTAAATCGACAGTTTATATATACGTTAATTTCCAAAAAAAGTTGTCCAAAGATTGCCCTGTGCAGAAGGGCGTTATTAAAAATTTTCGAGTTATGTAGTGCATCAGATAGCCGAAGTTCAAATCTTTCTGTGGTAAAAATTTTAAAAACTTTTCTGTGGCGGTTTGACTGTAAAAAAATAAATAATTTTCCAAAAAGCATTGTGTCTTATGGGAAGCGCAAAGCTTAAGGGCCTGTATCTCGGTTCGAAGCTCGCTAAAAACTAATTCATTTTGCCGTATTTGTACGTTTCTCACTCCATAAGTCGGAAAGTAAGCCTCAAACAAAGAAATGTTATTCTTTAATAATTGAAGGCCGATGCTTTCTGATTACGACGGTACTTTATAATTTAATTTTAGTGAAATAATAACACGAGTTTGATTAAAAAACGAATACAACTACAAAATCTGCAAGCGATTGAAACTCAAACCTCGATCACCCTCTCTTACCGCACTATGCCCCGCGCTCGGCATTTATCCATGTTTGCGACCATCATTTAATTTGTCAATAATTTTACAGTTAGTTCACAACAGTGAAAAATACATGTACGGGCCGCGATGGAACACATATTTGTTATTATTTTGCTGACACGCACAAGTTTCAACTTCTAATTTTAAATTATATTAACAAACTTTGTGCACCGCTTTTCGCTGCGTTTCAACTGCGTATCTAATACGGCATTTTGCTTGGGATACATTATATTTATATAGGGTGACATTATCAGAGTTTCAAAGATCAAATCAAATTACATGCAAATTCTGAAATGGTATTACTAATTCGAAAATAGCGATCGTTAGTTAAGGTAATGTCTTAATAATACATATTATTTAAGTCAATGTTAGGTCGCAAATAATGTTTACTAATTTCTTTTAGTGCACTTTTAAAGACAAATTACAAATATGCAAAAATTTATGAATTAAAAAGTTATAGACTGTTTACAAACAACCTGTAAAATAAAACTGTTGACGAATCAATGATAAAACTGCGGTAAATCAAAACTATAGACCATGATAAGTTTGCCGCGATTATTCAAATTTAGCTTAGTACCGTTTTAGTAACCAACAAAATATTGCAGCTGCGCTGTAATTTTTAAGATTAAGGTTTTACACCAGGCTCAGTTTAACTCATGTTCTAGGCACCAGGTATCGAGCGACGCGCCCCCATAGCGGCTAGAACTTCGTCCTCGTACGTTTTCCCCGTAATGGTTGGACATCTTACTAAATACTTCAATCAACGATTATACATAAATTTATAAATATTTCAGCAAAATGAGTCAAATATGTAAATTTGGAAGTAAATAAATTTTAAGGTTTTTATAAATGCTTGCTTTTCTGTAATTCCGTGGATCGGTATCGAGCTCGGCAACCATTCGACGTTGGGTTACAATTAACGGCGCTTACCTTGATTACTGACTGACCAGGATAAGTAACAAAGTCATAAACAACATAAAAACATGCAATTAAACACATGTGTGTGAATGACAATGAATGAATGGGCATGAAGGGTGGCATAAGCTTCAGGAGCGTAGCGGTGTAAAGGCCAAAAAGGCCCCACTATCTCCTATTACACAAGCGAGAGCCTACCCGGAGTGAAAGTCCTCGACACCTTCGGGTATAAGCGATGAAAGATAAAGAAGAAGAAGAAGATAAATGCTTGCATATTTTTGATCATACGAATGAATTTGCATTTTTATGTTTATTTGCCGCTAATTTCTTTAAACTTATGTTTTATTGCGTTATTAGAAGCTGGCGTACAGAAAAAATCCCAAATTATACGTGCATTTTTAAATTAACATAATTCATAGTATGTTAATTTGAAAATGCATTTATAATTTAGGATTTTTCTGGACGTCAGTTTTTTAATTTTTAGAACATAGTCATTTACATTGTTTACAGTTTCATAGTACAAAATTATCTGCTTTATTAATTTCAATTTCGCATTTTGCTCCTACTTTAATATTTAAATATTCATTTGTATGTGTACTTGCCAAAAGTACTTCATCTAAAGTGTGAAGTGATTAAGAGTAGGAAGGGGGTTATTCTACCATCTTCTTAAAAAGAGTGGTTGCACTTACTGGTGTTTGATGATAAACTTATCTTCTAATATTTAGTTAGTTTCTTAGTTTTTTGCTGTGAAGACAGGGACAAAAAATGAGCAGTTTCTGTGGTATTTCGCTGTAATGAACGCGAATTTTAACTGATAAAGCAGTTTTCGGTTTGGTAATTTAAAAATGTATATGATTATTCAACGCTATATTACAAGAGCCAATAAGATGCCTCCGTTTTCTGCATTTGGCCAATCCAAAAATACGGATTAACTATTTAACGTGTACAATTTTCACTACAAATTAAATAATAATTAAGCCAGCGCTTGTCAACTATTTACTGTTTTGCAATATTAATAATTATTATTTTGTGAATAAATTTAATTAAAGTTGTATTGTTGAATAATCTTTCCAAATACTACTCGGAACAAAAATTTTTTAGAGAATGATTTGTCATTTCCATACAAATTATCACATGTGATTAAAAATTGTCGATAGTTCTGTCGTTTCATTGACAACGAAATTGTGTTGTTGCTAGGCACTATCACGAGCCTGAAAAACGAATGATATTACCGTGCTTCACACAATTCAGTTCTACTATGAAAGACAAAATATTTGGTATTTTTTGGAATATTTCACCAACAAAAAAATTAAATTATTGTTTAGTATAATAATTATTTGTTATGTACTAACAACGTACAAACGCGTTGTTAATTATTAAATGCAATAGAAATTTTTGTTGACGTATTGCTACAGTTATACAGCACCGATAACACCGGAGCTTCCTAAAAAAAAAGGATTCTCGCGGCCAGTCCGAGTCTAATTGGTCAAGAACCTAAAACTAAATTGCCACTGGCTGTTACAATGCGGGTGGAATATTCAGTAGTATTTAATGTAAATATAATTATTGTTAATCACTGTTTACATATAGGTATACTATGAAATAAAAATAAACCAAAACTTTGCACAGCTGTTTTAGAAATTACAACTGAAAACGTGTTATTACGCATTTCAGCAAGATCTTATAAATGCATACTTTTCTAATTTTAAGAATTTGGTTCTGGTAACCTTGATAATTAATTACTAGTTGGATTTAACAAAGACCTCTAAAAGCTAACTAACCAATAGGAACGCTTATTTTAAGTGCACATATATGTGCATATTTAATACATTTGCGGTCTATAAATATGTACATTTTTGTATATTTAAATGCATATAGATCCTAGCCCTAGCAATGCAAATATCTAATATTAGAGTATATTTAGATGGAAGCTGTTATAATATGTATGATAAGTTGCATAAGTTGTAGGCAATATTTTATGCATTAAACATTTGAATTTTTCTAAAAGCCTAGAAGCTGATTTATCACTTACATTTTCCTCATAAGGAGCGGTATTTGCGTGTTGTTAAACCTGGCGTACAAGTCTACAAGATACTTATAAGAATCTTGTATACCAAGGCCTGATCAAATAAATGACCGAAAATTTACATCAATTTTTGTTTCAATTTCCAAGCAATAATTATAGACCGACAAAACCTGTATAATAAAAGAATTTGATACGCCTATAATGTCAGATAAACTAATAATACGACCAAAGTAACAATGGAAGGAACTAAAAGCAAAATATTGACGCAAAACGCGTTCTTCGAATCCCCTGCAATCGAAATGGATTTCGAAAAAGGAATTTTTTTGGCTAGAATAGATACTATTGAATATAGCTTTTGAGAAGGAAAACTCTAAAATGGAATAAAATAAAACTTGTAGAACTAAATCAAAATATTGAATACCTATAAATAAAGTACTTTTTACTTCATCAAAATTTATTTATTTTAACCTTATACGTATTTCGACATGTTTACATGTCATTATCAAAGGTTACATCGTGTCTTCAGATAAAAAATACATAAGGGTTGGCCACAAAAAAATTTTAAGTGACATTATGTTTCGTCCATAGGTAAAAAATATAATACGGTTTCCTCTGTTTAAATTCTAAAGCGTGCAAAGACAGTAATTTTATTTTCCATGGCCAACCCTTATGTATTTTCTTATTTGAACATACGGTATTAAAAAGCAAACAGTTAGCGTTGTTGTAGCAACAATAGAACTTGGTGACTTAATATCGGTACTCGTCTGCAGATGACTGGATTTGTTATTCTAAAATGTCTAAATAGAGGTGAAATTAAGAGATTAATTTGCTCATTCATTAACGTACAAATTTAAATGTTTGTGAAATTGAAAAGCTTCTATTATTTTTGTTTATCATCACAAAAGTGTAAAGATTTTATATTGTTATTAGATGTTATTAAATGATTGTGTTCTAGTAACTGTTTAGCGTAATTGGATTTATGTGGCTGTTTGTGTTTGTAACAAGGTGCTTTATACCTAATATCATTGACTATACCCTTAAAGGTAGATAATCAAAGCTAATATGAAAATTTCTAATTGTCTGGCCTATATAAACCAAATTACAATGCGAACAATTTAAATTGAAAATGCCTAATTTTAGCAAATCATCTGTTCTTGATTTTGCATTAAACAAAGTGTTTAAGATGTTTCTAGTTGTTATAAATCTTACTGTATATGTATTCGTCTTGTTTATAATTTTAATTTTTAATTATAAGTATGAGATCGAAGCATATTTAATTATATCGGATCGAATTTTGTTACCTAACGTATATTTTATGATTTCATTAACTCCACTATTAATAAAAAATAGAACCAAATAGAAAACAAACAAAAAGTAACTCCGTTTGGGTCAGAATCTCAATAAAGCTTGGTAAAAGCTTGTTCATCACAGGCGGTCTGGACAAATTGTGGTGTCCCCGCTGTGAGACGAACGCCCTGTGTAATTTGTGTGATTATTTTCTATATTTACATAACCTTTATTGCCGTGTCTCTACTAACTTCTACCTTGTTTCATTTTTAATGCGTTTTGTATAGTTTTACGTCGCTGTTGTGTTACGAGGAAAATAATTCAAAAGTGATTTAAGCAGTTGGCTTCCTCTAAAGAACTAACCGAGGAGACCCGAAAAGTAATAATGAACATAAAAATCTGATTGGTGGCAAAGGTAGAAACATTGGGCTTGAATAAAATTTGATAGAAAAATTATTTTTGGCAATGAAAATGGCAAATAAAATACAAAAGGGACAATGCGAAACATGGGAATTAAACAGTGGCGTAGCAAGGCTTCAAGAGGGCTCACCGCAGGATTCAGTGTTGGACCCCTCTATTTCCTTGTTGTATTTGGTTTGTTTATTTTTAAACTGTAGGTGTAGTTTGGGGATATTTGTTAATTTGGAAAGTTCTTATGGTGGTGGAAGAAACTAAATGAAAATAAGCCAAAAAATCTGGAATTCACTAAAAAAAAGAAACAGACACAATATAAGTAAAACAAAGGAACGAGAAGGACAAAAAGTACAGTAAATGGGCAGGAAAAATCCGCGATTTTTTTACCTTTATGAATTAATAATTGCATTTCCAAAGCTAGAAAATAAAAAACTAATTAACGCCCATTTTAATAACGCGTACACACATCAAACCAGCGATAAATAACCTGCAACCCATCATTAGCGAACAGCCTCGTATTCAATTACTAAAAACAAAACTAGTAATGGCGCTCCCTTAAGTGCGTGTAGGTTGAAAGGTCGCTCATCGAACCTTCCACCACCTTCGACCGGTGGCGTTAGATAGAAGTCTTCCCCAAGCCAAACTCAACGCTCTTTTTGGTTACATAACTGCCCACGCCTCGAAGCACGTTTAAACAAAAAACTTTGAAAGGAAAAAACCAAAGATGCTCCACAGGTTTTCGATAAGCCTCTTATAGGCTTATGGTAACGATTTAGTTTAAGATAAAAGAATTTGTCTTCCAGCTTGAATATTGATTGATTTTAAAATTGTTAGTCCAAGTTGTAAAATTATGAAGAATTTGAATCTATTTTAAAGGCGGATACTTGTTAAATTCAAATGCTCTTTTAAGATGTTTCCAAGATCTATTAACCTCCAGCAGAGAATTCTTTGTGCCATCCTGAAGGCATTCAAGTGACCTCCATTGTTGAGTAATTCCATGGTTAAGTTTATAGTCGCACATCGCATTAAATAACGAAATTAAACGTGACATAAGCTCTGGGGTGATAAATCAGAGAAGAGATTGAAGACGGTTTTTATATTTTTTTTAGGAACTTTAAATTTTACGACAGCTTTTAGATATTACGAAAGGTTGATTTGGTGTGACTGTGCCTTTTAAGGTGACAAATACTGCACATAAAAACTAAATCATAAAATTAGAACTGCTTAGTGAATGGTTCGGAGAAGAATTCATGAGCAGGTTCAAAATATTTGATAGTGGGGGTGTTTTAGGAGCACCAAATAAAAGTTTTTTAATGATGCTTAAATGGTGGTTCTTAAATCTTAAATGATTCTTAGTAATGTCTAAATATTAAAGTTAATTTGGGAAGCGAGTTAAAAACGAAAAGTGGAAAACAAAAATAGCAGAAGTTGTAATATTTATAATTTAATATAAAAGCTGAGATGTTTTAAAATATAATACAACTCATAGTGAGGATCGTTCATCAAGATTAAATGTTTGTTACTGTAATTAAAAGTTTTTCCACTGGAATTAAGATTTTAATAACCAACTAACCTTCAACTTTAAATTATTGTGGTTGATCCTTATCTAAAGACGTAAAAATCGTCGTTGTTGAAGATTCTGTGACTTTTGATTCAATGATACTTAAATAACGGGCTTTAGAAAATTTTAATGTCGGCTAAAATGTTTTAAAAATTTGGAAAAATATGCTGGTTGAGAAATTCATACATTTTTACTCTTGTTCGTTTTTTTATTATATGCACAGTCAAAATATTGATTTTTGTAGTTTTAATAATTCTACACAATACTGTTTTTAGAATTAATTTCTGTTAAAAAATAAATTTGTTTTATCACATCAAGATTTTCTTAATTTACGTTATTGCACAGTCTGTTGCAAGTTCAAATCGCCACTGGGGCGTCACCTTTTTTTAAACCTTTAATTCTTCTTGCTAGAATTTTTGTTAAAACAATGTTTTTCAGTCATTTATTGGCGCGAGAATACCTAAAACGTAAAAAGTATGAGAAAGTAGCAGCGACCTGTTTGGCCTATATTTTCATTTACGTCTATTTAGCGCCAAATTTTAAGATTTTGCTTAAAAAATCCTAAAAAATTTATTCATGTCAATTTTGAAAAAATGAGGGGTGCATTTCAGCTGGAACTGGCACTTATTTTATTTTCAAAAGTATTTCTGCATCAACGATTTATGCTTCAACAGCTACTATAATATCACATCTTTACAGCATTACAATTGTACAGGAACCGTAGCTGCATAGCAATCATATTGTAGGAATATACTACATGATAGGATGATACTGGTGTAAATACTATACAACCTGTCCCAAGACTAGCCGAACATAGGCAAATAACGCAGTGAAACTGAAAGTCTCGTATAATATCTCTCTGAAATGCGCTCGTCAATTTTATACGTCATACTGATGAAGAACGGATATCTTTGTATTATTTGGTAGAAATTTAGGTAAGTTTTCGGTTTAATTTCAGCCTTAATTAATCAATTTTAGATTGCAAAACACAATATCGGCTTATAAATCTGAAATTACGGTCTCCCCGCATACGTATGTTGGTAGCCCAGTTGGCAAGCTGGTGTTGTACGCTCGTGAAACAACACCGGTATTGAAGGTGCAGCGGTTTCAATGCCGCTCACCGCCAGTTTTTTAATAGTATATTATGCAACGAATCTATAATGATAGCTATTAATACACGAGTGGAATTACGACACGAGCGGTAGCGTTGCATACACTATTTTTTCTACGACTAGTTAATTTAAAAAGATATTCATTAAAAATGTTTTTTTTAGAAAAAAAAACAAACTGTTTTGCGATGTTAACTGTCAACAACTCTTGTAACCATGGTTACCAAAAACAATGCTTTGCTGCCATTGGTCAGTTTGGCTCATTTCATAATGAAAATCTGTATCGAAATCTGTATCATTTTAGTATAGGCAGCGCACACTTAATAAGTAAATTAAAACATGAGAGTAGAAAAAATATTTTTTACGTTTCCTGTTATCGCTTCTATTTTATGAGCTAAATATTGTTTTTTACTGCTTTTTTTTAAATTGTTAGATCACACAAATTATTATTTTGCTTAAAATAAAATTACACCAAAAACAACTAATTATAAATTGGAATAAAGAACGGCAGAACCTTAAAAATGAATTCAAATTACCTTCGATAGTGGGCGGTCTTAAATTGAAAATGATCCTGCTAATGCAGACAATTGAATTATTGAAATTATTAACAGAAAATAGCGACAAATTCATAATTGATTTCCTGCCCATTAATGCAGATAATTATAATCTAACTTTAACAATGCTACACGCCTCAAGTATGGAAAGCAACTGCCCGACGATAGCTTAGCGAGACCTTACTTGCGAAAAACGTAAATTTTTTAACATAAAATAAATGTAGACCACCTACTGGCAAATTCGAAAAATAATGTTACAATTCTCACGACAAGTAAGGAAATTATGAAAATCGTGACAGAACGACAGAGCAACAAGATGACAGAGCGACAAAACGGCACAGCGTCAGAGAGACTGAGCGACAGACCGGTTGAGTGTCAGAGCGACAAAGCGGTAGCGACAGAGCTACAGTACAACTGAGCGACAGACCAACAGAGTGATAGAGCGACAGAGCAACTGAGCGATTGAGCGACTAAACGACAGAGCTTTCTTTCTCTCTCCCCTTATCTCTCTCTTCTCTTCCTACTTTCCACCTTTTATCTCTCTCTTTTTCCCTTTTCTTTCCCTCTCTCCCGTTCTCTCTTTCTCTCTTATTATCTCTATCAGTCCATCTCTCCCTCTATCCCTCTCTCCCTCTCTCCCTCTCTCCCTCTCTCCCTTTCTCCCTCTCTTAATAGCTTAAAGAAATTCGAAACTCATAGCGGCATTGTTTTCAAAACTGAATATCTGAGCGGATTCTCATAGACGACCTTAAAACAAAGTTTTCCCAAATTTTCTAGCTTTAAAATGGCAAAGCTACAGTTTATTAAAAAGTTCGACTTTATCTCTTTTAACTGTCCACACGATGTTTTTTAGATGTGGACGCTTATAGAGCTGGAGATGAGCTACAATTTGGTTGATAATTTGTTTGTGAAGCCTTCTATGAATTTTTTAAAAACCGAAATTCCTACTCTTTTATTTAATAAATGGGGGGCAATAAAATATTTCTGTTTTAGCTAGGAGTACATTACCCGTAAATCATGATTGAATGCCATGTAAAACTTTTCTCTTCGGTCTCTAGGTTTCTTTAACCCAAAGAATCTCTTTCCCAACAATATAAAAATAAGTTTCTTCCCATAAGAAAAAAAAAATTTGATTGCAACTTTACGACTTTACTAACCACATATGCGGAAGTGGCGGGTATGGTTCGACTCGTTTTGACTGCACGTCGTATTGTCTTATTCGTTACACAAACGTACACGTACACGTACAGAACACAAATTAGATACCGTCAGTCTATAAAGTAACCCCCGTCCCCCCAACTAACTTTTGAACGACTTGATATTTTACCACAAAATTTGGTGTGCTTTAATGGGAAATTAAATACTATTTTTAGTCAATAATTAAATTTTGCATCATTCAAAATGGCGTCTGGACGCCATTAAAATTTTTTTTTTTAATATTTTTCCTTGAAGCTCTAGGATCAGACGCAGAACTAAAAGATCTTTCAAATGAAATGTCACTCTACCCCCTTTTTATTTAAAAAATAATTTAAAATGGCGCCCAGCCGCCACTTTGAATGATACAAAATTTAATTATTGGTTAAAAAATAGTATTTAATTTCCCATTACAGCACACCAAATTTTGTGGTGCAAAGTTAGTTGGGGGGGGGGATACTTTATAGACGGACTGTATATTTGTATGACGTGTTGCACTTGCCTTTTGTGGAGTAATTAACGTACGTGCATTTTGTGCTGGTGTATAACTGCTAGGTGCTATAGGATTTTGCGGTTTTAACTGCTAGAAAACGTTGTGAATGATTCACATATTTGTTTCACTGTTGGCATCTCTTTTGCTACAAGCACTATTTAGTATTATTCTGTGTATGAAATATATATAAACAAAATTTTGGGACAGTACAAAAAATATTTGTTTTAAACTTTTTGGAGCGTCTAAACATTGGGGAACGTAGATGCATTTATGCGTAAACGCACCATTGCTGCTACAACGTCGTGCACAATTGATTAGGTAGGTATAACTTGAAAATGTGAAAAGTAACTGTTTATAAGATAAGGTAAAATCCAGATAACGTGCTTCGCTTCTTTTTTGTAGGCTTAAAATTTCACCTTAAATTATTTTCGAATCTCAACCTTTTCGTTTTAAATTCTTTAATAGTGTTGGCTTAAAAACATCCACTTAAAATTTTTAGCTTTCGAGACTTTTTAATTCGTTCATTCTGTATATTAGAGCCATCTAATAATAAAGCTAAAGACGGCAATCTTTCACGATTTGTCACAGACATAACTCATAACTCAAAACTTGAACTAATCATTTGTCTGCATTTAAAAGTCTTAAAAATCCGAGTCTAGACTCTAGACTAGAGGGTGCTTTTAGACTTCAAGCAGCATTTAAACCCTTTTAAGATAACACACCACGCACCCTACACGTTTTAACGTTTAAACACAAGGGGTATCGGGTACATTTGATGTTTGGTAAAACATTTTCTGAGTCAATTTAATTTTTCACTGGCACATTTAACTATTTACCAGTAATTAACATAAAAGTTTTAATTTTTTGCGCCGACTTATTAGGAATAAAAGAGGGGTTGGATTACTAAAATAAATTGCCTCGTTTTTGTCCGGATGGTTTTAGTAACATGTATCTGTTGCGTGGGTCCCAAAGACCCAAAAGACAGCGGTATTAATTTGAAATTTAAGATTTAAAAATAAAGTTATTGATATCGTGCGATTAAGACGTCAAACTGTTATCTCTGCCTTTAAAAATAGCTCTGTTTTAATACAGGAAAGGTTTACAAAAAGATTTGATGGTATTATTAATTGATTTAATCTCTTTCTATGGATTAAAAATTTCAAGTGTCGAATAAATTGATAGTCTAATTTTTCAGGTGTTATTACAGAAAAGAATTTTTTGTTTTTTAAAAATTGTTAATTTTACTTTGAGGTCTAGTACTTGCATTAAAAAACCTTGTTTATTTATACATTTAATGGCTTGTACAGGGTGTTCGGGTTTGATTTATGAAGAAAAGCAGCAATTAAAATAGATGTAAAGTTGAATTACCAAATAGTTTTTCAGCAGACGTGAATTTTTCCTAAATTTTAAGTTTTTGGACTATTATACACTGTGTCTATAAAGTAACCTCCCCCCCCCCCAACTAACTTTTGAACGGCTTGATATTTTATTACACAATTTAGTGTGCTGTAATGGGAAATTAAATACTATTTTTCAGCCCATATTAAAATTTTGTATCATCCAAAATGGCGACTGGGCGCCATTTTGAATTTTTTTTAGGGAAAGGGGGTCGAGTGACACTTCATTGGAAAGGTCTTGTAGTTCTGCGTCGGATCCTAGAGTTTCGAAGAAAAATATTCAGCCATAACAAAATGACAATGTTTGAAGATAAAGAAGTCTATTAAAAAAACTAAGAATTAAAGCAAAAAGAAATTAAATTAAGTGTTTGAAATGTTTACCATTCATTTCTTGGCACATAAAAAGTCGGTTATGAAATTCCTGCCTTACATTTTCATAAGTTTCTGGAGTAATATTTCTGCAAACTTCTGTAATGCGTTGCTCCAGTTCTTCAATTGTTTCTAGACGGGTTCTGTACACTTTCGATTTCAGATATTCCCATAGAAAAAAATCTAAGGAGGTTAAATTGGGGAGCGAGCCGGTTATTTTATAGGCCGCCGCCTACCAATATATCTTCCAAGAAAATGTCCAGAAACAATAATGAGGCGGCGCACCGTCTTGTTGGAACATAACGTCTTCAATATTATTTCCAGCCACCTAAGATATTCCTGGGAAAATTTTGTCCTGCAAATGAAAAAGTGGGCTACTGGATAAAACAATCAAAACAATCTTGAATTGAGTGAGTCCATTTGTTTAAAATCCGCCATTTTGTTATGGCTGAATATTTTTCTTTGAAATTTTGGGATCAGACGCAAAACTAAAAGACCTTTCAAATGAGGTGTCACTCCACCCCCTTTCTATTTAAAAAAATTTTCAAAATGGTTCCCAGTCGCCATTTAGAATGATTCAAAATTTAATTTTTGGTTAAAAAACAGTATTTAATTTCCCATTAAAGCACACCAAATGTTGTGGTAAAATATGAAGTCGTTCAAAAGTTAGTTAGGAGGGGGGAAGCAGTTACTTTATAGACAGACGGTGTAATAATTAACCATTTTGTAAGCCATCTCAACCACTGTACTTATAATTGGAAACCAATTACATGTGCGGTTTTTGGAAACTTATTTTTTGTTAATATTTTAAGTTATTTCTTTTAATGTTCTTGAAAATATCAAAAAAAAATAAACTTCATTTTAAATATTATTCTACAATTTTAGGTGTAATTAGAATCAATGAAAAGAAGAAAAACGTAAGAATGTAAGAGCCTTAAAAAAGGAGCATTTTAAGAAAAATGTTTGAAGTAAAACTTATAAATAGGCCCTAAGGAAAACCTCATCGGAGGAAAATTCCTGAATTTTGTATAGCAAGGCTATACAAATAAATAGCCCAAAAAGTTACAGAAAATAAAATTGTGTAAGGTCGTCAGGAAAAACACTACAGAAAACTGGTATGCGAATTAAAGGATTTTCAGTGATATTACAAAAAATAATTTTTTAAAATACTGATTTCATATACTTTTTAAATTTTTGTGAGCTAGTAGAACTAGGAAGGAACTATATTATTCGGTTTTACTCCAACCCTCTACTTTGTTTGTGTATTTTTGAAACTTGGAAATTAATGGTTGAACAAATTTAAATGCCCGCAACCCGCCGCGCTGCTTACTTCTTCACCCCACGAGGTATACACAATAATGAGAAACTGTAACCTACCATACCACTCATAGCCAATCAGCGTTGTTATATTCGCGTATTATGTTATATATGTAATATAGGCTATGAATTTATTAATATATTATTATCACTTTGTTACTTACTATTATTACATTTAATCATTATCTCTGTCAACGTAAATATATGACAAATTGTAATCTGTATTTTGTACCCTGTAATGTAACCTTCCATTGGCTGTCTAATTATTCATCGTTTACTTTTGCATTTCAACTTTTCCATATAACTTGTTTTCGCATTTCAAATCTTTAATCTGTTATCTAATGTACTAAGTTCAAACGTTGTGCATAACATGTAATATCAAGCTTTATAAGTACGAATGAATATTAGCAACGGGTGGTCAGTTCTATAAAAACATTGAACAAAGCCGAAGGCTCTGCTCAAGAATATATTATTATAATAAATATAATTAGAAAATCGAACCTATTTTACTGGCGCAGTCGGTAGGATTCGCGGCGTTTATGTAAACCATTGGCCCTTTTCGTGGACATAAACGCGTACTTAGTGCTTAACCGCGAATCAAGAAGAAAAATTATTAATACGCAAATAATTAAGCCGTATTCCAGCAAATTAAAAGTGTAAGAAATTAATTAATACGCAAATAAATAAGCCGAGTTTTATAATAATAAAATTCAGTGAATCCCTAATAACCAAAAGTGCAACTAAATAATTAATACGCAAATAAGTAAGCCGTATTCCAGCAAACTAAAAGTGTAAGAAATTAATTAATACGCAAATAAATAAGCCGAATTTTATAATAATAAAATTCAGTGAATCGCTAATAACCAAAAGTGTAACTAAATAATTAATACGCAAATAAGTAAGCCGTATTTCAGCAAACTAAAAGTGCAAGAAATTAACCAATACGCAAATTAATAAGCCGTGTTTTAAAACAACAAAAATCACCGTATTTACAAACAATCCAGCAAAGTGCGACATTCCAATCAACCTTTTGCAAAATAATAACAACGAGGTCTACCCTTGATCTTCCGCCCTTCAACAAGTACGACGGCATCCTATATTATCGAAGCCATAACGGAAATCTGCAACAAACAGACATTTTTTCATCTAAGCACCAAATGAAGATTTTTCTACTGCTAGCGGTATCGTAAGTGTGGTTTGTTTGTTTTGATATTGCTTCCCTTTAATAACCCGTCCAACATATTGTATCCCTATTTACTAGATAATAATAGCTGTAATATATAAAACATAATGGAAAACGCAGTAATTCAAAATCAAAACCAACGTAACAATGAGCCCCTTCCAGAGGTGGACCCAGACGAGCTTGTTGAAGTTGGTGAATTTAATATTAATTATCTAAAAATAATTCCAGAATACGATGGTACGCAATCAAATTTATCAGATTTTATTAGTTCTTGTGAACTTATCATGCAAGCCTACTACGACCCCGCATTACCAAACGCTTTTAGAAATAAAATGTTATTACTCAATATAAAAAATAAACTTAAAGGTCCAGCTAAACAGTTAATAGCAACTAGAAATTTTTATGATTGGGATTCCATTCGTAGATGCCTGTTAACGAACTTTGCCGATCAACGCGATACGGAAAGTTTGTTAAGAGATCTCCACCACATGTATCAAAAAAATGCAGAAACCCCAAAACAATTTGGACAACGTGTTTTAGAACATTTAGTTCTACTTCACCAAAGTGTATTGCGCGACGACGAACCTGTGCTCATCGCTCAATCCAAAAGGGATTCGATTAATACCCAAGGACTCAAAACGTTTCTTGCTGGTCTTGATGAACCCCTAGGTTCCAATATTAGAGCACGTAACCCTGAAAGTATCCAACAAGCTTTGCAATTTATATTAAATGAAGAAAATATAACATATATGAAAAACCGTTTAGGACAACCTAGTTCAAAAAATGTTGTTTATAATAAATCGCAATATCCACCCACTACTAGGGATAATAAATTTTGCTCTTTTTGTAAAAACCAGGGACATAACGTACAAGAATGTCGTAAGAAAATGCAATTTAGACCAAATTTAGAAAATAAAAATTTTTATTTTCAATCCCCTAATACCCAACAGGGGCTGTTTCAAAATCGCCCACAATTTCAAAATCGCCCACAATTTCAAAATCGCCCACAATTTCAAAATTTCACTCGCGGTCCTAACCCACGCTTTCAGCAACAATTTCGTGGACCTAACCCACATTTTCAGTTTCAAAATCGTGTAAATAATCCACGCCCTCAAACGCAACCTTATAGACCTAATTTTTATCCAAATTTTTCTCAACCTGAGCCATTAAGGCAGGTACAGTCTGAACATGCCCACAATAATGTTGGTATTTCATATGACACTAACGAGTCCTATAATAATTATGATAAACACAATGTCGATAATAAAAATACTCAAAATTACGAAACTTTTAAAAATCCTGAAAACTGTGAACTTAACCATTTAAACTTCCACGGCGAAACTGCCTCCGGACAAACAGTTTCCTGCCACCCTACGTCCGAAAATTACCTATCAATCAATTAACTGAACCAATTTATAACAATTCTAACTTACCATTTTTATATTTCCCGGAATCAAAAACAAAATTTCTTTTAGATACTGGGAGTCGTGTTTCTTTAATTCACCCACATTTAGTAGAATCATTCAAAGATCAATTTATAGATTATCCTATAATTTTGCAAGCATTAACCACAGACATGCATTTTCAAAACGCAATCAAAATAGCAATGCCTAAATTACTTACCGAAAAACATTTATTTATTATTGCAAAATTTAATAAAAACTTTGATGGCTTAATAGGAATGGATTTACTAGAATCTATTGACAGCATTCTTGATTTCAGAAAAAATTTATTATGCACAAAAAATGGTAATTTTAATATTTCTCTTGATCTAGAAAATCCTAAACCTTTCTATATCGAAGAAAAACAAACATTCTTAATTCCACCTCGAACTGAACAAATAATTAAAATTAAAACACAACCTTGTAATTTTAATGATGCTCTTATGCCCTCAATTAAATTTGACAATGGTGTAAGATTACCAGATGCTATTGTAACTGTTAAAAACCATGAAATTTTGACTAGTGTTATTAACCCCACGGAATTTGAACAAAAATTAATTTTGACACCTGTTAAACTAGAAGAATTCGAAATTCCCAATGACCCAAATTTAACTTGTAATAATTATAATGTTATCACTAATTCAAACAGAACTGAACTTCTTCGCCAAAATATTCAAACTTCGCATATGAACAGTGAAGAAGAATTCCAAATTTTAAACCTTTGCAATAAATATTCTGATATTTTTTTTCTACCTGGCGATTTATTAACATTTACGAATAAAATCAAACATAATATTAAATTATCAGATCCGCAACCCATATTTACAAAATCGTATAGATACCCTTACATTCATAAAAAAGAAGTGCAAACTCAAATTGACTCAATGTTAGATCAAAACATCATTAGGCCTTCTTTTTCTCCTTGGTCGTCGCCGGTGTGGGTAGTCCCTAAAAAACTTGATCAATCCGGAATTCAAAAATGGAGGGTTGTAATAGATTATCGTAAATTGAACGAACATACAATAGATGACAAATATCCCCTACCAAACATAAACGATCTACTTGATAAATTAGGGAATTCCAACTATTACACAACCCTTGACCTAGCTTCAGGTTTTCATCAAATTGAAATGTCAGCAAATGATATAGAAAAAACAGCTTTTTCAGTAGACTCCGGGCATTATGAATTCTTAAGGATGCCTTTCGGATTAAAAAACGCTCCTTCTACCTTTCAAAGAGTTATGAATAACATTCTTTTTGGAATTCAAAACGAAAAATGTTTAGTTTATTTAGACGACATTATTATATTTTCAGCCACAATTGAAGAACACATCAACAGACTTAAATTAGTTTTTGACAGATTACAATCCACTAACCTGAAAATTCAACCTGACAAATGTCAATTTTTACGCAAGGAAGTAGCTTATTTAGGACACATTATTACTCAAAACGGGATTTTACCTAACCCAGATAAGACCACAGCAGTTAACAAATTCCCAATTCCAAAAACGCCTAAGGACATTAAATCATTTTTAGGCTTGACAGGATATTACAGACGATTTATACCCAATTTCGCAAAAATTGCTAAACCTCTCACCACCTTGTTACAAAAAATGCAAAATGGAATTTCGACCTAAAATGTACCGAAGCTTTTCAAGTTTTAAAAGAAACTATTACACATGCACCTATTTTGCAATACCCTGACTTTGAAAAACCTTTTATTTTAACTACCGATGCATCTAATTATGCTCTTGGTGCTATTCTTTCCCAAGGTCCTCCTGGCAGTGATTTACCAATAGCTTATGCCTCTCGAACACTTAACAAAAACGAAATTAATTACGCCACCATTGAAAAAGAATTACTTGCCATAATTTGGGCAACAAAACAGTTCCGGCCATACTTGTTTGGACACAAATTTTTTATCTATACTGATCATAAACCGCTGATTTGGCTATTTTCTTGTAAAGAACCTTCTTCAAGACTTGTTCGTTGGAGGCTCAAGCTAGAGGAATATGATTACGAAATCTTGTATAAAAAAGGTAAATTAAATACAAACGCAGACGCATTATCTCGTTTAAACCCCGAAAATCAAAATCAACCAGTTAATGTAATTACAAGAAGTCAGACCCAACAACATTTGTCTCCCACTCAAGTAGTATTAAAAGAACTTTCAAAAAATGATTATGTACTCCAACAAATTGATCTAACACCTGACCATATCACTTTTCAGAAACATAAGAACATTTTCTTCATTATAAGCCCAGCTAGAAAATTCGATATAGAAAAACAAAATGAAATCATGTCAACATTAAAAATCAACTTCGAAACAGCTACCCTAGACCTTTTTTCTTGCAACAACGCAAATTATTTAATTCTTAATATCCCTGATTTGAATAATATGATGCATTTAGTGAATATTATACTTGAAAAACAAACTATGTTTACGGAAGCTCATTACTTTACCCAACTCGAAAAGGAAATCCCGAAACTTCCACACATTTTAAAACTAATTTTTGAAGAGTATCCCAAATTTACCTTTTGCGAGAATCGCATTATCTATCCTAATATGTCAGAATACACAAATTTAATTAAGCAATTCCATGAAACGAAAACCAATTTCCATAAAGGAATTAATGAGACTTACAATCGAATGCGTAAATTTTACTATTTTACAAAAATGAGAGATTATATAACCGATTATATAAACTCATGCCATTTCTGTAATCAAAACAAAATAAACAGAACAAATTTGACAGTTCCCCTAGTTATAACTGAAACATGCAGTAAACCATTTCAACGTTTAAATATGGACACCTTCGAATTTGACAATATCAAATTTCTAACAATCATTGACGATTTTACTAAATTTGTATAATGTTATAAATTGCAATTTCTATCAGCAAAAGAAGTTACGAACAATTTAATTGTCTATTTTCAACATTTTGGAACACCAGAACATTTGCACTCTGATTTAGGTACCGAATTTGAAAATAATTTAGTTAATGACCTTTGTAATATGTTTAAAATTAAATATACAAAAAGCTCGTCTAACCACCCACATTCAAACGGTCAAATAGAACGATTTCACGCTACTCTAGCAGATTCATTAAGAATTTTCAAGAATCAATTCCCAAACGAAGAAATTTCTATTTCAATTCTAACAGCAATCACTAATTTTAACAATGCCATTTCAAGTAGCACATCTTTCACCCCCTATCAACTTTTATACGGTTTCACCTCTTTAAAACCCATTTCCGACTATGAGTATACGCACAAAATTTATAACGAATACGTTTTACAACTTAAACAGAAACTTGATTTCATGCTTCCTAAAGCCCAGGAAAATTTAAAAAGGGCTAAAGAAAGATTCAAAACTTTATACGACAGAAACACAAAAGAAAAAAAATTTTACGCAAACCAATTTGTTTATTTGTTAAACGACAAAATTAAAAAGAAAAGTGATCCTCGATTTACAGGTCCTTTTAAAATTATTAGTATCCTCCCAAACAATACTTGCATGTTACAACTTAAAAACAATGTAATGAAAGTACACTACGACAGATTGAAACCCGTATTCTTTGCAGATGGATTGTCCATGGTACCACAGGATACCAACAGCAATTAATAAATTCTCCTTCCGGTCTCTTTATTCAAAAAGAATACACCGCACTAGTTATCACTTCACACTGGAACCTATTGCGTTACATAGACATAAAATTACTCAAAATACACCAACAACGAAACGAAAACATCTTGGAAAAAATCAATTCCTCTCTTTACTTGAATATAAAACCCAACATGAGTATCGACAACGATTTCAAAAACGTCGACACTCTTATTGGTGCAATGTTACCCCAGATTCAGTTGTTAAAAACTATTAATAAAAAATGTTCCGTTCTAATTAACGAAGTACTGGACTCCACTTTGGACGAAATTAAAAGTCGTAAACGCAGATACATATTTGACGGTCTAGGCACAGCCATTAAGTGGTTTTCTGGTAACTTAGACGCTAGCGATGGCAAACATTTTGACGAATCAATTCACAAACTGCAGAACGACGACAAAGAGCTTCAAAATTTATTAAAGCAACAAATTTCGATTGTAACAAGCACTATCGAAACATTTAATAAGACACTTAGTCAGTTATCACTAAATGAAGAAAACTTAAATAAACAACAAACTAAAATTCTAACAATTTTCAAACATTCATTGGCGTTTCAACGTCACACCGAAATCTTACTTGAAGTTAGCGAATTCTTGGCTCAATTGCATGAATCATTTACCATCATTTTAAATGAGTTATTTATGCTCACAGAAGCTATTAGTTTTGCAAAAATTCAAATTTTACATCCGTCTATTATTGAACCTAAAGTCTTATTACAAGAATTACAGACAATTTCAAATCAATTAATAAAAACAAAATTACCTTTTATACCCAATATCGATAATGTACCAAATTATCAAAAAATAATTAAAATTAATTCTTACAAATCTAACAACAAGATCGTCTTTGTCCTACAAATACCTTTGGTCAATCAGAAAACTTACAGTTATTATCACTTATATTCTTTACCCTATAAAACAAACATTCCAAATATTTTTTCCACCATTATTCCTTCATCCTCGCATCTTGCAATATCAGACGATAACACGCAATACTTTATACCAGACAGCTGCAATCGAATCACACCAGAGGAAACTCTTTGTGAAGCCACAACTTATCATATAATAGACAGTACATCTCCCTGTGAAGTACAGCAGATACTACGAACCGATAATTATAAAAAATGCCATGATGAAAAATTCCTGTTGAAGACGGAAGAAACCAAACTTCAAAAGTTAAAAGACGACACTTGGCTTTTATTTATTGTTCGCCCTATTAATGTTATTGAAACCTGTCAAAAAAATAACGAACATCATACAACATATTCAACTATTAATGAAACGTCACTTATTCACACAGTTCTAGGATGCAACCTATATATAGGTGCAATACAAATATTTAACGAAAAAAAGAAATCATCAACCAGTAATGTTACCATAGACCTTCCACAAGTTACGTACGATTGTTGTGACGAAGAAGCAAAGAAACCTTTAGAAAACGTTCGCTCCATTAACTTGCAGCACATCAACCTAGATAACCTCAAAGAAATACAAGACCACTTGCGTGAAGTTAAAACAACACTCTACAAATTAGATAAACCTTTCCTGGAAAAACACACACCATGGGTCACAACCACTACTGCTGTAATATGTGTATTAATTATTGTGTTCCTATGTTATAGAAGGTGCTGTAAAAAACATTGTTCCACAGAAGTACAGCATAAAGAATCATCATCTTGCCAACGGTTCACAAACATAGTTAGTTCATGTGTCCATCGCCCAACAAGAAGACCTTCGACCATCTCAGTACGTTACAAAGCCGACAATACACAAACTACTGAAACTGAATTAGGCCCTTTTCCTGTTTCCACTTCAGGAACTCCTCTCAGAAGCGAACTTGCTACCCAAAAAAAACGATCCAACATATTTTAAGAAAGCTGGTGGTACAGCTTTGTCTACGTGGGGAGGTGTTATATTCGCGTATTATGTTATATATGTAATATAGGCTATGAATTTATTAATATATTATTATCACTTTGTTACTTACTATTATTACATTTAATCATTATCTCTGTCAACGTAAATATATGACAAATTGTAATCTGTATTTTGTACCCTGTAATGTAACCTTCCATTGGCTGTCTAATTATTCATCGTTTACTTTTGCATTTCAACTTTTCCATATAACTTGTTTTCGCATTTCAAATCTTTAATCTGTTATCTAATGTACTAAGTTCAAACGTTGTGCATAACATGTAATATCAAGCTTTATAAGTACGAATGAATATTAGCAACGGGTGGTCAGTTCTATAAAAACATTGAACAAAGCCGAAGGCTCTGCTCAAGAATATATTATTATAATAAATATAATTGTAAAATCGAACCTATTTTACTGCGTCTAGGGTGACGAGGTCGTTTAGAACTGCGGACAGGCCGGATACCGCTCGTCTTCTCTCTGAGCACACCAACCACGGTCTACCTAACTCTCTCTCAGGCAGTGCTGTGAAAAGAAAACCATCAGGACCAACAAATGTTTAAAAAATTTGAGCAGTTTTTTTTTTGTATTGTGTAGACGTTGCTATGCAGACTGCCCGATTTAGGGAGCAGGCATTTGGACATTTTCAAATCGTAAATTATCTATTTTAACGCCTTCAATGGCACCAATCGCAAATTGCATGCGCTGATGGTATGGAGGCCTACAGTCGTCACTCGTCACATATTAAATCCGGATTCCTTCCACCTGTCTCACCTTTTACTGCCGACGAGCCCCCACTACTAAAAGCCGCATCTATATATACGTGTCAATTATATAAAGCGCATATTCGTATGTACTGCTGTGTTGCGACATAGTAAAATTACTGGCTGGCGATTGTTTACCCTTTAGCTCACGGCGGCGCCGGCGGTTACGGAAGTAAATCCGGCACTGGCTATTTAATTTGTTCATAGCGGTACACAACGAAATCGTATATAAAAACGCGTTTACGTAGAAAAATTAGTTTATTTCTTCAGGATCGATCATAACGGTCGTGGTACGCCAACTGTCTTATTCCTTTCATAGTAAATGAGTCAGCAAAATCAACACTTAGTTAACGAGTTTTTCCATTGATACGTAGATGGCGCTACTTGTGGGAAAGACTGTCATTTATGTGTCAAATCGAAAATTATTGGTTAGGTTACTGTCTAAATAAATGTGTTTATTAGATGAATTCTTATAACTTGTGTTTTAACTATCTATTACTAGTACTTATGGTTTAAATTGTTAAACTAGCTATTTTTAAACATATATCTATTGGCAAAATTTATAAGCTTTCTTATTAATGAAGGTAATATACTGCTTTGTTGACATATAACTGAATGATACTGTGGTGAGGAGGTATTGAATTACAATGAAGAAATATTTTATAACACAGACTGAGGCTGGAAATTGAATCCATATAAAATTATTAGTTTTTGTTAGACAATTTGCACTTTTACTCCATTTTTGTAGCTTATTTGTTGCCTTAAAATAATATGACACACTTACAATACAATACAAGTTTTATTCTTCATCTGGAAATAATTTTATGAAGTGTTACTACCGAGAGAGCTTGAAATAATAAGATGTTCTGATTTAACGTGTTCACAAACTTTAACTTTTTTCAGTTCAAGTTTGAAAACTTGCACGCAAATCGTTTAAATCTTAGTTGCAAATTTTGAATGCAACGACATTTGGCGCTATCTAGCGGATAGTGTATGATCTACCCAGCTGGCGCATGATTTCGCTTCAGGATCGTTCAAAACGGTCCAAAGCAACAACCAACCTACCTAAAGTTTGATCAATAATGCCTGCGCTGCAAGACAAACCATCCCCACAGGGTTCTCCAAGAGCCAACCAGTCCCCAGCTCTTCTAAAACACTGGCTTCAAGATCTAGCGCAAGGTTACGGTCTGAAGCCCCCTCCTCCCTCAAGAGCTAACACCAAATCACGACAAAGCTCCCCAATATGACGCAACGTGTCATTTCCTTACAAGTTTCGTTTGGGGGCTTTCCTGTAGAAACAACAAGGAAAGAAGGAATCTGTATTACACAAAATTAAACTTTATATTTTCCTACTTACCGCGTTTTACCAAACTCATTATTCATTTATGAAAATTGCGGCATGGTATGGTTTCAGTTCTTCTCGAAACTATTTTTTTAATTAAAATCTTTAAGATAAAGCTTTTTATAATAATTATTATAATTACTACACCGTCTAAATAATTTAAGAACTTTCAAACAATTTACACCACCAGTGTTAAAAATTATAAATTTAAATTACTTACGCCTGACGCTTTAGGGCAATACAAGTATTTTTTCAGAGTAGTTTCTTTCAAAATTACCCCTGGATTGTATATGGGCCACCTTAAGCACTAATAGTAAACGATTTATCAAATCTTAAGATTAATTTGCATTTCAGAACAAAATCTGGTGACAAATGAGGAGATTAAACCTTGTCAGGTGGCTTCTCACACATTTTCTTATTTTAATAAATATTAGGTTGCCACAGAAGCTTCGTCCGACAAATTTGTGTTGTTGCAGATAAATTCCAAAGTCGTTACCGCTTTGATTTTGCGCTGCTTGAAAAAGATCTCGCGTTTTGTTTGTCTCTTACTGGGAATCGAAAGGGAATAGCATTTAAAATAAACATCAACAAATAATTTTAAAAGCTGTTTTTAGTCTTAGGTTAAAAAATTTTATTGCCGTCTTCAGCAGTTCATTAGTCAACATAAATTATGTAAAGGATTGAACGTTGGCCTAAGGATAATCGTTAAAATAACGTCGGCAATACGTGAAGCGTGGCCGCTTTGATGGAATCTTGATTAATCTCTCTTCTTCGGCCTTAATGCTATCCTGAGGAAACGTTCCAAAATGTGAAGGCAATTTATTTCTTTTTTCGATTCTGGCGTTTTAAAACGAGCTGTGAATATGTTTCCCAACAAATTTAATTATGTAATGAACAAACAACAGTGGTTCATTATGTCAGAAATGGGTAGGTAATTAATATACAATGCAGCCAACCGTTTGAGTCTTTTGTGTATGTAGACAATGCTGTAGATGAAATGTCAAGCCCAAATAAATGGGGAACAGGGGAAGATATCAGCAAGCGCTAATACATATAATATTTAGAGAAAAGTATGCTTAAAAAAGACTTCTGTTTATACTAAAATAGAAACCAGTTTTTAGTTCATAACCAACTGTTTGCAATGTAAGTTTGATGAAACTGTTACTTACTCTATCTAACTATAAAGAAAATTAGTAGATATTTATAGTAATATTTAGAGAAGTCAATCTTTGCTTCCCTTCCAATGTTTTGCTAACTTGTTTATCAGTGACAGTAGAAGTAAATTCTCAACTAGTTCTTTAGATACCTATAGTAATATTTAGGAAGGTCAATCATTGCTTCACTTCTCATATTTTGTTCCAAGTTGCTTATCAGTGACAGTAGAAGAAGATACTCAGCTAAATTTTTAGATACTTATAGTAACATTTGGGGAGGTCAATTCATACTTCTCTTCGATGTTCTGCTAAGTTGCTTATCAGTGACAGTAGAAGTAAATTCTCAACTAATTAGTTAAATATCTAAGGTAAAAAGGGAGTTCAATCTGTGCTTCTCTTGCTATGTTGTGCTGAGTTGCTTATCAGTGACAGTAGAAGCAAATTCTTAATAACATTGTTAAGATATCTATAGTAATATTTAGGGAGGTCAATTCTTGCTTCTCTTCGATGTTTTGCTAAGTTGCTTATCAGTGGCAGTAGAAGCAGACACTCAACTAAATTTTTAGATATCTAAGGTAAAACGGGAGGTCAATCTGTGCTTCTCTTGCTATGTTGTGCTGAGTTGCTTATCAGTGACAGTAGAAGCAAATTCTTAATAACATTGTTAAGATATCTATAGTAATATTTAGGGAGGTCAATTCTTGCTTCTCTTCGATGTTTTGCTAAGTTGCTTATCAGTGGCAGTAGAAGCAGACACTCAACTAAATTTTTAGATATCTAAGGTAAAACGGGAGGTCAATCTGTGCTTCTCTTGCTATGTTGTGCTGAGTTGCTTATCAGTGACAGTAGAAGCAAATTCTTAATAACATTGTTAAGATATCTATAGTAATATTTAGGGAGGTCAATTCTTGCTTCTCTTCGATGTTTTGCTAAGTTGCTTATCAGTGGCAGTAGAAGCAGACACTCAACTAAATTTTTAGGTATCTAAGGTAAAACGGGAGGTCAATCTGTGCTTCTCTTGCTATGTTGTGCTGAGTTGCTTATCAGTGACAGTAGAAGCAAATTCTTAATAACATTGTTAAGATATCTATAGTAATATTTAGGGAGGTCAATTCTTGCTTCTCTTCGATGTTTTGCTAAGTTGCTTATCAGTGGCAGTAGAAGCAGACACTCAACTAAATTTTTAGATATCTAAGGTAAAACGGGAGGTCAATCTGTGCTTCTCTTGCTATGTTGTGCTGAGTTGCTTATTAGTGACAGTAGAAGTAAATTCTCAACAACATTGTTAGATATCTATAGTAATATTTAGGGAGGTCAATTCTTGCTTCTCTTTGATGTTTTGCTAAGTTGCTTATCAGTGGCAGTAGAAGCAGACACTCAACTAAATTTTTAGATATCTAAGGTAAAACGGGAGGTCAATCTGTGCTTCTCTTGCTATGTTGTGCTGAGTTGCTTATCAGTGACAGTAGAAGCAAATTCTTAATAACATTGTTAAGATATCTATAGTAATATTTAGGGAGGTCAATTCTTGCTTCTCTTCGATGTTTTGCTATGTTGCTTATCAGTGGCAGTAGAAGCAGACACTCAACTAAATTTTTAGATATCTAAGGTAAAACGGGAGGTCAATCTGTGCTTCTCTTGCTATGTTGTGCTGAGTTGCTTATCAGTGACAGTAGAAGCAAATTCTCAACAACATTGTTAGATATCTATAGTAATATTTAGGGAGGTCAATTCTTGCTTCTCTTCGATGTTTTGCTAAGTTGCTTATCAGTGGCAGTAGAAGCAGACACTCAACTAAATTTTTAGATATCTAAGGTAAAAAGGGAGGTCAATCTGTGCTTCTCTTGCTATGTTGCGCTGAGTAGCTTATCAGTGACAGTAGAAGCAAATTCTTAATAACATTGTTAAGATATCTATAGTAATATTTATGGAGGTCAATTTTTGCTTTTCTTTGATGTTTTGCTAAATTGCTTATCAGTGACAGTAGAAGAAGATACTTAACTAAATTTTTACATATGTATGGTAACATTTAGGGAAGTCAATTCATGCTTCTTTTTGATGTTCTGCTAAGTAGCTTATCAGTGAGAGTAGAAGTAAGTTCTCAATTAATTTGTTAGATACCTAAGATAATGTTTAGGGAGATCAATCCTTGTTTCCCTTGCTATGTTTTGCTGAGTTGCTTATCAGTGACAGTAGAAGCAAATTTCTAATAAAATTTTTAGATACCTATAGTAATATTTAGGGAGGTCAATTCTTGCTTCTCTTTAATGTTTTTCTAAGTTGCTTATCGTGACAGTAAAAGCAGATACTCAACTAAATTTTTAGATACTTATAGTAATATTTAGGGAGGTCAATTCTTGCTTCTCTTTAATGTTTTTCTAAGTTGCTTATCGTGACAGTAAAATCAGATACTCAACTAAATTTTTAGATACTTATAGTAATATTTAAGAGTGTCAAGCTTTGCCTCCCTTTCATTGTTTTGCTAAGTTGCTTATCAGTTAGGTAGATTAGAAGCAAATTTTCAACTAAATGTGTGAATACCTACAGTAGTATTTAGGAAAGATAGTTCTTTCTTCGTTTTGCCAGTATTACTAAGTTGCTTATCAGTGACAGTAGAACAATATTCGCAACTTAACTTTAATTGAATTTTGTTGAGTTGCTTATCAGTGACTAAATTTTTGACACTTATAGTAATATTTAGAAATATCACTCCTTGTCTCCTTTCCCATGTTTTTCTAAGTTGCTTATCAGTGACAGTAGAAGTAAACTTTTAACTAAATTTGTTGATACCTATCGTAATATTCAGGAAAGCTAATTTTTGCTTCCTTTTGCCTAAGTTGCTTATCAGTGACAGTAGAACAATATTCGTAACTTAATTTTAACTGAATTTTTCTGAGTAGCTTATCAGTGCCAGTAGAAGCAGATTCTTAATTAAATGTTTAGATACCTATAGTAATATTTAAAAAAGTTAATCATTGTTTCTCTTCCCATGTTTTGCTAATAGTTGCTTATCAGTGACAGTAGAAGCAAATTTTTAATAAAATTTGTAGATATTCATAGTAATATTTAGGAAGGTTCATTTTTGCTTTCTTTTGCCAGTTTTACTAAGTTGCTTACCAGTGACAGTAGAACAATATTCGCAACTTAATTTTAACTGAATTTTGCTGAGTTGCTTATCAGTGACTACATTTTTAGATGCTTATAGTAGTATTTAGAAATGCCACTCTTTGTTTATTTTCCCATGTTTTGCTAAGTTGCTTATCAGTGGGAGTAGATTTGCTAAGTTGCTTATCAGTGGCAGTAGAAGCAAACTCTTAACTAATTTTTAAATACCTATCGTAATATTTAGGAAGGTTAATTCTCGCTTTTGCAACTTAATTTTAACCGAGCTTTGCGGAATTTCTTATCAGTGATAGTAAAAGTAGATTCTTAACCAATGTTTTAGATATAGTAATAGTTAGGAAGGCTTACTCTCCCCCGGTCTTTCTAATTTTTTCATCAGTGAGAGTAGATCAAGATTTTAACTTAATGTTGAATATAGAAATATGTTGGGAGGCTAATCATTCCCCGTTTTTAAAATTTTAGGTTGGTCAGCATTATTGTCTGTTTTTAAGTTTTTTTAATCTCAAGCAATCTCTTTCGGATAATAACAACAAAAAATATTTTCCTGGGTTCTATTTTAAAAACTCTATGCGTGTTTTGTTTAAAATATCGTACTCTATGAAAGTTTTAAGTGTTTTTGGTATTATACAACTTCAAAAAATAACCTTTCTGAGTTTTAATTAATATGTACAATCAGTTTGTCAAAATAACTATTCTTAAATTTTTGCAAAGATACTCTTGGTTAACATATTTAAAAAATATCAGACTATTTGAAATATTGTGTTTATCGTAACGTACAACTTGGAATAACTATTTTTGGTTAAAATTTAGTCCCAGGTATCAGTGTCGGAAATAAGCTTCTAGTAGCTTTCGGGTAGAGCACTCGCTCACCAAAGCGAAAATCCTGGGATCAATTCTCACAAAACTGCTTTTTAAAATTATTTTTTATTTGTGTGCTTAAGACATTTTTATTAAATACAAATTGATAGGAGTGGTATTTTTAATTATTTGAGATTGTTTGTAAAATATTCAACATATTTATTACTTATTACCGGTGTTGTTTACAATTAGTAATGAAAAGTTCATTACGAATATTTACAATTATAAGTAATTTTTAATTCATTTTTGCATAACTAAAAGCTAAACAAACATTAAAAGAAATTTTATGAGAATTGAACCAGAGATTTATCGTATTGGTAAGCGAGTGGTCTACCTAAAACCATTTCCACCAAACATGTGATTAACTCTTATTTCATGGATATTAAGACAATAATGTAATGTGATAAAAGTGCTTTTGTTGTGCTACAACTTTAAAACAACCGTTTTGAGTTTAAATTATTTAAAGCAAAGTGAGCGGTGGCAAATATTACTAAACAATATTTTTCTCAATAATTATAAAGCAACTCTTGAATTTTTAACAAAATTATCGTTGTAATATGAGATTGAACAAAACAAAATCATAAAATGTCTGTTTAATTTAAATGCAAATACAAAAAACAGTTTTCTATATTTCTAAACTTTCCCATAAAATTCAAGCCCGAGCCATATATCTTTTATAGTTCATAAAACACAAAAACTGAGATTTTGATGTTCTTCCAGCTCATCTTGGCCAGCATAATGCATGAGCAATTTTAAACTTTATCGCGCCCAACCTTTGCAAACGCTAAATAAATTCAAATGGTATTCGAAAAGGACATCCCATCAGGTTTATGTAACATCTAAAAGTCAAAAGCGCCAGTAGGTGCAGTCACGATTGTTGTGCATTTTGCTCCAAGCTGAAGATGCTCTCAATTAGATTCGCCAGCGGAGCATAGTCACGATACACGAAATACGTGGGAGACGATCAAGCTGTGGTACATAAATAGTGCTAGGATTTGCGGAAGAAAAGTCAATAACCTGTAAAAAAATCGAAATTCAAATCAATCATTTTGAGTGTGTTATACAATTTTCCATTGTAATGGTTCGAATTCAAAGACTCATTATCATTCGAAATTTGAAGCACAAATAGAATGAAATGGAGAATCAATTAGGCTGAGTTATTAGACATAAATCGTGCTCGTGATATTTGTTGAGCACGAAAGCAAAGGATGAATATTATTAATGCTGTGATATGATCGCTTCTTTGGTACATAATATTAACACCTCTAATAGCCGATGTGTCTGTATTCCGCCCACAGGGATTCTTCTTTTGACCAAACCCACAGGGAAAGATTGAAGATAAATGTGTAACTTGTATTGTGTAACGAGTTTAATGGGTTATGGAAACAATGTTCAGGTATAAATTTGTTGTTATGATCTGGGGAGTTAT
This sequence comes from Ctenicera cuprea, assembly GCA_958336395.1. NCBI lineage: Eukaryota > Metazoa > Arthropoda > Insecta > Coleoptera > Elateridae > Ctenicera > Ctenicera cuprea. Next base: position 11,039,542 of record OY284489.1, read on the forward strand.
GCAGATAAATTGTAGCGTTATAAATTAAAATTATAATGGTTTTTGGTTCGGAATGATTAATATTCAAGTTTATTCCTTAAGCCCGCCTTTGTTTGGTTTTGAGATTCTGGTTTCAATTTCTGGAATAGCCTTTGCCTTTAAACGAACAACGCAATTTTTTAATAGACCCCCAAACGTGTATTTCCGTCTAAAATTCGAAAATTTACTTGAAATCATATCTTACCTTACTTCAGCAGAAGAATGGAAAAGTAAAAACACTATGTATAAGACATACAATATTTTCTAGGTAATAATATATTTTTCTAAATTATGGATTTTGGGGGCGGAAAACTATCAGAGTTATTAGCGCTCATATACCATGCACAGACGAACACAAACACACATGACAAACACGGGATTTGAACCTGAGTAACAGGTCAACCCTCTTTTGAACTAGAGGTTCCGGAGAAGATAAATTACATTTGATAACTCAGAAACCAGGATTCGTAGGAAATAAACAGAAGGTTGTTAACGTGTGTTAATTATAGAAATCTTTCAACGCGGCAATTCCACATGTGTGAATTATGGCAACATTTCAACGCGAAAATTCCACGTGTGTGAACTATGGCGACATTTTATTGCGACAATAACACGTATGTGAATTATGGCGACCTTTCAACGCAACAATTCTACATGTGTGAATTATGGCAACATTTCAACGCGAAAATTCCACGTGTGTGAACTATGGCCACATTTTATTGCGACAATAACACGTATGTGAATTATGGCGACCTTTCAACGCAACAATTCCACCTGTGTGATTCATGGCGACATTACAACGCTGCAATTATACGTGTGTGAATTATGGCGACATTTCAACGCGACAATACCACACGTGTGAATTATGGCGACAATTCCACGTGCGGGAATTATGGCGATATTTCAACACGACAATTCCACGTGTGTTAATTATAGCAATCTTTCAACGCGGCAATTCCACATGTGTGAATTATGGCAACATTTCAAGGCGAAAATTCCACGTGTGTGAACTATGGCGACATTTTATTGCGACAATAACACGTATGTGAATTATGGCGACATTTCAACGCAACAATTTTACCTGTGTGATTTATGGCGACGTTACAACGCGGCAATTTTACGTGTGTGAATTATGGCGACATTTCAACGCGACAATACCACACGTGTGAATATGGCGACAATTCCACGTGCGGGAATTATGGCGATATTTCAACACCACAATTCCACGTGTGTTAATTATAGCAATCTTTCAACGCGGCAATTCCACATGTGTGAATTATGGCAACATTTCAACGCGAAAATTCCACGTGTGTGAACTATGGCGACATTTTATTGCGACAATAACACGTATGTGAATTATGGCGACCTTTCAACGCAACAATTCTACATGTGTGAATTATGGCAACATTTCAACGCGAAAATTCCACGTGTGTGAACTATGGCCACATTTTATTGCGACAATAACACGTATGTGAATTATGGCGACCTTTCAACGCAACAATTCCACCTGTGTGATTCATGGCGACATTACAACGCTGCAATTATACGTGTGTGAATTATGGCGACATTTCAACGCGACAATACCACACGTGTGAATTATGGCGACAATTCCACGTGCGGGAATTATGGCGATATTTCAACACGACAATTCCACGTGTGTTAATTATAGCAATCTTTCAACGCGGCAATTCCACATGTGTGAATTATGGCAACATTTCAAGGCGAAAATTCCACGTGTGTGAACTATGGCGACATTTTATTGCGACAATAACACGTATGTGAATTATGGCGACATTTCAACGCAACAATTTTACCTGTGTGATTTATGGCGACGTTACAACGCGGCAATTTTACGTGTGTGAATTATGGCGACATTTCAACGCGACAATACCACACGTGTGAATATGGCGACAATTCCACGTGCGGGAATTATGGCGATATTTCAACACCACAATTCCACGTGTGTTAATTATAGCAATCTTTCAACGCGGCAATTCCACATGTGTGAATTATGGCAACATTTCAACGCGAAAATTCCACGTGTGTGAACTATGGCGACATTTTATTGCGGCAATAACACGTATGTGAATTATGGCGACATTTCAACGCAAAAATTTTACCTGTGTGATTTATGGCGACGTTACAACGCGGCAATTTTACGTGTGTGAATTATGGCGACATTTCAACGCGACAATACCACACGTGTGAATATGGCGACAATTCCACGTGCGGGAATTATGGCGATATTTCAACACCACAATTCCACGTGTGTTAATTATAGCAATCTTTCAACGCGGCAATTCCACATGTGTGAATTATGGCAACATTTCAACGCGAAAATTCCACGTGTGTGAACTATGGCCACATTTTATTGCGACAATAACACGTATGTGAATTATGGCGACCTTTCAACGCAACAAGTCCACCTGTGTGATTCATGGCGACATTACAACGCTGCAATTATACGTGTGTGAATTATGGCGACATTTCAACGCGACAATACCACACGTGTGAATTATGGCGACAATTCCACGTGCGGGAATTATGGCGATATTTCAACACGACAATTCCACGTGTGTTAATTATAGCAATCTTTCAACGCGGCAATTCCACATGTGTGAATTATGGCAACATTTCAAGGCGAAAAATCCACGTGTGTGAACTATGGCGACATTTTATTGCGACAATAACACGTATGTGAATTATGGCGACATTTCAACGCAACAATTTAACCTGTGTGATTTATGGCGACGTTACAACGCGGCAATTTTACGTGTGTGAATTATGGCGACATTTCAACGCGACAATACCACACGTGTGAATATGGCGACAATTCCACGTGCGGGAATTATGGCGATATTTCAACACCACAATTCCACGTGTGTTAATTATAGCAATCTTTCAACGCGGCAATTCCACATGTGTGAATTATGGCAACATTTCAACGCGAAAATTCCACGTGTGTGAACTATGGCGACATTTTATTGCGGCAATAACACGTATGTGAATTATGGCGACATTTCAACGCAAAAATTTTACCTGTGTGATTTATGGCGACGTTACAACGCGGCAATTTTACGTGTGTGAATTATGGCGACATTTCAACGCGACAATACCACACGTGTGAATATGGCGACAATTCCACGTGCGGGAATTATGGCGATATTTCAACACCACAATTCCACGTGTGTTAATTATAGCAATCTTTCAACGCGGCAATTCCACATGTGTGAATTATGGCAACATTTCAACGCGAAAATTCCACGTGTGTGAACTATGGCGACATTTTATTGCGACAATAACACGTATGTGAATTATGGCGACATTTCAACGCAAAAATTTTACCTGTGTGATTTATGGCGACGTTACAACGCGGCAATTTTACGTGTGTGAATTATGGCGACATTTCAACGCGACAATACCACACGTGTGAATATGGCGACAATTCCACGTGCGGGAATTATGGCGATATTTCAACACCACAATTCCACGTGTGTTAATTATAGCAATCTTTCAACGCGGCAATTCCACATGTGTGAATTATGGCAACATTTCAACGCGAAAATTCCACGTGTGTGAACTATGGCGACATTTTATTGCGACAATAACACGTATGTGAATTATGGCGACATTTCAACGCAACAGTTTTACCTGTGTGATTTATGGCGACGTTACAACGCGGCAATTTTACGTGTGTGAATTATGGCGACATTTCAACGCGACAATACCACACGTGTGAATATGGCGACAATTCCACGTGCGGGAATTATGGCGATATTTCAACACCACAATTCCACGTGTGTTAATTATAGCAATCTTTCAACGCGGCAATTCCACATGTGTGAATTATGGCAACATTTCAACGCGAAAATTCCACGTGTGTGAACTATGGCGACATTTTATTGCGACAATAACACGTGTGTGAACTATGGCGACTTTTAGAGGCGACAATTCGACGTGTATGAATTATGGCGACATTTCAACGCGACAATTCCACGTTTGGGAATTACAGCGAAAATTCAACGTGTGATTTGAGCGACAATTTTGAGAACATTTAAAAGTATTTATTTTAAAGGAACATTTGACTTTTAACAAAATGTTGTATTCTATCGTCAAGAATGTGAAGTCGCGCATAATTAAATTTTATGTAAAATAACTTAATTTCTGTTCAATAAACAGTTTCTCGAATACCATTCGTATTAAAAGTTAAGTGGACAATAACTTTCAGTACTGATGGTATTATAAGCGCAAATTGCAAAAAATTGAAAAATTTTCAAAATTTTAAACATTATAAAATACAGTTTCCTTGAGATCAACTTTTTTTTTTCGATGTGCTACCAAAGGATTTTTTTGAATAGTGTGACTAACGCCAAGAAGCAGATTGATCTGTTTTACAGAGAGTATATCACTTTCATGTACAAATATCTAACACCGAAGGAAATCGTTCTTAAGCTATTGATCCTAACTTAAATTGTTTGCCAACAAATTTTAAACCAAAAATGTCCTCATTCGAAACGGATACAAGTTGATAGGTGGAAATGCCATCACGTCTTCCAGCAGGGACGCATCAGAGGGTGTACGTGAAACAATACCTAATTAACAGTCAAACGCAGCGCTAGTTGGGCGGTGTGTGACTTAACAATACGCTTATAAAGTGAATACCCGTGATTCAGACGGAATCTTACGTGTTGGCACATACAATGCCATGATTAAGCTCACCAGAAATAATCCCTGCGAATTATTACAGTTGTATTCATAATTCACCGCCATAAATAATAAAACGTCGAACCATTTTTGAATGTTTTTACGTATACATGGTAAACAAAACAGGACCGCATTTAGAACCTTGCGAGGCGCTACAAATTTATAATTAGTTTAGGTGCGCAACTTCTTTGAATATCTAAATGAAATCTATTTAACACTTCTCTGTCTTGTTATTATGAAAAATAGTCAGGTATGTGTTCTTCGAAGTGGATTCCGCTTCATTCCAAAGTAACATACATCATTAAAAACAAGAATCAAATTTCATTACATAGGTTATCCACAGGAGGTCCAGAAAAATATACGATCTGACTTTGGATTTCTCATATCTGGTTTTAATTGAATCGTATTTTTTGTTTTGATTTATCAGTTAAATAATGTTATTAATGGCATTAAAAGTAGAATGGCACAAATTTTATAATCGTTTAGATTTTGGGATGTAGAAAACGAATCTAATTAAGTAAAGCAATCCAACACTTCTTTTTGGCGGATCCAACTTGTTTCTGGTCGCTTTTATACGAGTGCGATTATCAAACGCGCTTGTCGCTGAATGTCTCATCACATCGATTACTGGACCGTATACTACGCTAACTTTCCCCTTCGCATACTGGCGCAGAAAACAAAAAAATGTAAAAATGTTTGAAAAAGTTGACAATTTTTAAAAATGTGATAACTATTGAAAGTTTAAAAATTTTGAAGTTTTGAAATTGTGGGATAATGCAAAAATTTGAGTTGAAAATGTTAAAAATTTTTGAATATATTGACTTGGATAATTTAATAATTTAGAAAGTTTTTAAATGTTTGAAAATTTTGAAAATCTATGATAAAAAATTTCAAAAAGATTTATGAAATTTTGCCAAGTTAAAAAAGTGTAAAAAATTCGAAAATCTCTAAAATTTAAAAAGGCTGAAAACTTTGTTATTATTTGAAAATTATGAAAATTTTGAAAATATTTTTAAATTGTGAAAAATTTTGTAGAACCATAATAATTTTTGAAAATTTTGAAATTTTTGTAAATTGTGAAAATTTTAATGATTTTTGGAAATTTTGACAAATTTTAAAGTTTTTAATACTTTTGAAAAATATTGTTTGAAAATTTTGAGTTGAAATATTCTTTTAATTTGATAATTATTGAAATAAATCTCAATAAAATTTAAAAACTAAAAGAATTTGAGTTTTGGAAAATTTATTGAACTACTGGAAATTTTTTTGTTTTTATCTTCTTCGGTATACGAAATATAGCTATAGAGGGAGGTATTGTGATCGTCAAGTTAGATTTGGAGCAAATGCGTTCATTCGTCGAAGTTGCTTTCGCTTTGAACTTGCTGACTAAGTTATGGCTTAAAAAGGTATTTTTATGCCAAACATTTTTAATCTAAACATTTTGATTAATAAGCAGGTCTTAGGACCTTGGGAGACCGATAAAGCGGGCGCCGCAGAGGTGTCTGTGTATCTGTCTGTGTGTCTGTATACAGTTTACAGTCCAGGCGCCTTAACGCAGAAAAACAAAACTTGGCTCAAATATTTCTAATTGCAGAAGGATGACATCGCAAGGAAATGAGGTTGGTCCGCCAAAAAAGAGAGAGTGCTTTATTTCAGAATAGACTCTCGCATAAAGAAACCTTAAATTCGTATTCTTCGCGTGTCGAATAGCTGATCTGCGAAAACGCGATCTCTGTATCACCCCCATTGCCCTCCCTCCCATCAATTTTTGGTTTTTTTCAAAAATTGTTTTACAAGTTTTCGATATTTGGTAACATTTCAAAGAATTTATAAAAATATTCAAAGTTTTAAAGGGTTTTGAATATTTTCTATTGAAACTTTGAAAAATATATAAAAATTGAAACTTTGATATTTAAAGATTGTGGAATATTTTAGGAAATTTTAATATTTTTTATAATTTATAAATTTTGTTTGTGGAAAGTTTTCAAAAATTCAAGAATTTTGAAATTTTCGACAATTTTAAAGATTTTAAAAAATACAAAAATTTTATAATTAAAAAATTTTAAAATTTCTATTTTTGGTTCTTAAAACTCTTATATTTTGACATTTTTTGAAAATTTTTGATGTTTTTTTAATATTTTTTGAAATTTTTGACATTTTGAAGATTGACTATACGCCCGCCTCTGTTTTCATGCCTACAGGTTGTTTTAAAATATTTGCTTAAAGACAAACATATGTACTTAATCTACAGGGTGTTACATTTTAATTTTTAATTTACATTTTTTTGGGTGGGTGTTTGACGCCTCTAATGGCCAAAGTACCGGGCCGATTTTGATGAAATTTTAAATAAAGAGGTATATCGAAAATTGTAGTTCTAATTAAGTTCTTCAAAAAAATCCGGAACCGGAAGCGGAAGTTAGACATGTTTGTTTGGTCGCGTTTTTTTCCAAAACTAAATTTGGGCAAAGTATCTGTGAGAAGAGCTTGAGGCAAATTGAAAACTTTTTTACTGGGCTTCAAAATGGCGGTTGCTGCGATTTTTTGAAGGATATCTCGACTTTAATGTCCATTTATTCAAAAAGTAATTGCCTGATTGGAATCAACTACAACTTGTTTGAGACTCCTTCACGCTACGAATTTATTCAAGTTTCCTCTAGCCATTTGAGAAACCAAAAAATCTCGGTATAGATACAGAATTTTCGTATTGTTTTCGCTTGTCTATACGCTCCTTTATTTTCCCACAATTTTTGAAACACCCTGTAGTGACTTGATTTAAATCACTTAAGGCAACAAACAAGTATTGAAAAATAAATTGCAAATAATTGTTTACAAATATCTTTTCAAAACTTTGTATCTTTTCTCGGAGACACATCAATCCATCACCTCTTCAATACATGACAATGGGATGGGTCGCAAATTACATGCACAAATACCAGAGGTAAATATTTGTCTACCGTTAAGTTTGTTCAATAACTAAGAGGTGGTCTATTTTGAATGGCATTTACCTGTTGGGGACTTTCTCTCAAATTTTTCGGCTTTTTGACTTTTTAAAGCTGTGTGGGCCATTGCAAGGAGACAGAATTGACGACAGTTTAGATAAGTACCGAAATACCAGGAAAAGCAAAACAAGTAAAGAACCTTGACGAAAAAGGTTTCGGTTTGAATGATTTGGTCTAAAAAAAATGTATGAGATGTAAAAACAAAACAGCTTTATTTGTGGCAAAATAAAGCCCAAAAGTGTTCAAGAATTAATGATGGAAAAATAATTTTTAAATTTGTTTTTTCAAAATTTACAATTTTTGAAAAACTGAAAAGTTGAAGAAGAGTTATACGGAAATAACGGGCCAAACCTATATTCTTCTTCCAAATTTTTTCGCAGCTGTAACTGACGAAAAATTGTTACTTTCTTTCAATCCTAGTGTAATAAATCAAAATCAGGGACTTCCCCCTCGACTACTCCAATGGTTCTTGCTTTTGGTGCTGCGTGTTACGCCCCAGAAAATAGCCATCAATGTTCCACCTAAAAATCATTAGCATTCTTACAATGTCTTCGAATTTGGGCCACCTTACCACATTTTGCACAAACATCTGCTGCTAACCGCATTAATAGGAGACATTGATATGGATACATTCATTATGTGTGTACCTTCTTTGGTAACGTTCTTTGAATACTCGTGCCTGTTTAATATAGCTCTTGTGGCACAATAGGATCCAAAACTGTAGACGTTTAAATAAATATAGAGTTTTGGGTAAAGTACAACTTTTGTTAAAAAATCTTAGAATAATTGTATGGGTGAAACAATTTTAATAATTTTCACTTCACAACTAGTAGCATTTTAAAATAATATAATGATAGAATGAAAAAGTAAATTGTAAATTATAAATAAGTTATTAACCGACTACAATAAATTGTTTATCAGTAAATACTCATTTGACGTCAAAGTATTATTTATTGATTTTAATGAATTTTCGAAGCTAATAAATGCCTTTTTGAATTCATCAAAAAATTTATTACTTTGATGATAATTTGACGCCAATAACTATGATTTTAAACGACAAAAATAATTTACTGACCTTGAAAATAATTAATTGAAACAGTATATATCAATTTATTATTTAATTCTAATTTGTGTAAGCGAATTGCAGACGGTAACAAATCAATGACGCCAAAAATCAATTTTTGACGTCAGAATATCAAATATTGACGTCAAAAAATAATTTTTGATGTCAAAAACCAATTATTAACGTCAAATGTTATTTATTGGAGTAACAGAATTAAATATTCTTAATTTCTGACATAAGCAAATATTTTTGACGAAAATCAATGATTTCTTTTTTGACGCCAAAAACTCATTATTGACGTTAAATGTTATTTATTGGTGTCACAGATTTTTTTAAATATTAGAATAAAAATTTTGTTTACAAAAATCAATGATTTCTTGTTATTTTTTATGTCGTCAAATTATTATTCGATTTTTGAAGTTTGTCACGTCAAATTAAGGTGTATTGATTTTAATGATCTTCCGAAACCAATAACTACGTTTCTGACGTCAAAAAAACATTTACTGTTTTAATAATAATTGAATTCAATAACTACGATTTTAACGTCTAAAAAATAATTTATTGGTTTTAGAAAATAATTAATTAGAACAGCATAAAATAATGTCAATTAATTATTTAAGTCTAAATTATGTAAGCGAATTACGAACGTCAACAAATCCATGCCGCCAAAAAATCAATTTTTGACGTCAGCTAATAATTTTAGACGTCTGAAAATGATTTTTAGCGTCAAAAACTTGGAGTCACACAATTTTTTTAATATTTCACAAAAAAATATATTTTATAAACATCAATGAATTCTTGACGTCAAAAAAATTGTATGTCGTCAGAAACACCTGCCTCGCGTAGATTATAAATAAATTATTATCTGATGTTATCGTATTATTTTTTGACGTCGAAATATCTTATACTGATTTTAATAATCTTTCGAAGCCAATAAATACTTTTCTGACGTCAACAAATCATTTAATAATTTTAATGATAATTTGACATTATTAACCATGATTTCAACGACTAAAAAATAATTTATTGGCTTTTATAAGTATTTAATTAATAAAAATAGCATATACGCCGATTTATTATTTAATTCTTTATTAGTTCGTATCATTAATTACACTTGTCTCGGCCTTTCCGAGTTTACACGAGTGGCGCAACAGGTGAAAACCGAATGCAGCCGAGCATGTCAGAAGCAAGGCCGCTTAAAAGGTTAGGTAAGGGTAGTTGATTAGGTCATCTCATAGGACGCCATTTTGGTGCACATTAATTTTCAACTTGTTCGAATCTCGATTTTCAATTTTGAAATTTGCATAAATCTGTTCGTAACTGACAACTAATGTGATGTAGTTTCTGCTTGTTTGACAGATAAGGAACAACAAATAGATTAAGCAGTTTTGTTGTGCAGGCAGTCGCCATTTTGGTGCTTTTTGGCTCAATGACATTTGTATTAAATGACCTAATTAACTACCCTGACCTATCAAGCGACCTTGGTCAGAAGTATTTTGATGGGATATGGTAACTGTTGGGGCTAGAACCTATTTATTCAAAATTCGAAATATTTTCTTAAGAGCTTAACAAACATTTTCACAATTCTATTCTAAATTTTAAGTCTATGGTGAGGCAACCAAGACATGTTCTCCTGTAAAATATTTCAAAACGATTTTGAAGTGATTTTGAATGGTTTTAAAGACTTAAAGTGCGGTCGAATAAGACGTATCGTTTCGGTTGGTGACTTTTCTGTAAGCCAAAAGCGCTGTTCGGTTTCTTTGTAATAGTAGACCCTGGAAATTGGCAACAAAGGCCTTAGCTGAATGCGTTAGTTATACCTCTGTCTAATGGAGGCATGTGTTGCTATTGTACTAATCGGCTTCGTTTTTCATAAAGTGACCCCAAGAAATGTAGTTTCAAATTTACTTCTTCCTTATAGGTATAGGGTTGGGTGGTTTCAGGTGTTGCTTGAGAAATTCTGTTGGTGGAGTCTTGGGTCTTGATTTAAATTAAATAAAAACAAACTGAATATTTTAAAATGTTTGACAATATTTGAATTTTTTTTTTAAATTGTGGTGATTGCTCGTAATTTTGATTTTTTTATGCAAGCAATATTTTTTTTTCAGAAATTTCGAAAATACCGATTTCCGTCATTTTATATCACAAGTGTCATTGAGTTTTCTTCAATGCGCCTAATTATCAAGGGGCCAATTTTATTTAGTGTTCCTATTTTTTTCTGCCTTAACAGACTGGAAATTCTCCAAATCCCATCAGCAAGTTTCACGTTCCATTTATTTCTTTATTCGCCCCTTAACAATGGACGAGCAACACAATTAAGAAACGCAGATCATCGATAAGTCATTGTAATTAAATAGCATGATACAGATTGAATCCTTTTCTTCCGTTATTGGAGTCGGTATCTTTCATCAAATGTAGCGAGCTTCAAGTGGGTGAGGGTTCTAGATTTGGTTCAAGAGTCCCTCACGCCGAAGGGGGGAAGACCACCCGAGGTGTCAAAAAATCGGATTCAAGTAGGCATTCATTATTCATAGAATCGTGACTTTAAATTACGTCTAATGTCCGTTGGATGCCTTTGGGATGTGGATGCTTAACTCTTGAAACGTTAAAAGTAATTAAAATTTTGAACATTTCGAGCTGTGTATTTCAGAATGTGCTAATGTGAAGATGTTGTTATTTACAGTAAATTGTTAGCGAAGCGATTTACGAATTTGACTTGCTTATTATATGAACAAGTTGTTGGCGATGAATACGCTTTTATTTATTATGCGGCACATTGGAAACTAGACAAAATGACATTTGTAATTTTTAAGGCAAGATTGCCATTCGTAATCAGCCTCTACGTCCCACTGCTAGACTCCAGCATTCTTCTATTGAAAATTTGCTATGCATTTCGCGTTATTTACGGCAAATTGTTCCAATATTTATTATATATACACACATTTAGTTAAATGCTATTTATTTTAATAAATCTTTGTAGATTTAATTAAATCCTTAAACATTTAATTTAAATATTCCAACATTTAATAAAGCATCAGAGATTTAAATAAATCTGAATACATTTAATTTAATTTTCAAATATTTAGTAAAGCTTTATGTATTTAGATGAATCTGCACATACATTTTTCAATATTTAATAAATCTTCACAGGTTCAAATAAATTTTTACTAATTTAAATAAGTTTTTACACATTTAATTAAATATTTACAGATTTAGATAAATCTTTACAGGTTTAAATAAATCTTTATAGATTTAAATAAATGTTTCAACATTTTATTTTAAACTGTCACATTTAATTTTAACCTGTCATATTTATTTGACCTTAGTAGATCCATCCAACATAGAAGATCAAGACCGTTTACACTGATGGTTATGTTCAACAATTATGAACACGTTTTCCGCATTTCAGGAATTTGTATAATAAATATTAATTTAATCATAAACAACAATATATTTAACAAGATGAACATTGCATAATTTATAATTCATATATTGAAAGTTTCCTCAACATTCCCTTGAGAATGTAATTTTTAGTCTGTTTGTTAAAGCGTCGAACGCTCCCACCATGTCTAGCCTTACTTACTACCGGTGTAAACGGTCTTAGTCTCCTTAGTCGGCTGAGCTTACCAAGGACAAATAAATAAGACAGGTTAACATTAAATGTGACAGCTTAGAATTTAATTTTAAAACATTTATTTAAATCTGTAAGGATTTATTTAAATTGGTAAAGGTTTATTTAAATCTGTGAATATTTATTAAATAATAAAAGATTTAAAACAAATAAGTGCAGATTTATCTAAATACATAAAGATTTACTAAATATTTGAAAATTTAAAATAAATGTTTTAAGATTTATTTAAATCTACAATTACTTATTAAAATAAAAAGGATTTAGCTAAATGTGGTTTATATAAGCAAATGTTCACTTTACACTTGGCGCTCCATACTCTTCTACGTACTCTCCTTAGCGCTGAGGTGGAGTTCAAGGGACCTACAATTTAACGTCAAATCTGAACGACTAAATACCAGAGAAGGATTCAGGCAGTAAGATTGCACGGCTGCCTACACCAGACTGCGGAATGTAAGTGGAGGGATCTTGGTAATTTATTTCTGCAGACGACTTGATTTCTTATTCCAAAATGTCCAATAGAGGAGAATTTAAGAGATCAATCGGCTCATTCATTAACGGCACCTTTTTAAATGTTTGTGAATTTCAAATGCCTCTAGTATATCTAATTTACGTTTATCATCACAAAAGTGCGAACATTTTATAGCGTTATTTGGAATAAGAAAAAAAAGACATCTGCAGACATAGATTACCAAGATTAACTCACCAAGGGAATATTGTTGCTGTAACAACACTATCTAATTAATTTTTAATATAATCTGTGATAATGGCATGCAAACATGTTGAAATACCTATAAGTTTAAAATAAATAAATATTGGATAACTGACTACAGTCTACGGTACTAAAAGGCACAACGGGCAATATTATGACAATGCCAATTGTCAGTGGATGCAGTAAAGAGCTAATCAGCATCGATGATAAATTTCTTAAATGTGTGGTGTGGGATTATAGACATACTAACGGAAGCCGTGTACTATACCCCACGCTTTTTTGTTTGTTTTTCAAAATTAACAACTAAGCTAATGAAGTAGGTAGTCTAGCGGACCACGGATCGAAGTTTTACTTTTATTAATTATATTGAATTGTACATATTAAATCCGGATCCCTTCGACCTGTGTCAACTTGTGAGGGTTTCGGCTGCAGTCGAGATTATGCAACCTAAGCGACAACCGTCTTATATTTTTCAAAGTACAAAGTACAAAAAACGTAAGGCGTAGCCCACGTATGCAGTTTGTTCTTTCTATATGCGAGCTGGTTATTGTAAGTCTAGTTCCCAATATTGGGGTCCATTTTAGTTTATGTTTATCAATTCTGAATTTATTTATTTTTAAATATGAGCATCACACTGTCCACACACGAATCGGTTCATTCCGTTCCGTTGCTAAACCCGGGGTAGTCGTTTTTATTTTACAAATTTATGAGTCATAATTGGTTGTGATGTAATAGTTCAATATCTGTTGTTCCAATTACTGCTTTTACTTGTAAATAGTTCCGAATTTAATATAGAGCTTAGCGTTTTTTGCAGTACAACTTAATATAATGCAACGCAAATTAGTAATGCAGTTACATCGAGAACCGAGATTGAAAGGAACTTGAGTTCCCGCTGTTAGCGGCTTTGATGGGATGTTCTTGGAGCTTGGTTCCGTATTGTCACTATCGCTATTAGCAGATTATGTTACAATAATACAAAGAAATATTAGAACTTCAATTTTCTTATCTGCATTGAAAACTGTAGCGGCCTGCTGTACAAACAAATATAAACCTTATATAATGGACGCGTAAATATGCAGATTCTAGCAGCAGGATCTCTCACCACTAAAAGTTGAGGAAGATAGAATGGATCCGCATTTAATACATAAAAGTGTTGGTATCATTTTCACTGAAAATAATTTAAATGGTCAAACTTACCTACATTTATTGGAAATTAAATTAATGAAAATTTTACCCGAATTTTCAGATATTATAAAATGGCACTTTGGTCCCTAGACTTAAAACACCGTTAAATTATTTGCTTTGAGGTTATGTTATGTTCGGAAAGAAGCCTGCATTAATGAAATATCAGTGTTAGTACTTCGTGCAAGTAGGGCCGTTTAAAGAAACAGTTGAACATCGTATCTTTGTCGACCAATTACAATTTCTGTGTTTGTAGCTTCATAGCCAAAATAGTTACACATTAAGACAGGGAATAATAGGCGTATTCATTGACTTAAAACAAAAGAAAACAACAAAAAAGATACTTGTTTTTAAATATAATGGAAAGTGTGGACAGTATTATTTAAAAAATAACAAATGGATGTATTTGGTCACAAATAACTTAGCACTCATGCAGAGGCATGTAAAACATCGAACTATTACATTAAAACTAGATCATTAATAAAATCTAATGACTCTTATTAAAATCACAATGACTAATGGATCTAATTTTTGACCTGCTCCTTAACAAAAAAAAGGCAGCGGTCTAATTCGCTGGAATAATGACTTTGAACTTGTATTGTACATAAAATTACAATAAACAAAATTTCAGTATCACTGCCTAACCCAAAACGGCTTCACTTATGTTAGGAGATTTTATAAAGACGAAACCACAATTATAGATTGAAGAAACCACGACAAGCTTAAAAACTTGTTGACATCATCTTGATTAATCAAAAAACCTGCTGTTAATTTTTTTGCTTCGATCGGCATCAGATAAATCCCTAATAAATTCCTACGCTATTCTTTATTAATTATTGCTTTCCAATACACTAATGGAATTTTAAATGATTGGGATGTAACAGATTTTTTTAGGAAAACTAGTTTGTTTTCAAGCTACCTATTGTTTTTTATAAAACAATAAAAACCGAAAAATTTGACTAAGTTAATAGCATATTTATTTTTTGGTTTTCATATTTATTATAAGGCGGTAGCGCGTTTTTAGGTTTTGTTAAGTTTTTTTGTCATAATGCACAATTATATATTGTTTTAAAATTGCTTTGGAAAATGTTCAGTCTTAAATAAAAATGATCGTGTGTACTTTGCGCGCCTACGGCGCTGCCGTTATCGCTATAACATACCAGGAAGCATAAACAGTTCGCAATAATAAAAGCATGGTAAGTAGCCGAATATTTAAATACTTAGCGTCGAATTAAAAACTTCGTTTTATAAAATACCTAGAACTTCAGTAAAACACCTTGGAAAGCAAGGAAATTTAGCGAAAAATGAGCGTATAATTCGTTCTCTTTATTGTAATTTGAAAATAATGTTTTTTCATATTTACGCTTCATGACAAGTCAAATTAAATTATTTAGCACCTTTATGTCGGTATTTTATATATGTTTTTATTTATAAAAATTATATTAAATAACATCAAACATGAAGAATCAGATTAATACAATAACAAAGAACAATTAACAAAGAACAAAGAGCAAAAAAAAGAACGAAGAACAAGGAACAAAAAATAAAGAACAAAGAACAAAGAGAAAAGAACAAGGAACAGGGAAACAGGGAACAGGAAACAGGAAACGGGAAACGAGAAACGGGAAACGGGAAACGGGGAACACGGAACAGGAAACAAGGTAATAACTAATAAGTAACAAGAAACAAGGAACAAAGGAGCAAGGAACAATGGACAAGAGACAAGGAACATGCAACAAGAAAGAAGGAATAAGAAATAAGAAAATAGGAACAAGGAACTAAGAACAAAGAGCAAGGAACAAGGAACAAATAACAGGTAATAAGTAACAAGTAACAAGGAATGAGGAACAAAAAACAAGGAACAAAAAACAAGGAACATGAAACAAGGAGCACGGACCACGAAGTACGAAACACGAACACGGAACACATCAAAGACCAAGGACCACAGATCATGGACCAAGGACTTAGAACCAAGAGCCAAGGACCAAGGACCAGGGAGCAAGGACCAAGGACCAAGAAGCAAGAACCAAGAAACAAGAAACATGAAACATGAAACAAACAATAAAAAAGTTAATTAAATTCACGCTTTCTTGGGATGTACGCAGAAACTTTTCTGAGAGGCTGAGCAGACGTCGGGCAGGAGGCTGGCAGGAGGCTGGCAGGTAGTGTGGATTCTACCAGGGAGCTGCAGGGCTCTAAGAGGAGCTTGCCGTTGCGGCATCACAGAAATACCTGTATACCTCGGAAACACTAAACTGGATGTTTAACAATAAAATGGTCGTAGAAGTATGGGTCATAGGCAATCCTTGATATGAAATTCCAAAAGCAATTTTCCATGGGCCTTTGGAAAGCTTACCAACGTTTTTCAATAGGCCTAACTAGTCTATTTATTGGTAAATTTCTGCTTAGATTAGCGCGGTTTTGGTAAAAGTCGGAGACCAAAACGGCAGCTTTGAGAAACGAGGGTTGCACAATAAAAATCCGTTGGCAGTTAAGAGGACACTTCACTTCTCATCAGTTCTTAGATGAGAGACGCCACGTTTGTACGGCTTCATGTTTCAATTATAAGGTGCATAGAGTTGAAATTTAGTTAGCACTAACGTGGCGTGCTTTTAGCTACGGTCGTCTCGACTTTTTAACGGCGATAGAAAAACCACCTTATTCAATTTTTTTTAAATTTTGATTTCATAATCATGACTATAACAATATGTATAGAAAAACTAAAATTGTAGGGTGAGGCCTCACTTGTCTTACCTGGCGAGCCGCCACTGTGAATTTTGCTCTGGTCCGTTAGCTGCAGCTCGATCTGGAGGCAAATTCTTAAGTGTTATTTTTTACATCGTAAAGCTTATTCTTGCATAACCTGAAATCAACTGACTTTCCTGTGCAAATGCGCTGACGATACCGTGCCAAGCACGTCATTTGTGTTGCTTGCATGGTAGAAAAATAAGGGGCTTTTGAGTACTATTAATTGGTAAAACAGGTCTCTAAATAGTGGTTTTATTGAAAAACAACGAAGCAGCTGTAATACGTACTCTACATTATCGTTCCTTGACTTAGAATGTAGACATTTAAAATAACGCACGTTATGTAATAGTTGCATAAAACATTTGAAGAGCTCGTAGATCTTTTCTTAAAATTAACATAGACTTTTCCATTTGTTCTATAGTTTTTCGAACACACGGTATACGATTTTTCAACTTGCCGCTGCTTAGTAATGCATGAAAAACACACGTTTTTAATTGTTTATTACCAGACGGGGCAAATTTAATATTTAACGAAACATAAGTCGCCGTTGCATAGCAACTTCTAGCTCATGCAAATTTTTTAACATATGGGGCGAACTAATTATTTTATATTAAATAATTTTATTTGGACAAGGTAATGCGGATTAAAATGTGGTTGAAGGCATACAGTTCGTCATATTTAAAAGAACCTACGTCTTATTAGATTTTAGAAATTTTATTGTAGAACGTAAAAATAAATAAATAATTGTTAGAGTTTATATACGACTCAACAGCTATGGTTATATCGCGTCTGATTAACAATGTGAGCAATTTATTTACTAAACGTCACACCTCGAAGCAATTGCCAAGACGGAACTGAGTTTCGTAGTGTTCCAAATCATGCATTTCCGTCAAAATATTGTAATAAATGTTTTCATATTTTAAAATTATGAGAACGAATAAATGATATTGCGTGTTCTTTGGGGAATCGACGTTCCTGTCGATTCTTTTTACACTTCCGAATTTTTTAATGATATGTTTAGGGAAATTTAGTTAATTTATTACTATTTTTAATACTTAAAGTTTGTCTTAAAATGATATTAAATTTAATGGTTTTTAAAATTTAAAAATCTGTTTTGTTTATAAACAAAAAAATGTTGCAAACAATTATCATATTTCGAATCATGCACAACCACAGGTGATTTAATAATATATGCGTCATAAATAACATTTCTAGATGTGAATAACATAAATAAAAGCTTCAATCATAAAATTATTATAATTAAAATCTCATAAAGCTTGTTATTACAAACGAAAATTATGTGGACCCATGTTGCTTTCTTATAATATCTAAGACAGCGGGGACTCTTAAATTCATATAAAGCAGAAGACCTAAAACATAGGCAGCTGTTATTTCGTGAAATATTCGAAGGTTCGTCCTCATAAAAAAAACCTTTAAATTCAAAAAAGGAGAGCATCTTGCAAGTCGTAATAAATTTTTTTTAAGAACCATTGCTGTGGCATCTGCAGGGCAGAAGGGATGTTTCGTTTAACCCTCGCTGTAGGTGGTTGCACTGATATCAAGGCAACCCTTTTATGAAATTAGATTTTAATATCTTGCAGTTTCTTTAATGGAACCAAATCTTAATTCTTTTTAATAAATAAGAAAAGGGCTATTATTAATTACTTAAGAAACCCAATTTTGGTTTGTAAATTGGGAATAAACAAGTTCCAACTTTTATTGATAATGAATTCGTTTTAAGACTAAACGAACATTTTCGTTTTTCGGAAATAGACGCTATTAACACCAGTTTAAACAAATTTTATGGGGATATAAAACAACATATGTTTGCGCTTGGTTTTTGCTTCTACTCCTTATCCCTAATGGATCACAGAATCACTTAAGATATTTACCTACATTTTTATTATTTCCAAGATTAACTATGGTCGTTGACCGAAAACACGGAGATTAAGGAAGAATTTACAATTATATGAGCAATTTGAAAACTAAAAGTGCTAATGCATTCTTGGTGTTTGTTAAAAACTCATAATGGGCGTAATGGGGTATTTTCGTAAAAATGTGACGAATTGAAAGACACCTGTGTTGCAATTCCAATAAAATTTTTGTTTAAATAATAGTTACGTCAATAAAATAAATAATAATAATTTATAAATTCGAGCTTTACTTCATTGAAGTTCATTTTAATTTATTGTAAATAAAGCAATTCTTAACTTCAACAGGTTTTTTTATTTTAGCCTTATACGTATTTAAACGTGTTAACACGTCATTATCAAAGGCAAGATTAAAAGTAACCAGTTGGTGTTGCTATAGGAGCAATCACTCATCATAACTTGATCATGGTTTTTTATATCTGCTTCCAGATGACTTGATTTCTCATTCCAAAACATCCAATAATGGTGAACTTAAGAGATGAATTTGCTCATTCAATAAAGGTACAGATTTTAAATGTTTGTAAATTTCAAATGCTTCTAGTACCTATAACCAACTTACTTTTATCATCACAAAAGTGTAAACCTTTTATAGTGTTATTAGATGTCATTGAATGATTGTCTTCTAAGTGTTTAGCGTATTTGGATTTATGTGGGTGTTTATATTTGTAACAAGATACGCGTTCCTTGTACTTACTCTAACTACTCGTACTACTTCATCAGATAAAATGAAATACGCTGTTATTCCATATTTTTGCAATAAATCCGAAAAAACTGCCAAAATTATAAACAAAACAAATACATATAAAATAACTTTTAAAACAACATAAAACATTTTAAACACTTCGTTTAATGCTAAAGAAAAAATAGACAATTTGCTAAAATCAGGCATTTACAAAGTAAATTGCTCGCACTGTAATTCGGTTTACATAGGACAAACAATTAGAAATTTTGATATTAGGTACAGGGAACACGTACGTTGCTATAAATATGAACACGCACATAAATCCAATTACCCTAAATACTTATTAGAACACAATTATCCAATGACATCTAATAACACCATAAAATGTTTACGCTTTTGTGATGGGAAACTTCAGTTAGATATACTAAAAGCATTTGAAACATTTAATATCAGTACCTTTAATGAGCAAATTTAAAACTAGGGGTTGTTTTTTCATAATTATCAGAAACATAAATATATCTATGTTTAGCATTCTACAAGTGTGCTAATTTCCAAAAGGAAATTTAAAATAATATTTGGGGCATCAGTCGTAGATTTTAGCCTCTGCTACGGTGTTCGCATTAAAAAAAGTGCTCGGAAAAATTCTGAATAGTGCTACAAATAACGAAGATACTTTAGGCAGAAGCGTGCGCAGTAGATTAGATATGCGCCTTGATCACACTAAACCCGGGCTATAAGCCGATCTAAAAAATCGCTATTAGTTAATAGCCTTTACTCACATTTGTCTATGGTATTAGTGTTGTTTCTATTTAATTTTTAAAAAAGTTGAATATTTTAAATTTTGCCCTTGTAAGAGTAGGTAGTCAACACTGTTTAAAATCATTTAAACACTGTTTAAATGTAGGGATGACAACAATACCGGATAATTTTAATACCCGGGAATTGCCCGTTACCCGGGAATTACTCGCCACACAGAATTACCCGTTACCCGATAATTGCCCGTTACCCGATAACTACCCGTTACCCGATAATTACCCGTTACCCGATAATTACGTTACCCGATAGTTTTTTACTGCCCCAAGCTTCGTCTGCGTGGTTCTAAAGGCCTGTAGTCTAGATGGCTTATTGTGCTCATTCTGATTGAAATTTTGAAAATTTTTCCATAGTTGACAATTATTTTCAAAATTTTTGATAATTCTTAAAAATATTTTCAAAATTACCAAGATTTTCAACAGTTCAAAAGTTTTACAAGATATTTAAACTTTTTTAACTTTTCAAAATTTTCATAATTTCGTAACTTATTTTCAATAATTTTAAAAAAAATTTAAATAAAATTTTTTTAATTAGCAGCTACTACAAAATTTGTAAAAATTTCAAAATTTTGTCAACATTTTCAAAATTTTGACTGTTTTAACTTTTCAAAATTTCTTGTCGTTTTAATAATTTTTAAATAATTTATTTTCACAATTTTTCTATTATTTATTTATTTATTTATTTTAAAAACTTTCAAAATCCATAATTTTCAATTTTGAAAATTATGGAAATTTAAAACATTTTCAACACGTTTTAAACAATTTTTTGAGTTTCTCACAACTTCCAAAATTACAAAACTTTTGAAAATATTGCAGTATTCTTAATTTTCGAAAATTCTTACACATGTTAAATATTTCGAATTTCTCGCAATTTTCTAATTTTCAAGTGTTTAATATTTCAAAATTTAACATTCAATGACTCAAGATTTTCAAAAATGTTTAATTCTTAAAATGTTTTACATTTTCAAAAATTTTCATATTTCGAAAATTTTTTTACTATTTTTTTAAAATTTTATAGTTTTTAGGAAAATTTCATAATACGCAAAATTATCTAAAAATTTAAAGCGAAATTTTTAGTTTTAAGAAAACATCCGCTATAAAATATATTTTAAAAATATTTTCAATTTGCATCAGATTTTCAAAAATTTCCATAACTGCGAGGAAGGCCCTGTGGTACTTGCCCCACAGCTTTTTACTTTCCTATACTTTCAGTCTGTGGGTGGGTCCGTTACGCTCCATATCTCCGGAACTGCTGGACCGATTTTGATGTGCTTTGGAATGAGGAGTATATCAAAATATCACCGACAAAATAAGCTTATGAAAAAAAAAACGAAACCGAAAGCGGAAGTTAGACATGTTTTTTTGGTACCATTTTTTTCAGAAACTGAATTGGAATCAGCTACATCTTGTTTGGTAGCCCTTCAAGGGCACTATACCATGAAATATAATTAATTTTATAAATATGAAAACGATCGCAATGACATCACTCCAACGTTTTTGTTTAAACTTTTTAAGCTGATAGATATAGGTATCTGCTAAAATTTTGTATTTTGGTCATTGCTATAATTTAACTGTGACGCCCTCTGTGAATTTTTGAAAATTGAAAATTGGTACCCTTTTATTTATTTAACGGGGGGCAATAAAATATTTTTGTTAAAGCAATATAGCTCATCATTGATAGCAAAATCCGAATATCATAATATTTTTTTGATACTTTAATATTTAGGGGGGCTACTGTTTCCCCTCCCCCCCAAAATTTTCGCTACAAAATTAAGAAATTGATTTCTTTTTTGTCTGCTTTAGGAGAATCTTTCTACAAAAAATCAAAAAATCGAATTTTTTGCCCCTAATAATCTTTTTGTCCTTAGAAGAATTTCACATACTTTCTACAGCAGTTGTATTCTTGTACTAGTCGTGTAATGTTCAGTGTAGGCTAACTTTTTTATTTTAATAGATAGACTCGCAAACCCACGAGCAAAGTTGTAGGGCAAATTCTTCTCGATTGTATTTAAGAAAAAAACTTGAGTTTCCAATTTTAATATGGCGGCCACGGTAAAAAAAATTTTAAATGGAAACGTGGCATTTTGGCTTTAAAATCAGAAAGGTTTTGAAATTCTAAATACAAATTAATAAGAGTAATTTCTTGCTAAAAATAATACTTCTCGAGTTATTAATATATTTTCAAATATCAATTTCCGCGCTTCCGTTGATTCAGTCCGAATATTTTACCCAACCTTATGCTTGCAGCGCAGCGGTCGGTCTTTCTTCAACCGCTTCAAGATGTTACAACTTATAAGAACTATTTACTTTAACTAGTCGTGTCTAGACAGGTGTATATCGAAAGTGTTGGAAAATATAAAACAATGTATTTATATGTATAGGAAAGTCCAGGCGAAGTGTTTCGCTCATTTTTATATTGTGTTGGCATTCCATCAATTAAGTTTTATTTGCCTTTTATTGCTTTTATGTTGTGTTCCTGCTGTATAAAAACTCTGGCTATGCCACTGACTGATACTTTTAAGAATACCTAGTAGCAGCACGCACTTATTGAAAATCCCAATGTACTTCTCATTTTCTCCCCTTTCATATTTTAAAATGTTACGTTTTTTTGCGAATATAAAGAAATATATCTTAATATGCATTTATTCTAAACATATTTGAAACATAGAAAAGTCCAGGCGAACTGCGTAGCCCATTTTTATGCTGTTAAACGGCATTATTTAAGAAATTTATTTTTATGCAAAATTCTAATTTTAAATAATAATCACTGCTAATTAGTAATTGTATCAATCACGTTCTAATTTGTAAGGCCAGTTGTATTATTATTAATACTATTTAAGGCAGGAAAAATATATAACATCGTTAAAACAAGCACTTTCGAAAAGCAGTCCTAGACACGGAGACAGTCTTTCAGAATACCTGTCTGCAAATGCATTAGTATCAAAGATAAAACCAAAAATCCAAGAAAGTCTTTTTTCTACCCTAAATATGCCTTGGCGCCACTTCAATTTCATCGCAATAAAACGTTAAACTTGTAAACTTGCACTCCATCGGTAGCACCAATAGAAAACAATGGCCTCCTGGGGTAGCTTCCGGTCCCTTTCGTCTAAAACATCACTTGTCACATCCGCATGCCCTGCTTGTTGTCATACTTCATCAATTAGTAGTTTTACCCCACAAATCTTTCAGCGAGACTTGAGAGACATCGTCAGTGGCACCACTGACGGTGTTGTTTTTGGAACTAGGAAACACGCTTTTGTTTTTTTAAACTGCTTAAATATGTAACGTTCGTTTGAAAAACTGTCAAGCGAGCTTTTGGATTTTCAAATGAATGTTTCAACGCAGGAAAATTTATTTATTGATTTTGTTAGACGAAATGTAGAGGAATTTAAACTTAACTTTGGTTAATGGAATTCGTGTTAAAAATGCTTTGTTTACAAAATACGGTTTTAGTGTGAAACCAGAAAGTTTAATTTAATAATAAGTATAGTCCGGATTTTTAGTCTAGTAAATTGTGCCAGTATGTAAAAATGAGCGAAACACTTCGCCTGGACTTTCCTATACATTTAAATACATTGTTTTATATTTTCCAACACTTTCGATATGCACCTGTCTAGACACGACTAGTTAAAGTAAATAGTTCTTATAAGTTGTAACATCTTGAAGCGGTTGAAGAAAGACCGACCGCTGCGCAAGCATAAGGTTGGGTAAAATATTCGAACTGAATCAACGGAATCGCGGAAATTGATATTTGAAAATATATTAATAACTCGAGAAGTATTATTTTTAGCAAGAAATTACTCTTATTAATTTGTATTTAGAATTTCAAAACCTTTCTGATTTTAAAGCCAAAATGCCGCGTTTCCATTTAAAAAAAAGTTATTTTTTACCGTGGCCGCCATATTAAAATTGGAAACTCAAGTTTTTTTTAAATACAATCGAGAAGAATTTGCCCTACAACTTTGCTCTTGGGTTTGCGAGTCTATCTATTAAAATAAAAAAGTTAGCCTACACTGAACATTAAACGACTAGTACAAGAATACAACTGCTGTAGAAAGTATGCGAAATTCTTGTAAGGACAAAAAGATTATTAAGGGGCAAAAAATTCGATTTTTGATTTTTTGTAATAAGATTCTCCTAGAGCAAACAAAACAAAAAAACAAATTTTTAATGTTTTATCGAAAAAAATTGGGGGGGGGGGGGGGGAACAGTAGCTCCCCTAAATATGAAATTATCGAAAAAATATTATGATATTCGGATTTTGCTATCAATGGTGAGCTATTTCACATTAACAGAAATATTTTATTGACCCCCGTTAAATAAGTAAAAGGGTACCAATTTTCAATTTTCAAAAATTCATAGAGGGCGTCACAGTGAAATTATAGCAATGCGCAAAAAAAATTGTAGAAGATTCCCAGCTCTATCAGCTTAAAAAGTTTAAACAAAAACGTGTGGGCAGTTTTTGAGAAATATTTTTTTGAAAAATTCCAAAATTTTGGAGTGATGTCATTGCGATCGTTTTTATATTTTCAAAATTAATTATATTTCATGGTATAGTACCCTTGAAGGGCTACCAAACAAGATGTAGTTGATTCCAATCAGATAACTGGTTTTTGAGTAAATGGGCGTTAAAGTCGAAAAGTTCAAAAATTCGTAGCGGCCGCCATGTTAAAACTAGAGTTCGGTAAAAAATCGTTTGATTTGTCCTAAGGCCTTCTTTAATCTCCACTATTAAAATTTCCAACATTCAGTTTCTGAAAAAAATGCTACCAAAAAAACATGTCTAACTTCCGCTTCCGGTTTCGTTTTTTTTTAAAAGCTTATTTTGTCGGTGAATTTTTGATATACCTCCTCATTCCAAAGCACATCAAAATCGGTCCAGCCGTTCCGGAGATATGGAGCGTAACACACCCACCCACCCACCCACAGACATTTTTTAAAAATTACTTTTTTGGGGTCCATGCCCCCCCCCCCCGACTATTTCCGTTAAAATCTCAACTTTGAAATTTTGCATGAAATCAATACTTCCCTATACTGAAAGTATGGGAAAGTAAAAACTGTGAGGAAATCCATTATTAAGCAATTTTGGCAATATTTCTTTAAATGTATAGTTGGCGCATATTTAAACTTTTAAACAATTTATTTACGAGTAACACACACATCCATATGTTTGATCTTAATCTAGCTTGTGCAGTAGTTATTATTTATTTGGTAAACTGGAATTAAAGCTTATGTAATAGTAAAATAAAATAAGACAGGGTTCACAAGCGTAGAATACGAACGGCCATGAGTTTTAAAAGTACTTCACGAAACAATTTCATGAAACTCCTAAATATCTTTATCAATTGAAATGTGAAATAGCAGCCACGAATTAATGAAAATAGATCGTGTAAATTCATTAATACAACGAGAAAGTTCTACAAATACAAACATCCATATAAATCCAATTACTCTAAACACTTACTAGAACACAATCATTCAATGACATCTAATAACACCATAAAATGTTTACACTTTTGTGATGATAAACGTAAATTAGATATACTAGAAGCTTTTGAAATTCACAAACATTAAAAAAAACTGTACCGTTAATGAATGAGCAAATTGATCTCTTAAATTCTCCTCTATTGGATATTTTGGAATAAGAAATCAAGTCATCTGCAGACGATTACCGAGATCAAGTCACCAAGTTCTATTGCTATAACAACACTAACTGTTTACTTTTTCATATAACCTTTGACAATGGCATGTAAACATGCCGAAATACGTATTAAGGTTAAAATAAATAAATATTGTTAAAGTAATTAAGTATTTTATATACAAATAACCATTAAATTTTTTCTACAATTCTTATCCGAAAAATTAGTCGTCTCGTTCAATATTTTTCATGTATAACTTAATGTATTTGAGTACGCCCATGGTTTTTGTTGATTTATTGAATTTTAACGAAATTTCTTACGCTTCTGCGACTAAAAGTCCGGTCTTTAATAATAAGAGATTTGCTTAAGTCAGCCAGAAAAAATAGTTTGGTAATAATTCGTGCTTTAAGCAATTATTTTGTTTACCACAATTTTTTTTATCTGATTTCTGATATAACAAATAAGGTAAAGACAAGGTGGAGACAGCAATGATATAAATCTAAAATTTTTACGCCAATTAACGTATGCCTGTCGCCTTATAAAAACACTTGTCACAAAATTTTAAACGTTGTCACCACTTTTAACTACCATTCTGTTTAGTTTAAAATTTCCTTTACGTATTATCTTGAAAATACCTTCAAAGGGGGGAAAGAGAATCAACAGAACTACCAAGAGAGAACTAATTCGCCCAGAGGGTATTTTTAATAATATTTCACACAGCGGGACGACTTCGTCACATATTTTAATAAGCTTAATGGGTTTATGGCCAAATAAAGTCGTTACCAGCAGCTTATTTTAATTAACGACAATGATTAAGCAATCTCACGATTGGGCTTACTATGGTTGTAAAAACAAAGTATAAATATAAACTTTCGGTTTTATATTTTATTTTATAATTTTAGTTTGGCTGGTTGAGAAAGTGGGCAAAAATACCTTGACTTCTTCATATTCGGAATTTTTAGAAAATAAATTCAAAAAAACCAATACGTCCTTCCCGTTGGAGGCCAATTCAAAGAAAAGCGAGCCAAAACCGAAAACATACATCACCCCTTAGCTAATAAATTAGCTCTTGGGGGCGTTCAACGCATCTGCAACGCTAGGTCCTGCATGTGATGGCCAAAATGGACCTCTATTATTATAAGAAGCTTCTTGGACATTCACATAATTCACTCCAAGGGGTGTAACATGAGAACAGTATCTTTGACGGGGTGCCGGCGTTACTGTGGCGAATACAAAAGCGATACACTGAAATATGGAAGCATTTTATATTTGGTTGGGCGATTATTGTAAGCATGTTTTAGGAAATATAAGAAATGAAAGCCTGGAAGACAGGGCTAATGCCAGGATAATGCCCATAACTAATTGGAGGGGGGGGGGGCGACACCGTTTTCTAAGATATTTCAGGTGGGGCACAATAAAAATCATTATCTTTATCTCAAACATTAACTATGCAATAATATCTTTTTCAGGAATCATGATCAACAGCAGATTCCTTACTAGAATTGTTACACGAATTAAGCCTAAAGATCGGGCTTTCAGTCGCAGAATAGGGCCGGCGGGTGGTCTAGTGGTTAAAGTCCCAGGCTTTGAAACTAGACTGCCAATGGCAGTAGGTTCGAGTCCACTGCCCGTCGGTAATTTTTCTGAATAAGTTAAATCCGGCGGGTCCATGGATGGTGTATGTAGGTGTGTATGTCTTTCAGGGGTGGGGCATGTTAGACCGGTGTATAGCACTTAGTGTGCTGAGTCCGGGTAAGGGGGTGGGATGAGAATCATGGGGTCGTGCTCACGCACGGCTTCATGATTCTTAAAAAAAAGTCGCAGAATAGCAAAAAATTTCGTTCAAATTTAATAAGTAACCAAAAACCACGGGCGTACTCAAATCCTTTCAGTTAGTTATACGTGAAACATATTGGACGATCTTGCAAGGTTTCTACAACTGCGATATTTACTAAAAGTTAATGTTGTAAAGTACCTGGTTGCGCGAGAAATGGGCGTTCCAAAGGAAATGAATAAGCAGGCCTTTATAAACTTCAATATGCATTTGCTTGTTATGATAGAAAATATTTCCAAAGTTATAAAATGATTGAAAGGCAAAAATTTGTCGCTATTAGAATCATTTGACCGCCTTCAGTCTATTATTGGGAATTTGACATTCGACGGAGAATTTGGCATCAGGTTGTCGCAATTATTGAACAAATATTGCATCGCAATCCTGGTTACTCACAATAATTGTGAGTAACCAGGATTGCGATAATTATTAGAAATTGCAAATATACTAAAGTCGACAAATAATCCAGTCAGTCGTTCACCGGCCAACTTTTACAGTTTTGCTCCATTAACACGTTGCAACGTTGAAAGGTCATTCTCAACGTTTAAAAGCAATTTTTCGGACAAGAGAAGTATTTTTTTTGGCTGCGAATTTAGAAAAAGTTGCTATTGTGTACTGCAATTTTTAAGTTTATTATCCAACGGTGGTTTTCCGTCCCGTTTAAATGTTGATCGTCTAAACGTTTCTTTCGTAGAACTTTCTCGTTGTATTAATGAATGAATATACACGTTTTATTTTTATTAATTCATCATTGCTATTTTACATTTCAATTAAAAAAAGTATTTTTGCAGTTTCATAAAATTTCTGTTCCGTGAAGTACTTTTAAAACTCATGACCATTCATATTCTACGCCTATAAACCCTGTTTTATTTTATTTTACTATTACACAAGCATCAATTCCAGCTGACCAAATAAATAATAACTATCTATACAAGCTAGCTTGAGGTCAAACAAATGGATGTGTTACTATTCTAAGCTCGTATATAATTCGTTTAAAATTTTACATATGAGCCAACTATATATTTAAAGGAATTATGTTAGGAATTATTATAAATTGATTGTTTCATTATTTAAGTACTGGCTAAATACCAGATTAGAAATCCGGACACTACGGAATTACTAAATGTTTCCAATTTTTGTAGGACTTAACTTAGAAGCAAAAAATAATTATGCTAAGTCAGATCAAGGTGTGCGTGCTGTGCTCGTATATTTTCGGAAAATTTATTAATTTAGTCTTGTGTTCGTTAAATCCCAAAACTCCCCATGATTTTGTCGAACACGGGCTAAAGAAAAACGTGGGCTAATTTTCAAAAATTCAAAATTCCCCAAAGTTTAAAAAATTTAAAAATTGAAAATGTTTTATAATTTTAATTTTTTTAAATATACAATAGAATTTTCAGTATTTTCAAAAATTTTCAATACTTAAATTATATTAATTTTTAAAATATCTTCAAAATTCCAGAATGTTTACAATTTTTAAAAATTTTCGATATTGTTAAATATTTAAAAAACATCTGGTATAAAATATTTTGAAACATTTCGGGAATTTTGAAAATATTCTAAATTTCCATAAAATTGTCAAAATTTTCGAAATATATTAAAAATTTTTGTAAATTGTAAAATTTCAATATATGCAAGAAAGGTTCGTGGCGCTTTTCAAAAATTCATAGAGGGAGTTACGGATAAATTGGTATGGCCAGTTAATAAAAAAATATTTTTTTTATTATTCAAGAAAACCTTAGTTTGGAAACTGTTTAAAACTAGAAAAATTTGTTCAGTTATAATATTTTACTCTGCTGGATTTAGTACGATTCCAAACTGGATGTCAAATTTTTTAAACAGATGGCGACAGCGGTCGAATGAAAACCATTCTATTTGTCTCCAAGTCGTTTATAAATATCTGTGGTTATTTTTTTCAAAATGCTACTAAAATGCATGCTAACGTCTGTGTCTGATACCAGTGATACCAAACCATTTCCGAAAATTTATTTTCTGCACGTATTTTTACGTTACTTCTGCCTTAAATTTTATTTAAATCAGTTTAGTAGTTGCCGTGGTTTCTACGCATGTTACGTGTACAGGGTTACTTTAAAAAAATTGTTTTTGGGTTCATAGAGGTTAAAAATGTATTACATAAAAAGTATGGGAAAGTAATATTGGTCCAATGATCTATAATAAATTTATATTTTTACATACAGTTTCTTAATAATTATTTATGTTACTAGTGGGATAAAGGCTTTATTATAACACGAGTTTCAAAGTTGCACGATGAGGTCGTAGTGCTATAAGAACGCCTTTATCTCACATGTGACATACAAAATTTTATCTACAACTGTTCAAAATTTGTTAAAAATCGATTTTTTTGCTTGTAATGATATTTGACATTTCGCATTAATTTATTTTCAAACGTCGTCAATTTTAAAATATTTGTTTTAAAGTCAAAAAACGAGATAGATTCGATGAGTTCAACACTATGGCAACCAGCCTGTTTTCTTATAAACAAAACTTCAGTTTTGTGTGTGTAAATAAAATGAGTTAGGTAATGAATCCATTACCTCACTAGTGCGATAATGAACTTTATTACCTAACGCAAATGTTCGTAACGACCAAGTTCCTATCCAAGCATCGTAGATAGAAGTATTTTTAAAACTCTAAACTATACGTGGAAGCTGTGATTTTTTAATTGGGTTATAACTTATAAGAATTTTATGAAACATCTAAAACACATCTAAATAATTAAATGCTTAATTTTTTCTTATACTAGAATGATATTAAAACGGTTATCAAAAACTATACCAAACGGCTACGGACCTAATCTAAGAGGTCGCAGTTGAATATCACTCGGTTCAAACAGCGTTTTTGTTATTATTTGTTAGGATGAAGACAAACTCTTGAGAAACAAATCGAAATTTCTGAATAGATCAGTACCAAAAATAACTTAAAAAGTACATTCTACCAACTCGTAAAAAACAAATCAAAGCATTTAACACCGGAAGCCCAACAATAGAGCTTTGTAAATAGCCTTTTTATTTCTTGAGGTTTAGGTTTAATAGGGGTCGCGTCTTGTGGGCTTTCTCTTCCCTCCTTGCCGTGAATAATCCACCCATGATAGTTTTGTATTTTGGGAAACACTTAAAAATTAGGACAGGTACTAGGCGAAAGCTTCTAAACTACAGCTGCACCTATGTATCACCACATCTTTCAATTTTGAGCCAAACAAGAAGCGCATGTGTTTTGGGTTTTATTCAGTAATTAAAATTTTCTTAAGTACACCTATTTAAACAACAAAGAGCGGTTTGTGTACTAGCTGTTGTAAACAGTAGCACATTATATTGTAGCGTAGGGTTATTGAACACATCCATTAGCACAAAAGTAGGGAACACTTAACTATTTTACGTTCACTTTAATTAAAGTCAGCGTTTGAAATGTAACAGAAATGTGCATTGTTTGAACGTTTACGCTTATTCAAGAGGTTTAATGAGGGTATCGGTGAAGAAAATAACTTTAATCTATATGTAATTAACTAGAATACATTCTATTCAAACGAAAGTTAGCCGGAGAGCCACAATTAAACGAATTAGATTTTTATAACGGTGTTCTGGGAAAAAATCAGGAAAATAACAGACCAAAAAAGCGGCTTTGTTTTGGTTCACAACGAAAATCTCTGTGTGTATTTTCAGTTGTAATCAGTTGATTTTAACAATTATTTTATTGCAATAAACACTACGAGTACGATATTCGTTAAACCCAGCAAGCGGCGGCTGATAAGGGAGGCAACGTGGGCTCATCCTTCCTACCAAATAGCCAAAACAATCAATATTCCAATAAAACATACTTTTCCCAAACGTATACCTAATTATGTCGTTATATTTTTATAAAACATTGTGGTGTGGCAAAGCTTCAGATATTCGCGTCCCAGGCGGGCACTGTTGTTTTTTAAACGAGACTACGGCTATGCAAACAAACAAGATAAAACATCAAAATCTTGGCTGACATTCTTATGATATGTGTACGCTATAGTATGAACAAACTGTTACAAAAATATTGAATGATGATCCTATATGTAACAATAACAGGGGTTATTTGGCTGTTTATGCGAATGGGGTGTCTGTCGGTGATAAAAGTTGACCGTAAAATGAAATAAAAATAATTTATAAAATGGGCACCATGATTCTCAAGATAAACTTGCAATGTCTCGATTCTTGCAGCCTCGCCGGATCTAAATGAAGGTAAACTTATAGGATATAACGCTAAAATCAAACAACAACAACAGCAAATAGCTCTAAGAAATTTATAAAATAAGCAAAAATAAAGTGAAGACAATATATAAATTTTCCAGACAATCAAAATATTATACACAAACACTGTAGCCAAAATCATATAAAAATGTTATAAACTATCGTAGAATAAATGTGTTAAAACAAATAATTAATTCAAAATTATAGATATTATAGCGTAGAATTGTAATAGCGTACACAAAAAAATGAAAATTTGATAATTCAGCGTAATATTTTTTTAAAGAATTATGAGGCCGTGCGTGAGCACGACTCCATGATTCTCATCCACCCCCTTACCCGGGCTCAGCGGACTTGCGCTATACACCGGTCTAACATGCCCCACCCCTGAAAGACATGCAACCCAACATACACACCACACACACCGTCCATGGACACGCCGGATTTAAATTATTCAGTAAAATTACCGACGGGCAGAGGACTCGAACCTACTGCCGTTGGGAGTCTAGTTTTAAAGTCTGGGACTTTAACCACTAGACCACCCTCTGTTCCAACGTAATAAATAATCACGTTTAAATCATATATATTTTCTCCAAACAGGAAAACTAGCAAATCGCAGAAATGTAGCATGAAAACAAGCAAAACTAGTCCTTGTAATAAATTAACCACTGTATAATTACGTTAGAAGCTTTTATTTAAAAAAATACATCATAGAGGTACATTGAACAATTTTATGATCTTTTTTTACTCCACTTATACCAGATCAGCACATAACGGCTATACAATAGATCTACTCCTCATGCAAACCCCAAACCCTAACTAATTCTCAATCTAGACAGCGCAAAAATTTTTAAACTTTTTGTCACGGCCCCCCCCCCCCCCCCGGTTTCGAACCCGTGTCCGAGGGCAAGGCAAGAGCAGTGTTAACTTCTGCGCCAATCTCCCGGCCTGACGTTATAGAAACTAAATTAAATCGCTTGCAATTCTTATAACTGCCCAAAGAAAAATGTTGAAAATTTGGAATAAAACACTGAATTGTTTCTATTAACAGCTTTAAGGTGAAATGCAAATTATATAAATTGAATAACTTTATAACTAATGCAAATTGTTCATAAATATGTAACGGTGTAAACTGCATAAACTGGCAAACATTTTAATGTCAAAATGAAATTATTTTACAAATAAAGGCTAATATCATATTAGGAAAGGGCTACAAATAAAACACAAGTTAATTACGAGATGTCTTTATTTAATTCAGTTTGCACAGCCGAGCTTGTCAAGTATTCATAATGAACTAAAAACTAAAAGGTTTCAAATACCCAAAATGAGTTCACATCGGAACCCCACACATTTATTACATCGCTACGTGATATTTTGTGAAATTCCAACATCAGCTGCAGCTTGAGTTATATGTTAACAAACAGTTCAATTCAAACGAATACTGAGAAAACATTAAGTTGATTTATTTTGTAATGTGTTTTATATAAGAAAACCAACATATCAAACTTATAAAACTTGAATTTCATTAAAACATTGTGAAAATTAGTTATATTGACAACGCAAATCACAAGTAAGAGAATTTAATTAAATAATTAAAAGTTCAAATTTCTTTGACCTCTTAATTTTGGCAACATAATTGTTCAGATCGACACAGCTTATTTATTACATTTTAAAAAGGAAGTTCCATAAAAGCGTAGACCACGGGTTCCGCTAGTTAAAATGTAATATTTTGTCACTTTCCTATAATAAATGTTTACGAGCCGCCACTGGT
The DNA here is from genome assembly GCA_958336395.1 of Ctenicera cuprea. Lineage (NCBI taxonomy): Eukaryota > Metazoa > Arthropoda > Insecta > Coleoptera > Elateridae > Ctenicera > Ctenicera cuprea. The sequence continues at coordinate 11,073,497 of OY284489.1, forward strand.
TGCAACATGCTGAATATTAATTTGATTGAATGACATTTTCTTTAATGTGGTTGCTGATATTGCATTAATTTATATTTTTATGAAAATTCAAACCATCCAGACATAAACAAAATCATCATTAAACAGCCTAAAAGTGTACTAAATAAACTCTTAAATTTTATTTTGCTCCAATAAAGCTAATCTTGTTAAACTGAGGGCGTTCTTTGTATACCTACTCATGAACCAAAAATAAACATTCCAGCACTTGAACTAATCGAGCGATTATTTATAGTGCTATTAATAAACGAATACTTTATATGTAACGTTATCCGGCAATGTTTGTTTACTTTCGCTTATACTATAATTGCAAATCTGATACGACCACTTCAAGTGGACTCATGTAAATATTGTTAAAGTAAACACTAGAAGCTATTAGAAATTGCGTAATTTAAAACAGTGTACATTAAGCACTTGCTATAGAAACGCATTATTTATTATTTTAGAAACTTGTGTTTCACATAAATATCAGCAGGGTAAATAGCAACGAGATATTCAAATAAAATAAAATGGGTGTAATAATACAATTTTATAATTAATTTTTTTTTCTAAATTGTTACTTTATATTATGTTAATTGATTTAAAATATCACACTGGTTAGTGGTTAGTTATACGAAGGTAATACAGGGTGTTAATAAAGTATGGATACAAGTTTATATCTTAATAATTTTACGTTTTTCGAAAAAACCTTCGACACGTAAAAAAGTATTTACTCTTGAGGATGTTTTGGTGTATTTGAAAAATATTCCCCTCTCCTCACAGTGGGCAGTTTTTAAAAGTAATTTAAATATAACCCTTACTTGATGAAATAAATAGAACCACATATATTTCATTTGTTTTCTAATCAGTGGTTACAAAACTTGGGTGATCGGAAGAATTAAAAGTAATACTTTCACAAGACTCCAAAAAATGACGAAAATCTCGAAATTCTTTTGATGTAACAGTAAAATAAATTATACTACCTTAAAAACAATGCCATAAAGTACCTAAAAGCGGCATTAAAAAAAAAGTTAGTCCAAAACGATTTTTTAAATTTATTTTAAAAAATCATGAGCACGACTCCATGATTCCCATCCCACCCCCTTACCCGGGCTCAGCGGACTTGCGCTATACACCGGTCTAACATGCTCCACCCCTGAAAGACATGCAACCCAACATACACACCATCCATGGACTTTTAACTTATTCAGAAAAATTTCCGGCAGGCAGAGGACTCGAACTTACTGCCGTTGGGAGTCTAGTTTCATAGCCTAGGACTTTAACCACTAGACCACCCGCTGGCCCCCTAAACGATGTAAGCATGCCTCAAATGTTTTTTTTTAATTTTTCTGCGTTATTTTCTTATGTACATGTTTAATATTTCTGAAAATAGAAAAAAAATAAGCTTTCTATTGATGTATCACACAGCCTAGGTTGCTATTTAAAAAAATTCAAGATGGCGGCCGCGCTTAAAAACGACATGCAAAAAAAATTTTTTTTACTTAGAATATGCAAAATAACCTCAAATGGACATATACCACATATGAAACGCATATCTCAAACCGATTGACCAGGGAAGCTTTGGTCCCATACATAATAGCGACCCTGTATATAGATGATTTAAAAAAAAAACATCACCACTTTAAAAAGGGAGACGAAAATTTCTTATCAAGTACACTAAAACATCCGCATACTTGTCGACGTGTCCGAGGTTTTTTTTCGAAAAACGTAAAAGTATTAAGATATTAGCTTGTATCCATAATTTATTAACACCCTGTATACTTTCCACATAGATTTATTTTAATGCACACCAAGTTCTTAACAGTCGGAAGAGTAGCTAAGAGCCATAAAAAACTGAATGTCGCTGCGAAAATGATTTTTTCTAAAGCTTTTTATTGTGTGCATATGGCTGCGCGCTAATTACTCGCGCTTTCCGCTTTTCTCGGAGCACGGCTATATTATTTAAAACATCCCAAAGAGCATAAACAGTAGCATTTCACCGTGTAAGCACTGTAAACAATAGAAAGGCAGACTATTTTATTTTAAAAAGGTCAAGGAGCGAGCCGGGAACGGCTTGTACGCCTCTACCGGGCGTAAATACAAGTAAAAGCCACGTCAGACGCAGGTACGGTCACATGCTTCAAATTTTTGACACGATTATTTTTCTATTTCGTCAGTACTAACATTTTAAATGGGCGAAAATGACTTCTCTAAGAAGAAGTAACTCGAACCAAATGTTTCAAATCAATTGAAACACGTTAAAGTAAAATCCTTTCTGTAAAAGTTTCTTGTAGGTTTCTGTTTCTCCAACTGGCTTACGCGTACCCTCGTGGGTACGTGAAAAACATTCAGAGGTACGTGTCGGTCGTCTAAAAATTTTGTTTGACGAACGTAAGACTAGATACAATAATTTGGTACAATGTACAGTTTTGAAATTCTTTTCCTATCCGTGTAATAAAATAATGAAAATTCACTTCCTATTTAGTTGAAGCAAATTAGGAAAATTCTGCAATTAGCAATTTCCCGAATTACTGCTTATAATTTACATAGGAACCCATAAATTTTATTTATACAGGGTGTTTCCAAAACCATAGTAAACATTTCAAGACAGATAGCACATCAAACACACATTAGGAAAAGTTTATATAAACATGAATCCGCAAACGCTTCCTTACGGATTTACAGGCTTCCAAAAATGAAATTGTCTAATCACGCTACAAGTAATAACTCTGTTCTAAATCAAGATATTTGATTCAAATTTTGTTTGGATGTTATACTATTGATTATTTGCTTTTTTTTTAAATTTCGTTTAAATCTATTAAATAGGCACATAGAAATGGGGTGTTCTTAACGTATTTTTAACACACTTAACATGTTCTACTATTTGACTTATAAATCCCATTCTTTATTCAGAAATACAAAAAAGATACTTTGTTTTGAAAGTGTTTTCGATATAATTCAATTTTTTTTTACAAAAAATGAGTTGCCATGGACGTTAAAGTTTTTTTTAAATGCGGGCGACTTTTTTCTTCCTGAGGCTATAACTATGTAAGGAAGTATATCCAAATCCATGTTTATTGGGCATTGTTTTTGTTTTAGTTGTAAAACTTATTCTCAAAAGCTGGACACGTACTATTTGTACATCCTTAAGGAAATACCCCTTAATGCCAACTCTAATTTTGGAAAATTAAATTTATGTCGAAAACCGTTGGAATTAGCGACTTTCAACAGAACTACTTTTTTGTGTATTTTTATATAGTGATCTTCAAGACGAAAATTACAATATTTTGAGAACGTAAAAAAAGTTAAACATTACGTCGAGCATCTCTTCTTATATATGTTCTGGGATTTAAAGAAAAACAATGGGAAATGTTAATTATCAGTAGCAAAACAGCCATGTAAATTTGAAATTACACATATCTCAATTCAAGGCGTAGTTTTCAAAGTGTCTGTTATCATTTCGGACACGCCCTGTATATAAAAATTGTCCAATAAAATTGAACACGATTTGTATCCTCATAAAGTTTTTATTTGAATGAATTAAAAAAGTAACGGGTATTATTTTATGCCACAATGTTGAGAAACACTGAACTACTGTTTTCTACCCTGATTTTTTAAATTTTCTCGTACTTTCAGTACAGAATAGTATTCAATTTATCTCTTATACGCTCTGCCCCCTTCTGTATCAATTTTTAAAATGTGGAAATAAATATCATTCTACTGAATAATCGGGAATCATGAGAGATCTACGTTTGAATAAAAATATTTTAATAATACTAATGGAATAGGAAACCAAACTTAGTTTTTAAGATGCGTTAATATAGAGGGAGGGGGGAGCGGCCGCAGTTAAGCGTGCAGCGGATCCGGGTTCGACTCCCGGCCCGGTCGTTCTCCCTAGCAAGGCAACGGGATACAAGCGCGGTGGATTTTTCCCCGGGAAAAATTCTCTTGAGAAGAAGTGCATGCACTTCCTGTGGTTCGGAGCCCACGTTAATCTGTAGGTTCCCTATGTCTGTCTGTGCAAAATATCTATCACTCGCACCAATCACAGATATAGAAGAGAGGTAGACAACGCCTTGAACAGGGTATGGCACTAAAGAAGAATATGTAGGGGCTAGGGGTGTCATATTGTCTTCCATTGATTTGCTTCTATGTCCATACTTCGTGTCAGTTTTTAACTACACTTCTATATTTACGGGTGTTCCTAGTCTCAGCGGATTAGAAGAGATGACTTATACTTGTCCCTGCGTTGCGTGCGGCTAAATATTGTGTGGGAAGAAGTCAGTGCAATGAGTCATTACTTGGGTATCTCAACAGCTGAGCATATTAAAAGCATTCTGATCTTGCAGTAACTGTTGAGGCTAGAACGTAATGATATAAAATATTTTAGGAAATAGTATGGAGAAAACGGAAAGGGTTTACCAGTGTTTTTTCTTAAGGTTGTAATTCCTTCGCTAGGCCGCTTTGTTTCTTACACTTTCAATGGTCAGTATTAACACAAATCGATTAAAATCATTTCTTAACCTTCATCCACTCACGTTTTCTATATTCGTACAATTTTTTATAGCGTCTTTTAAGCGCGGTCTTCAATACCAAGCCAATAAAGCACATTGGCGTACAATTAAGAATCGCGTAATCGAAATTCCGATCTCCTACCGCTCATCCGGCCACTTTAGAAAACCTTGCACCCCATAAATCTTTTACCATTGATGTCCTGGTCGTAATCGATTCTAATCGTTTATTTGATCAGGACCACACCAAATACCGGTCGGTTCGCTCATAGGTAAGTCACCTTCCGATACAAAAAGTACGGTCAGAAGATAAAATGAGATGGAAGCAGCATACAAAGTTGCAAACAAGAGAGAGGGAGCTGGTATGGGTCAATGGGCCTGAAGTGTAGTGATTGAAATCAGTAAGGAGAGGTTTTAAATCGGTTATTTGTCCTGCCAACACCTAAGAGACATTAAAGGACATTAAAGAAGTTTCAGATTGCTATCTTGCGTCTCTCAGAATGTTTTTAAAATTTTTGGGGACTTGTTTTTCGGCTTTTCCTTGAAAACAACGCTTGGAAGGCTGGAAATTTGATATCTTTTTGAGTTTATGTAAATTTTAACAAGCTTTTATAGGTATTTTTATGCATTAGGTAATTCTTTGGCTTACTGCTCAGGTAACACTAACGCGCCTTTAAATTCCTGCATCAAAATTGTCCCACAACTATTTTACGCAAACCACAAAGTGTGTGAAGTTTCTTTTTGCCATATTTTACACCAGGTCAATAGAAATCATTTCTTTTAAACTGGACCCTATAGGTAGGTAGGTATTGTATTCAAAAGGAAATAAAATAGAGCATTGGGGCTTGATCAACAACAATAGATGATAATTTGTAATAAATACAGACTAGCGTGAAGTTTTTCAATTCAATCAGCTTAACCCACTATACATACAGGGTGGATATAAATAAAGAACGGAATCATGGTTTTAGTGACGTAAATATTTGATTTATCAAAAAAACCTTACATGAACTTTTTTTAGTCAAATTCAGGCTATAAATTGACGCAATTAGTTAATTTTTTTAAGCTTTATTTGACTGGTGGTGTCAATGTCGCGTCATTTTTATCCAACCACGTATTTTTGTTTTTATATTTTGATAGGTCTATTAGTTCTGTTTTCAGTTTACATAATAACATTTAGGGACATACGAATCAACTGCAAAATGATGTCAAAAGAATATCAAATATCTACAAACTAAACTTTACTTAAATTTATTGTAAATAGAAAAATTCCTAACAACATTTTCTTTATCTTAGCTTTACACGTATTTCGACATGTTGACATCTCGTTATCAGAGGCAACATTAAAAGTAAACAGTTGCTATAGGAACAATAAATCTTCATAACTTGATCTTGGTTTTCTATATCTGCGTCTAGATTTCTCATTCCAAAACGTCCAATAACGGTGAATAAAACACTACGTGGGCCACAAGCTACTGAAGCTTCAGCTAAATTCGCTTGTTTGTTTCACCAATCAAATTTGTTTATTGCATTTTTTAAATATTTATCTTTCGCCTAATTTCTGTTTATATTTTAGTGTTGTGATATGAAATTGTGTCTTTAAATAAAACATTACTTCCAAGCACTTACTTAAATTGAACTAATTTGTACATACTTAACTACTTATAAATTTGCTATTAATACCATTGACTATACAAAGGTATATAATCAAAGTTAATACGTATTTATACTTAAATATGCTTTAATGTATATATGTGCATAAGCAATTATGTGTAACGAAAAAACGCAGTATCAAATATAAGTCGACTTCCCAGTCGATTAATTTTATATTTTCTTCTTCAAAATTACAGTGCATTTTTTGAAGCTTTGATAAATTAAGACGCTCGCTTAAAGGCGAACACCTGAATGTTATAGACGACTACTAAATAAGTGTTACAAAGTTGAGGCATCTACATGTAAAAACCCAAGTGAAAATTTCACGGTTTAGGTTATAAATAAGGCAATTTATCGGCAGTTTAAACGAAAACGATACAAGGTGGTCTAGACTGAAACCATAAATTACTATGTCATAACTAAAGCAAGCGTAAAAATTCTAAAGTTGTTATTTTACATACCATACTTGTAATTTTCTGTCTTTCTGACTGAGTGATTAACAACACCTCAGTAATAATACAGGGTTGCCCATAAAATATGCACACCTTGAAATCGTTGGGTTAGTTTAAAAATCGGCGAAGTACTTCGCTTGGACTTTCCCATACTTAAAATTTTTGGGTGGTGGTGGTTTGTTTAATTTTTTTTAATTGTAGCTCCAACAGTTACTATAAGTTTGCAAAGCTTGTAAATTTTTGCCGGTGGTATTGCCAACTAATTATTGTATTGTGTTTGTCATTTAAGTTCAGCGGTTCACTCTCGAAGACGAATCTAGGAAAAAAGTCCCCGGAAAAAAGTCACGGAAAAAAGTCCATGGAAAAAGTCTCCTGGAAAATAAGTCTCCTGGAGAAAACGTCTCCGGTAAAAAGTCCATTGGAAAAAAAGTCTCCGGAAAAAAGTCTCTTGGAAAAAAGTCTCTTGGAAAAAAGTCTCCGGAAAAAAGTCACAGAAAAGAAGTCCCCAATATAAAAGTCCCTTGGTAAAAAAACTGAAAAACTTTAAAAATAAAGACAACACTCATGAAAACACAGAAATGTTTTTTAATATAACATAAGTCAAGATAAAACTGCATTTTTTTTACAGTGTTCATCGTTGGCAGTGCGTTTATTAAAAAGCTTGTATTTTGATTCATTATCCAACCTACTTTTGGTGACGTTCTTCCTCGAAACTTTTTTCCGGAGACTTTTTCCAAGGGCCTTTTTTCCGGGGACTATTTTTCCATGGGACTTTTTTCCGGGGACTTTTTCCTTGTAGAATTTTTTCCGGAGACTTTTTTCCCAGAGACTTTTTTCCTGGAGCCTTTTTTCCGGGGACTTTTTTCCGTGGGCTTTATTCCGTGACTTTTTTCCATAGATTTTTTTTCTGCCTACCCTCAAACTATAAACAATTTTACAAGTGAAAACAGCGACACTGAAAGAACATGTCTATACGGAAAAATTAAGAAAAGAAGAAAACAATAACAATCCTTAAATCCCAATAAAATTAATGGTTTGCCTGTAACATGAGCTTTTCTTTAAAACATTGACAAATAAGGCAGTCATGACACGAGCTTGAAAAGTTAATTTGCTACTTTAATTCCGTTGCTAAATATTTACGATGCTACCACGTAATAAAAACAAATGTTAACGAAAAGGTGTTTGGAATGTGTCTGACGTCGCGTCGTGGAGGAGACATTCTGACGAGGTCGCCCATCCCATCAAGCAGCAGTTCTCATATAATCGGATTTGTGAGCTTACAGCTCAAAGCTTCTTTAAGACGCTGGGTTTTGTCTGATGCTGATATATGGAGTCGTAACCTTCGTCTTTGTTGGGACGAAGATGGCCATCAGTATTTTTTTCCAAAAATAATACCCAGGCAGTAATGAAAATGCGGCGACGACGTTATATGTTAAAATGCCGCTACTGAAGAAGTTAAAAGCTGATTAATTTCGTAAGGTTGTGATGCACTTTTTGACAATAATACTTAATGAATGATATTATCTTGAATATACAAGAAAAACAACAGACACTATCAAATATTGTCGGTTTTTGGAAGACTTTACTGTTGTTTATCTAATACGTTATTTAACAACGAATAACGATTTAGAAAGATAAACATTCAAAACCTTGCAATCAAAATACAGTCTTGAATAACCATATCGAAAGCACATTATCAGCATCTTCGGAATAAAAACACAATGTCATAAAAACGAAAGTGTTAAAAAGATAATACCGAAATCAAAAAGATTTTTCGAACCTTCCTCACTGTGTATTCTCTTTAAACTACTTGCTTTCACAGCAGGTGTTTAAGGGTTGTTTCCTTCCTGTACATTTTCCCAAAGTCCTCTTTTTCATAATTTTGCTTTGCGTTGTAATTCCTTAGATATACACCGTGTCCACAAATTATTAATCACATTTAAAGTTCTTATAAAATAAGAAATATCAGCAAACAGTTTTTATTGTTAGATAAAATTTATAACATTTCAATGTGAGCGCCATTCGTAACACCTAGCAATTCCAAACGATTTGCATTTTTACGTCATGTGTATGAATGGGTGTGGATGTGCACGCCCCATAACTCCCAAACGGATGGTCCGATTTCGGTATACTTTGGAAAGTAAAGTGTATCAAAAACTCTTCTGGAAAATAAGCTATTAAAAAATTTTGTTTTCTCTTAAATAGCTTATACATTTGGTACGACGTGCAGCTGATGGTGCTCTCAGCTATGATGTCCTGGATGTGTAATATACGAAAAGTCGGTAGTCGGTTGTTTGTTGTAATGATCTACAACCAAAGAATTCTTTATTACTTCGTAGAGGGGTGTCTGGTAAACCCTGGTTAAACGTTTAAAGCCAAGAAATGCGTTACGCGCAAGTAACACTTTAAAAAATCAAGTTTTACAAAATTCATTTAACATAGACATTTTAGATTTGAAATAACTCACGCAAGCTAACCTTTGAGACATAAATTTGTTTCTCTTCAACAATTCTCTATCGAATCTACGTAGATACAGTCCGTACTTTTAGGTCTTACTGGTAGTGGTAGTGCAATGTAAAGTCTCTATTGGCGCTTGAAACGTTGTGACAATAACACTTTTGAAAATATGATAAGTAAGCTATTGTGTTCGTCGGAAATTACCGAAAAACACGGGAAAGTTATAAAAATCTACCAACCTTGTGCATTTGTGGTTGCGATTTTTCCAGCATAAAAATAAATGTCTTAACATTCTTAACAAATTTTTAAATTTGGTATGACGTGCTACTAATGGTGCCTTCAGTTATGGTGTTCCGGATGTGAGATATACAAAAGGTCACTAGATAAATCACTATTGTTTGTTGTAATAGTCTACGACCAGAAAATTTTAATAAAATGATTTTTCAATAATCCAAAATTTGGATCGAAATTTAAAAAAAAATCGAGATACGGATCGGAATAAAAATCCAAAATCTGAATCCGCATAGAAAATCTGAATCGAAATAAAAAATCAGAAATCCGGATTGACAAAAAAAATCAGAAATCTGAATAGCCATGGGAAAGCTGAAATCCGAATTTAAAAATAAAATCCGAAATTCCAATAGACAGATTTGAATACTGGATTTTTAATGAGTATCTGTATATAAAATACTTAATTACTTTAACAATATTTATTTATTTTAACCTTATACGTATTTCGGCATGTTTACATGTCATTGTCAAAGGTTATATTAGAAAGTCAACAGTTAGTGTTGTTATAGCAATAGAACTTGGTGACTTGATCTTGGTAAACGTCTGCAGATGACTTGATTTCTTATTCCAAAATGTCCAATATTTAAGAGATCAATTTGCTCATTCATTAACGGTACAGTTTTTAAATGTTTGTGAATTTCAAAAGGTTCTAGTATATCTAATTTACGTTTATCATCACAAAAGTGTAAACATTTTATAGTGTTATTAGATGTCATTGAATGATTTTGTTCTAGTAAGTGTTTAGCGTAATTGAATTTATGTGGGTGTTTGTATTTGTAACAACGTACGTGTTCTTTATACCTAATATCAAAATTTCTAATTGTCTGGCCTATATAAACCGAATTACAATGCGAACAATTTAATTTGTAAATGCCTGATTTTAGCAAATCGTCTGTTTTTGATTTTGCATTAAACAAAGTGCTAAAGATGTTTTTAGTTGTTTTAAAGCTTGCTTTATATTTATTTGTTTTGTTTATAATTTTAGCATTTTTTTCTGATTTGTCACCAAAATATGGGATCGAAGCATATTTAATTGAATCGTATGAAGTTAGGATATTCGGATAAAGTTTTTGAATGACTAATTTATAATCTTTTTCTTTAATTAGTGTATCAATAAGTTTAGTATTATAACCATTACTGTATGCAATTTGTTTAATAATTGAAATTTCTCTATTATAATTAATTTCATCTAAAGGAACCGTCAAAGCCCTATGTATGAGGGACCTGTATGCTGCTAATTTATGTGTTTTATGATGACAAGAATCGTGTGGTATTGTAATGTCTGTTTGTGTAGGTTTCCTATAAACTGAGTACTCAAATTTATTAGTTGAATTAATTTTTATGTTTAAATCTAAAAAGTTAATGGACTTATTTTGTTCAGTTTCTTGTGTAAATATGGACTTTACCGAAGTAAAGCTCGAATTTATAAATAAACTGGATTTTTGGCTTACATCATATCTGAATATTCGCTTCAAAGAATTCTGATCCAGCCAGCCTTGGTCATTGTCAATTCTGAGTGTTACTAAAAGATTGAATTATTGGGTAAAGTGTTGGATTTAGCGACTTTCAACAAGCGTATTTTTGTGTACGTTCACAATCAAAACATGAAAAATTGTGAAGATCTAAAATAGACGAAAATATTGATTGACTCTGCCATATGAGACACCTCTGGTTCAATTATTATTCAAACCAAAATTAGTGGAAATATCAAGCTAAGTGAGAAATGCTCACATATAAAATTTTTTTGACATAACAGTAATTACACTGGCTTACATATCTCAAGGAGGCTGTAACTCCGTAACGAAGCGTGCCCTGGCGCTTGTTTTATCGAAACGCTTTCTATTATTTTTAAATTCTGAATTTACCATGAAAGTGCGTTCAACATTTTATGAATCTCCCTGTATTATCGCAGGTAATCCGGAAAATAAATCTATTTGTAAGTAATTCACGACTTCTCTAAATTCCCCATCAATAAAAACGAAAAAAAAACATAAAGCACGAGGATTCATCCATATCAAACGCGATTTGCCATCATTTTCAACAGAAAGGTGCAATGCAGAAGATAGAAAATACAAACAGAGCTTCTTATAAAGAATGTGGTTAGGATGTAAGGGTATCGGGATAATGGAGGGATAAAGGGAGACGTAATCCTTCTTTTCTTATTTAGAAGGGCGGATGATGCGAATTTGTGCAGGATGCAATTTCTGGATGCATTGTAGTAAAAAAATAAACAGCCTGTGTCGTTATACGAATAGATTTAGCTCCCTTTGTGTAATTTTTAAAAATGTTTTCAGTTTTTCCTTATCAGTTTGTAAGTAACATTCAAAACAAAAAAAATATATTTTTATTTATTTTGTTTTCATAATAACACATATGTTAGTTATGTATGTTATTATATAACAAACATACCTTTTCTTATCGCACTTTATGCAGTTGTAAGTGTCTGGCAACCAATCAATAAATTCAAATTAAAAATTAAACCGGATTTCTTATCTTCCTCTGCACCTGTGCAAGTAGATAACAAAATTAAAAGGGGGGAATACGTCAGTTTGGTTTGGTTCGTGTATGTGCGTGGTTAATTTTATTGTTCTTAAATTGTGCTGCGGTGTTTAATTTACATATTTATTGCATTAACAAGTAATATTCTGGAAGCAATTAATAAATTTGCATAATTTAATTAGAACTTCTAGTGTGCGGTTGCGGTTTTTTGTTGAGAGATGTTTACTTTCTTGTGGTGTGTGAATGTGATAATTAAACGCACCGTTTAAGTATGAACTAAACGTAAGGGGCTGGAATGGAACTAGAAAGATCGTAATCGTTGTGCTGGTAAGTCAGAATTTTTTATTGCAAATATAGCGCGGCTTGTTTTTATAAAACATGATTAGGTAACACAGCTTCAGACATGCACTTCCCAGACGGGCACCGTTGCTTTTAAAACAAAACCGCGGCTAAGTAAACAAACAAGATAAAACATGCAAACCCGTAGCAGGGGGATGTGTGCCATAATATATTGTGTGTCAGAAACAAAAGGGCTTATTAATGTTGCACTTTTGGCTGGCGTTCTTATCATATTTTCATGTTATCGTATCTACAAACCTTCTCGAGATATGACGAGGTACATCACCCTAGCGGTAAATTTTAATCGATTTTTAAATAACAGTATCCTTTGCGCTGTTTGGCTGTGATTAATTCGGAAACAATATTTTGAGTTTAAAATAATTTGTAGCAGTTTACTCACAAGGTGAAAATTTAAATTAAAAATGCAATCATGTCGTAACTTAAAGATTTAAATTATTTAAGTGGAAATGTGAAAACACATCATTTTATAACACCGACAATTTTTATAATTTAGTGATTGAACATTTTTGAATCATAAATAAAGGTATATGGATCTACTGTTTTAATTAAATTAAAGTAATTAAACGGTAAGATGCATTTTTGCAAATGTTTAGAGGTTTTGTAGCTAAACAAATTCAACTAAAGTTATTTGTTTCGTATTTTTTAAACTTTTCCTTAAGTAACATTGAATCAAAAAGGCTGTCTTGGAAAGTTTAATAAAATTTGAAAGTTTTTTAATAATATTTGAAAATTTAGAAAATATGTGAAAAAATTTAGAAAATTGAAGGGAAAAAGTTTTAAAAATTATTACAGTTTTAAAAATGTTGAAAAATTTAAAAATTTTGGACCAATTTTGAGTTTTTTTTAAGGATAATTTTAGAGCATTAAAAACATTAGTTTTTAAAAAATGTTCAAAAATTTTAATTTTGACCGAGCGGATCTAATTTAAAGTAGCCGGCCCCCTTCAATGTTTGGAAGCAGTCGACTGCTTTTATAATATTTTGTGTTTTCTAGTTGCAACTAATATTTATTCATTGAAATCTCAAAAACGATTTCATAATCTGGCGATAGCCGTGTTTTTGGCGATTACTCAATTAATCTGTTCAGGTAAATGACCAAAAAAATACTTCCCAGTGGTGTTTTCCCAATGGAAAATTGTTCTTATTGTCATTTAACAAGCTCATGCCGATTTTGAAGCCGAAATTGGTAAATGTTTGAAAAAAAAAACATAATCGACGGCGGGGGTAGCAGGAGGTGATAGAGTTATCGCGTTTGCGCAAATCGGTTATTCGACATGCGTAGAATACGAATTTAAGGTTTTTTTTCGACCGCATCTATTTTGAAAAAGAGAAGATATTCCGCAGTTCGAAACATAACTAGAATTTACCGGTATTTGACTGACCACACAGACATATTAAGCGTCAAGCACCGTCTAGTGTTAAAACGCGACTTCTGTAGGAGCACTATCAATGTTTATACTACTGCCGTGTCAGAGCGAAAGCTCCCATCTAGGTTTCATTTTGAAAAGTTTAAAGGGCAATTAGTTTAGTATAAGAAAGTCTAGATGAAGTACTTCGTTAATTTTTTTTTGTTAAAATCTCACAATCGATACTTTTAATAAAATCAAAATAGCAGACGTGCAGAAACTAAAAATTAAGCACTATTTTGAATTTTGGCGTTTTTTTTTTCTTCGTTTATTATTGGCTTTAAGAATCTGAAACACAAACTGCTAGCATCCTTCATGTTGAATCTATGAAAAAGGAAGGGGTAAATTTTAAGATAAAACAAACGTTTATCGAGATAATATTTAAGAAGGCAAAACCCTAGCTAAAAATAATTGAGTTTTGCAGACATCTCAACCGAGAAAAACTCGTTTTAGTTTTTGTTGCTTATAACCTGCAATGCATTTCGCATTTTTATTATTATATATAACATTAATAATTTACTTTAAAAAAAAGAAAACCGACTTCAAATAAAAACACAAAAGAAAGTAACATAAGTTAACTAAAAAGCAAAAAATAAATGCTTTTTATACAACAGTTTAATACTCATTTGTTGTTCCGTTTAATGTAATTAAGAAATTATTGTTTATTATATAATTATTAATTGTTTTATAATTTTTAAGTCGGTGCCAAGTAAAACATAAAAATTCGAATCTAATTTGTTATTGTAGCAAGGTATATAATTTTTATGTTTTACTTGGCACCGACTTAAAAATTATAAAACAATTAATAATTATATAATAAACAACAATTTCTTAATTACATTAAACGGAACAACAAATAAGTATTAAACTGTTGTATAAAAAACATTTATTTTTTGCTTTTTAGTTAACTTATGTTAATTTTGTGTTTTTATTTGAAGTCGGTTTTCTTTTTTTTTAAAAAAGTTAATTATTTTACAATTTTAAGTGATAGGTAGACCTAGTAAGGATGCTTCTCGAATGAGGAAACGACGGCTAGTTGAAACGGAAGATGAAATACGAAAACACTAAAAAGTCGGTTAAAAAAAATAGATTTTGAGGTGTATCTTCGAAGTTCAAGGTCCAATACCAATGAAATTATAATGGGACCACCTTGGAACTATACTGAACCCAACGGAAAAAGAATCATTAAAATCGGTTCATAAACAAAAAAGTTATGCCCGAACATACATAAAAAAAAATATAAAAAAAACATATATACAGACGAATTGAGAACCTCCTCCTTTTTTTGAAGTCGGTTAAAAATTATATAACTTCCTGAGAAGTTAGCAAAATTAATGGCCATTCCCCTTCCTCGCTCCTTTGTTCTTTGGCTGACGAATGTTAAAGTATTTTTCGCTGATGCACTTTGGTACCAGACTATCTTTTTCGGCGGAAAATCAAAAAACTGGTCCAACATTTGGCCTTTATTAATAGTTTTGTAAAAAAGAAAATTTTTGGTTTATAACTACACTTGTATTCTTACAGGCGTTCTTAGTGTTTAGTACGAAGAGCCACTCTCGTAGCTGTAAGCACGTTTACAGGGTTTGTTCTTCTAAAAAGTACTCAAATATTCTTGAAGTATGAGATAGTCCACGCGTAGTGATTCGCCACTTTTATGAAGCTGCCCCAATTTAGCATAGCAAATAGCTTCTGATTTTTATCTGCTGTAAAACTAAACTCCAAACAGATTTTAATAAGAAACAAAAGAATATCGAACTAGAAAACAACCTTAAACTTAATGTCTCGTCTCTATTCTCCAATTATCATTTCAAAGAACTTCATTTTTCTCAAGATAGACAGGGTACGAAATGAAAGACATAAAACGCTTTTATGCCGTTGCACCCTTTCAATCCAGACTATTAAAAAATCCAAAGAATAGTTGCATCCTTTAAGCCGCTTAGAGACGGTCCGATCGAAATAATGGGCCGCTTGATACCGCCGTTCTAGCTGAAAAGCCCCATGGCAAAACCGTCTAAAGAACGTTTGCTTTATTCGCTCTATACTGCAACGCTTCATTCAGGTGGTGGTGCATCAAAAGGATAAAAAAAACTTGTGAGCTTTCAAATTGAAAGAAAGAGGTGGGGTTTTTTACCTTTTTGTTACAAGTTGTCTTGTGAGTAAAAATTTAAACTTAAGGGAATTTTTGGATTATCTGCATTCATTGTTTGGAGCTAATTTAACGTTGGTGTTTGAAAATGGTTATTCTAAATATAAATTAGTCATTCAAAAAGTTTATCCCGAATACCCTAACTTCGTTCGATACAATTAAATATGCTTCGATCCCATATTTTGGTGACAAATCAGAAAAAATTGTTAAAATTATAAACAAATCAAATAAATATAAAGTAAGCTTTAAAACAACTAGGAACATCTTAAACACTTTGTTTAATGCAAAATCAAAAACAGACGATTTGCTAAAATCAGGCATTTACAAATTAAATTGTTCGCATTGTAATTCGGTTTATATAGGCCAGACAATTGGAAATTTTGATATTAGGTATAAAGAACACGTACGTTGTTACAAATACAAACACCCACATAAATCCAATTACGCTAAACACTTACTAGAACAAAATCATTCAATGACATCTAATAACACTATAAAATGTTTACACTTTTGTGATATAAACGTACATTAGATATACTAGAAGCTTTTGAAATTCACAAACATTTAAAAACTGTACCGTTAATAAATGAGCAAATTGATCTCTTAAATTCCCCTCTATTGGACATTTTGGAATAAGAAATCAAGTCATCTGCAGACGATTACCGAGATCAAGTCACCAAGTTCTATTGCTATAACAACACTAACTGTTTACTTTTTTATATAACCTTTGACAATGAGATGTAAACATGCCGAAATACGTATAAGGTTAAAATAAATAAATATTGTTAAAGTAATTAAGTATTTTATATACAGATACTCATTGTTCTAAATATAAAGCCAATATCTATGTATTTATTCCAAGAAGCACTTTTGCAAGTCAATGTACAAAACCGATTTGATACTCAGATAGTACGAACTTCCTGTCAGTCACTCGTGCAGCATAATAATTACAGGTAGGATTAAACACCTTAAATTCCGAGTACCTGACACTGTACAAATTACTCACGCATCTAATCGTGCTTTAAAATTCAAAAGAAATTAGGCGCTTGTAATTATTCTGCTAGGTACAAGCGTAAGCAGGTCCGGGCTTAGGTAATTTAAACCCCCATAGATACAAGGTTTGAAAATAATGACCAGTATTGGAAAGGTGAAGAGGAATTAGAAATATTGTACAAAACGCAGAATAACAATTAAAAAAAATGAGTAAAGCACTTAATTGCTGGACTTTCGTATGCTTAAAATTATTTCTTATCAATATTTTGAATTGATTGTGTGGTAGGCACATGGTGAAACATTATTAATAAATATTTAACTATTAAAAAATTAATAGATTATTAATAAAATAAAATAAAACTCTTGGTAATTGTTTTACAATTTGTTGGTATTTATTTTCAACCTTCACGGTCATCGTCAGGAGTTTAAAAATCAAACAGTTTGATTTTTAAACTCCTGACGATGACCGTGAAGGTTGAAACTTAAGTCGAGAAAATAAATACCAACAAATTGTGAAACCATTACCAGGAGTTTTATTTTATTTTAGTAATGATCTATTCATTTTTTAATAGGTAAATATTTATTTCTATCAGATTTCCAATAATATTTCTGTAACGAACGCTTTGTGCGCCAACAGTGATTACAAGATCACAATACTCTTACCGGAAGCGTATTTGCATGTTAGTCATATTTATAAGAACATGCTATAATTTATGGTTAAAATACTGAATTACTTTCATGCAAAAATAATACGATATAGTAAATACTTTTTGAGAGTCTTTGGTTTGTTTTAATTGTTATCTATAAACAATGAAAGTTTTGAAACAGTGGCTTTGTCTGTATAATTCAGCCATGCCCTCATTTAACTGTGTGCTTCGGTCTACGGAATGTCTTTCACAAGCTCTTGGGAGAGATGTAAAATAAACTCGTCGTGCGCTAAGTCGTTACCTGGAATTTCAAATGCGAAACACTACAGATAGAAACTGAAAATGTTTTTGAAAACAAAACGTAATTTGTTTTTGAATAAAGACCAAAGAGAAATTGTGTAGAAGGAGAAAAATTAACCCCTATGTGTTGCGTCGATAAAACTTAAATGGTGAACCGTATTGTACTATAACTAACGAGCAGTTTAAATTACGAAATGTTGTTTTATCGTTCCTCGTTTATTATGCACGGCATGATTGGTCGATTCTCTTTTTTTCATTTAAAAGAATCATGAAACCGTGCATGAGCACGACCCCATGATTCCCATCCCACCCCCTTACCCGGGCTCAGCACACTAAGTGCTCTTCACCGGTCTAACATGCCCCACCCCTGAAAGACATGCAACCCAACATACACACCTACATACACCATCCATGGACCCGTCGGATTTAACTTATTCAGAAAAATTATCGACAAGCAGTGGACTCGAACCAACTGCCATTGGGAGTCTAGTTTCAAAGCCTGGGACTTTAACCACTAGACCACCCGCCGGCTCTTCGATTCTCTAAAATTCATAAAAAACGCCAGCAAGAAATTAGTGGATTAGAACACTAACCCAATTATAGAGCTCTATCAGCCTACAAAATTTAAAAATAATCATAAAGCTCGTTTGGGCGCAACATTTTTTGAAAGTTTCTACTATTTTGTCAGTATTTTCCCTTCACAGTTGTTATTTCCTCAATAATTCTAGAGCATTGTAACATGGCGCCCTCTATAATTTCAATTACTTAAGTCTAACTGTAGTGACTCGTTTTTAATTAATAGGGTCTTAAATTTAAAATTAAAAAAAAATCGTAGCGGCTGCCATTTTAAACCTAAAAGCGTTGAATTTGCTTCTGAAGTCTCCTATCAGATTTTGTTTAAAATTCCACAAAATTCAGAGATGAACATACGAGCTCAGGCCCCTACCCACAAGATTCTTTTTAAATACTATTTTTTGCGGTTCTGGAGCTTAAAAATATGTGTTTCCAACAAAAAACAAAATTGAAAATTTTTATATAATGAAAATTCCCTATACTAAAAGTATAGGAATGTAAAAATAGACGACACTTTTCCTGAACTTGGTTATATTTCCAATAATAATTGAGTATATTTTCAAAAACACTTAATAATCACTTCTTGTGCGAATTCATGTGTTCCTGGTTATTTTGAAATAAAAATCGTGTTTGCTTGGTTAAGCAATATTTTTTACCTACAAAATTTCATCACAAGCACATTACTAATTTCTTTTATTTATTAGTTAAACAAATTAAATAGCTAAACAGTTCGATATATTATTTGTAAAATAATCCAATCGTATACCACTCGTAAATTGAAAACACATTAGGTTAAATTATTTAAACTTCTTGCATAAGTAAGTCGTGTTTGTTTTGCTTAAAAAAATTACTAACACTAGTAGCTATGCAACAAGTTTTTGTATTTTAACGCGATTAGTTTTTAGGTTACTCGTGGTATAACTGTTGAATTTAATTTTTATAATCTTCAACTTTCACCTTTTGAAGCGCATTTGTTGTTATAAAATTAATTAGTTGAAGAAGGTTTTGTATGTAACCCATCATTGAAGTCTTCAATGATTCAACATAGATTTGACCATTTTCACGGAAGCAACATTTAAAATTTTTTTCATCTAATTTTTCTGTGAAATAAGAGAAGCGTTAAAGTTAATTAAAGCTTCAAAAACCTTGCTTACTTAATAAAACACAAAAAATAAAACTGTAAATTTTATATTTTTCTAAGTATGCTTAAAAGTGGAATACACATAAAATCAACAATTTCCAAGAGGTAAGGCAGGTAGACAAAAGGAATTCAAAAGTGATACTAAATAAATTTTAGCTATGGACTGGATCATATTCAGGCTAGTTTTGTTTTTTGTTTTAAACGATAACAACTCCGCCTCCAAGAACACCTGGAGCAACTACTCCGGTGGCGGTGTATTGGGCGCCAACAGGTACTACGAGTCCGGGTGCTACTACAGATGATACTAGGGGTACTCCTCCGGCTACGAGAACCTGGGGTTTGGGTTCAGGAGCGGGGACGGCGAAGGCGAAAGCCAAGATGGCGGCGAAAACGAACTGCAAATAAACAAAATTGTAGAATTAACGTATTCAATAGTAAGTCAATTAATTTCCAAATTAAAATAAAAAAAAATCGTAGAAGGCGTTACATACATATAAATTAGGACATTGGAAAGAAACTTAATTATAGGTCATACTTAGCTTTACTGGTTTACAAAGTTTTGAAAAAATCAAGTTGCAATTTTTTGGAATATTGTTATTTGAAATTTCCTGAATTTAAAAAGAAATTTTATTATGACAATTTTTACGATTTCGAAATACTTTTATGTACTATCAATGTGATCTCTTAGTGCGTGTATGATACCAAATTTTTGAGTGCACAGGTCTTGAATCAAAATTTAAAAAAATTTAGCGGAAGTAATTATGAAGCAAGAGACTTGGGAACAAACATTTAAATTGTCTTTTGCGTTTGTTCTCGAAAATTGCATATTTTCACTAAATCAATAGTTTTCCTTATTGAAAAAATGGAAAAGTGAAAACTAATAACAATTTTTGTAAATTATTACTTACGCAATTGTAAATGTTTAATTTGTAAAAATTACAGAAAATTATCTTACCACTTTGAACATTTTGAAGAGTTGAGAGAATATCTGATTCACTAAAATCAAATGATACCTTCTGAATTTCGCAGCCGGTTTATATACCGAACTCGCCCTGATTAATCAAAATATAAATTCGTCTAGCAACAAAGGGAGGAGTGAGCAAAAAGCATTCTCAATGACATTTTTTTCATGTTGTTGGTTTTTTTAGATATTTTTTCGGCTGTCATATGGTAATCTTAGAAGTTAAAACTGGTACCTACACTACGAGTATTCTAATTAAAGGCTGCGTTGGTATTTAGTTTTTTGTTATGTGCTTTAGAACTGTGATGGTGTGTTTACATTGTAATGTTTGTTGTTACGATGTTTTTATTGTTAAGAATGAGGAAGAGTTCGGAATCTGGTTATTAATTATTATCACTACAGTCGATTTGTCAAATTGTCAATAATAGGTACTTAAGTAAATTTTTATAGACACATATTGCACAGTTAACTTTTATTATATGGTGTTTATATTATTACATTTCTTATATGTGCATGCGAAAAGTTTTTTTAAGTAATTAGGAAGTGACAAGTAGTAAGGATAAAAACAATTCTGTGTGTTTTAAGAGGAAACATGTTCTCTGAGGGGAGTAGCAAACTCACAAGATGGCGTAATGCGTGGGCACACATATTTTAAACATTCATACTTAGTCTTTCTTTTTTCTAGGTTTGTGATAAAAAACGCGAGTTTTGTTTTACTGTCCTTGAAAATTAATTCAATTAAGTTGCTGATTTTGTATCGTCTCTCCATTTATTTAGTCAAGGTATTAATTTTTAAACTAAAAAACGCATAGAGGTCGTCACAGAGAATCAAAGTCTTGAGAAGCAAATTCTGTTACTCATACGATATAATAAATAATAGCTAATACATAGAAACACATTAAACTTATTATTGCAATGTTTTACCCCCGTAAAACTATTACCTTTGTAACAAATTTTGCGCTATTAAAATTATTTTAGTTTGGTTCAGTAATTTTTAGATTTTAACGCAAACTAGTATGTTAACCCCTTCTCTTTCTTTATTATTCTGAGCTTGAGCGCGAACTCCGAGATTTAGTTACAGTAGGAGTAGTTCTATCTCAAGGTCTTTTTCCCTATAAAAGGCGCTTCCAGACAGAAAGTAGGGAATTCTTTATCTGAACTCTAAAGAGGTCGTCACTAGCTCTCTCGCTCGGGTCTTATTACAAAATCGGAATATAGTGAAGACGTGTTCGTTTGTAATAATTTCAGAGGACGCTTCAATGACTTTGTATTTTGAATTTAATCCGAAAGTTAAACTTTATCGTCCGCCCGTGTGAATTACAAACTTTTCTACGTTTGTAATATTTTCTCGAGAGCCTATAAAACTCTTTACATTTTATATTCAATCCGAAAGGTACACTTTACCGTCCGTCCGCGAATTACACACTTTCATACGTCTGTAATATTTCCCTGAGAACATCCCAAGTACTTTAAATTTAGGTTTCCCGAGATATTCTAAAAGAATTTGACATTTGAACTTCGCCGAATGCACCAGCCCTTCTGTTCTGGATTTATTACACATAAGAATATTGTGAAAACAAAGTTCATTTGTAATATTTCCAGAGAATTTGTCAAATAGCTTAAAAGTTATTTGAAAACGAAGCTTGCTAATAGTAGTATACAGACAGTTAAGAATTCTGAGAATGTTTTAAGTTGAGCTTTCGAGTTAATCACTGCCCCTTGAAACAATGCCGAGAGCGTTATTTTGGGAGACCTCAGTGTTGAACTTTGGCATCCAGTATACGTACCCTAGCAAATAAGTCAAAATATTCAAGAAAGCAATTTTATTTCATAATAAACGTTTCCGAGTGACTTATTGTAAATTTAAAAATTATTTAAAAGTTCTTTGTTAAATTAGAAAAGGTTCGTTCACATGTCTTGAACTAGCCTTGTAATGAACAAGGTGAATTAGATTTTGGCAAATCTAACTCATATTTATTGTTCTATAATAATTTAGACAAAATATGCAAGTTTTTAAGTGTCGATCAGTTTGAATAAAACATAAATATTATAATTACAGTGAACAACCCACATGGCGGTATATCTCGTGCAATGCACTCGAATTTAAATAAAATCAAAAGATTAGGTTTCTACTTACTCCCGCACGTCACAGCTGACAAGTCATTGCATTTAGTTAAAAAATTTTTTTACTTACTTGAAATCCCGTTGAAGTTATTTCGAATTCCTGGAATTCGTATTTTTGAAAATTGTTTATTTAATTGTGTCGAAATAGATAATTTTTATTTTTTTCTAGAGTTTAGGTTTATGCGAAAAATGAAATTCTAGTGGCAACCCTATTGTTTGCAACCGTTTATTTTTGAGCACGAAAATACGTCGCATCTTATAGAAAGGTATGAAACAAAACATTTGTCTTGTATCTCAATAATATCTGTTTTTGTACATTCTTAATTCCATATACGTGGATCGTTTATACAGATTGCCGCTATTGTACTGGAAACATGAGCAACTAATTTGTGTGACAAGCAAGGGACAGACAACTAATAAATGCGATAGGGAAGACAGATAATAGCCTTCCCAAATGGGAATTTATGTATTCATGAATATCTTGAAATATAAAGTAGATGTGTAATTTTTTTACATTAAAAAGTATCCAAGGATTCGTGAATTCCTACTTGACCTGCCCAGTATTTCTCTTCCACGTCGCACCCATTGGTTTGCTACTCCTACCTTGTCGCATTCATTAGTTGCTCATGTCTTAGCCAAGTCTTATCATCCTTTATTTTTTTACTTTTAATTGTAAGAATTTTTGATACAAAAGAATAATTATTCTGATTGTTCAAACAAGGCGCGAGAATACTAATTTTCTAAGTTGCTAAATGTATGGATGAAGGTGTTAGACTTGCAAACAATCCTGCTGTCGTCGTAATCAGCCTTTAGGTCCCACTGCTGGGCACCGGCACTCTTCTCTGCCACGTACTCTCCTTGGCGTTAAGGTGGAGTCCGGGTAGACCTACAGTTTAACGTTGAATTCGAACGACTAAATTCCAGAGAAGGTTTCAGGCATTAAGACCCCAAGGCTGCCTACACCGGATTGGGGAATGTGAGTGGCGGGTTGCGGCATAGATTTTTATTGCTGCATGGCTTCGGCGGGGAATCGAACCCTATACCTTCAGCGTTAGAGACTGAGCACCCAACCTCTGAGCTACCGCCACTCCTGCTGTGATTAAACCCACAACAGCAGCGAAGCAATATTGAATTAAGAACTAATCATAAGAAGTGAATGATTTTAGATGTATTAAGATAAATAATAGAATGGTGGTAGCTCAGAGGTTAAGCGCTTAGCCTCTAACGTAAAGGTCTAGGGTTCGATTTCCCGCCGAAGCCTTGCAGCAATAAAAATCTATGCCACAACCCGCCACTCACGTTCCCCAATTCGGTGTAGGCAGCCGTGGGGTCTTAATGCCTGAAACCTTCTCTGATATTAAGTCGTTAGGATTCGACGTTAAACTGTAGGTTCCCTGTACTCCACTTTAGCGCTAAGGAGAGTACGTGGCAGAGAAGAGTTCCGGTGACCAGCAGTGGGACGTAAAGACTAAAGGCAAGATAAATAATAAAGGCTAAAATTTAGCCTGAGGCAACACAGATATACTTACTCGGGGTGCTTAAGTTGGACTAAGACAAAATTGTAAAGATTGACTCTTTCTTTGTATGTGATTAAATTGTGCTGTAAATACAAGATTTGAATATTTTTATAATTTAAAAAATAGAAATAATTTGATATTTTAATTTATCATATGTAAAAGCATCGTAACTCTGAATAAATATCGGGGTAAATTACTCGAACTATCTACATACTACTTCGCAGCGGCGTAGCTAGGATTTTTGGGCCCCGCCGCAAAATATTATGAGGGGCCCCCTCCCGGCTGTTAATGTTGTGAAATTTAAAAAAAATACGTTTTTGGTTATTATAATTTTCAAATAAAAAGGTTACATTTATTTTTATAAATAACATATTAATTAAAAGAACATCACAGTTATATAAATTATACTTAAAATAAAAACCAACACAAATGGGTACACTAGACCTCACACCTAAACTATATTTTTCCGTTACCGGCAATGTAAGTAGGCCTTACATCTATAGCTACAGGGATTGTAAGTGGCTGATAACATTCGTGTACTAGTTACCCTTGACGACGGAACTTAATAGTGTCATTTACATTTCTAGGAAAATAATGAACAGTAATAACAGAAATGCAAGGTTATAATTTTTTATTCAAAACAAAGTTTACAAATTTAAAATCAATAATATGAAATTTAATTGCAGATACAACAAACTGTTATTTTACCTTCATTAATAAATAGGTATCGTTAGGTGCCTCCTTAAAACATTTGAAATGTCTTCTCTATTCAGAATTTTCGATTTTTTCGGTCGATAACCTTCATTTTTCCTTTTCAGAAAACCAATTAGTTTCGGAAATATCAAGATGTCGACGTTTTCGTTGTAAAAAATTGTGGTTCTCAGCATAGAATATTCACACCATAAACTGGCCGGCGATTTTAATTTTTCCGATCGTTCCAACATGTAAGCCAGCATCACATTTTCGGATATAACCCCCGCACTTTTCTTACGAAACCATTGTTTAAACGAGTCATAGCAAAACTCATACCTTTTTGTGGACTTGGATGGCAACAGATTTAAGCAGGCGACATTTGCAGCTTCATCAATCTCCATCTTTTTAATTTCTTGACACAAGATTTCGTTTGAAATCAGAAAATTTGCGTGTCTGCCAAATTTTGTTTGCTTCTTTACCGTTGCCATTGCTACCAGCTTTGTGATTCGATACGACGCACAGCTAACTAAAAAATTCTGATCACAAATGACACATGATTCGTACTTTACAAATAATATTTTCTTGTTATATTAAGCTACTTATTACCGGTAGCGGAAAAAATGTTATAAGTAACACGGAATGTATCGACTATTAACATCCTCTGAAGGCGACAATATTCGGCTCCGCCTCAGCTCGTATTCGCCTACCTCGGATGTTATTACGTCCTTACATTCCTTGATACTTAACTAACTATTATTTCAATAAACTAAAATTTTTTTTTCTGGCTTTAGTCATGGCACAATCGTTTATGAGATCTTTAAAATCTAATTTATTGGCAGTATGACTTTCAATAGATATCAAAGATAGATATGTTAAACGTTCTTTTGACATGCTGTTTCTTAAATAAGTTTTGATGAGTTTCGGTTTGCTGAAAGATCTTTCAGCAGACGCAGACGTTATTGGCAAAGTGCAAAACAACAACATAACAGTATAAATTTCTGAAATATTACTTTCTAGAGAATTATACTTACTTAACAACAAATTATACAGATCTTTAATGCTCATCGATAGATTCAATTGTGATTTTAGTAAAGTTAAAGCATTTATAAATTGAATGGAGAAGGTTGGGGATATTATTTCACAATACTTATTTTGAAGATTGTCACAACTCTTTATAACCTCGGCTTCTGTGCAGTTTATTAGGTTTGCGGGCTGTAAAAAAGAAAATATGTTGTTTACTTCGTTAAATCCAGTAAATCTTGTTGTTAGTTGAGAGTTTATTATATCCACAACTGAGAAATAAACGTTGACTTTAAAAATTCTTCTCTCGTGTCAAACCGATAGTCTAAAGCTAATTCGTCGAAATTTCTTTTTGCATGCAGTTGCCGTTTATTTCTAAAATTGGGTTGAATTCCCCATTTATTTGCAATTGTTATTGTTACTCTTTTTACAGCCTCAAATTGATCTCGGTAATTCCCCACATTGGTGGTGCTGAACTAGCGTCATCTAAATTTATATTTTGTTTTGTAATACTTTTGAGGTATAATTAATCTCAGATAACAAACAATGAAGCATAACAGATAAAAATACAAACTCCTACTCTAGCATATTCTTCATTATGCGGGCAGCCTCTGTTCTTTCATCTTTTACTGGATAAGTTGATTTTTGTGAGAGCTTTAATAATATCGGTAAACCGTAGTTTCATGGCAACCACTGAAGTTAACCTACTTGACCACCTTGTTGGATTTAATTTTTTAAGAGTGACCTCAGAGTCGCCAGTGAAGCTTGATAGCAAATCCCATCGTTTTATGCTATTTCCAAAAAATGTATAGACATCTTGTAAAATTGTAAAAAAATTACTTACTTCCCGACAGCCTTTAACTGCATCATTAACCACTAAATTTAAATTGTGGCTATCGCAATGTAAAAATTCAGCATTTGGTTGAATGGCTTTAATTTTTTTCTGTGGCACTGGCAAAATAAATTTGTCCAATGTCGGCAATTTTTGCCGTTTTTCCAACTTACAGGTCTAAAGCTATCCTAATTTTTCAACTTACGTTTTTACTTTTTATTCACTGAATTACTGAAGCACCTAGCTGACCTTGCTAAACTGATTAACAATAAAATTTGAAGAAAAGTTTTTTTATTTAATCACACATAAATGAAACAATTTTAAACTGCACCGGTAGCGCTTTGCTTTGTGGACTTCCGAAATAAACTAAATCGACTGAGAAGCTGAGAACTGAAAATCATTGTAGGACAAAATTTGAAATTTATCCTTGTTTATTCTATTTATTTTATTTTTTTTCGGAACTGTTACAAAGAGCAATAAAATAATAAAAACAAAAATAAGCAATAAAGTAGTTGCTGTGCTGTCGGAATTCGTAATTTATCAGAAAGTACACATGTTTCGATGTTTTTTTTGTATTTTCTCCGACAGGCGACAATGGGTAACTTGACCTGACCGGCTGAAGGATGCGGTTATGGGTACTCATAAACTAATAACACCGCAATAGCCCAATTGTAAAACGTAAAATGTTTTAAACTATTAGTTAAGCAAATAAGCAATATGCAATGAGTAGTAATAAAATTAGAGAGGAAGTAAAATAATAATTTCATTATTATGGAACTATTAAAAGAAGTATTGTAAAAAAGATTATAATATTATGGTATCCACGTTTATTATTTATTTTTTTGTGAACTTTACGGGACGGGGGCCCCCCGGTCTTCGGGGCCCCACCGCCTTGCGGTTGCTGGAACTATGACAGCTACGCCACTGCTACTTCGGTTTTGTGTTTTTAAGAAACATTTTTTTTACCTACGAAACTGTATCAGAAATCTAATAAGAGTTCAATATATATTATTCGTAAAATAATCCTATCATATACTACTCGGGAATTAAAACATACTCAGGTTAAATTACTTAAACTTTCTGCATAGTAAGTCGTGTTTGTTTTGTTTAAGAAAATTACTAACACTATTTGCTATGCAACAAGTTTTTGTAATTTAACCTGATAATTTTTCAGTTAACTTGTGGTATAACTGTTAAATTAAAATTTAATAATAAGTTTCAACTTTTAACGTTTAAAGCTTATTTGTTGTTATAAAATTAAATAGTTGAAGATGGTTTATATATTATATAAAAACTTAAGTAACTTGACAGTTATAATAATAATAATCCAATCCTATACCATTTGTAAACTGAAAAAATATTAGGTTAAATTATTCAAACTTTTTGCATAAGCAAGTCGTGTTTGTTTTGCTTAAGACAATTTACTAACACTTCTTGTTATGCAACAAGTTTTCGTATTTTAACCTGCTTGTTTTTCAGTTCAATCGTGGTGTACCTGTTGATTTTAATTTAAAAATCTTCGACTTTTACCTTTTGGAGGTTATTTGTTGTTATAAAACTAATTAGTTGAAGAAGGTTTCGTATGTAACCCATCATTGAAGTCTTCAGGTTATTTAAC
This sequence comes from Ctenicera cuprea, assembly GCA_958336395.1. Lineage (NCBI taxonomy): Eukaryota > Metazoa > Arthropoda > Insecta > Coleoptera > Elateridae > Ctenicera > Ctenicera cuprea. The sequence goes on from OY284489.1 coordinate 11,101,705, forward strand.
ATAGATTTTGACTATTTTCACTGAAGAAACATTTTTAATTTTATTTATTTATGTAACAATATTTCTCAACTCACATTTCTGTGAAACCAGATAGGCCTTAAAATGAATTAAAGCTTCAAAAACCTTGCTAACTCAATAAAACACAAAAAATTAAAACTGTAAATTTTATATTGTTCTAAGCATGCTTAAAAGTGGAATACACATAAAATCAACAATTTCCAGGAGGTAAGGCAGGTAGACAAAAGGAATTCAAAAGTGATACTAAATAAATTTTAGCTATGGACTGGACCATATTCAGGCTAGTTTTGTTTTTTTTGTTTTAAACGATAACAACTCCGCCTCCAAGAACACCTGGAGCAACTACTCCTGTGGCGGTGTATTGGGCGCCAACTGGGACTACGACTCCGGGTGCTACTACAGATGATACTAGGGGTACTCCTCCGGCTACGAGAACCTGGGGTTTGGGTTCAGGAGCGGGGACGGCGAAGGCGAAAGCCAAGATGGCGGCGAAAACGAACTGAAAATTAACAAAATTGTAGAATTTACTTATTTAATAGTAAGTCAATTAATTTCCAAATTAAAATAAAGAAAAATCGTAGAAGGCGTTACATACATATAAATTAGGACATTGGAAAGAAACGTAATTATAGGTCATACTTAGCTTTACTGGTTTACGAAGTTTTAAAAAAATCAAGTTGCAAGTTTTTGGAACAAAATTGTTTGGCAATTTTCAAAATTAAAAGAAATTTTATTACAACAATTTTTACGATTTCCAAAATACTTTTATGTATTATTAATGTGAACCCTTAGTGCGTGTATGATACCAAATTTTAGTGCATAGGTTTTGAATAAAAATTTAGCGGAAGTAATTATGAAGCGCGAAAGACTTGGGATCAAATATTTAAATTGTCTTTTGTGTTTGTTCTCGAAAATTGTAAATGTTCACTAAATCGACAATTTTCCTTATTGGAAGTATGGAAAAGTAAAAACTATTAACAATTTTTGTAAATCATTATTTACGCAATTATAAATTTTTAATTAGTAAAAATTACAGAAAATTATCTTACCACTTTGAACATTTTGAGGAGTTGAGAGAGTATCTGATTCACTAAAATCAAATGATACCTTCTGAATTTCGCAGCCGGTTTATATACCGAACTCGCCGTGATTGATCACAATGCAAATTCGTCTATCAACAAAGGGAGGAGTGAGCAAAAAACATTCTCAATGACGTTTCTTTGATGTTGTTGGTTTTTTACGTATTTTTTTGGCAGTCATATGGTAATCTTGAGACTTAAAACTGTTACACTACGAGTATTCTAATTAAAGACTGCGTTGGTATTTAGTTTTTTATTATGTGCTCTAGAATTATGATGGTGTGTTCACATTGTAATGTTTGTTGCTATGATGTTTTTATTGTTAAGAATAAGGAAGAGTTTCGATTATTAATTGTTATTGGATATTAATCAATTTTATACATTTGATTTCAAATGTTCTTCACACCGTAAACTTGCCAACCGGAATTAGAAATCTGGTTTATGAACAAAAACAAAATGGAAGTACTTTTTAATTTTGTTTATATAAAAATAATCGTTGATGTGTACCTAAAACATTTTTAAGAAAAAAAAAATTAAATCAAACGTTCGGGGTCGCATGTTTCTGGTTGTTTGCCCAATATGCTTAATTTACACGTAAGTCTAGATGCGTTACTTGTGTTAACAATCGACGTTCATTAACTGACGAAAAATAAACTATATTCGTACTGGTGTCGACTTACACTTAGACAGAATTAAAAAAAAAAGTTACGTCACATACGTAACTCAACGGTAAAGTTGCATCATAATGTTTTTAATTTTAAAACAATTTATTTTGCAAACTTTACAAACAGTAATTATTAAAACGCGTTGTAGGGATTTCAAATAATCTTACATATTTAGCTATTTTCTGTGAAATTTAAAATTCAAAGCTTCGTATGAGATTAAAGTCATAAAAAATTCAGTCTATGGGTCCGTTTTTTTTTATATAAACCAGTTGATTTCTGCATTATAATTATTAATTTGCATACAGACAAACAATGTGGAAAATTGTATCTAATTTAAACTTTAATTTATTCTAATGTTTATTTATGTCATATGTTTCGGCATAGTAGAACTGTGTTAACACTGACTTACTCTTTGTGTATTGCAACAAAAATCGTATTCATGTAATACAGTTATAACCTTGCATCATGATATTCTTAATTTTAAATCCATTTTTTCATAGAGAAACCTTGGTTTTTTGTCAATCATCCACGTGTTTGCAAAATTAGTTAGGAAATCTGGAGGTACAGGTATTGTTGAGTTTTTGTTGTGTGACTGCTTACGAGGGCTCCAACTACTAAGCTTAAGGCCATATGGCCTTCACCACATGTTTTAATTTTTAAAAGCGCTCACGAATATTTTTGTAATACATTCCCAATGGTTGCTGTTACGATTTTTTTGTAATTTTTCAATTTCTTGTCTTAATACTCAAAAACGGGTTCACATATCGGGATGAATTTAGTATTAAAATAGCCCTAGGGGAACACAATGTTACCATCTAAGGGGATTTTTGTGCAAATGAAAATTGCAAAGAGACTGTTTTTCCGGAAATATTTTTACGAGGGATATTTCTTTCACGGGGTATTTCTTTCCGGGGATGCTTTTACCCAAGGATGTTTTTACCCAGGCTTTTTCCCCGGAAAATTTTCTTCCAAGTTTTTTTGCAAGCTCTTTTTAATCGACGTTTTCTTTCGGGGATTTTTTCCGAGTCTGTTTTTTCAAAAATATTTGACTTAAGTTACTATAAGAAGTTTTCTTTTGATTAAAGTATGAAGTTTTTTTTTGTTTTTTTTTGACAAAGATTTTTTCCTAAGTATTAAGGAAAACCAAAGGCAATACAATAAATGCATCAGTTAAAATTTGTAGTGGAAGGGGGAAAATTAAATTTTGAATGTTACTCTATTACTAATCATGAGCAATTTACTTCAAATAAAAATGTTTTATCGTTCCCCGTGTATTATATAAAACCGTCTGAATTTACGATTTTCAAAAATTTATATAAGGCGTCACAAAAAAATTAACGGACTGGGACTGGAACACCAACCAAATTGCGGCTTCTCTATCTCTGTAAGCGCCCACAATTTTCACCAATTTTGTCAATTTTTTTTTAAATTTTTTCTGAAAATTTGAACATAATGTGACTTTACAGTTTTAGGTTGCACAAAAATGCTTTTACATCAACGGTCGCTGGTTTTGAAGCAAAAAAGTTCGAAAAAAAGCGTCAATTTATTTTTAAATATTCTAGCAGTTTCTCTTTTGAGATTTAGAAAATTCGAATTAAAAAAAAAACATATCAAAAAATCATATTTAACTTCCGTTTCCAGTTTTTGATTTTTTTTAAATTATTTTGGTGAATTTATGATTTACTTCCAAATTCCAAAGCGCATCAAAATCAAATTTCACATTCAACCACTAAAACTACTCGGTTTATTAAAAATACACAAACCCAATATGCCTACTAGACCAGTAGTATCATAGATACATGCACCCAACCATATGCAATCAAAAATACTACATAATATTGTTACCAGTTTTCATTATAAACCAAAATATTCAGTAAAAAGTTCTTCCGAATTAATCAAAAATTTATCTAACTTAAATTTACCACCACAAAGCAAGCTAGTTAGTTTTGATGTTTTCCCAAATACCTCCTCAGGAGTGTATTCCTTTGTTAAACAAGATTCATTAACAAAAATGTTGAATTAATAAAACGGACTGAGTTGATACAATTATTTGAACTTTGCACTATTCAACATTATTTTACTTTTAATAATAAAATTTATTTCCAAAAAGATGGTTTACCCATGGGAAGTCCAATTTCACCTCTTTTAGCTAATATATTTATGGAAAATCAAGAAGATCAAATATTCGAATCAAACCAATGCAACCTGAGAAAGTTATATTTTGGTTTCGTTATGTTGATGACATTTTTGCATGTTTTGATAGTTCATTTGATTTAATTAATGAATTTTTAATTTTTATTAACAGCTTGCACCCAAACATAAAATTTACACAAGAAACTGAACAAAATAAGTCCATTAACTTTTTAGATTTAAACATAAAAATTAATTCAACTAATAAATTTGAGTACTCAGTTTATAGAAAACCTACACAAACAGACATTACAATACCACACGATTCTTGTCACCATAAAACACATAAATTAGCAGCATACAGGTCCCAGATTCATAGAACTTTGACGGTCCCTTTAGATGAAATTAATTATAATAGAGAAATTTCAATTATTAAACAAATTGCATACAGTAATGATTATATTAAACTTATTGATACATTAATTAAAGAAAAAAAAATTATAAATTAGCCATTCAAAAAATTAATCTGAATACTCCAACTTCATCCGATACAATTAAATATGCCTCGATCCCATATTTTGGTGACGAATCTGAAAAATTGCTAAAATTATAAACCAAACAAATAAATATAAAGTAAGTTTTAAAACCACTAGAAACATCTTAAACACCTTGTTTAATGCAATATCAAAAACAGGCGATCTGCTAAAATCAGGCATTTACAAATTAAATTGTTCGCTTTGTAATTCGGTTTATATAGGCCAGACAATTAGAAATTTTGATATTAGGTATAAAGAACATGTACGTTGTTACAAATACAAACACCCACATAATACCAATTACGCTAAACACATACTAGAACACAATCATTCAATGACATCTAACAACACCATAAAATGTTTACACTTTTGTGATGATAAACGTAAATTAGATATACTAGAAGCTTTTGAAATTCACAAACATTTAAATTGATCTCTTAAATTCTCTTCTATTGAATATTTTGGAATAAGAAATCAAGTCATTGCAAACGATTACCGAGATCAAGTCACCAAGTTCTATTGCTATAACAACACTGTTTACTTTCTATAACCTTTAACAATGGCGTGTAAACATGTCGAAATACGTATAAGGTTAAAATAAATAAATATTGTTGAAGTAATTAAATATTTTATATACCCATAATCAATAAAAAATCGGATAAGCCGATTCTAAGATATACCCCAGTCTCCTGCTAAAAGCGAGCTCCGAACAAGAACTTGTAAGCAGTATAATCGGAATTGTTAATTGAAAAAAATTTTCATAAAAGTATTCGTTTGAAATAAGCTTTGATAGTCGGTTTCAAACCGTTTGGAAGTAACGTGGTTAAGAAATAAGAAATAATCTTAAAAATTATATTGTGTAAAATTTTATTACCTAGAAAATTAGTTTTCAAAACGATATTACTCAGAATATATCCTTAAAAAACCTGGAATCTAAACAAAAACTGCACCATTTTAAAAGAACGGGCAAACCTGTAAAAGAATACATCTTGTCCCTAACAGTGACAATCTGCGGTATCCAAAATTTCTGATTAAGATCTGGAAAGATTGAAAGGATTCCCATTTATATTATTTTTTACTAAAATCTTTTTCAATAACTTATAATAGAATTATAATTTTTTTATATATAAACACAAATGTTTTTTTTTGGCTATTTTTTTACGCAACCATCCTACATAAAACATAATGTATTAATCTTCATTCTCTTCGTTTTGTACATTTGATAACAAAAGGACACATGCTGGCATAATGGATAAAAAATTCAAAATAATAGTAGCGAAAAGAATGGTTTCAGCTTCTGCTCTTAACTCTCCAAGATTTCGTAAAAGGATTCGGTCAGATAATCCAATCTTGGAAGGTTTTGGTTATGAGGACTGTTTGACAGCTGCATTCATCTGCTATTGTACTAAAATATCAAACATAAATAAGCTCCTTCCTATTCGGATTGTCTTGCAGTGACGTTAATCTCTACTTCTGTGTAGGTATTTCGATGTTTGTTTGGATGAACCTAAAATAGAATATAATCTTGATTTTGCTTTGTAAGACTTATTAAACTCTTTATAGTTTCAAAAAACAAAAATAAGGTTTAGAGGTTTTTTTTTAAAACAATTGTTTGTAAGGATTTTGACTATAACTAGCAGAACCCGCGGGTTACGCCTCACGCGTTTTTTTGATAACTGCTTTAAAAAAATAATAAACTAGCTGTTTCGTGCTGTAAAACATGTAATTAATGCGTGCATAGTGGCGTAACTGTGCCAATGCAGCCAATGTAGTTGCATTGGGACTCGTGATTGAGAGGCGCCCATGTTCAAAACAACTTTTTTTTGTAATAATAGAAGCAAATGTTATTTTACTAGGCCTAAGTATCAAATAAAAAAATATTTTTTTAAGTTAGTTAGTGCAATGATCAAATTTAACATTTAACATTAGCATTGTAATCGAAGACTTAATATATACTAGCAACCCGTGGGCTATGCCTCACGCTTTTTTGAAATAATAAATTAAGTACTGAAGTTGCTAGTAAAGCGGGCTGCAGACCGAAATCCTAGTTTTATGAATTTGTGGAGATTGGTTTAATTCTATATAAACCGATTTTGACAAATTTATTAGCCAAAATTAAAGAGGGGGGAACGTTAACTCTCCCTCCTAAATATTGCTGCAACTGAAAAATAAGTTCTAATTCTTATACAACTATTAATCATGAGCACTTTAGCTGTAACAGAAATTTTTAATCGTCTTCCGCTTACTAAAGAGAGGGCGTAAATTTACGTTTTTCAAAAATTCATAGTAGGCGTTACAGAAAATCAAGTGGACTTGGATGCCAAACAAATATGGGCCGATCCCTATCTCTATAACCTTACAAAGTTTACGAAAATCGCGTGGCCAGTTTTTCAGCAATAGTTTTTTGACAATGTCTAAACTTTGAAAATATTTTCACTTAACAGTTTTCATTTGTAAAAAAATTCTTTTATATAGTAACATTGAGTTTCTCTGGGGCTAAAGGCGTTAAAGCCGAAAATTTACAAAAACCGTAGTCATTTTAAAGCCGGAGTGCTTAGAAAAAACTGTAGATTTGTCTTAAAGAGCTAGTAATGTAGACGCAGCGGTTTCTTTACGCGAACATTAATGTTATGGCTACTTTAGTTCTCAATATGTTAGTTAATGGAGTGTATGATTGTTTATTTTGTAAAATGTCTGTGAGAAGATTTTTGTTTCGGCGCTTCGTCTGCAGGTTTTTATAATAAAAGTGGCAAAAATAGCAGCCTCAGTAATAAAATTTGTTACATTTGAATTTGGAATAATTTAGTACGCTTTATGTTTATGGTTTCCTAGCGGATGTTATAAACTTCTCGGCACCAAGGGAATATGAGAAGTTCGTGTTTTATGTAAAAATAAACTGGCACCGTGTATTATACTATTATAGCGCTTACATACAGCATCCAAAGATCCATTTTGATAATCTAACGATTAAACACTCTTCGCGTTTATATATTAGATTATGTAATATTTTGAAAAGTGTTTTAAACTTAAAGTAACAATAAACAAAATGGCAACATCCTAAACTGTATGCTGACTTATTGTAAGTCTGTGTTACAAATGTACACCAATTAATACGAAAGCGTTCGCACTTCTAATGATCGTACCATCAACATGAACAGTATAAATTATTATCCGCTGGTCACACACATCGAAGGGTTTTAAGCGTAAACAGCTGTTTTTTGTTTACTGAAATCTACTTCGACCATTTGTATTCGAATAATAAGTAAGGTATAAATGCTGTTCTAAAATATTGTAACAATTTTCCATGTGCAATTAGGTTTAGTATTATATGAATTCTTTGTTATCAAAATAAATTAATTAAAATTGTTTTATATCTTATACTCGCCTCGGAAATATATTTAAAAAAATTTGGTAAATAAATAAAATAGAATTTTCTGAAGTTACGCTACTGCGCGTACAGTAATATTAACATAATATGTAGAATTGTGAATGCTGCGCCCCCACTAGGTAACCGCTTAAACTTTTCGACTGGAGCCCTGCTGATTGTTACTCAAGGAATAATACTACAAATAAAAACGCACATTGGAAGAAAAGCTACCTCCCGGAAGCCACAAAAATGGGTTTTTAGATCAGACTCGACTACGTATTTTTATTTAAGTTTAAAACGCGAATAAGTAGCATCACTTGTAAAAACTCTAATTATAAATTGTTTATGGTATAGTTGTAAAATAATGAATAACATTTGCAATGTCGAAAGTAAAAGCAAGAAAAATTATCCGAACGTTTGCGGGGAAGGTCTTTTATCTTTGATCCGACAACTAGCTTTCGCATAATTTAAGAAAAAAGTTGCCATAGTAATAAACTGAAGTAATTTCATGTTAACACAAGCAATTTTTTCAACACAACCACATAAAATCCAGGAAATGCAGTTTAAGACAAGCACTTACACAAGACAACTTTTTCATCTCACGCTACAGCAATAAATCAATTTGCCTTATTATAATTATTTTGCAAACAAACATGGTATGAAGTAGATGAGTACGTTGCAAACAAGAATAATTTTACTGAAACGTACACATTCGTTACATTATTTTCAACGGTTCAGTCAACACAAGTTGACAGTCATGTTTTATAGGGTATATTAGACGTGATTTATAATGAACCTGACTTGTTTGCTGCACTACTTTTTAGTGCTTTTTGCAAAGTCCAGGTGCAACGGGTCACTTCTTACTTGGAATTTTTAATTTCAAAACAGTTTCAGCGAAATTATCTTAGAAAATTATTACTATGGTGCAGAAAATTAAGAAAAAAATGAAAAAGAACAGAGCAGATTTATGATCCCCCAAAGACAAAGAAAGGGATAAAAGTATCAATCTGGTCTTCTCTAATTGAATTTTAAGGAAAAATGGGAAAGCTTCCAAAAAGTTTCAGTGTGGGTTCGTGCGCGTTACAGGCATTAAAGTCCCCAGAATATTTCGGTTTCTGAAGGTTTGTTTGGCTCAAGATTTTCCTACAATTTTCAAAAGCAACATTTTCACCATAAGTTTAAGGGTTTATATATTGAACAACAATTTAAGCAGCAGCACCCGTCGTACGTTGGGCCCTGGAATTGTGGGAAAAACGAAATATATGACTTCATTGAAAAGCTGTCGGGAAACCACCACGGGACCTTCCTGGTATTTATTGAATTTTTTTCAATTTTGAATTAAGTTTTGAAAATTTTGACAATTTTCATAAAACTTTAGAATATTTTTTAAATTCTCAAGAAAAATTTGAATACAGGGTGTGGCAGCCCGCTGTAATTGGTCGATTGCAGGTTAAGTATTAGAGATAGAGAAAACTTTTTTAAATAAGAGTTGTTTGGGGTCGTGTGTACTATCAGATAAAAATTATTTCCATTATACAGGGTGTTCTATATCAGAGTGGGATAGCAAACTTATAAATTATTTTAAATTAAACACCCTGTATATTTTTGCAATTTATTATTCGCCTTTTAATTTGCTTTCCGCCTGTTTTTGTTTTTTCAATTCCGTTGCGGTGTTGCCAAGTTATTCAACTTTTTTCTGTAAATTTGACATTCGCAGACCTTACTAGTAAAATCTGTACAAGCCGTATTTTTACAGACTAAACAATTTTTTTCTGTGAAATAAATATTAATCAAGACTATGTGCTATTTTTCAAATATTTTAAAGTTGAATTTGGGTATACAGGATGTTTGTTGCCGCGGTCCAAAGTTTTCTAACTTTAATGTGTTATAACTTGATTTTTTCAAATAAAACCTCCACATTTTTATTTAATTTTTAAATGCTACTGTAAATTTCCCATCAAACGTTTATTACATTTTCTATACCTACGTCTGCTAGTTTTCCTCGTTTTTTCGATTTTAATTTTATTTAAAACAAAAGCGATTTAAGAAAAAAAAATTAATTTTATTTAAACAATTACATTATATTACAGCTTGTGATTATTCACAATAGCTGTTCAAAATGTGTATTTTCGTTACGTAAACACAAACCAATTCGTTCGCAAAATGTTACTTGTACTCTAGTTAACATCTCTACTGTAACTTGTCTAAAAGCCCGTATTACACATTGCTGCGTGTTTTCACAGGTAGTTGGAAGTTCCTGATACACCAGATTTTTCTTCACCCCTATAAGCAGAAATCAAACGGGGTTAGATCTGGAGATCGGGCTGGCTAAGTCATCGGTCTTCCTTTGCTTATCTATTTTCTTTCAAATCTGTGATTTAACCACTCCGGTACTGCGGCGCTATAATGTGCAGGAGCACCATCATGTTGTAGCTACATATTTCTTCTAGTTATTAGTGGTACATCTTCTAACAAGCTGTAATGTAACGTAATTGTTTAAATAAAATTAAAATCTTGTTTCTTAAATCACTTTTCATTTGTTTTAAAGTAATACTGCGCGGCAACCTTGAATAAATTGTCTAAATAAAATTAAAATCAAAAAAATATGGAAAACTAGGAGAGATAGGTACCTATAGGGAATGTAATAGACGTTTCATGGGAAATTTGCAGTAAAATTCAAAAATTAAATAAAAATTTGAGAGTTTTTCTTTAAAAAAATCAAGTTATGACCCATTAAAGTTTGAAAACTTCGGACCGCAGCAACAAACATCCCGTATAACCACATTCAACTTTGAAACATCTGAAAAATAGCGCATGGTCTTGACTAATATTTCCTAAAAAAATTGTTTAATCTGTAAAAATACGGCTTGTACAGATTTTACTAGTAAGGTGAAATTTACAAAAAAAAATTAAATAACTTGGCAACACCGCAACGGAATTGAAAAAACAAAAAACATACGGAAAGCAAATTAAAAGGCGAATAATAATTTGCAAAAATATACAGAGTGTTTAATTTAAAAATATATAAGTTTGCTATGCCACTCTGATATTGGACACCCTATATAAAGCTAAATATTTTTATGTGATAGTACACACGACCCTGAATAACTTTTATTTGAGAAAGTTTCTCTAATACCTGTAATCGACCAATTACAGCGGGCTGCCACACCCTGTATATGTTATATACGCTGTTCATTTGTTGAAAATTTAGAAATTTTTTGTTTTCAGTATTTCTAAATTGTAAACAATATTTATTCGTTGAAATCTAAAATTGATTTCGTTATTTGGTTATAGTCCATATTTTGGCGATTATCCAATTAAACTGTTCAGGTAAACGACTAAAAAGTGCCCTCTCAGGGCTTTTTCTCAATGGAAGATTGTTTTTATCATCATTTAACATGTTCATAACGATTTTGAAGCCAAAATCCTTACATTTTTTTAATATCAAAAATTCGTTGGGGTGGGGGGGGGGGGTACAGTGAGGTGTGGTGGGAAGATCGGCTATTCCACATTGTGTAGAATACGAATCTAAGGTTCTTTTACGAGCGCATCTATTTTAAAGTAGCCCCATGTTTTGAAACAGCCGAGTAGTCTAATTGCAACAAATATGTATCCCTTGAAATACCAAAATCGGTTTCAAAATTTGGTTTTTTGATTTAAAAAAATAGATGGCGAGGGCAATAGGGGTGGTCGCATTTGCACAGATCGGTTATTCAACACGTGGAGAATACAAATTTAAGGTTCTTTTTCGAGCACGTCTATTTTAAAATATACACCTTGCGTTTTTTGGCGGACCAACCTCATTTTGTTACGGTGACATCCTATTGCTATTAGCAAATTTGGGCTTTCTGCGTTAAGGAGGCGTCTGGACTGTAGAGTGTGTTAGGACACACACAGACAGCGTCCGCCTCCGCAACGTCCGCTTAATCGGTCTCCCGAGCTAAAAATGAAATCTTTGACGTTACTTACCTGACATTTTTATTTTCATACAATATACGAGCTTTAAAATTTAAAAACAAATCTCTTTGCAACTATATTTTTTGCATCTTTCTGTTATTTACCCATTGCTGTCTTGTACGTTGCGTTTAAACAATTTTGCACGCTTGTTTCATTCGTCACGTCGACACGCATGAAAAACATGTTTGTAGTTGTAAATATGCAAACTTGGAGGTAGGTCGTGGGTCAAACAACCGCTCAAAACCGCGACCTTAGGACATTGCATCTAATCAAGCACCTGGGGGGAGTTACGACGGCGATGATTACATTGGCATTATGTAAACATCAACTAAATTTTTTTAGGAAAGCTCATTTACGGTACATCTTCCAAACCTGTCCATTTTGATTTAATTTTACGACCTTCATTTAAAAGTCTAAATATATTTTCAGAAGACTCCGAGATATAACAGGCAAATCGCGTGCATTTTATTTGCTCCAGGTTTGCAGGAAATTAGTGTTATTATTAGAAAAATTTTAGTACAAAGTTTGGGATTAAAAATTTGTTTTTTGTCTTTATTCATATTTTGCAAGCTTAATAAGCAATTCGTGTGTAGTTTTCGTGTTTAAAGACGCGGGCAAGCGCGCGGTAATTTGTAAATTGCACAACTCGTGAAAATAAAACCAAAAGTATCATGGAGAAAGGTCATCTTCCCAACGTGTTCTTGTAAGCTGAGATGCAGACAGGTGTTCTAACGTTTCTTGGTCGTACATTAATTTTAATGACTAGAGGTGCTATACCTGATTTTTTTACTATTTTCTCATTTAAATAAATTTTGCGAAACACTTCTCACAGTTTATAGCCTAGAAAAAAGTTTCGCTTGTTTGTTTACGTTAGCAATAAGCTGAATAGCTAAAATTTTTGTTAAGCGAAAAGCAATAAATTATTAAAAGCTTGGATTGTTTTTAATTGAAAAAGTTATATTTTTTGAATTTTATAATTTAGAAACACCAAATTCACTTTTAAAGTTTAAATAAAGACTTTAACATTTAAAACAGCTGTACTTCTAAGATTTTCGTACCCAAATGTAAAAGCAGCTCTTTCAGTTTCTTAAAGTGGGAGTTTTCTCAATATTTATTTTCATATATTACATAACAAGAAAAAATCAAAATGTTCATTGATTTAGTCAAAAATTAGATTATTTAATCGTCAAATACGTAAATAAAGTACGTCTGTATTGTAACTAATCTCTTGTTTACTTTTTCTCTTTTGTACTTTCCTATAATCTCAATATAGCACTCTAAAAAGCTATCGGGCAACCGCCACGAGACCTTCCTCCCATTAATGGAAAAATTTTTGAAAATTAAATATATTTAATTTTGAAATTTATTAAGTAATTTTGAAAATTAGGAAAATGTGAAAAAAATTGTTTTTAATTATTGAAAATTAAAGTTTTATAAAACTAGGAAAAGTTAAAAGAGTAAAAAATTTAAAAACTTTAAAAATGTTTTAAAATTTTTTGAAATTTTTTAAAAACTTAAAAATTTTGATATTTTGAAAATTTGAATTCTTATGAATATATGCTAAATAACAATATCTTAAGTATAGGGATGTGCTTCGTTCATTTTTTCCCTCAGTATTGCTCTCTCTATCTTTCGCTCTCAATATTGCATCATTACCTTCTCTCTCTTTCTCTCGCTAATGGTTTCACTTTTATAATTTTTCACTTTCTGCCCTTTTTTCTCTCTTTACTTATTCTTCTCTCCTATTTTACCTTTTTTTCTCTTTCTTGTCCCTTTCTTCAACCTCATTCCTATTCTATTTCTTCTTTCTCTGTTCTCTCTCTTCCCTCTTAGCTAAGTTTTCTTTTGTATCTCTTTTTCTTCTCTCTCTTTGTTTCTCTGGTCTCATCTTTATTGTCTCTATCTTCTCCTTCTTCTCTGTCTCTCTTTTCTCTGCGTCTTGCAATTAATGTTGCGGCGTAAAACGTTAATAGAATACTTCTGAATCTAAAGTATAGGAAAGCTCAGGCAAAGTGCTTTGTGTATTTGTTGTCTCAGTACTGCTTTCTCCTCTTGTCGCTTTTATTACCATCATCTTCTATCTCTCTCTCGCTAATGTTTTCTCTTTTTTCGGTCTACGGGTTTCCCTCTTTCTCCTGAGTTTTCACTCTCTACCCTTTTTTCTGCCTTTACTTGTTCTTCTTTCCTACTTCACCCTGTTCTCTTCTCTTCTCTTTTTCTTCAATCTCATCTCTATCCTATTTCTCCCTTTTCTGCAACTCTTTCTCTTCTCGCACTTTTTTTCTTTCGTCTCCTCTTTATTCCCTTTATCCTCTCTCCCCACTCTCTTCTATTTTCCCTTTCTCTTGCCCGCCTCTCTTTTCTATGTAGCTTCTCTCTCCTGTTTCTTTTCTCTCCTATTTCCTCCTCCTTTCTCACTGTTTTCTCCTCCTCTCTTGTACGCTATTTCCTCCTCTCTCTCGTTCCGAATTTATTCTGTATTACAGCTCCCTCTGTTCTATTGAGTTTTTGAGTTATCTCCAGTTTCTCTATTGTCTTTACTCTTCTTTCTAGTATGCTGTGCTCTAAATTTAACTTACATCTGTCATCATTCAAATTATATGTATGATCTAGTGGTGGGGTAACGTCCGCTCGTATAACTTAATTGAGTACATACATATTTACATGCAAACTGTTTTTTGATACCTTTATATTTGTGATTGTGCCATAGGGTAGGGGACAGTAATGGGAACAGACTAGAACAATATTGTTTCGCTGGTTTCAAAATTATCTTAATTTGTCAATTTTTGACATAAATTATTTAAAAAATCAACAGATCAGTTTGTAGCCTTACCTAGATACAGTTTCTGACTACGCCTCTGAATAAAACAGTTTAAATACTAAATTTTCTACCTTGTGTGAATTACAAACATTATCGATATTTTGAGTTTGCCAGCACAGAGATTTTAACGATAACGGTTATGTATGTCAGTAATTTTTGAATAATTTGAATTTAGGAAAAACGTAGAGAATTTTAGGGTTAATTGAAAAAAAATATTAAACGCTTTTAGTGAGTAAAAATATTTATATTAGATATCTAATTTTATTATAAATCTGCAAACTTCCATTTAAAATTGAAACTGTTTCTAACTTCAAGAGAAACGTCGTTTTTTAGTTTTTTGTAGCAGCGGACTTTATATACAAAAATAATTATTTTATTGAAGTGCAATCAAAAAAAATTTGCATACATAACCAATTACGCTACCAGAACCACTATTCTATACTTTTGAAAGATCCTGTATAACCGGCAATTCCAAAACTGTTATGGTATTACTAGACTACACTGAACACGATTTTTTTAAATCATTCATGACAATAGCGCTTTGCCTATTTTCTTTGTTCAGTTAAGTAACGAAAATTACGACCTTTAAGTTATTGATCCTGTAACAAATTTAAATAATTCTTGAATCGCAGGAAGACCTTTATAAATAATAAATATTTCGTGCGTAAAAATTCTCAATTTAACCTGTCATAAACCGTAAAATATGATAAAAAATAGCACATTGTTATTATTCTGTGAATGTCCAAATGTGCAGTCACATCTTAAACAATAGTTGGGATGGGCTGCAATCAACACATGTAGGAGGGAAGGACAGTGAGCCAGAGAAATATTCCTGACATAATCTACTTTTATCTCCCGGCTTATTGTGATGGAAACATGTAGTTATGTCAAAGGGAAAATTCAATTCCCTATTAAGATGTCACAGTATATCAGTGTTAATAAAATGAAAGCTTATAAATAATAAATGCGCTCAAGGAAGTGTATTTCGACATGGTTTGTTAATGAAGTGTATATACTTTAGTGGCCCTTATTGAAAGTCATTTAACTTATTATTTATACTTTAAATTGTAAAACAATTCTACAAGAGAAAGTTATTAATAAGTAAATGAATACCATTATTAGTGACAATAACATGACGTATTATAATATAATATTGCATATATAAAATAATGTGAAAAATACCACTTACCGCTTATTAAATAACTACTTAATTTTTTTATTTTTATTTTTGAATTTAATAATCAGAAACTGTAACTGCAGTTTTAGTCCTTCCCTTAAGAAGGACAACTTGAATCATGATTACGTCTTGAATATCTTGCCCTTACAGCTTCAATTGTAATAAACTAAATATTATCCTAACTAAGGTGCAACTTAACTCATTTGGAACTGGAATTTAACTAAATGTGCAACTTTTGTGTAATTACGCGTGCAACTACCCTCCAAACCCTAATGGTTGACTATTTAAAGTCAGTAGCAAAAAGCTTTGATTGTAAAAATTAGATAAAAAATATTGGCTTGCATTAGGAATTGGAGTGCGTTATCTAAACTTATTTCTTTATCTAAAATTATTACCTACTTAATTACTGACCAGTGCAATACACAATTGCAACCTTCCAAGAATGTGTATTACATTCTCCTCTACTTTTATGAAATTTTGTTGATTTTACAGAGTTTGATATTTTCTTATGAAGCGTCCTGAATTAACATTACAAACACTTTTAAATAATGATTTTTGAATTTGGAAAATTATTGTTCTGATACAGTCTTGTTGTATTGAACGCTCTACACATTTTTAACCTTTTTAGCAATAAAAAAGAAAATTTCGTTTTTCAAGAAAAAAATTGATTGTAACACGAACAATTAAAAAAAAATAAAAAACAGGTCTTTGGTTCCTTAATTATAGTGAAATAAAAAATGCGAGCAAGTGAACGAAAATAAATGTTTAAATAATATCGACAATATCGTACCTAATATTTGTATTTTTATATTGCGAGCTATTTTGATTTTATTTTTTATTTCTTAGCAATACTTTACTCATGACTAAAATAAATCCCAGAAGAAACATTTTTCGCCTTGCATAATCACTCCTGCGCTGGCCAACTGTTGAAAGGTATTGTCAATGAAGAACTCCATGCTTTAGGTTACACGGGAAGAATTGTTAAACAGCAAAAGCGTATATTGGAATTTCCTGATAAGTTAATGCAACTTCTTTTGATGCTTACACAGTCATATCGATGTTAAAGCTTTAAACATATTTTAAATTGCTGCTAATAATAAATTCGCAAAAGAAGTATAAAAGTGAAGGTTAGAACAAAAAATATGTTGTTGCAGTCTTGAAGTTATTTCGTATTCTTGAACTTGGCATCACGATTAACTGGTCCATTTCTTCATTTTATTATAAGTAAAGCACGGATGTATATGCACGATAACGTAGTAAAATATTCGCATATACAGCGATACAAAAAAGTATGGAAACTCTCGTGGCTGCTATTATTTTTGACTGAAGGAAAAAAATGAGTTATAATTTTTTTTAAAAGAGACCTTCCTCGCATTTTCGGAAAATATTGAAAATATTTAATAATTTCGAAAGTTTTGACAATTTTGTGGAAATTTAGAATATTTTTTTAATTTTCGAAAAAATTTCAAATATATTTTATACCGAATATATTTAAAAATTTTGCCTTTTTTTAAAACTTTTGATAACCATGAATTTTTTTTAAAGTTATAAAATTGAAAGTATTAAAAAATTATAAATTTCAAAAATTTACAAACTTACGATTTTCGGATATAATGAAAATTTTCAAAAATGTAAAACATTTTGGGTCATTTATAGACATATTGAAAATTATTTAAAATTTTGAAATTTTTAATTTACGAAAAATTGTAAAAAATTTAGTATAGAAATTTTGAAAATTTTTAATAATTTTGACAACTTGTGGGAAATTTAATAATTTTGAAAGTTTTTAAATAATGTTTGAATACTTCAAAATTTCTAAAAATTTTAAATTAATAAGAAATTTAGTTTTATTAAATTTTGAAAATTTGAAAAATTTAAAAAAGTGTAGATATAATTTTAGAAAATTAAAAAAAAATTTAAAAATTTTTAAAACTTAAGATATCCAAAACTTTTCAACTATTTTCAAAATTTTTAAACATTTTGAATCCTTCCACCTGTTTCTTATATTAAACGTGTTTAAATTTTTTTTACTTAAAAACATACATTATAGTAATAATTGCATGCAAGAGGCCATTATGAGTTGCTATTGTCTATAATTAAAACTACTGCAAAGTATTTCAGTATATTTAATTTAATTCGTTAAAAGCTTCTAAATCGAGAGCTGTGGTTGGATGATTACATAATGTGGCTGATGTAAGCTCATGTATTCTTTTTCATTTATTTTATTCATGTTTTTCTATTATATTAGGCATTTTTTCTTTTAGTGTGTTCTTCGTAACCTTCTTTCGTATGATTACTTTGAAGGCCTTTTTATAGACACAGACCGGACTTTTAGTCTCAGGAAAACAGAATTTTTTTTTAAATTCAATAAGTACACAAAAGCCATGGCCGTACTCAAATCCATTAACTTATAGATACGTAAAACATATTGCACGATTTTACAAGGTTTCTACAACTGCGATATTTATTAAAAGTTAATGCTGTCAAGTACCTGGTTTTTCTAGAAATGAGCGTTCCAAAAGAAATTAACGTGCAAGGCTTTATAAACTACAACACGCATGTGCTTGTTATGATAGAAATTGGGACTTATTAACAATCGTTTTGGTAATATTCTTGAAGTTGTAAAATCATTGGAAGGCAAAAATGTGTTGCTATTAGAATCAATTGACCACTTTTATTGTATTATTGGCAATTTGGAAGTCGGCGGAGAAATTGGCATCAGGTTGTCGCAATGTATTGAACCTAGCAATTCTGGTTACTCACAGTTATTAGAAATTGCATATATACTGAAATCGACAAATATCTAATCCATTCAGTCGTTCACCGGCCAACTTTTACAATTTTGCTCCATTAACGAGTTGTGACGTTAAAGGTCATTTTCAATGTTTAAAGGTAATTTGTCGGACAAGAAAACTTATCTTTTGCCTGAGAATTTAGAAAAAGTTATTGTTGTGTACTGCAATTTTTAAGTTTTTTATTCAGCGGTGGTTTTCCATTTTTTATGAATGTTTCTGGTTGTATTAACTAATTTACACGTTCCATTTTCATCAATTCGTGGTTGCCGTTTTACATTTTAATTAAAAAAATATTTTTGCAGTTTCATAAAATTGTTTCGTGAAGTACTCGTAAAACTCATGACCATTCATATTCTACGTTTATGAATACTGTTTTATTTTATTTTACTATTACACAAGCATCAATTCCCGCTGACCAAACAAATAATAACTATCTACACAAGCTAGCAAGGTCAAACATATGGATGATGAAGTTTATAGATAACTCGTTTAAAATTGTATATATGCAACAACTACATATTTAAAGGAATTATGCCAGAAATTATATTAGTTGTATGCCTCACTATTTAAATACTGACTAAATACTAGACTAGAAATCCGGACACTGGTTATAGAGTAGTTATTTTTTAAGAAAGAAGAGATTTGGTTTCAATTATGGCTAGAATAGACCACTACATGTTTTGTTCTTATTTGAACTCATCAGGTGGATATAATTCTAACCATAATTGAAACCAAAAGCAAACAAGCAGATATATGCCAGAAAGTATAACATTAAAGGGGAATTACACTAGTTACGCCCTCTATGGGTGCGGCAAGGAAAAGTTGCAAAGCAACAAACCGGCAAAGTTGCGATCGGAACCTGCTAAGCAGGTATCTACGATCGCACCGGCCTCTAAGCACAAAACACAGAAACGCCCGTGCTTAGAGGCCGGTGCGATAGTAGATACCTGCTTAGCAGGTTCCGATCGCAACTTTGCCGGTTTGTTGCTTTGCAACTTTTCCTCGCCGCACCCATAGAGGGCGTTACTAGTGTAATTCCCCTTTAAAGTTATTTTTTTGTTTGTTATCGTTTTACATAATTTTTCTGTGAGCTTTGTTCTTTTTGTACCCATTCTATATGGGGCGCCAAGTGTAAAGTGAAAATGTGCTGTGCATTTCACGGTATTTGAGGCAATTTGTCCCAATATTTATTATATACATACACATTTAGCTAAATGCTTTTATTTTAATAAATCATTCTAGATTTAAATAAATTCTTAAACCTTTGGTTTAAATATTCTAACATTTAATAAAGCATTAGAGATTTAAATCAATCCTAAAACATTTATTTTAAATTTTCAAATATTTAGTAAACCTTTATATGTATTTAGCCAAATCTGCACATATTTGTTTTAAATCTTTCAACATTTAATAAATATTCACAGATTTAAATAAATTTTTACCGATATAAATAAATCCTTACAGATTTAAATAAATGTTAAAACAATAAATTCTAAGCTGTCACATTTAACGGTAACCTGTTATATTTATTTGACCTTGGTGAGCCCAGCCGACTTAGGACACCAAGACCGTTTACACCGGTAGTAAGGCGCAAGGCAGAGTCATGGTGAGAGCGTTCGACGCTTAAACAAAACAGACTAAAAATTACATTCTCAAGAGAATGTTGAGGAAGTTTTATTGTATGAATAATAAATTATGCAATGTTTATGTTGGTAAATATGTTGTTATTGATGATTGAACTAACATTAATTGTACAAATTCTTGAAATACGGAAAACATGTTCATAATTGTTGAACGTTACCACCAGTTTAAACGGTCTAGGTCTACCAAGGTCAAATAAATATGACAAGTTAACATTAAATATGACTGCTTAAAATTAAATGTTGAAATATTTATTTAAATCTGTAAGGATTTATTTATATCGGTAAAGATTTATTTAAATCTGCGAATATTTATTAAATACTAAAAGATTTAAAACAAATATGTGTAGATTGATCTAAATATGTAAAGATTTACTAAATAGTTGAAAATTTAAAGTAAATGTTTTAAGATTTATTTAAATCTCTAATGCTTTGTTAAATATTAAAATATTTAAATCAAATGTTTAAGGGTTTATTTAAATCTACAACAATTTATTAAAATAAAAAGCATTTAGCTAAATGTGTGTATATATAATAAATATTGGGACAAGTTGCCTTAAATACCGTTTCACTTTACACTTGGCGCCCCATAATTTTAGGCATCATTGTTCTTAGGACTAACTACCGATCGTGGTTTGCTAAAGTTTTCCTCCAAAGTAATTTTTCAGGTTTTATGCAGAAAACAAACTTTTTCTTAAAACGTTAACTTCAACTATTAAATTTAAAGTTTCCAATCAACTGTGTGCATCGAAAAAGCCAAAAGGTGAGTAAATTAAAGTCCACCTGTCCTAATTAAGTTCATAAACGGTTACACAATTGCGAGTAAAAGGGCAAAATGATCACGAAAGGTTGAACAACTCGTGTAGCGTGTAACAAAAAGGCGTTAAATTGGGCATAACGTAAAAAGCTTAGCTTGGCCATGCACCTCAATAAAATAATTATATCATTATTGTAATTACTTTAATAAATAGACACAGCCAGTTTTAAAGGTCGTTTCCGACTAACGTTTAATGTTTTTCTTACCACATATCCATTAATCAACGTGGAATCTTTCAATTTGAAGCTGTTTTTTTGCATCGTAATGTGAAGACGTTAATTGAGAAACGTTCATAGGCTCGAATGTATTGAGCAATTTTCACAAATAAACTAATTTGGGCTTAGCGGTGCGGAGGAAAGTTCCCACAAATTATTTGCGCAATTGAGGTTTAAGATACAATTTGATCTAATCTTTCGATGAACTTGTAATTGCACTTACGTTTGCATTATTTTGTGTGAATTAAGGCCACTTTGTTTTTTTTTCTCTGAGTGATTAGTTATTGTCATTACCTAAAGTGTTCTTTAGAATTTGTTTTTACAAAATTGCAACAATTAGTCTCTTTTTGCTATATTATTTTTGATTTGTGGGAAAAATAAAAGAGGTTCACTTAAGCAACAAATAAAGAAATTATTACATGTGGAGTTTCTGGGCTTTGTATTCCTGAAAACTTACACATAAATTTTAGTCAAATTAGACAAAATTGGTATGAAACTGTTTTCTGGGCAAATGTGTTTATTAAAATGTCATTAACATACTAATAGTCACCGTATATCTGAGTGCCGGAACACGCAATAATGGCAACGATTATAAATTTTTCCATCTTTTAAGAAATTCTCCGAAATTATATTTTAACAAGAGATAATTAGTCTAGCATAAAATTTACCATTTAACGATTTAGCACATACCGACTAGATGTAAATGTTTTATTACTGCTTAAAATTTAGCCACGGAGTATAAGAATACAAGTGTAGAAGCCGGACATTTTTACGACTCTTATGAAATAAGCACACAGATAGCGTCGAAATTCTTACTTTTCATGTTTTTAAAAGTATTTATGCACAACGTTGTAGCCGCAACAGGAATGGCGTGTTTAGGCATTTCAGCGCGTTAGTCGCGTATAGGTTTCAAAAATATCTTTTTCTCAAAATTGTATAAATACTTTTTTATAGTAAGTAGAACATTAGAACAGGAAATAAAATAATCTACTAAATTAGTTGCAGCAAATACAGCGGCCAATGGTGAAATGATGTGTGATGTATAAATTTTTCCATCAGTATGCCGCAAAATCTCATAATACCTAATGGTCGTTATATGTATAGCAGTAGAATAAAGTGCACCAAAGTTGATTACTCTGCAAAGGGCAAATGCAACACGTCATACAAATATGTCTCAATTGTTTCCAAAACAAGTCATAATCGTCGCCGTTTTTTACTTTTACATACCTTCGGTAGGTATAGAGAAGTATTGATTTCCTGAAAATTTTCGCTACCTAGATTTTAACGGAAATACACGTTTTGGAGCTTAAGGGGCCCAAAAAAGTAGTTTTTAAAAAATGTCTTTCTGTAGGTGGGTGCGTGGGTGGGTGGGTGAATGACGCCTCTAAAGGCAAAAGTACTGGACTAATTTTCATGAAATATTAAATCAAAAAGTATGTCAAAAATTGTAGTTCTAGTTAAGCTTTTCAAAAAAATCCGAAACCGGAAACGAAAGTAAGACTAGTTTTTTTGGAGCGTTTTTTTTTTCAAAACTAAATTTTGGAATTTTGAGCACGGACTCTGAGAGAAAAACTTAAGGCATATCGAAATTTTGGTTACTGAACTCTTTAGCTTTAAAATGGCGGCCGCTATAACTTTTAAAAAAACTCGACGACTTTAAAGCTCATTTACTCAAAATGCAGTTATCTGATCGGGTTCAGCTACAACTTGTTTGAGAGACCTTTGTAGGTAGTAAACGATGAAGTAAAATTAGTTCTAAAAAATTTTTTACTCTGATGCTTTTCAGAATTTTTTGAAAAATTGGAAATTGATTGATTATTTATTCAAAAACGCAAACGCCGATCGTTATTAACTTTTATCAGTTTGACAGACTATTATAAGTACTTTATTAGGGTCAGCAAGCATTTTCAACTACTTTAAAAACAAAAGAAAAAAAAAACGATTCTCTTTACTATCAACAACGCGTTTTCCATAATAATAATAACCAATAAACCATTTATATTAACTTTTAGTCCGAAATCCGAACCATATCTAATTAGCTGTATGGCGGGCGGTTCCGTTCTTACTATTCTTATGCGGTATGCAACATCGTAGGGTTGCCTGTATACATTGTTTTCTTAGAAATCTAACATACGGTGAAATAAAAGAAAAGCTTAAGGCAAATCGAAAACGTTTTTACTGAATTCTCTAGCTTCAAAATGGCGGCCGCTACAACTTCTTGAAGATCTCGAATTTAACGCCTATTTATACAAAAAGTAGTCGTGTGACCGGCATCAGCTACAATTTGTTTGAATGAAATAAATGAATGAAATTAATTTCGAAAATCTGAAAACGATCGCAATAGCGCTACTCCAAAATTTTAAAAATATTCAAAAAAGTATTTTTCAAAACCTGCTTACACAATTTTATTTAAACTTCGTAGGTTGCTAGAACCGAAAATTGGTTACAAGTTTGTTTTTTGCCAAAATCTATAATTTTAAATATAGTTTTCTTTGATATAACTGTTTTAGTTATTAATAGAATTTAGCCTTAAGTTGTAGCTATAGGAACATGCTTTCGAACAGAAAAGTTATTAAAAAATTTACGTATAAACACTATCCTTTTAATACGTCCGCCATTTTGCAAATTAAATTATGGTTTATTTTTAATAGTTTACGCGAGATGCTATTAATTTAGCTACATTAAGAAAAAATCAGCGACCTCACCAGGCGTTGTGTTGTTCCACTTCGGCGTAGTGTTTGTTTCTTACGTCTTAGTTCACTGAAGATGGCTGCTTAGCAGTCGAAATGTGCATCTGAACGTACAAATAATTGTTCTTATGACAACTAAAGGTTTTTTTTCTTAGTATTGTTAATTTAGCTACAATTTGAGCACCACTTCGTTACAATCGGTAAATAAATAAAAAAGTTACAGCTAAATGAAAATATTGCCCCACACGGCAAAGTTATTAATTTATAAATTTCAAAATTCATGGAGGGCGGCACAGAAAAGTTATGGAATTAGTTAAAAGAAATGCTAGCCGCTTCCTATCTTTCGTAACTCAAGAAATTTTCAAAATATGATAGTGCATTTCCTAAATCTGAAAATTTCAATATTTTATACATTTTTTGTTCGAAAAATAACTATGATATTTATGGCTATGAAAGATTAAAAAATTACTTGAAATATTTTTATACTATACATATAAAGTTTTGAGATTTTTAAAGATAATTATTTTATTTCATAAATATGCACTCTTGAAGTTAAAAAAAAGTTTATTTTAATTTTAAAACTATGCGCTTTTGTTATTTTAAAAGTATGTATTATTGATATTCTTAAAAATATCTACGCTATATATTTTTAAAAATATGCAGCATGATATTTTAAAACATATAAACTGATATTTTAAAAGTAAGTACTATTGATATTTAAAAAAAAGTGTAATCGTGATATTTTCCAAAGTATGTTTTGGATATTATAAAAATAGGTATTCTTTATATTGTACTTTTAATATTTTCAACTCTTTGCACTCTTGATAATTCATTACATGCATTCTTTATATTTAAATTTTTAAAACTACTTTTTTTTGATATTTTAAAAATATGTACGTTTGTTATTTTAGAAAACATGTACATTCAATATTTTAAAAAATATATATTCTTGATAGTTTATACAATATATAATCTTGAAAGTTTAGAAATAATAATTTAGATATTTTTAAAAATATAAGCTTTGGTATTTAAAAACATACTTTCTCTTAATATTTTTATTAATATGTATTCTTGGTTGTTGTAAAAAGATGTTCTCTTGATATTCTTAAAAATATGTAACCTTGATATTTTTAAAACTATGTACTCTTTGATATTTTTAGTAATATGTACTTTTGATATTTTTAAATTATGCACTTTTGACATTTAAAAAATATGTATTTTCGATATATGTAATTTTAAGTCGGCGGTATTTTTTTAAATATGCGCACTCGTAATGTTATTAAATGGAAAATATTGCTATGCAAACTCATTTCTAACATCTGTCGTACAATGTCTGATTTCTAATATTAAAAATTAATCTGAAATTATTTTTGATATCAGAAATTTCCTGATGTCCTTATACACACATACAAACCCCACATTTAACATTTTTCATAAACCACTTTTTGTGTTCCCAGAGGTTGCCTGTTGCTGCAAAACCACAATTTTAATTCTTATCACGATTATAATACATTTTCATTATGGAAGTACGGAAAGTAAAGATTCTTGGATTAACAACCGTTTAAGTCATCAGGGTTTAAAATTCAAAGCACCCAAGCAATAAACGAACAAAGACCTCCAAAATTACGTAAACAAACGGTTCGTATGCATAACCCTCATCTAGTAGGGTTGAGTAACCTCTTAAATAATCAAATATTCCCAATAACCTATTAAGGAGCCAGTTAAAGAACAGCTAGGGGTACTTTATTAATTATCTCGTCAAGAGTGCACATGACACATATCGTGCGTCCGTCTTAAGGCCATGGTGCACTTCGAGTTCGGTCAGGTGGGAGGGCCCGTAGTAAATTGCGCCGATTAGAGCACCGGAGGGGCCCAGGGGGTGAGAACGATTCGTGGGAAAGTGATGAGTCGTGCAGAGCATCCTCTTCTTCAGCTGCCCTGAAGACGGTAAACACCAGACTGAGGTAATGTGAAGGTTTCGCTTCGTGATTGTACTCGATCAAGGAGAACATCATCGAAAGTGTGGTACGGTTTGAATGTGGTTTGCCCGAATTTCGATTAACTTTGGGAATTTTGTGATAAAGGAGTAATTTCATTTTTTATTGCTAGTGGTTTGTTTGATTATTTCAGTTTCAATCAATTTTGATTGTAAAAGAATAATTTATGTCTAAATCGGGGTGATATAAAGAAGACAAAGGGCAATAGCGATTTATTTGTTATCATTATTATTTATATCAGTTCTAAGATTATTAAAGTAATAAAATAATATGGGACTAATAAATTTCCGGAGTTAATTAATAGTACGATTATTGTATCGATAACCACACATGGTTCTATATATTTTAATGATGTAATTTATTAGTGGTGGTGCCAGAGAAATGAAATATTTCTCGAGTTCGTATTCAAAATTAGGCACCAGGGCAGCGGTTTTATTTTTCATCTAGATTTTTCGAAGACGATGATACTAAATCGCCAATACAGTAGTATTTTTTAATTACTTATCTACTTTGTGTTTTCGTATTAAGATGCTGATAATTACTAAATTAATTTATGAAATTTTTGTAATTAAGGTAATACTAGCGGAACCTGTGTGATCCTCGAGGATTCTGTTGTGAAATTTTCAGCTATCGACAGATTTATGTCCCAATCATACACACAAACCGTTAACATTACATTTCGCGTATCCTTATCGAAAACTGTAGCGGTCCGCTGTACCAACGAATATGCTCCTTATATAATGGACGCGTAACTATGTGGCTTCTAGTAACGGAGGCTCCTCGCCACTAAAACTTGAGTTTGATTAAAAGAACACCGATTAATATAAAAACCTGTGGGCTATGCCCTCCCTTTTTTTTTGTTACCAATAAATAAGCAAATAAAGTTAGTAGCTTAGTAGGGCTTATAGTAAATCCGGATCTCTTTCACAACGACAACGTATTCAGTAACATTCTCGACGCACCTTATTTATTATGTTTACGGATTTTAATGTTTATATAACAATCACGCAGTTTAATAGGTTCCACGAAGCTGCGATTCCGGCGTAATGTATGAATTAAATCTAAAAAATTTGCTAACAATTCTTTGTAAAGAAAAACGTGTGGCGTAGCCCACGGTTTCTGGTATTTCGTTGTAAACTTGAAGACGCGTTTAACAAATAATATCATATTAGCAATATAATCAGTTGCAGTTAGCAGTTGTATGCAAAAACAGCGTGTGGCGTAGTCCACGGCTTCTGATATTTTATTGTAAAGTTTCAGACGCCCTTAAGGAAGAAATATCATATTTAAAAAAATTTTTGGCCATTACTTAATTTAACTGTTCAGGTAATTTTTTTTCGTTGAAATACCAACGTTTATGATAAAAGAAAAAGTCGATTGGGGGGGGGGGGCTGAATGTGGTAGGGATAGGCTATTGAGCATGTATATTTAAATCTGGCTTCTTTTTCTAGTGCATCTATATTGAAGTAGAGCAACCCTTTCCCAGCTGCATTTTTTAAAGAACTAACCTCAATATTTTTTGGTTTGGTCACAGGGCGACAACGATCTTTTAAGGCTACATTGGATTTTCTGCGTTTTCTGTAAAAGTGAAAGTGACAGTTTAAACATTTTGGAAATCTTCAAAGAAATCGGCACGCAATTACATTTAAATTTTTATTTGTTTGTAGTCTATAAATGTGCTACAAGTTAGTGCTTATTAGTTAAAGTATAAATTTTGATATTTTTGAATTCTGAACAATGAAAAAAAAATTATCGGCAAGTTCGCAGCCCGAATGAAAATCTTTTCTCTCTACCTTAGACAAAACGAATGAAAAAAAAAAAGCTGTCGGCCAACCGCCACGGAGCCTTCCTCACGTTTATTGAAATTTTGTTAAACTTTGTTAAATATTTCGAAAAATTTTAAAAACTTTTTGAAATCTTAAAATTTTTAATGTTTTTGCATTTTTGCCAATTTTATGAAAATTATGCTTTCTAAAAATTATGAATATTTAAGAATTGTCAAAAATATTTAAAAAAATTAAGCAAAATTTATTGAAATTTTAAAAAGTTTGCACAATACTCCAAAATTGTTTTAGAATTATGAAATTTTCAAAAATTTTGACGTTCATATTTAAAACATTTTTTGAATATTTAAAAACATTTGTTTTGAAAATTTTCAAATTTTTTGAAAATTTTGAGCTTGCGCAGATCTGGCTATTTGATATGTAGATATTACAGTAGAGCTTCCCCCACCCCATGATTTTGATTTTGACGGACCAACCTCATTTTGTTGCAGTTCATCCGACTGGAATTACCAATCTTTTGAGCCTAAGTTGGGTTTCCTGCGCTAAGGCGTCTGAACTGTAAAGTGGATACATACAGACAGACAGACACCACTGCAGCGTTATTGGTTAAAATGTTTGCCATAAAAGTAACTTCCTTTTAGGCATAACTCGTAAACTCAAACCGAAAAACTTCGCTGAATGATGGCATTTGCTCCAAATCCTACATGACGATAACAATACCTTCCTCTAATAGCTATTTATTTCGTATAGCGAGGAAGTTTATACTTTCTGACTGCCATAAATAAAACATTTATTTGTGTGAAATTAAATAACAAGCTTTCCAACGCTTTTTTATTTTATTAGTTTCTTTGTTTAGGCTATTTTGGACTTACTTTTTTGGGAAGCTGTGTTTCGAAATTTTACTGCGTTATTTTTTCTCTGTATATTTTTGTGTGTAAATCTTGGAAATTTTTTAAAGCGCCTTGTTTCTAAATTCAACCTTTTGATTCGTGCAAGCTT
Organism: Ctenicera cuprea; assembly: GCA_958336395.1. Classification (NCBI taxonomy): domain Eukaryota; kingdom Metazoa; phylum Arthropoda; class Insecta; order Coleoptera; family Elateridae; genus Ctenicera; species Ctenicera cuprea. The sequence goes on from OY284489.1 coordinate 11,130,392, forward strand.
CTCGAATTCTTAACTACAACAGGTTTTGTATTTCAGCTTTAAACGTATTTCAACGTGTTTACACGTCATTATCAAAAGCAAGATTAAAAGTAAACAGTTTGTGTTGCTATAGGAACAATAAATCTTTATAACTTGATCTTGGTTTTCTATATCTGCCTCCAGATGACTTGATTTTTCACTCCAAAACGTCTAATAACGGTGAATTTAAGAGATCAATTTGTTCATTCGTTAAAGGTACAGATTTTAAATGTTTCTGAATTTCAAATGCTTCTAGTATATCCAACTTACGTTTGTCATCACAAAAGTGTAAAATTTTTATAGTGTTATTAGATGACATTGAATGATTGGGTTCTAATAAGTGTTTAGCGTAATTGGATTTATGGGGGTGTTTATACTTGTAACAACGTACGTGTTCCTTGTACTTAATATCAAAATTTCTAATTGTTTGTCCTATATAAACCGAATTACAGTGCGAGCAATTTAATTTGTAGATGCCTGATTTTAGTAAATTGTCTGTTTTTTCTTTAGCATTAAACAAAGTGTTTAAAATTTATTTTATTGTTTTAAAAGTTATTTTACATTTATTTGTTTTGTTTATAATTTTGACTAGTTTTTCTGATTGGTTGCCAAAATATGGAATTGAGGCGTAGTAGAATTGAGTAATTTTCTGAATAGCCAATTTATAATTTTTCTTTTTAATTAGTGTATCAATAAACTGAGTATTATAACCATTATTGTATGCAATTTGTTTATTAATTGAAATTTCTCTATTACAACTAATTTCACCTAAAGGAACCGTTAAAGCCCCATGCACCATGGACCTGTATGCTGCTAATTTATGTGTTTTATGGTGACAAGAATCGTGTGCTATTGTAATGTCTGTTTGTGTAGGTTTTCTATAAACAGAATATTCAAGTTTATTATTTGAATTAATTTTTATGTTTAAATCTAAAAAGTTAATAGACCTATTTTGTTCAGTTTCTAGTGTAAATGTTATCTTTGGGTGCAAGCTGTTAATAAAAATTAAAAATCCATTAATTAAATCAAATGAACTATTAAAACATGCTAAAATGTCATCAACATAACGAAACCAAAATATAACTTTCTCAGAATGGTTTGATTCCAATATTTGATCTTCTAGATTTTCCATAAATATGTTAGTTAAAAGAGGTGAAATTGGACTTCCCATGGGTAAACCATCTTTTTGGAAATAAATTTTATTATTAAAAGTTTTTTCTTTTTTATGCTGTTGAAATACTTTTGATATTTAAAACATTTTGTGGAATTTAAGCAATTTCAGTTTTGAATCTCTTAGCTGTTCTATATTTCCTCCCATTTTTACACGCTATAGCCATACATGTTTAAGTTTAATCGTCTTGATCGTACATAGAGTTGTTAGATCGCCCACAAAATACAAGAACACCGTCCATAACAACTTTCTTTTTGTACCTCAAACGGCAAACAAATCGAACCGCTTGATTAATACGTTATTTTAAAGATGTGAACAGGTAGAGGATGACAGGCGACATGCACCTCCCAAAAGCAAAACCACAGCCAGACCCATAACTCTATCAAAAGAGAAAAGTATGCTTCTCAATGTGGGCAGCAACAAACGACTGCAAATTTGTAATTATAGGAACAATTCAACCTATTGTTTGTATAAATAAGGTTGTTGAAGACGTTATTATTATGCTAATTTTAAAGGCCTATGCATGCAGATGACATGACATACTTCTTCTGTTAGCTTCGCTGATTTTATGTCCGTGCTATCCTACTCATATTATGTCTTATTAGCTTTCGTAATATATTAAAAATAATGTTTAATGTTTGGTAGATGATGGTAAGGTTACCATTAATATTAGGTCATTGTTACAGGTGTGTGTGAGAATTTAAAAGTAATGTTGAAGTTTTTTTCTAAGTTATTGATGTTGTTTGTTTTGTTTATTGTTACTTAATAGTTTGTCAGTCAAAATGATTGATGAATTGGTTTCTAATATAGTACTAAGTGCTAAAGGGGAAGACCATGTAATTTTTTTAGGCAACCACAGGTAATTTGTCAATTTGATGACAAATTCAAGCTCAACAATTATATTAATTAAAGCTGTTTCCGTTTTTTACCGTTTAATAGTATTTAGTATTCTTAGAGTTTCAGTTACCTTTGAGACTTTATTTTGATGAAAATACAGGTTCTTAATCCTATAGAAATTCAAATCTGTGATTTGGTGTTTAAATATACCTATTTTTCTTCAATGATTCCACTAGAATTTTCTCATAAGTTGCGAAAAACACAGACATGCTCAGACCTTCATGGCAACTTGATTTTTCACACAAATTAAATTATCTTGAAAATCGTTGGTTTTGAGGATTTTCAACTCGATCAGCTGTTTGTGTATTTTTAAATGGAGAGTAAGATTTTAAATATAAACATTCAAAAACTGTAAAGATTTAAAAAGAATCAGGAAAAAATGTTAGGCGACTCTTTCACATGAAACACCTCTCGTGCACTTATTCAAAGAGAAATAGATTAGAACTACTAAAACAAATAGATAGGGCGTATGTATAAAATTCCAAAATTGTAATATAACTAAATACTGTCAAAGTTACCGAGAAAAAAGTGATTAGATTTTTCTATTTCGGGAGGCTATAACTTTGTAACGAAACGTTTTCGGTCGGGTTAAATCGACATCATTTAGAGCGCTCCCCTTCCCACCCTCTCCAGTTTCTGACTGTCTAATGTTACTTTGCGGTTTCTCGTGAAAAATCTAATTTTGTGTTTTTGCCGTAAATATGTACTTTGGACCTCTTTAAACTTAAAGTAGTCTATGTTTTTGAAAATGTCTCTGTGTGCGTATACGTATACGTATATACGTGCAGGTACATTTATGAGCAATTGTTTGTGTTTTTGTGTATTTTTGTGATTCCATACTTGTGTGTTTGCGTACTTGTGTATTTGTGTACTTGTGTGCTTATGTAATTGTAAGTTTTGCATTTACATTTTTACGTACCAATGTTTATGTGTTTGCGTACTTGTGTATATGCGGATGTGTATTTAGTATACATTTAGATCTACTGTGTTCTTTTGTGTTTGTGTAATTATGTGTTTGTGTACTTGTCTGTTTGCGTATTTGTATGCTTGTTTCCCTTGTGTTTCTATACTTGTGTTTGCGTACTTGTGTATTTGGGTATTTGTGTTTTTATGTACTAGTGTTTATTTGTAATTGTGTTTCTGCGTGCTACTGAGTTTTCGTACTTGTGTATTTAGTATTATGCACATGTGTTGCTACTAGTTGTATGTTAGTGCATTTGTGTGTTTATGTACTTGTGTGTTTATGTACTTCTATATTTATGTACTTGTGTTTTTATGCAGTTGTGTGCTTATGTATTTATGTTTTTGCGTAGTTTCGTATTTAATATTTACGTGCACGTGCATTTATGAGCAAGTATTTGTGTTTTTGCGTACTTCTGTGATTCAATACTTGTGTGTTTGCGTACTTGTATATTTGTCTATTTGCGTTTTTATGTACTAGTGTTTTTTTATAATTGTGTTTCTGCGTACTACTGAGTTTTCGTACTTGTGTATTTAGTATTATGCACATGTGTTGCTACTAGTTGTATGTTAGTGCATTCGTGTGTTTCTGTACTTGTGTGTTTATGTACTTCTATATTTATGTACTTGTGTTTTTATGCAGTTGTGTGCTTATGTATTTATGTTTTTGCGTAGTTTCGTATTTAATATTTACGTGCACGTGCATTTATGAGCAAGTATTTGTGTTTTTGCGTACTTCTGTAATTCAATACTTGTGTGTTTGCGTACTTGTATATTTGTCTATTTGCGTTTTTATGTACTAGTGTTTTTTTATAATTGTGTTTCTGCGTACTACTGAGTTTTCGTATTTGTGTAGTTGTGTATTTAGTATTATGCACAGATGTTGCTACTAGTTGTATGTTAGTGCATGTGTGTGTTTATGTACTTGTGTGTTTATGTACTTCTATATTTATGTGCTTGTGTTTTTATGCAGTTGTGTGCTTATGTATTTATGTTTTTGCGTAGTTTCGTATTTAATATTTACGTGCACGTGCATTTATGAGAAAGTGTTTGTGTTTTTGCGTACTTCTGTGTTTCAATACTTGTGTGTTTGCGTACTTTTGTATTTGTGTACTTGTGTGTTTATGTAATTGTAAGTTTTGCATTTACGTTTTTACGTACCAATGTGTTTACGTACTTGTGTATATGCGGTTTTGTGTATTTAGTATACATTTAGATCTACTGTGTTCTTTTGTGTTTGTGTAATTATGTTTGTGTAATTATGTTTGTGTACTTGTGTGTTTGCGAATTTGTATGTTTGTTTTCTTTGTGTTTATGTACTTGTGTGTTTGCGTACTTGTGTATTTATGTATTTCTGTTTTTATCTACCAGTCTTTTTGTGTAATTGTGTTTCTGCGTACTGGTGAGTTTTCGTACTTGTGTAGTTGTGTATTTAGTATTGTGCACATGTGTTTCTACTACTTGTATGTTAGTGCATTCGTGTGTTTATGTACTTGTGTGTTTATGTACTTCTATATTTATGTGCTTGTGTTTTTATGCAGTTATGTGCTTGTTTTTTGTTTTTGCGTAGTTTCGTATTTAATAATTATGTATTATGTTTTCTTTTCGTGTTTTTGTACTTATGTGTTTACGTACTATGCGTTTGTATATTTGTGTCTTGTGTACCGATGTGTTTGCCTACTTGTATATTTAGAATTTATGTACTTGTGTTTCAAGCGATTGTGTAATGTATGCACATGTGTCTTTCCGCACTTGACTGTTTTCGTACTTGCATGTTTGCTTTTTTTCTGTTTTTTTGTACGTGTGTGTTTGTGTGCTTGTGTATTTGAGTGCTTATGTTATGTTTGCGTACTGATATGTTTGCGTACTTGTATGTTTGTTTTGTGGTATTTGTGTATATTTATGTACTTATGTGTTTGCCTTCTTGTGTGTTTATATGCTAGGGTGTTTATGTACTTGTGTGTTTGCATAGCTGTGTGTTAGTGTACTTGTTTGTTCGCGTGCTAGTGTGATTGCGTACTTGTTTGTTTTAAACTTGTGTATTTATGTACTTGTGTCTGTGTGCATTCTTGTGTCTACGCTATAATATTTGTAGGAGTTTATATTCTTTACTTCTCTTGCGTAGGTGCATGTGCAGGTTTGTGGATTTGTGTACGTTTTAATGTTTGCGGAGACTCGCACTATATTAATTCTATATTTCTTCTTTCCCATTTTTTGACTGACGATATTTAATTTTCGATTTCTTCCGTTCTTAAATCAAAAAATGATTTTTGTTACTGTTTTCGCACTTTTAACGACCTCTGTAGAGACTAAATTTAAATGAGTTTTGTATGACTCATTACTGGTAACTTTTTACGAACATTATAATTTTTCTGTGGATATTGTAGCTATAATTTTAAGCGAACGTCTTGTACAAATATGTATAAAGTATGTTTTGCTGAAGTATGAAAAAGTTTTCGTTATCGACAACAGAAGTAGTTTTTTCAAATTTAGTTAACTTGGTGTAGTGACTCAATTTTCGCAAACCAGAAGAATAAGAATACTATTTTTCAATATTGTGATGTATCAACATTAGTTAGAAAGCAAATGTTGGCTGCTTTGTAACATGATGTTTAAAATTGTTTATATGTTGCAATCAATACTAGTAGTTTTCCAACAACAGGATCTAGCCTATTACTTGAATTAGCTATTTAGTCGGTTTTTTCTTAGGTTTTGTCAATCCTTAACTCAGATCTGTCAAAACAAATTTCCTAAACCATTTATTAAAACTCTTCACGCTAATCATCCGTGGCTTAAATGGGTCCAATGCATTACATAATTCCAAGATCAATAGCTAATGATAAGGCAGTGATGTTGCCACATGTAAATAATGGTAATTGGTAGTAGATATCTCCTCTTATTCAGTCAGCACCGACTTAAGAATTCCTTAGCGATTTGAATATAAAAACTTGAACTAAACACGTGCGGTTGCTCCTACATTCATGTAGTCTCGTTTAATCTCTACAACTTCTATATCGCGGCCATTATCTGGCTTGTATTACTGCGAGCTGTCACATTGACCATAGTACAAATTATACCCGCTTTATAATCGAATGCGAGACTTTGTTGAATTAACAACGACCTCAGCGTGGAAAATGGGAATTATTAAATCTGAGTTGTGGAGTTGTAGGCGAAGAATGTGGTTAATAACAAGTGGTTTGTATAAACAAGAATGGGAATAGGTAATTTCACGTCTTTAAGTGACTTTCGGTTTAGAATTTTTAATATGTAACTGTCATATTATGTCAGTTTCAACATTTTGTTTTTCTTTTTAGTTTGAATACTTGTAGGATGGTAAAAACCGACACACTTTAACAGAGCGATGAAATTGTTAAAATGTAACGGACGCATAACGTAAACACATAAATTACTGTGAACTAACCGAAAGTCTTCAACAGTTCGGTCAATGCAGCCAGGTCACATTCTCGAAAAACTCCGTGAAGACCTACTCACGTTAGGCATAGTATTTGTTTGTGTTATTGGAGCATAATTTGCTGATAGCTGCAGAAAACAAACTAGACGGGCCGGCAAATATCTTGCATAGAGTAGTTCTTCACAATTGCCTTCTAATAGTATTCATTTATAGGAACTATTTATTATAATGCACATCGACAGTACATACATATTTTAGTTTACAAATTTGCGGATCTTCATATAATGAAATAATAGAATTATAATTTTGATGTAGTAGTTCTAGGGGGACGAAAATTTTTAAATGCACGAAAATTCTGAAGTAGAAATTATCTCAAAATTTTGGAAATTTTCCAAAAATTATTGTTAAAAAACTGGCCACACGTTTATGTTTTTAATTTGTAGGGTCATTGAGCTAGGTATGAACCACACTTTTATTCGTGTCTCAGCCTCTTAATTTTCCTGTGACGCATTCTGTAAATTTTTAAATATTTTGGCTTTAGCGTCTATTTACTCAAAAATGAGGTATTAGGCGAGGATGAAATTTAATATTGTAAAAGCACACAATGTTACTGGCTACGAGAATTTTTGAAACTATGAAAACTCGAAGTGAAATAAAATTCAAAGACATTTTCAAAAAAATACTACTCAAGAATTAATCACGCGATTTTTTTTAAATTACATAATTAATATAGCTATAATGTGCATAGTTCGCGTCCCAGTTCTCTAATTTCTCTATAACGCCGTCTATCGACAATCAAAAATTCACACTACTTTGTTTATTGAACGTGTGACGACGATATTGTCCTTCCGTTTTTGATTTATTTTTAATATCGAGGAATCTTTTTCCTAAAATTCAAATTTTTTTCGCAATAAAGAACTTTTATATAATTTTGTCTTGTAACTTAAGCTGGTACATTGATTGTTCCATACCACAGGCATTTCCTTGTTTACTAGGTTGCTTTACGGCCTACCATATCTTTACAGCGCCATAGCCGTTAAGATTTACAACCCCTAACATAATGCCTCTTTAGTGCGGTTTTAAAGAATTTACAAAAGTTTCTCAATAAAAGCGTTTCGGTTTGCAAATAATATTGCAATAAAATCAATTATCGTTCTTTCATCAAAAATGTGAAAAAATAAAATTAGAATTTCGGAAACTAGGATAACTGTACGGAGAAAAAGAAAAAATGCTGTTGGAAAAAAGGAGCTGTTGTAACTCGGGTGTACTCACCCAAGCGACTAATGCGCCAGACATATTGTTGCTTGCTATACATGCGCTCGCTTTGGAATCCCGCCAAAATTTTAAACAATAATGTTATTGCAGTATTGCAAAGTATGAGAAAGTCCAGCTGAAGTGCTTCACCAATTTTTATGTTTAAGTAACACAAATGTACACCTGCATTACTATTATTTTTTTCTAATTATTTTATCAATTGGGTTGCACTTCCAGTTTCGCCGTAAATGATTCTAGGTTTTTTTTATAAAAAAAAGTTGTTTACATAAGCAAGTAAATTTTTATTATTTATATGAAGAATACTACGCACCTAGAATTTTATTGATTTCAAAAACATCAAAATTATCCATTTAATATAAAAACCCGGAAGTAAAAAAGATTACATCATAATAATAGCAATGTATGTGTGTATCAATCATTTCAGGTTTCATTTGTTTAAATTAATAAGTAAAGAAAAGCAAAGAAGGTGAGGTATGTTTTAGTTAAAACCGGTATATTATAAATATTAATACATCAACAATTGCGTAAATAATAATTTCTCAAAAGTAGTCACAGCATGAATGCTTTATATTTATTAACACCTTTACATACTATCAACAGTTTACCATGATATAATTAAATACAGCAAACACAAACCTGCATTTGCATACTAGCAGGACTTTTCAACACAAACCGTTTTTTCATACCACTGACCGCTTTATTTGACGTTCTCTGTATCTGAGCTCTTATGTCTGCATAGACCGTGTTTATTTTTAACACCCTCCCCAATTGAATAATTCTTCGGTCAGTACAACATTTATTTAATCAGATTACAACATTTAATACGAGTATAATGTAGGTATATTATAATAAAATACACTTTGAGATCATTTCGTTTTGAAAATTTAGAAAATTATAAAGTTTTATTGTTTCTAAAATTTTTAAAATTTAAAAAACTAATCCATTTTTAAAATTTTTAAAGTTTCGAAAATTGTAAGAATATTCAAAGAATTTTAAACATTTTCGACGTTCTTTTAGCAAATCTGCGCATAGCGTTTGTTTAGACCACACTTGTTGAATGTTATTGTTAAATATTCGAATAAAACAATTATTTAAAAGCGCAATAAAATGCCGGAATGATTAAAAACTGCACGAAAAGTGGCCCGGCTTCCGTATCATTAACCGCACTCGGAATTGGTTTATGTTAAAATTACGTTACTATCGAACTTTGCTAATTTCCGTAATCAATTTTTACATTGTTAGTCTGACATTTAAAACAAAAAATTATTTAGAAACAGTTTAAGAAGGTATTGGAAAACAAACGAGTAAAACATTATATAATCAAAATAAATACACTATCATGACAATCTCGAAGCTGCATTCCATATTCCTGGTTTGCAATTCAAGGCTACCGAGCACGTATCCCCTGAAAAATGACAAGGCATTAAAGCTCTGCAGTGTACATTGCATTAGGTCGTATAAAATCCGTTACGAATTCACTTTCATCTAGACTCTCAATAAGGTACAATTTTTCTTGCTCAGCGGGATCAACCGAGAGCCAGCATAAAGCGTCTCGACGGGTTCACGGCCTCGGTCAGTCTAACATTTCTCTGCTACATTAACGTCCGATGTAAAATGGACAGATCATGAACAACATAAACATACGGTCTTGTTCGAGTTTATGGCTGTAAATCGATGCATCACTGGACAAAGTATCTTTATGATCCACAAATAACCTTAATGCAAAGAGCGTGCAGCAATACTTCTCCTTTTCTTGCTATTAGTGGCTTAGAAGGCGTAGATAATTTACTATGCATATAATTTTCTTGAAAGTACTGTGTGGCATCATCAAAATTAAAAGAAGAATTTCTTTGCATTAACACTCGACTGCTCTCAACGTCAATGGAAGGATTATTTCATTTATCTACGACTGCTTGGGTAAGGACTTATTACGTCATGTATTTGCGTTAGGTAATGAATTTCATTACCTAACTCATTTTATTTACACAAACAAAACTGAAGCTTTGATTATAAAAACAAAACTGGTTGGTTGCCATAGTATTGAACAAATCTATCTCGTTCCTTTGATTTTAAATAAACAATATTATTTTGAAAGTGACTTGACATCTGCAAACAAATTAATGCGAAATGTATAATATCATTTCAAGCAAAAAAAACGATTTTTAACAAATTTAGAGCAGTCGTAGATAAAATTTTTTGTCATACGTGAGATAATGCATTATTACGGCACTCGTTTGATACACGACTCGGTCTACGACCTCGTCGTGCAACTTTCAAACTCGTGTTGTAATAACGCCTTTATCCCATTAGTAACATAAATAACTATCAATTAGCTGTTGTAGACTTATCCCTAAAGTTCATACTTAGAATGTTTTAACGTTCGTAGTATGTACTGAAAACTTTGCTCAGTAATGCTGTATGAAGTTCTGCGAATACTATCAAATTTGTAGCAGTTCTATACGTTACTTTAATAGAGCTATGCTATTTTAGAATATAACGAAGGCATAACGTAGACACATTAACTAATATTAACTCACCGAAGGTATCACAGTTCAACCGACACAGTCAGCTCGCATTCTCAAAAAACTACGCGCAGGCTTACTCAATTTACACCCTTTCTGTAAATAAGTAGTTCTCCGACACACCAAACATTTAGCATTTAGATTATATTAACATGAAAAGCAATCAGGAAAATATGTTACCTAAGGGGGAGCTATTTCTCCCCGTGAAACTCCTACATAGCATCTAGTAGTTAATCCTTTCAGTCTGCTACAAGATTATCTTCAGCGCATTAATTTGACTTACCTTAATTCCTGTAAGAGAACTAGAACGCTTATCTAGCCTATCAATTGAGATTAATCCATGTCAATATGGGTACTAATCGCTCATTTCCCTGAAAGTATGTAAGCTACAAGAAATTTAATGAGAACGCGGACATCCCCTATCACCCCGAGATAAGTGTCTTTGGGGTCACTATGAAATTATATTACAATAAACCAGGTCGAAGAACCTCAATAACTCTGCGCCTTGTTACTAGGTTCCAAGAAAACATCTAGCTGTATCAACAAGTTTAATTACCACTTAACAACAATCAGAAAATCAATTAACAACAACATAAACCCATAAACAATTGCATAATTCAAAAACCATCAACAGCAGTCTCAGCACCGCTTTTTTCTATTAACCGCAACCTTTACCTAAATAACAACAATGTATGAACTACAGTCATCTTATAAGAAAACAGTTTCTGTTAATTTCTTGCAATATTATGATAAATACTTGATGCGCCTCGGTTTGTAACTACATCTTGCGTATGAACTTATTGGGGCTTTATTCCACTCTTTATTACAGATCATGCAGTACTTCTTCAGGTACTGTAAGAACCCGCCCCTGGTCGCCTTTATTTTTGAATATTTTTAGTTTATAATAATTATTTAATTCAAATATTTTTATTACTTCTTAAAAATTGTTCCTACTTGACGGAAATACATGTTTTGGACCTCAAGGGTATGTTGTGTGGGTGGGTATGTGGTGTGAATAGATGGGTATGTAGAGTGAGTGGGTAATGTGGGTATGTGCGCTTCATAACTCCCAAACGGATGATTCGGTTTCGATGAGCTTCGAAATGTGGGGTATATCAAAAAATCCGGGGAAATAAGCGTTTAAAAGCAAAACCGAAAGCGGAAGTTTGAAATGTTTTATTTGGTAGTTTTTTTTTGAAACAAATTTTTTAAACTTGATAACGATATCTGATAGAAGACTTCGGGGCAAACTAAACACTTTATTCTGAATTTTCTAGCTCCAAAATGGCGCTGTTTAAATGTTGTGAATTTAACACCTTATTACTCAAAAACGAGTCAACAGATCGAGATAGATTTTTTTTATCGTAATAACTTTATAGAGACACAATGTTAGTGAGCACCTAAATTTCCAAAAAGTTAAAAACTAAATGAAAAATTTCAAAACACATATTTCTCGAAAACTGGCATCGCGATTTTTAAATTTTGTTTAGGTTAATAGAGCTATAGATCAGCTGCAATTTGGTTCGTGTCCCGGTCCGTTAATTTCTCTGTAACGCCTTCTATGAATTTTTGAAAATCGAAAATGCACGGTTAAATTAAATATTAAAATAATATTAAATAAACGAGGGACGATAAAAAATGTTTGTTTAATTTTAAGTGTTCATGAGGAATAGTAGAATAAGATCCTGAACTCAATCTTTAGGTGCAGCGATTTCTAGGGAAGTTAATAATCCCCTGCTTCCCTAATTTTGGCAAACGAATGTGTCTTTACGGTTTTGTTTTTTTTTAATTCTGAGGGATACAGCTTCCGGCACATTTTCACGTCTATCGCTGGCGCTCGGTTGGTCCGACTGCCTCTGTCGATTCGTTTAGCTGGGTATCTGCGGTCGTCTGGTTCAAATGCGTTTTTTAGGTTATATTATTTACCGTTCATATCTGGCGCTTGGCTTGACCGGCTGTCTCTGCTGTAAACTAATCTTACATGGCCTTCTGTGGTTCCTCCAACTGGTTTTCCGCTCTCGGCTAGTACTGCTGCATTTTCTTGTTAGTGCTCCATCACTGCGTTGTCCATCACCGGCGCTCGGCTGGTCCGGTTGCCTCTGTAGGCTCCACCACCTGCTTTTCTACGCTTGGCTGGTTCGGCTACATTTCTCCAGGCCGCAGTCAAATTTTCTTGTCCATACATGGTGCGCGGCTGGTTCGACTGCGTATATGGGTTCCTCCACCTGGTTTTCCACCCTCGGTTGGTCCGACTGCCTCTGTCGATTTATCTAGCTGGTTATCTGCGGTCGGCTGGTCCACTACGTATTTTAGGTTATATTATTTCACGTTCATATCTGGTGCTTGGCTTGACCGGCTGTCTCTGCGGACCGGCCATCAGCTGTAAACTAATTTTACACGGTTTTCTGTGGGTTCCTCCACCTGGCTTTCCGCTCTCGGCTAGTACTGCTGCATTGTCTTGTTAGTGCTCCATCAGTGCGCTGTCGATCACTGGCGCTCGGCTGGTCCGGTTGCCTCTGTAGGCTCCATCACCTGCTTTTCTACGCTTAGCTGGTTCGACTGAATTTCTCCTGGTCGCAGTTACAATTTCTTGTCCATCAATGGTGCGCGGCTGGTTCGACTGCCTCTATGGGTTCCTCCGTCTGGTTTTCCATCCTCGGTTGGTTCTACTGCGTTTTCAAGGTCAAACTATTTCTCGTCCATATCTGGCGCTTGGCTTGACCGGCTGTCTCTGCGGACTGGCCGTCAGCTGTAACTAATTTTACACGGCTTTCTGTGGGTTCCTCCACCTGGTTTTTCGCTCTCGGCTAGTAGTGCTCTATCAGTGCGCTGTCCATCACTGGCGCTCGGCTGGTCCGGTTGCCTTTGTAGGCTCCACCACCTGATTTTCTACGCTTGGCTGGTTTGGCTGCATTTCTCCAGGTCGCAGTCAAATTTTCTTGTCCATCAATGGTGCGCGGCTGGTTCGACTGCCTCTATGGGTTTCTCCGGGACCATCGTAATACTCTATCGGGCCGGCTCATCGCGGCAGCGAGTGGAGGGGATTAGGGGTTACCGTTTAGCCTTCGTTCACAGAAACTATACGGAATTCAATGATTTTTCTTGTATATTTTAACACTTATGGTTGCTATTCTTTCAATCTTTTACCATATTTATAAAATTTTATAAATGAAATTGTAACTTAGAGCCCACAATTTTACAGTAGTAACTAAATGAAATAAAACCAGTTAAAATTCGGGAATTCGTTAATTTTATTACAAACAACAGTTTATTTATGTGCGTTAATACAAGAATTACTATAAAAAACAAATTATAAACAATGGAGTACATGTAGAACTAAATATGTGTAATTCAACAAATATAATATTAAAAACAAATATGTTTGAGTATACTGCATTAAATGCAACAAGAACTCTATTTTGTATAGGTTTCAAGTTTTCTTCGTTTTGATTTATTTTTATGGCATGTGTCGTTATTATTTTTTCGGTAATTATTTAATAATATATTACAAAAAGTAATGGAACATTTTTTAATGAAAACGTCTTTGCTAACACAAGAACAGTCAAATATATTATTAAAATTTATAATATCCAAATTTTCACGACTTAGTTTAAATAATATTTCTCTTTGGTTACTAGCTACAATAAATGCTTCTTCGTAAACCTCACCGACTAAAACTTTAAATACCTTTAATATAACAGTGATCATTTCAACTATGAACTCTTTCGGAACTTTAAGTGCCCCGCGGTCTAAGTCATCTAGATAATCTAAATAAATTAGAGTTTCGTGTGCTACTTCAAAATCTAATACTTTCTCATACGTCAACTGTCTTATACAAGATTCACAAGTATGTTTTGATTTTAATTTGTGAACTATGTACCCACCTATATATATGAGAACCATCTTCTCTTGTTTATCTACTTCAACGGCGTCTAAATGCCTATCAATTTCCTCATAAACTTGATTTAAACGATCGTCAGATATATCATCAAAACTAACGTCATTCAAATCCGAAAATAGAGATTTAATTTGAAACTCTCCATCTCGAGCCGATTTAATTTTCAATAAATTAAGTAATTTAATTTTTTTTTCAGCTTCTAATATTTGTACTACAGATACATTGTAGTTCCGCCACACATTTGCCTGTATTGCCCAAATCGCCCTTCTAAGGGATCACTTTGAAATTTTGCTAATAAAATGTATTTGAAATGACAATTTTCCAGTAAATATTTACATAATTGTTTCACATGTATGCAGTAGCGCTTGTTGTGTTTGGTTTGTCAATTTTCCGTGTCGCTTATCAACGTTTGGAACTTCTAAGAGATCCCATCGTTTTTACCAAAGTATAAATTTGTTCAAGAACATTAAATTTTTATCATTTTCCGACAACTGGATGGGGTCACAGTACGGATCTCTCAGATTTCGACCTTAATAAATAAAAAACGGGAGTGTACGGTTCGTTTTTAGAGTTCGACCTGCACCCAGGAACGCAGCATGTACTTGGCATGCTGTAACCAATAATTCTTTGCTAATATTAAATAAACCTTATTTTTTGTTTTAATACTTACATTATAGTTCGCCTGGTATGATTTAATTGTATAACTAATAACAGTATTGCAGAAATGTATGACTAAATATCTATAAAAACTATTATTGCACGTTATCTCGACAACTTTCACTTGATTTTAGGCCGAGACATTCAGTATTGGTAACCCCTAATCCCCTCCACTTTTACTAGTGTTCCGAGACGATGAGCCGGCCCGATAGAGTATTACGATGGTCCCGGTTTCTCCATCTGGTTTTCCACCCTCGGTTGGTCCGACTGCGTTTTCAAGGTCATACTATTTCTCGTTCATAAATGGCGCTTGGCTTGATCGGCTGCCTTCTGAAAAAAACCATCAATTTCTGAAGAATATTCTCAAGGAAAACCAGTTAAATTTCTGTTATTTATCAAAACCATGGCGATGTAATTTCTAGTAATAACAGCTACACAATTCATAGCAACTTGAGGTTAGTCAAGGAGCATAAACAATGGGAATAATAAATGCAGACGTCTCGTAAAGTGTGAGAATCGATCATAGGTAACTCACTGTGTAGTGTGGTTACCAGCAATCGAACAGTTTACCACATTTCATTTGAAGCGTTTAACGTATGCAGCAAAGCCGCCATTAAAGTCACGATTAAAGGACTGGAATACGTGATGTAATGTGGCAAGGTCGAAAATAACATTTATTAAGCGTTGAGAGTATGAAAGGTGGTTGGATAAATCAGAGATTTTAAATTAGAAATGGAAGAATGTCACAGTTTCTGTATGGATACGAGGGAAACTCGTTGTAAATAAAAATACATTACTTAAACATAAAGAATTGTGGGGTAGAGAAAAGAATTTATTTTTTTTAAGAAATTTGAGCATTTTGGTGAATTTAATCTTGATTTTCTTATTTTTGAACTAGTTGTGCAATTTGTATCCATTTAATGGCGTTCGTTTGTAAAATAAACCTATCGTTTGCTACAAAGTTATCTTTAAAGATGCCTCATGAAAGCAAGAGATCTCAATCAAATAAATGCGTCCGCATTTCGCAGAACTAGAACCATAAAATTATCATAGACGTTTGTGTTGCGGTCTGTATTTTATTATTTTATTCTGATCGCAAGGTACGATTATTAATATTTCGCTGAAATGTGATTCGAAGTTTATTGGTTGTAAGTCATTTTTATTGCCTGCATTATTGACCATTGTATGCCAAATTTCTTTTTTGTTCGTGATTCATATCTTAAGGATTCTTTTGTATGAACGAACCAATGAGCCTGTATTTTGACCGGCTTTGAAGTCGAAGTTTTAGTTCCAAGTTTGTTTTTTGTTACTTAAATTTCTCGATTTTTTCCAAACAAGTCTAATATGTTGTATACAGTCAAAAAAGTACAGAGTAACAGAGTTATTATTTCCACTTACTAGTGATATTAAATTAGTCCACATTTTGGTGCTGTTTATTATTATATTTTTCTTTTTACTGTATACAGGGTTGGGCAAAAGTACGAAACAATGCAAACATATTTAATACGGCAACCGCGAGTTTGACAAAATTTTTTACATGAAGGTTCCGATCTACGGCGGATACAATGAAGGTATTGGCGGTTTAAAAAAGACTTCCGGTTTAGCCGGAACTGATATCAACTTTTTTATTTTAAATGGAACACCCTGTATATTTTTTGATTTTGATTTTTTGATTTGTTTTGATGTTCGATAGATTGAGATGTGTGGTTGCAGTAATCAATTAATTAACAAAACTTGATTAAAACTACTGAATTTAACACCAGAAATGATTCCATTAACAGAAAGAAAACGAATTCAAATTTTAATTATGGTTGGTTATGGTGAGCGTCGTAGAACTCAGCAAGTATGTAACATTATTTAACAGTTTGCAATCTTTCTGTTAATGGAACCATTTCTGATGTTAAATTCAGCAGTTTTAATTAACTTTGGTTAATTAATTGATTAATGCAACCACACTGCACAACCTATCGCACATCAAAACAACACAACACGAGCCAAACATATTTGACAACATTACATAACTGTTTAAGCTCCTCACATTCTTTTGTTTCCATGAGCTGCTAGATAACAATTACGAAAAACATTATTGTTCAATATCTCTAGAATTATTAAAAATAAAGGTATGAAACCTTATATCACTGAACTCGCAAAAAAGAGTTCTATCGACATATCAAAAAATATACAGGGTGTTCTAATAAAAATGAAAAAGTTGATATCATTTCCGGCTAAACCGGAAGTCCTTTTAAACCGCCGATATTTTATTGTATCCGCCGTATATCGAGCCTTCATGTGGAAAATTTTGTCAAAATTGCGGTTGCCGTATTAAAGATATTTGCATTGTTCCGTACTTTTGCCCAACTCTGTATAACGTATGCCACCCGTATGTTGGGAAGAAATCTTTAAGGCGTTATTAGCGCCATCTCTTGCTTACTCAGAATTTTGAGTTCTCAGTCTAGCGTGCCCCAATAGTATGAAATTTTTCTATAGCTCTGTGTCTAAAATTATTATCAATTATACTGAGTGCTTAATTACGACCGTACAACACCTTAGTTGGGAATTTTAAATGGAATACACCATATATTATTGCACTTTTAGATACTAATTTTAATTACAAGTGAAAAAGTATTAAGGTACAATAATTGTCCAATTATTTGTATTTTTGCAAAGCATTTGACATTTTTTTGACTAATACTAAAAAATTAATATTTAGGATATGTTGAAACCTTCACGATTAGCTTTTTGGTACAGATTATTAATACATAACAAAGATATTGGCTGCATGTTTAACACAGCTGAATATTACATAAGGTGTTACTGTTTAGTTTGCAGAACGTCAAATGTCAGTAACTGCTGTTTTTTTAAATATAACACCCAGTATTTTTGAACTCCATCAAATTTTTATATTAAATCCGGATCGCTTTCGCTTGTCTCACCTTTTTGCAACGACGAGCCTCTCCCATCTCTATCCATTATATAAGGCGCATACTCCTATGTACTGATAAGTATCGGCTTAGTATAGTTTTTGATGCAAATAAGAAAATTGGGTTTGTTTGTATTATTGGAACATAATCTGCTCCTGTTGGTCATTATTAAAACAATTTCCTAAGAAGCAAACATGCAAACCAAGCGGCCGGCGCCGATGATTATGTAAACAATACATACGCTAACGGCTAACCTCATCGGGCGGTGGGCGGATAAGGGACACGACACCTAATTTGATAACAATTTTTTCTAAAAAAAGTTATCAAAACAGCGTGGGGCATAAACCACAAGTTTAGCTACTATAGAATTTAATTCTCTTTCGATCTGGTATAGCGTTGTGTATACTAAAAAGTAATACTTCTGTGTTTTTTATATTTTTTATTAATATTGTTGTAACAAAAACTATTTTATGCCTATTTTTCTAATTAATACAGTAGCTACTATTATTAATGCAGTAAATATTCAAAGTTACTCTCGGTTTCCTGTTAACGCACATGAATCCTATTTGTGAAAGATTCTTGAAGATTTTCTGAAATTTATGGTGTGATACTCCTAAACTCTACGGTGGTCGGAAGTAGTCTGATATGCAAATATGACACCTTTGTAAAATAACCTCGTAAAAAAATCTATGGGGTAAAAGGTCAGGGGACCTAGGTGGCCAGCGTACAGATCACCTCGTCCAATCTATTTATGAGAAACTTATGGTTTAAGAACTCTGCACGTTTTGTGTGTGGTGGGCAGGTGTACCATCACTACATTTTATGGTTTAAAGAATACCGGGTGTTCCATATGAAACACAAATAATATTGAGATTTGCAGTTTAGGAAAATGAGCATTAAATTATGAACTCCCTATGTAATAATTTGCTGTTGTAAAACCACAGCGGAACTTTTTATAATGTGCCAATAGCGATACGTTAACGTATTTGGAAACTTAAATATAATTTTTTAATGTTAGTCAACAAATGTTAAAATTTTTGCAAAAATACAAAATAGGTCGATATCCGTTAATTTTAAGCTTGTTGTACCTTAACACTTTTATTCCTGGAATTAAAGAATACAAAAATGCAATAATATATTGAGCGTTTCTTTTAATTAAAAATAATGGTGCTGCATGAGCGTAACAAAACACCCACTACAATTGATAATTTTAGGTTATGCAGCACTTAACTACCAATTTTATTATTTAAAATATTCCTCTTTCTTAATATTTAGTTTTAGTAGAATTCCACACTGCTAGAACACCTTAAGAAAATCCGGAAGATTTAGGTCTGGGGTGGTGGTGGCTACTCGGTATGTAGTTTGATTTCGATATATTTGTATTTAAACACCCTCATCGAGGTGTGTAGTTTTAATGATGAGAAACATCATCTTGCCACCTGTAATCAATAAATAATTTCATAATTTTTCTGGTATTTTTTAAATATAAACCAATCTAAAACCTGCAATGCCTAAAGGAAATTGTCTTACTGTTTAAGTCTTCAGTGTGTTAGTCTTAGAGAAAAGTTGGTATTTCTAACATGCTTGATTTTAAATAAATTGATCGTTTTCTTCCAGAATGTTTAACTATAAACAGATTTATAACATGCAATGCTCTTGGCTCTACGGGAAAGTTACCATGATTTTATTATCTTGCTCTTGAATAGAACTAAATTCCTTTTTAATAACTTAATCATATCTTACCACGACCTACTGTACTCTAGGTCCAAGGGGAGTTTTCGTATAAGGGCAATGCTATTGGTTCAAAGAGAGTTTTATTACATTTCCATTGAGCTAATCCGTCCCTGTACCAAAGTACTAAAAATTAAATTTCTAACGTGCTTGCTTCTTAATAATTTGCTCGTTTCTTACACAGTTATTTTTCAGAGATAAATCTATGAAGTGTTTTTGGCAAAAAGGAAATTTCCCTATCATTTTATCAAGCTAGTCCGTGCCTGAATCATAGGCGTAATAATGGAATTTCGTGCTACATTGGAAATATGTTCAGTATTTCTCAATTATGTGACATCTGGAACTTTTTTTACTAGAAATGTATCGGCGACTGCAATGCTCAAACGAAATGGATTTTCCCATGGAAATTCCCTTGTGCTAGTCCGTACCTGTAATTCAGTTCAACAAGTTTAGTATTTTTGACATGCTTGGCTACCTTTTTCAGGAATTTCGACTTCTTTATGACTCAAGTAGAGCAATCAATCACCGTCGACGTTTCTTGGTCTAATTGCAGACGCTGCACCGACTGTTAATAATAGCTAGGTGTAATTGTCTAATTGGTGTAATAAATATTCGTAGATCAGCCTTGCCAACCTGTAATTTTCCAATCAGGGCTCGTGTAAACCATAACTAAAAATGTCAGGCGTTTTGATGTATGCATCTTGATAGTTTTGGAGCCAGTAATTTTTTTGTTTGAATCATATGCCCAAGAACATCGTTTGTAGTGACTTTGATGTGGGTCAGTAATGGTATTTAATTATATAACATCTGTAGTTTTTCTAAACGTTTAACTAAAACGGCGTGTAATTTTGCTAAAATATGTTTTAAGCCTTTTAGGCTTAAAGCTCTTATTACGCAGTTGTAAATCAGCGTTTTAGTGTTTTGGATGCTCGTAAAATCTTGCACGTTCCATAAGTTACAATTTATTAATATTGATTTGGGTTATTTTAAAATTAATATTAAACACTGTGGTCATGATGATGATCATAATTTGAATTTTTTGTATTTTAAAATGTGATGGGGCGTATTGTGATATTTCCCGTATTTCATTTTGCATCGCTTCTAAATTACAAAGCAGGAGCGTTTTAAGTAAATTGTTCAATACTGTACGTGCAAACTGCAAATTCGTAATTGCTACTGCATCGGATTTAGATGTGACTGTTATTCCAGTAAATTTCATATAACCACTTTAATTTAAATACCAGAAATTGAAACGATAAGAATTACCATGAGGGCAAATCACTATTGTGCCGCTTCCGTCAATTGCGGGATGGAAAATTTTGTCTTATTATTCCAAATTTATTATAAAATTACACAGCGTGTCCCTAAAAGGTTCGGCAAACTAAACCAAACTAAATTATGTGGATTTAACCCAAGATGCCTACAGAGTGGCTAGGAAAACCCCGGCCACTTTTCTTGCGGCGGTCAAGAGATGGCGCTTTAGTAAAGAAATATTAAATTAAAATACTGTCAACAACGCAGAATTCAAGACGTTTTAGTTATTAAATACGCCCCATATTAAATCAAAACAACTAACACGTCTTGGATTCTGCATTGTTGCCAGTATTTTAATTTAATTTTTCTTTACTAAAGCGCCATCTCTTGACCGCCGCAAGAAAAGTGGCCGGGGTTTTCCTAGCCACTCTGTATAATAAAATCGCTTTGTTACGGAGATACACTCCTCTGAAGATTGAACAATCTAATCACGCTTTTTTCGGCAACGTTGACAGTTGCTTTAAAATTCTTTAATTTCATTTGTGGGCACTATCGGTATACGTTAGTGTTTATACCTATTGTTGTTTGAATAAGTGCAGCATAGCTGTCGTATCGTATGTAACGTACGACTTTTCCTAAAATGCTCTTCTTGAAAGCTTCTAAATCCAACCTTTTTAGAGATAATTCAAGTTTATGGGACATCCAGTTGCCATGATGGTCTGAGTGTCACTTTAAGATTCATAAACATTAAGTACAAGCTTTTAGATTAAATACTGCACACACAAAAAATAATTTACTTAAAAACACGGATCTGTGCGTCTTAACGAGAAACTCAGACCATCATGGCAACTTGATATCTTACGAACATTGAATTATTTCGAAAATCGTAAAATTTTGGGGCTTTCAACCAGAGCACCTTTGGAGTATTTCTGTATGGAAAATACGATTTTTTAGGCAAATAAATATTTAGGGAAAATCTTAGATGACTTCCCCCTCCCATATGAGGAACTTGTGTTGCACCAAATCAAACAATACTAGGTAGCAATACTGAACTGTATCGATAGGGCCCACATATAAATTTGAAAATTTTAATGAAACCACTGCAAAAGTTATCGACAAAACAGTGAATAGACTGTTCCATCTTCGAGAGGTTGTAAGTCCGAAACGTAACGTTTCTGTAACTAGTAAGTTTGGCTGAATCGATATAATTTGATCGTAAAAAGTTGACACCCTTAGTACCGTTAGGTAATAGTAAGTTAAGTTATATTTTATAACTACAAAATGTCAGATTAATGGGACGAAATATCCGATTCTAGGACCACCAAGACTGTCAACTGTCAAATCTAGCGTCAAAAATTCTTACAGAATCTAGTGACATTTCTAGTAATACTCTAGAATGTGACAAAAAATGTCCCTACAATCTAGTGACATTGCTTGTAACACACTAGAATCTGTTAACAACAAATTCTCATAGAATCTGGTGTAATTTCTAGAAATACTCTAAAATCTTTGTCAAAAAATCTCTCTAGAATTTTGGGACATTTTTTGTAACACCGTAGAATCTGGTAAAAAGAAATTCCCCTAGAATCTGGTGACATTTTGTAGTAATACTCTAGAATTTTGTGACAAAAAATTCCCATAGAATCTAGTGACATTTCTACTAACACTGTAGGATGTGCTGACAAAAATCCCCCTAGAATTTAGTGATATTTCTAGTAACACTCTGGTAATAAAAATTCCACTGGAATCTAGCGACATTTGCCAGTAACACTCTAGAATCTGGAGACAAAAAATTTTCTAGAATCTAGTAACATTTCTAGCAATACTCTAGAATGTGACAGAACATGTCCCTAAAATCTAGTGATATTGCTAGTAACACACTAGAATCTGTTAACAACAAATTCCCATAGAATCTAGAGTTATTTCTAGCAATACTCTTAACATCTGGGTCAAAAAATCCCCCTACAATTTTGCTACATTTCTTGTAACACCTTAGAATCTAGTAAAAAATTCCCCTGGAATCTGGTGACATTTTGTAGTAATACTCTAGAATTTTGTAACAAAAAATTCTCATAGAATCTAGTGACATTTCTGCTAACACTGTAGGATGTGCTGACAAAAATCCCCCTAGAATTTAGTGATATTTCTAGTAACACTCTGGTAATAAAAATTCCACTGGAATCTAGTGACATTTACCAGTAACACTCAAGAATTTGGAGGCAAAAAATTCTCTAGAATTTAGTAACATTTCTAGCAATACTCTAGAATGTAACAGAGCATGTCCCTAAAATCTAGTGATATTGCTAGTAACACACTAGAATCTGTTAACAACAAATTCCCATAGAATCTAGAGTTATTTCTAGCAATACTCTTAACATCTGGGTCAACAAATCCCCCTACAATTTTGCTACATTTCTTGTAACACCTTAGAATCTAGTAAAAAATTCCCCTGGAATCTGGTGACATTTTGTAGTAATACTCTAGAATTTTGTAACAAAAAATTCTCATAGAATCTAGTGACATTTCTAGTAACACTCTAGAATCTGGTAATAAAAATTCCACTGGAATCTAGTGACATTTACCGGTAACACTCAAGAATTTGGAGGCAAAAAATTCTCTAGAATTTAGTAACATTTCTAGCAATTCTCTAGAATGTAACAGAGCATGTCCCTAAAATCTAGTGATTAGTAACACACTAGAATCTGTTAACAACAAATTCCCATAGAATCTAGAGTTATTTCTAGCAATACTCTTAACATCTGGGTCAACAAATCTCCCTACAAGTTTGCTACATTTCTTGTAACACCTTAGAATCTAGTAAAAAAAAAATCTGGAATCTGGTGACATTTTGTAGTAATACTCTAGAATTTTGTAACAAAAAATTCTCATAGAATCTAGTGACATTTCTGCTAACACTGTAGGATGTGCTGACAAAAATCCCCCTAGAATTTAGTGATATTTCTAGTAACACTCTGGTAATAAAAATTCCACTGGAATCTAGTGACATTTACCAGTAACACTCAAGAATTTGGAGGCAAAAAATTCTCTAGAATTTAGTAACATTTCTAGCAATACTCTAGAATGTAACAGAGCATGTCCCTAAAATCTAGTGATATTGCTAGTAACACACTAGAATCTGTTAACAACAAATTCCCATAGAATCTAGAGTTATTTCTAGCAATACTCTTAACATCTGGGTCAACAAATCCCCCTACAATTTTTGCTACATTTCTTGTAACACCTTAGAATCTAGTAAAAAATTCCCCTGGAATCTGGTGACATTTTGTAGTAATACTCTAGAATTTTGTAACAAAAAATTCTCATAGAATCTAGTGACATTTCTAGTAACACTCTAGAATCTGGTAATAAAAATTCCACTGGAATCTAGTGACATTTACCAGTAACACTCAAGAATTTGGAGGCAAAAAATTCTCTAGAATTTAGTAACATTTCTAGCAATTCTCTAGAATGTAACAGAGCATGTCCCTAAAATCTAGTGATTAGTAACACACTAGAATCTGTTAACAACAAATTCCCATAGAATCTAGAGTTATTTCTAGCAATACTCTTAACATCTGGGTCAACAAATCTCCCTACAAGTTTGCTACATTTCTTGTAACACCTTAGAATCTAGTAAAAAAAAAATCTGGAATCTGGTGACATTTTGTAGTAATACTCTAGAATTTTGTAACAAAAAATTCCCATAAAAACTAGTGACTTTTCTGCTAACACTGTAGAATTTGCTGACAAAAATCCCCCTAGAATTTAGTGACATTTCTAGTAACACTCTAGAATCTGATAATAAAAATTCCACTGGAATCTAGTGACATTTACCAGTAGCGCTCTAGAATTTGGAGGCAAAAAATTCTCTAGAATTTAGTAACATTTCTAGCAATTCTCTAGAATGTAACAGAGCATGTCCCTAAAATCTAGTGATATTGCTAGTAACACACTAGAATCTGTTAACAACAAATTCCCATAGAATCTAGAGTTATTTCTAGCAATACTCTTAACATCTGGGTCAACAAATCCCCCTACAAGTTTGCTACATTTCTTGTAACACCTTAGAATCTAGTAAAAAAAAATCTGGAATCTGGTGACATTTTGTAGTAATACTCTAGAATTTTGTAACAAAAAATTCCCATAAAATCTAGTGACATTTCTGCTAACACTGTAGAATTTGCTGACAAAAATCCCCCTAGAATTTAGTGACATTTCTAGTAACACTCTAGAATCTGATAATAAAAATTCCACTGGAATCTAGTGACATTTACCAGTAACGCTCTAGAATCTGAAGGCAAAAAAATCCCTAGAATCTAGTGACATTTTCTAGTAACACTATAGAATCTGGAGACAAAAACGCCTTAGAGTCTAGTGACATTTTCTAGTAACACTCTAGAATCTCGTAACACAAAATTCCTATAGAATCTAGTGACATTTCTAATAACACTGTAGAATATGGTGACAAAAATTTCTCTAGAATCTAGTGACATGTCTAGTAGCACTGTAGAATCCGTTAATAAAAAATTCTCTTATAAGTTAGTGATATTTCTAGTAACACTCTAGAATCTGGTAGAAATATATGTCTCTTAGAATCGATTGACATTTTTAGTAACAGTCTAGAGTCTAATGATTTTAGTTTTTAATTTAATATTTGCCGAGTTTTTGAAATTGGATATAAATTTGATCTAAAGTTTTCACAGAAATATTACTAGATTCTAAGGACACACTGAAGTCACCAGATTCTAGAGTGGTACTACAAATGTCACTAGGTTCTAAGGTTTTTATTGTAACCAGAATCTAGAGTGTTACTAGAAATGTAACTAGATTCTATAGGAATTTTGTGTTACGAGACTCTAGAGTGTTACTAGAAATGTCACTAAATTCTATGTGAATATTTTGTAACCAGATTTATATTGTTACTAGAAGTGTCACTAGGTTCTAAAAATTTTTTGGCCAGATTTTAAAGCGGTGCTACAAAATGTCACTAGATTTTAGGGAATTTTTTGAACGACTTATTTTAGAGTGTTAGTAG
The DNA here is from genome assembly GCA_958336395.1 of Ctenicera cuprea. Classification (NCBI taxonomy): domain Eukaryota; kingdom Metazoa; phylum Arthropoda; class Insecta; order Coleoptera; family Elateridae; genus Ctenicera; species Ctenicera cuprea. Next base: position 11,156,143 of record OY284489.1, read on the forward strand.
AAATAATACTAGATTCTATGGAAATTTTTTGACAGTTGAAAGACCTGGTGGTCCTAGGGCTAGCTCACCGTTTCGACTGTTTGTTATGTAATTTTCCTATCGTCACATTTAGAATACGCATCTGACGGGGGTTCGGAACCCTCTTCAAGTTGTAGGTCCGACTGACGCATGATACAGAAATGTAAATATGGCGTGCGTGTATCAGAAATTGCCTTCGGAGCTCCCCGAAAAGAATCCCATACATAATTTACCTTTACCTACTATTACGAAACAAGTAGGCGATTGAGCCTGATCGAACCGGCTGTAAAGCTTAAGGTTGCAATTGCAGTGGGCAACATTGAAACTTTTGGTTTTGTTCTTTGTTCGTTACATCTATTATTTGTAGTGTATGAGGAGTGCTAAACAAAAAATGCAATCAAAAAACCATCATGAAACCCGTTTGAAATAATTTCCTTAAAATTGTGAAAGTTTTCGAAGTATTCGCAACATTAATAAATTTCTATTCTAATGGTGTGAATACTATCAAAAATTCAGCTCACCTAAACATCTCGCAGCTGTGTTTTTGCTGGTTGTCTATCTATAAATACTAAATCCCTAACTGTCTCACTATAACAAGACGACGGGCTTTTAATCTCCGCAAAATTTATCACTGTAACACGACGGAAAATTTTCTTTCTGTTGAACTTCTATCAAATTTTGATAATGTTTTTTAGTAGTTTATCCCTGTTATCAGCACAACATCTAAGTGTTTTTACAGTACCAAGAATTTTATAAAATAATTCAGGGAAATCCAAGTATGTATCACACAAGAAAATCTTGATTTTTTTTAAACACGAACCATAGCCTACCGTAATTAAACCCCAACATCAATCACAGGGCGACTTGATTTGCTGCGATATAATTTGTCTGTCAGCATTCTATTGTTTAGCCGCTCGAAGAAGGCGGCTCTTAAAATTCAGCCGTCTTGGATTCGAATCATAGTTATTATGACCATTTCCCAGATTTCGGTGCTTACACTCTGCGACGACTTAAGAATTCTTTGGAATAAATTTTGTTGTTATTTAACTGAAGTGGACCAGGAAAACCGTGGTATTATTTAAATAAGGAAGTAATTTTTGGCATATTTTTATTTAGTTTAAAAACAATTTAATATTGTAGGATGTTGCGCCACTTGTTACGGTGTTACGTATTATATGGGATTAATACTGGTATCGTCCTTGTATTAAGGTTTGATTGTTCAAAAGCAATCATTAATGTTTCTTTTTTCTGATTTTGATTATTGCGTTTCACACTTAACCTATGGTTTGGTATCATTTTTTGTTGTTTTTTTTAACTTAACTGGGGTTGGAATTTTACGATGGTTGATTACATTTCTATGGGATAGTTTTAATGTACGGTTTTTACTTTGTTTTGTTTTCATTTTCTATTAGATTGTTTTCCTAATTTTATGTAGCCATTTTAGTCTGGTACCTTGAAACAAATTAAACCTCAATTTGTTTTGAATAAAAAATTTTAAAATTCACTGACGTAAATTTAATAGTTACCTTTTTTTGATGATTTTGGTTATTTAGCTGCAAAAAGAGACAGCTAGGTCTTATTGTACTTCTACACTCGGTTAAACACCACTTCAATATTTCATCCCGAAAAAATTCTTTCAACGTATAAGATTTCTTAATTTTAACTGCCTATTGCTGTCAACCGACTGCTGATGCTATCACTTTACCTGCAAAGTTTGTCAAACAACGGCTACCAGACCCACCTAATGGATGAACCAGCGTGGAAAGGCTAAAATCACACAAATACATCTCAAAAGTGTTGTGTTACAAGAAAAAAATATATGTTATTGTAGAGGGCGAAAAATACCTGGGAATGGCCATGGGAATTTATATTTCATGACTTTATTTTGGCTCAGAAGGGTGAATAAAAGGTGTGTGTTATGAATGTATGATTTATGGTAACGGTTGAAGCGAGGGTGGATAAATTTTTGTTATGTGTTTAAAAAGTGGATAAATATTTATTACGTTTATAGCAGCTAAAAGTATTGCCAAAGTATAGCAGGAACGAGAAATTTTATAGAATTTAGTTTTTTTTTATAATAAAATAATTGAGGTCGAAGGGAACGAAGCAGTTAATATTTGTTTCGTAGATTGTGGTTGCTGAAACTAACTACACAAATATTAGTAGGTTACTCAGAACCACCAGTAAGAAGCGTAACCTTAAGGGCTACCAGATGTAGGAGAAGCTCTAGCAGAGGTTGCGTTGAAGAGTCTATTTTGGCATAGACTAAAACATAGACTAGTTTTACTGGACTGTCGACTGACTCTTATGCATCGAGCAGAACCTTATCGAGTTGGCGTGCGAGACGTGCTGGAATCGATGCCCGGCGTCTTCACCAAATGTCACGTTATGGTTTATATGACATAAAACATGTTGGGATCGAATCGAATAACGGTTTACATAAAATAAACTAGGTTTTGTAAATCGTAACTATGTCTGGATTAAACAAACCTCTCAAAAATACAATAATAATATATTTGTTATTATTGATACATACTTATTTTAACTAAGTTACACTTACACAAATATTGGTAGGTTACGCGGAACCTCCATTATGAAACGTAAACCCGAATGATAACCGATATAAGACGATGTAGCTCTAGCCGAAATGTGTTGAAGAGTCTGTGGTTACATAGACTAAGACTTGCATTTTAGTTCAACTTAATTTAGCTCGATTGGACTGTCAACCGACTCGTATATATCGTACTGCCCCGCGCCTCCACCATATGCCACGTTACGGTTTATATGTATACGAAACAAATCATGTTGTAAAGATTATCACTATGTCTGGATTAAACGTAACTTTAAAAGATATAAGAAAAATATATTCGTTATATTGACATATGCTTACTTTAACTGAGTTACACTTACACAATCATTGGTAGGTTACGCACAACCTCCATTATAAAGGATAAGCCCAATGACTAACAGATATAGGAGAAGCTATAACTCTAGCAGAAAATGTGTCTTATAATTAGTCTTATAATTAAACAGAATACAACTTGGACTTCAGCTCAATTCGATTCAGCTCGACTGGACTTTAGCATAGTTGGATCGATGCCCGGCACCTCCACCAAATGTCACGTTACGTTTTACATTCAATAAACCATGTTTTGTAAATTGTAACTATGTCTGGATTAAACATAACTCTTGCAGCTCTAATTGACTGGGTCGTATGTATTGAGCAAGTTTTTAAACAGTGTGTCCCACAATAAGTGTCCCAAAATTCACCAGCTGATACAACATCCTAAAATAAGCAGAGAGTTTTATATATAAACATGCGCCGACAAACGCTTTGTTCAAGTTTCGAAAAGAAAATCTTTTGTTTTCAAATATTAAAAAAAAATGTTTTTACAAAAATCTTTAAATGTGGCGTGATTTATTTTTGAAAATTTCAGATGACAAGATTATATGATAATTCTCGAATAACGTGACTTGAACTAGTTTTTTAATGAAAACAATGCGTTTTATGAGAAAAATGAGAAAGTGCTTTGTTTTCGGGAATAAAAGAGTAACCTAGATAGTGACATCAAATTATCTGAAAATCCAGTGGCGTCGAGATAACAGATTCTTTAAGATTGGGATACACAATATTTCGAATATGTAAACTGCTAATAATGAAGGTCTACTAGTTCAAATGTTGTGCCAAATTTAAAAATTTATAAAGTTGATTTAAGCGAAATTGCTCATGAGTAATAGGAGAATAAGATTCACAAATTAATTTTAACCTGCGGAATATTTACCTTCCTCTCGCGCTCAAATTTTGCCTGATGAATTGTTTCTTTGGTCTCTTGTTCTTTAATTAATTATAAGGAATCTTTGTTTCCAAAAATGCGATTTCTTCTTCACAAAACTTATTATTTAGCTTCAGTGGGGTATGCAACTGACTGTTCGCGGCTATCACGTCCCTGTACGATCCCGCATGGTAGAGTGGTGTGATCTTACAGTCACTGTTGGCGCGTAATACGTTGATACACAATTGCTTTTATAAATATTTAAAGTATCAGAAAGTTCAGGCAAAGTGCTTCTCTCATTTCTGCTGCACGAATGTTTTATTTATATTTTTAACCGACTTCAAAAAAAGGAGGAGGTTCTCAATTCGTCTGTATATATGTTTTTTTTTTTTTTTTATTGTATGTTCGGGCATAACTTTTTTGTTTATGGCCCGATTTTAATGATTTTTTTGTGTTGGGTTCAGTATAGTTCCAAGGTGGTCCCATTATAATTTCATTGGTATTGGAGCTTGAACTTCGAAGATACACCTCAAAATCTATTTTTTTAACCGATTTTTTAGTGTTTCCGTATTTCATCTTCCGTTTCAACTAGCCGCTATTTCCCCATTCGAGAAGCATCCTTACTAGGTCTACCCATCACTTAAAATTGTAAAATAATTAACTTTTAAAAAAAAGAAAACCGACTTCAAATAAAAACACAAAAGTGACATAAGTTAACTAAAAAGCAAAAAATAAATGTTTTTTATACAACAGTTTAATACTTATTTGTTGTTCCGTTTATTGTAATTAAGAAATTGTTGTTTATTATATAATTATTAATTGTTTTATAATTTTTAAGTCGGTGCCAAGTAAAACATAAAAATTATATAACTTGCTGCAATAACAAATTAGATTCGAATTTTTATGTTTTACTTGGCACCGACTTAAAAATTATAAAACAATTAATAATTATATAATAAACAACAATTTCTTAATTACATTAAACGGAACAACAAATAAGTATTAAACTGTTGTATAAAAAACATTTATTTTTTGCTTTTTAGTTAACTTATGTCACTTTTGTGTTTTTATTTGAAGTCGGTTTTCTTTTTTTTTTAAAGTTAATTATTTATATTATTATCGTTTTTTGAACTTTTATTTATTAAGAGATAAAAAAAATATTTTCTAACTTACAGTTGTATTCGATCGCTGATGATAAAAAATCAATTTTTTGAATTTGTATTCGCATTGCAAGTTTTTGTAAGACTTTCTTGTATCGTATAGCAGTGTTTTTTTTAGAAAGATTTGATTGTAAATCAAAAACTGTTGAGCATTTATTCCCTCCTTATACTAATAGTGACGTTCACTGACATTTTTCTCTCTTTGTATCTTTTATTTCTTTGAATGCTTTTACCCTAACGCTTAACGCACCACATCCACTATAGAAATCAAACCATTAATCTACAAAGTTTTACACTTCATAAAACGTCTATTAAGTAAGGCCATTTTAGAAGCTATTTGTGACTTTTAGCACTCTTAATAATGAAAATCTTGACAATGATTGAAAAAGCTGAAAAGCCCCATAAATTTTAAACCCCTACTGTATATTTTATATAATTTTTATAGTTCTACACACTTATTTTGTAAAATACCAAAAATAAAATATTTCTAGAATTTCTTTTTAATTAAATCGAAATTATGAAGAAACCCTTTAAGTTAGTATAAAATTAAATTTAAAATAATTAAGGTTTGATGGGCCAAATCTTAAACTTAGACATAGTTTTCTGTCATTTAATGTTTCGGCGTTCTTTTGTGTTCATAAAAGGTTGTAATCTTGATTACACCAAAATTTTAAAATATTTTTTTATCATTGTTTTATAATCTCAAAGGAACAGGCGACAAAACTGTAACGTTCTGGCCTAAAGAATATTTTGGTAAAAATTTAGGAATTTAGATGTAAAGATTATACGTTATAGTTGCGCGTCTAGAATTTTAATTTTTTTCTTTTACAAAAATTAAACCATGCTTAAATAATTTACAACTTAATCTGTGTTTTCTTGACCACTACAAAAATTACTTGTACTTAAGACTTTCTAACAAGGAATTTCCGATAAGGCTTGATTTAAAAGTAACACAAGTTTGAATTTGTTGTCTACTTAACTCTTACATGTTTTACAAATTCCACCAGAAAAAAATATGTTTCTTTATTTGTGGTATTCTTAGAAGTATTTTGGTACAAGGACCATCAGCACCTGTTTGGATTTATAGTTTTCAGTGTAAATTTATGTTCACAATAAATTAAACGCTTTCATTTTCGCCGCTGAGAATTTCAATTAAACTAGGATTTTCAAAAAAAATTCTAATGGGAGGAATTCTAGTTTATTTAAACAAAATTCTTTTAAACGGATTTTTGATTCTAATTTGTATTGGTAGAGAAAATATTTTTTACGCCTTGATTTAAGGGGTAAATGTGCCTAAAAAAACAGTAAGTATAATAAATTCCGGAAATTGAAAGGAAAAATTAAATTATGACATTGCGGAGGTTGTGTTTTACCATATTTTGTAAGATGTACTAAATATTCGAAACGTACTTCTTCTGTATAATCAATCCTCCGCATCGGCCAGTTTTTGTCACGGTTATGCCCAGCATATATTTTATGTGCTAGTGGAAATGACTACAAATCTCTTCTATCTTTCAGGTTTAGTGTCTCAGATGAGCAAAGAATACAAAAACATTTTGTAGCAGTGGTTTTAATGTTTGAAGTAACAAACTTGCGCAAATTTTACTTTGAAGATTTGTGCTGTGTAAAATTCGATTAAAATCAACAAAATTTAATTAATAAATTTTTAATTTTTATTAACAGCTTGCACCCAAACATAAAATTTACACTAGAAACTGAACAAAATAAGTCCATTAACTTTTTAGATTTAAACATAAAAATTAATTCAACTAATAAATTTGAGTAGGTACTCAGTTTATAGAAAACCTACACAAACATACATTACAATACCACACGACTCTTGTCATCATAAAACACATAAATTAGCAGCATACATGTCCTTGATACATATAGGGCTTTGACCGTCCCTTTAGATGAAATTAATTATAATAGAGAAATTTCAATTATTAAACAAATTGCATACAGTAATGGTTAGAATACTAAACGTATTGATACATTAATTAAAGAAAAAGATTATAAATTAGCCATTCAAAAAATTTATTCGAATATCCTAACTTCGTTAGATACAATTAAATATGCTTCGATCCCATATTTTGGTGACAAATCAGAAAAAAATGCTAAATTATAAACAAAACAAATAACTATAAAGTAAGTTTTAAAACAACTAGGAACATCTTAAATACTTTGTTTAATGCAAAATCAAAAACCGACGATTTGCTAAAATCAGGCATTTACAAATTAAATTGTTCGCATTGTAATTCGGGTTATATAGGCCAGACAATTAGAAATTTTGATATTCGGTCTAAAGAACACGTACGTTGTTACAAATACAAACACCCACATAAATCCAATTACGCTAAACACTTACTAGAATACAATCATTCAATGACAGCCAATAACACCATAAAATGTTTACACTTTTGTGATGATAAACGTACATTAGATATACTAGAAGCTTTTGAAATTCACAAACATTTAAAAACTGTACCGCTAATGTATGAGCAAATTGATCTTTTAAATTCTCCTCTATTGGAAATTTTGGAATAAGAAATCAAGTCATCTGCAGACGATTACCGAGATCAAGTCACCAAGTTCTATTGCTATAACAACACTAACTGTTTAGTGTCTAATATAACCTTTGACAATGGCATGTAAACATGCCGAAATACGTATAAGGTTAAAATAAATAAATATTGTTAAAGTAATTAAGTATTTTATATATAGATACTCATAAAATTTTTCACTTTTTTTATACAGTTTTGGTATGAAAAAGTGAAAGGTGTGCGTGAAAACAAATTGGTTTTTACTGCCTTTATACAATCTATATGCGCACTTGCAGTTTCTCGGGTGGCAACGTTTATTTGGAATATTTTACTTTAACGGCCGTTTACTTACCAGATCGGCATATGTGGTTCTATGCGAATTTTTAGACACACTGTTTTTATGGAAAAGTATTTACAAATCCACAAAAACTGCCACAACTATAATTTTTCAAAATTTCGAATGTTTGTAAAAAAATCTTTTTCCAAAAAAACAACTTAGGTTTTTTCTAATTCTCAAATTTCTCTGTGCCGTTTTCTATAAATTTTTGACAACGTTGTTTTGACGGAAATGCATGTTGGTGACTTACAAGAACTCAAAAAAATGGACGAAAACGCTGGTAATTTCTCATACTTTTTACGTTTTTAATATTCTCGCGCCATTAAATGACGAAACAGCATTGTCTTAACTAACATTAAAAAAAGAAAAAAAGTTAGAAAAAGGTAGGACTTGAACATGCGATAGCCTGAGCCTGTGCAATACGATGCTGTACCAGTGCTTAGTGCTCAACACCGTGCTACTACGACTGCTGGCAGCAAATGCTAAATGCTAAAATACAGAACGTAAACATAGTAAGCGGCGATAACTAATTACATTGTTGGTTTTCGTGCTTCGGACCAAAAATCGTTATAATTAGTTTATTTGAAGAGTTATTAAAAATATGTCGGAAATTGTAAATATATTTTTTAACTAAAGCTAACTGATAGGCTTACTTAAAATTACGTAACATTCAGAAAACCCGTTGAAGATATTAAAAGGTATCAAATTGTCTCTTTTTACAGTGATTCAAAATTATTTTTTATACTAGTAAACAACTTTAAATATTGCATTGAACTATTTAAAGTTTATAACGATTGGTGTTTGCCATTAAACAATTGATCAATGTTATTATATTAACCATTAATTAATTTTATATTTTTCAAAAATTTCTGGAGGGCGTCACAGTAAAATTTGGGAGGTTAGTAACAAATAAAATTATAGTTTACTGCAAAACTCCACCGGCTCACAAAGTTTTAAAAAAAACGATGTGGACAGTTTTTGAGCGCTAATTTTTCCAAAAATATAAGAACGTGCCATTTTTGAAATTTTTATATTTCCATAAATATTTTTGCATCACATGATTATGCTTATTAAGGGCTATTAAATAATATGATATTTTTTTATTAATTTGGTATTTTGTTTTTGAGTAATCAAACATCACAGTCAACTTTTTCAAAATAACTGCATTCGTTTTGAAGATACATCATTCGGAAACTAAAACATTTGATTTGCTTTTAGATGGACTACGGCGGCATTTTTAAAAAAATTTAAAAAGTTAAAAAAAAACTACTATTACTTCTAGTAGAAGTATGAAGAAGTAAAAACTGCTCGACCAATTTCTATGAGCTTCCGAATATAGAGAAATATCAAAAATTCATCTACAATATCAAGTTTTAAAAATGTTCAAAGCCGTTTTTTGGTATAATTTTTGTTAAATTTTAGGAACAACTCAAAAAAGTATTGCTTAGAAGCTGGCGATGCGAAATGTTTTAAATTTTGTAGGCTTACAGACATAGGGATGAGCTACAATTAGGTTCGTGTTCCAGTCTGCTCTGTGAGGCCTTCTATGAATTTTAAATAGTCCAAAGTACATGCCCTTTATTTAATAAACAAAAGACGATAAACAATGTTTGCTTAAACAGAATTGCTCATGAGAGACAGTAGATTAAGATTTAGTATTTAGGGAGGATAAAATAACTTTCTTTTGGTCTCTTGATTTATATTAATTCGAAGGCATTTTTTTTTTCATAACGATTGACTTTTTTTCTTAAGAAAAAGAAGAAATCGAGATTTACCTGCAATGTGGCATGCAGGTGCGCTTCCACTGTAGTTGCAGGAGCGAGTGATGCGATCTTAGACAATGTACTAATTGGAAGCACAAAGCAAGCGTTTGTTTTTCGCTTCGTCGTCTCGCGTAATGTGGCTAGTATTATCATAGTCCTGTTGGCGCTAAACTGTTGATAAGAAACAATTCTCAAAGTATGGGACAATCCAGGTAAAGTATTTCGCTCTTTTTTCAAATTGAAAACTAAAAATTTTAATAAACAAGAGACACTGAAAATTTGCGTTGAAGCTAAATTGTTCATCAGTGGCAGTAGAAAATAATCGCGCAGCATTTTCTGAACTTTGGTGTAACAAATGAACAAATTAATTGTTTGTGTTTATTTTCAAATTTGTTTTCTGGGTACAACTAGATCATACCCACATATTCCTGTTAAGTACGTTATTTGCTATACAAATTGGTCATTTACGACTTTTTTGACGGGTATCGAACTTTTTTATTAATGAAAAAATGCTCAGATTGCCAATTTTCAAATTAAGCGTTTTTCAACACATATAACGTAACATCTCGAGAAGTATTTGGTATATCGACCTGATTTTTGTTTGTTTACAAGCGGATGCATCAGCGCTGTCTATGATCTCATTTTAATTTCCGAAAAAAGAAATTACGTATATACTATTTTGCTTTGGACGGAGTGAACTTGTTATTAATAGGAAAAATTTTTTATTTGTAGATATTCACATATACATACAGTGAACAAAATTAAGAATAAACCTTGAGAAATATGTTAAAGCAATAAATATACACTGTGTCCATATGGTAACACCCCCCCCCCCCCCAACTAACTTTTTAACCACTTGATACTTTACCACAAATTTTGGTGTGCTGTAATGGGAAATTAAGTACTATTTTTCAATTGTTTCTGGACGGGTTTTGTACACTCGATTTCAGATATCCCTATAGAAAAAAATTGAAGGGGGTTAAGTCTGGGGAACGAGCCGGCTATTCTACAAGCCCTCGCCTACCAATCCATCTTCCAAGAAAATGTCCGTTGAGAAAGTCAGAAACAGGTCTATAATAATGAGGCGCGGAAATAACCCAAACTGACGCGTTACTTTTGCTTGTTACACCCAGCAGAAGTTGTGGACCACCCGGACTTGTTGAAGCAACTCAAATCATCCTTATGCACATACTGCATAAAATCAATTTTATAACATGCGAAGCAAGCAGTGCCTTGTACCAATTTCAATATTTGTATGCAAAAGGTCGTGAAGAATCGCATTCGTATGCATTAGCATGTCAAGTTTTGCTTCACAATGAACGATCAAGGCAATTGGTTTTCATTGTGTTTATGTGTTTCATTTCGCCGACTTCTCCATACGATGTATATACCGTTTGTCTATAAAGTACCCCCCCCCCCCCCCCCCAACTAACTTTTGAACGACTTGACATTTTACTACAAAATTTGGTGTGCTTTAATAGGAAGTAAAATACTATTTTTTAGCCAATAATTAAATTTTGTATCATTCAAAATGGCGGCTGGGCGCCATTTGGAATTTTTTTAATGAAAAAAGGGGTCGAGTGACACTTCATTTGAAAGGTATTTTAGTTCTGCGTCTGACTCTAGTTTCAATGAAAAATATTTAGCCATAACAAAATGGCGGATTTTAAACAAATGGACTCACTCAATTCAAAATTGTTTTCATTTTTGTATTCAGTAGTCCACTTTTTCATTTGCAGGACAAAATTTTCCCGCACCGTCTTGTTGGAACATAACGTTTTCAATATTATTTCCAGCCACCATATTTCTGAGAAAATTTTGTCTTGCAGAAGAAAAAGTGTACTACTGGATAAAAAACTCAAAACAATTTTGAATTGAGTGAGTCCATTTGTTTAAAATCCGCCATTTTGTTATTGCTGAATATTTTTCTTTGAAACTCCAGGATCAGACGCAGAACTAAAAGACCTTTCAAATGAGATGTCACTCAACCCCCCTTTCTATTTAAAAAACATTTTAAAATGGCGCCTAGGTATAAATTGTTTATCAAAACGCCTCAACGCACGCATTACCCACTGCCATCACCAGTAGACTGTTCTAAATTACTATGCATCTATACATCTGGTGACACGTTTTTATAGCGATTTCTAGAACCAACTAAACATGCCGTAACCGTTTTCTTTTTCTGTTAAATCATAGAATTTAAAAAACACTTTCAGTGAGAACACTTTAAGAAGTTTCACTTCGTGCTCGGCGTGCTCGGCACAGATATCCTCTTTATTTTTCAAAGAATTTAGAAATATCAAAGTAAATTAAAAACATATAACCTTAACAGACTTCTTAAACTCAATAACTTTCCATTAATTTTTTATGATAACCTTTGAAATTTCACGAATTCTCAAAATTAACTTGATATCATATCTCACACTAAAATATGAACTCAAGTACATTTAACGAGTTCGTTGATCTTCGTATCATTATTTTTCTTAACATAAATTTAGAATTATTAACAGAGTTATGTCATATATTTCCTATAAAATATGATAGTTGCGTGTTATTTATTAAAAAACATTAACTTTAAAGCGAAATGAAATCCTGATTTATATTTTATAAACACGTATAGTGGTCAAATTATTTGTAGAATTTTTTAGATCGAGATTCGAGAGATTAAATAACGCTTTCGCTAAATACTGTCATAAAGCTGCCATAAAATCACGTTTCTGCAAACAGGTGTTAAAAATTGTAATTAATGGGAAGACCACACGAATATTTTTGCTATCTTAAGAAGCGTTGCTTTTAATAGTTGCATTTCACACAGTGAAATAGCCGATTAATTTTTTTACCTATAATAAATATTAATAATTACAATTAGTTCCAATGGTTATTGCACTTCATAATATACGTGTTTCAAATATACGTAAATACTTTTTTATTTTTCCATACATGCAGTATAGGGAAGTATTGATTTGGTAAAAAAGTCGAATTACTAGGTTTTGATGGAAATGTATGTTTTGGGACTCCAGGAACTCTAAAAATCGGATTTCAAAAAATGTCTGTCTATCTGTCGGTGGATGAGTGCACCTCATACCTTCCGAACAGATGCTTCGATTTCGATGAGTTGCGGAATGTGGGGTATATCCAAAATTCAACGGTTTTCTAAGAAACTTTTAGCTACAAAATGGTGGTTATTACGACTTTTTGAAAATTTTGATTTTAATGCGTTATTACTCAAAAACGGGTGATAACTGTGAAGTGAACATTATTTTCAAAATTTTCGAAAGTTTTAAAACAGCAATGCTTAAAACTTGCCAGCTCAATTGTTTTTTTAAGCTCATAGAACTACGGATGAGCTACAATTTAGTCAGTGTCCTAACCCGCTAATAATTTTTCTGTGCCACCCCCTATGAATTTTTTAAAAACAGGAATTCATGCTTCTTTGTATAGTAATCGGGGAGTGACTAATGGTAGAATAGTATGCTACGCCTAGTTCTTAGGTGCAGCAATGTTAAGGAGGACTAATCTCTCCCCTTCCACCCAATTTTAAGCAGACAAAAATTTTCTTTAATCTTTGAATTTTGGTATTTCCAAGGAATGTTTTCTCGTAAAAAGAAATTCAACGCACCGACTTTGTCTACTGCTTTGATGTCCCCGGTGTGTCGTACGCTTCCGCAAGAGGGTGTTAAAAGTCGTGGGATCATATCAAGAGATCCAAAAAAAACTGATCCTCGGCGGGCTGTGGAATGAAAAGTCACGTCTTTGCTAGACTAAGGAAATGTTTATAATGTCAGATAATAATTAAATCCTAACCTGAAATTGACATTATAAACATTCCCTTAGTCTAGCAAAGACGTGACTTTTCATTCCACAGGTCGCTGAGGATCAGTTTTTTTTGGATCTCTTGATATAGTTAAAGCGTAATTTTCGATTACTGTTACTCAAAAGTTGCCAGGTCAGCATAAACTTTACGGAAACGGTGCCCGGAAAAACATCCCTGGAAAAGCAGTCCCGGAAGAAATACTCCGGAAAAAAGTCTCGGAAAAAAGAATTCATGATTTTTACTGTTTTGACATTTTGAAGCTCATCGAAATCGAATCATCCGTTCGGGAGTTATGAGGCGTAACCGGCACTCACACATACACACTTTTTTTGAGTTTTCGGAAGTCCAATCATGTATTAACCGAGGATTTTTTCCGTTTTTTTGGGGCTTTGTTTCCTGGCTTTTTGTTACTGGGGCTTTTTTCCATTGGGGGTTTTTTCCGACGCTTTTTTTCTAAGGTTGTTTTCATAGAAACGCAATGTTACTAAATGTTACTGTGGACAAGAATTTTTGAAAAATAGTAATCGCTCTAATTTAATAATTAAAAGATTAATCAACAGAAACTCCTCTCATATTATACAAAAACCACTTAAACTGTAAATAATCGTTTTTAGTGTAAAAATTATAAAAACTAATTTAAATTAAAATAAAATATTAACAGTGGTTTTTTATTTTTTCTATATAAATAAATTATTCTCAGCGATGCGATGCCTTCTACGAATTTACGAAAATCGAAAATTCATGCCACCTTTTGTAATATGCTTGAGGAAGCGCTAAAGTATGTCTGCTTAAGCTAATTTAATCATGAGTCATAGTAGAATAAGATTCAAAACTTAATAATTAGGTTCTACAATGTTTAGCGAGTTAATTTGCTCCCTCCACATTATTTTGAACAGACAGATATTTTTCTTGGTCTCTGTTTTTTTTTAAATTCAAACCGCGTCCACGCTTATGTTGATGCGACCATATAGTCACCGTTGGCACGGAAATTTTAAATGCTGTTACTTAATAACGAGTTGCCAGATCGGCATAAACGTGAGATAATATAATAGTCCAAGAGTAACAAAATGTTACCATGGACAAGAATTTTTGAAAAAAGGTAAGTATGAAGTAAAATATATTTTAAATTTATGAATTTTTAATAAAAGTATTGCTCAAGAACTGCTTATAGGGTTGTGTTTTTAATTTTCTAATTTCCAAGCTTGTGGGGCTAACGATGAGCTACAATTTGGAGAGAGTCCCAACGCTGTCATTTTTCTGTGATGTTTTTATATTTTTTTGAAAATCATAAAATCATGCCTCTTTATATATAGTGAGTTTTTCTTTTTCGTATACATACCAGCTATGTATACTTTTATCAAAAACATGTCAGTGCATTGTTTTACTGCAATCTGTAGGCAACCAACTATACATTACATTTCAAAGCTTCTTTTTTTTTGAAAAGAATAGTCTGCTGTGGAAACAGTAATCAAATTGTTTAATGTCAAATTAATAGCAATTAGTTTTTTTTTCTGAATTTAGCATAAAATTTGTGTATTGGTGATATTTTATGTTCTTAAAATGATAGTTTTATTAAATAAATTTTGATATTCAAATAATTTTGCGTTTATTCATAAACATACTCATTCAAGAAAAAGATTTTGGTTTCAACTATAGCTAGGATAGACCACGACATGTTTCGTTCTATTGGAACTCATCAGGTGGACATACTCATTAAACATAACCTCACACTATGAGGAATAACCTTTCTCTCTCTATTATTTTCTGTACAGTTGGTTGCCTATAGATTGCAATAAAACAATGCATTGACATGTTTTTTATAAAAATATACATAGCTGATATGTATACATAAAAGAAAAACTCACTGTATAATAAAAGTAAAACTGTCAAATAAGCCTGTTTAAGCTTGATTACTTATGAGTGATATCAGAAGAAGATTCTGAACTTAATATCTAGGTGCTTTATATGGTTTCGCTAGAGTGGTAGAAGTTATCGCATAGTCGCTGTTGGCGCGTAATATTTGGGTACTATTGGATCAACGTGTAATTTTAGCTAAAAAACAATTTTGGAATCATATTTATCTAACCAACTTAGTTGATCTTGGATTTCAGTAATTTTTGTATTATAAACATAATTGGCTAGCAAATTAATGTCCATTTTTTTCATTGCGCGACTCATCCTCGTTCAGACACTATTATACACATCATAATTTATCTAATTCTAAAAACAATAACGCTAACATATAATAAAGTGAATTTTTTTTCTATCGACATTCCTGTCAATTCTTGTTTAAATGTGTTCATAAATGCTAATGTAATTAAAATTTTACATTACATAACCAGGGGGTACAAAGAAGTAACCAGGGCGTTAACCAACTGCTTTAGCCTTAGGAATACTCAACTCAAATAATATTAAATGCACCCCTCAGGCTTACGCAAAAGCTCATTTTAATAACCCTCAAAATCCCATTGTATCCATTTAAACCTTACTCCTTGGTGTATTTACTAGAACCGCCGCCAAAACATCAAATGTAGCGCAAAATATTAAAGCCTCGTACCTACTTAAAGTAATAACAATAATAATTCTTTAATCACATCAAACACTAATGGAAAAGCACAAAGAAGAGGCCGAGTTTTTGCTCGAAATGTGGTTTCGTCGTATTAACAACAAAGCAGTTGCATTAAGAGATTTTCAAGTACATATTTTAGTTTTTGTCGGTGCTCTAAAGGTGTTTTTCTGCTTGATTGCACAAAGCTGGTCATGCATGGTCGGATCTTGAAGATTTTAGACGTGAATATCTTAGGCCGATGCGTGTGGATGCTGCGGGGAAGAATAATGAAGTGGTTCTCCTGGATATATTCTGTACTTATTTTATGTAATCTAGCTTGCCTGCTGGTTCTTTTGTAATGCGAGTTCTGAATTCTAACAAAATGATTGCAAGGGTTTTGTGCTAACAGAATTATAAATGTACTTTAAAAGTAGACTTTGCAGGACCAGTTTTTGGTTAGACTCAGAACGCCTGTTAAAATATAGACACTCAAGTATTAGCTGTACCTTGTAACTAATAGTAATTAAAGAGAAAAAAATAAAATTTATTAACCAAAAATGACGTAGAGAAGAGGGGCACTGCCCACCCCACTCTTTATTAGTGTTTGTAAACATTCTATTAAATGTAGCCTTAACGCCGATTTTTTAACCAGCCCGTTTGTTAAATATAAAGGCATTACTTTCCAAGTTTCAACAATTCTTAGAGGACGTTATAGGGAAATGAGAATATCGAAGAAAAACGAGAACGCAGCACAGTCCTACCTTTATCTTCTTCTTATAGTGCCATACCCTATTTAGGGCGTTGGCTACCTCTCTCCTATGTCTGTGTTTGGTGCGCGGCGATAGATAATTTTGCACAGACGGCATAGTTAAACGTTAAAGTGTGGGTCACTTTAACGTGGGCTCCGAACCACAGGAAGTGCATGCACTTCTTTTCCAGAGAGGTTTTGCTGCGGAAAAATCCACCTCGTTGGTTTCCCGTTGCCTTGCGAGAAAGAACGACCGGGCCGGGGATCGAACCCTGATCCGCTGCATTGGTAGCCCGCGCTCTTACCACTGAGCTACGGCCGCTCGATATAGCTTTATCAGTTCACAAAATTAAAATTAAATTGTATTATCAGTTATTGGGAAATATTTTTTTTTTGGAAATGTTCATAACATCGAAAACTTTCACAACTTTTTGAAAACAGTTTTTTAGGGAATCTCAGAAAATAACAGGATTGAAAAAACCAAGTAATAGCACATATCTCATTCTATTAGTGCATAAAAAGAAGAAAATAAATGGTGTATTTGAAAACTGAATTTTGACATATTTTAAATTTTCAAATATACTTTAACCTCATCTTAGAGGATTTAGAAAACCCGGGGAAAAATACCTTTTTAGCTCGGAACCTGGACACCACGGCCACTGGACACAATGAACACCTGAACGTAATGGTCACTCAATACTTCGCGTGCCCAGATCAGCAACATTACTCTAGTGAACACAAAAGCCGATTTGGAAAAACGGTCACACATTCGGATGGATACCATGGCCACCTTGGACACAGCGGCCACATTGATCTGGTGGACACAACGGCCATTTGGTATTTCGCGTACCCATAGTGGTATAATGGTCTAATGGACCCAACGGCCATATCTTCAGCTAAACACAACAGCCACTTTAGTCTAGTGGACACAACGGCATCCTGAACATAACCGCATTCCTGGACACAACGATCACTTGGTATTTCGCGTGCACTAAAGAAGAAAACAAATCGTATATCCAACTTTAAAAACTCAATTTTGACAGAATTTTCTAACATACTTTAACATCAGCTTAGAGAAATTAGAGAACCAAGGAGAAAACCAAACAATGATACCTCTCCAGCTCGGAACCTAGACACGACGATCTTTTTACACAATGGCAACATGGACGCAACGGCCACTTAATACTCCGCGTGCCCATATCGGCCACTTTAGTCTACTGGACACAAAAGCCACTTTGGAGAAAACGGCTACACCTGCAGGTGGACACATCGGCAACCTTAGACACAGCAGCCACATTGGTCTAGTGGACACAACGACACTCTGGAGACAACGGCTATTTGGTATTTCGCCCGTTGAAATCAGTAACAATGGTCTAGTAAACACAATGGCCATATCTCCAGCTGAACACAACGTCCGCTTTGGTCTAGTGGACACAACGGCAACCTGTACACAACGGCCACTTGGTATTTCGCGTGCCTATATCGGCTGCATTGGTTTAGGGGAACAACGATAACCAGGACACAGTTACTACACTTTCAGATAAATACAACGCCACCTTGGAAACAACGGCCACTTGGTATTTCGTTTACCATATCGGTCAAAATGGTCTAGTGGGCACAACGGCCACCTTAGACAGGACGGCCACACCTTCAGGCGGATACAACAGCTACCTTAAGTTCAATGGCTACATTGATTTAATGAACACAACGGTCACTAGGTATATCGCGTGACCATACCGGCCACATTGGTCTTATAATGGACACAAGGGCCTTTTAGCATTTCACATGTCCATATCGGTTACAAAAGTCTAGCGGACAAAACCACCACTTTGCACACAACGGCCACACCTTTAGGTGGACACAGCGGTCACCATGGACACCACGTCCGCTTAGTATTTCGCGTGCCCATTTTAGGAGCCATGGTCTAGTGGACACAACAGCCACCTTGAAGTCAATTTTAGGTGGACACAACTGCCGCCTTGACCACAACGGTCTAGTAAACACAACCGCACTTTGGACACAACGGCCAAGCCTTTAGCTGGATAAAACGGCCACTTTGGGCAGCCACATTATTTTAGCAGACACAACAGCCATCTTGGAAACAACAATTAGCGTAGCTTTGTGGACAGAATGGTCAACGACACTAGGCGTCGTTGAGAGTTATCTTCAAGATGGCGTTGTGTCCACGAAATCACAGTCGTTTTGAGTCCAAGGTGACCGTTGTGTCCAGCTAAAGGTGTGACCGTTGAGTCCAAGGTGTTCTTTGCGTTCAATAGACCAATGTGGCCGTTGTATACAAGGTGGTTGTTGCATCCACTACACCATTGTGACCCACATTAGAACGTGTAATATCAAGTGACCGTTGGATCCAGGTGGCCGTTGCTTTACATTTTTTTTATTATTTTTTTTTAATTTTGCAAAGTTTTAAAGTGAAGGTTTTAGGTTTTTGAAAATACTTTTAAATTGATGTGCCAAAGTTTTTTTGACTAAGAAAACGTTATTATAATTATAATTATTATTATTATAGTTATTAAAGACACGTTGTATTCAAAAAATGGTATAATTCGAAATGCTTTATGAAATCCTGCTTTTATATTTAAGAAATTCCATTTAAAAAAGTTATCTAAAAATGTATCTCTTTCTGTTTTCAGCTCCAGATTTTTTTAAACTTTTTCTCTTCTTCAATTTTGGTACACTTTTACTATTGCGAATTTCATCCATATTTGATAAGCCGTTCTACAGATATCCGAGTACGAACAAACGGGTCAGAAGTGAAAATTTTATGTGAAATTAGAAGCCTTAAATTAATTTGAAATTTTCCAGATTCATAATTTATTTTTAGAATACGCAGCACAAAAACGTACTTTAGTTTGGTGCAAAAATAATAAGTTTTAAAACTTAGTAGTAGGATGAATGTAAATATTTGGAAATATTAAAGTTAAAGAACAGTGTAATTAAAAAATTAGACTATGATTAAAATTAAAAATTGTCAGAGCAATAATTATAAAGTTACCATCATACTACATTTCAACAAAGTTATATACGCTTTAAATAATCTTTTGTATGTACTTGAAGCTCTTTCTGTTACTTTTCCCACATTGCAGTGCAGATGCAGCCAGTTATTTATTTGCCCAACGGCTCTAACATCCGCATTTGTATTTAATATCTTATCAGTATACAATTTCAGACAATGAGTCCACAGATAGTTACCAAATGTTTGCAAATTACCAGTTGACAAGTCACAACGTGCAAACAGAATTGCAATCATTTGTCAATAGTTTGCAGGAAATCATTATTTATCTTTCATTAATTACTAGGAAAAAATATCAGAAATTATTGAAAATATCTTCTCAGAAAGTGTAGATAATGAGTTGAATGTACTTACTTCTGACTTTCAATTAAAAGAGTAGCATCAAATTTTTATGAACAATTGAAACCAAATTTTTATTGCTGTTTAAAATAAAGCCGAAACTTTGAAAAAGGTAAAATCAAAATAAATTATTAAATAATTAATTTTGTAGAATTATTTTACGAGCTTATTACGAATTTTTCAAGAATTGTCGACTCATTGCTTTCTCAGAAATGGCTCCTTTTTGAGACCTCACTCTAATTCGCAGGTACAAACGTCCATAAATTTAAATTCACTGTACAATAATTGTACACACAATCAAAGACTGAAAAGCAGAAGGTAGCACTTGGAAAGTGTTGGGAAGGAATAGGAAACGTCAACAAATCTCTCCTAAATGCACTAGGTGCAGTTGGCTTTCCTATAATAAACGAAATAGCCAAAGTTTCATGTGGTTCTGGAGCAACTAATTGTAAAATAAGCGTAGAAGAGTTGCCAAAGTATATGATAGCGTGCGCTACGTCTTGTAACGTTATTCTGATAGAAGACAAAAATTACATCAAATGATTCATAAAATATATCGTTTGCAACTTTATTAGCAATCGAATGCCAATCTTTAAATACTACCTACAAAAACAATTTGTTTCAGGAATTTTCCCAGCCCTACTTACCCGAGATCAGGGAATAATTGCTACGCAGCGGTTCTATCTCCTCACTTCAACCTAAATTCCTAGCAAATTTCCTACGTGGCTGTATCAGAATTTAAAAAAAATTGTTACCGTCCAAGTTTCGAACCCGTCTCCCATCTACCGATCATAATCTGATTTATAACAGAACATTTGCGTAAGTTAAATATAAGTAACAGTTATACCACTTTTATTGTTTGTAAATCATTAATTTATATATTATAATTATTATAATTTTCTTAACAAAACAAACAACAAGCAAACTAAAGTTGCTCTGTAGCAAATTTAAGCAACGTACCCGAATTATTTTGCAGATTCCCATGTGGTATATGAACGAGTAACTTACCACGATTGGTTTATCAAATTAATTATATTTTTAAAACTAGCAAAGAAGACAAGTGAGCTTAAATTTATTACAAATAAATAAATATCGTTTTTCTCTGCTTTTTGTACTGTTTAAGTGTGTATTAAGTGTAAATTATGAAGTCTTAAGTGCTTATTTTCCCTGAATATTTCAGTTTTTGTAGTGCGTATAAATCCGCCTATCGGGGAAAGTTTGGTAAATATAGACATATATTTTTCAAATCTTTCCTTATAAATAAATTGCAGTATTCCCATAAACGTATTTATTTAGTTTGTTAAACTTGAAAAAAAAAATTACAAAGATTCCTTTCAATATCGCAAAGTTTATTATCAGCAGCTGCAAATTCAAAGTACATAAATGAATGGCGAAAAAAAGTTGTAGAAGATATCAATTCACATGAGCGTTTACTTTGCTGGAACTTTATTAGATCTAAACTTCCAAGAGAGGTTATACAGGGTATTTCCTAAGTACGTACAGAAACACTTTTTGTCGATAACTTACGCAGTAATCGCATTAAAATTTTGAAATTTTACATATGAGCTCTAATGATTTAGCGTAGTATTTCTGCTAATTTTGGTTTAAATAAATTCACCAGAGGCGTCTCATATGGGAGGGTCACGTATAATTTTTTTTTATATTTATTTAAATCTTTGCAATTTTCTGAAGTTTTGTTTATAAAATCTTATTCTCTATACAAAATAGGTACTCTTGTTGAAACTCCCTGTATATAACAATTTTTAAGATAATTCAATGTTTTTGAAAAATTGAGTTACCATGAAGGTCTTTGTTTTTCTCAAGATGTCCTAATAGTGTCTACAAACTTTAAGAGTAAGCTCTACACATGGAAACGATAAAAAAGTATGTATAAACATTTGTCCGGAAACGGCACAGCGGTCACTGGAGGTGAGAAATTTCAACAATTCAAACTATTGCTTCTTCGGGGAGCTGTAACTCTGTAAGGAAGCATTTCCGGTCCCATATTTACCAGAACTTATTTTATTGTTATTATTTGGATGTGTAGAACTTATTGCTCAAAGTTTGTACCAAGTATTTTCGCGTCTTAGGAAAACACTTTTATAGACTTTTATGACAGCTCGATGGTTCATAAAACTTGAATTATCTCGAAAACTGTTAGATATAAAGAATTTCAAAAAGTGTATCATTTTTGTGTATTTATGAATAGAGGAAAAAAAGTCTTGAAAAAATTTCAAAATCACAAAATATTAAATATTTAAAGGAATAATATTACGTTACTCCCCTATATAAGACACCTCTGGTGCACTTATTTAAACAAAAATTAGTAGAAACACTAAGCTAAGTCTGTGGTTCTCACATATAAAATTTCAAAATTTAGTGCAACAACTGCGAAAGTTATCGGCAAAAAAGGGATTAGACTGTTTCTTCTTCAGAGGGCTGTAACTCCGTAAGAAAGCGTTTTCGCACATATGTTCACATACATTTTTCTTCATGAATTGCATCTTGAAGTTTCTGTACGTATTTAGGAAACACCGTGTATAAGATTGTTTACAAAATTTAACAGTGAATGCTAGGAACGATGTTAAGTTGACTTGAACTGACTAACATGCATTCAAAGCTGCGTGCGTTCGGTTCGGATCGAATTTGATTCCTAAAATTGACTGCTATTTTTAAATTGTAGAAGGTGGCCGGGGGGGGGGATGTATGCGAAACCCACAGAAAGATACAATATAATCATTTTAGTATACAAAATCGATGTGATTTTAGATCAAGTCATTATTGAGCAAAGTTTTAATTGTTTTCGCATAGAGGGCGCTTGTTACTGTAGGCTCTTCGTCTTGAAGTATCTTGATTATACTAAGTACGTTTAAACGTAATTATGTTTTGTGGACTGACCTATACCCTGACCCAAATTTACTCTAAGCCCCAAACGTTTACACCTTCTCCTTGTTAACTAGGACCAAGTTTGATGTCTCATTTTGATCCCAACATCTGCGCCATCTGTTAACAATTTCTGTATACTGCAAAAATCTTCTACAGGTTTGGTTACGTGATAGTTTTGTTGGGTCTGCGTTTCATTCCAAAGCTTTTTCGTAACAGACGTAAAGTGGACGAGGTTTGAACATATTCCGCACATGGCTGCCTGGAAGAGTTTAGAACCAAATTTCCAGAAGTTACTGACTGGAAACAGTTTGAACGTACTCTTCATCGGTGTTTAAAATTTTGTCGCGAGACAGGAAGCATCGGTGGAAAACAGGGTAGCGGACGACCACCAAAACGTATAGAATTCTCACGATGCTGCTAAAAAAAATTATGGAAAATGATCCTAAAACTATTTTCCGTAACTTCTTTTAGAAGGAGCTGCATTTATTTCTCTACCGACTGACTGTGGCCCATGAATTGCTGCCAGTTGATCTACCGCAACGAGTGCAATTTTGTGAATGGTTTTCAAACACACTAAATAGTTATTATGATACACTAAAGAAACTTTTAGTTGGGGTTAGGGTTCGGGTAGCCCTTAGAGGAAGGAGATTAATCGAACCTGTTTTCTCTGAAGCTAATAAGACATTCCACAAACCAAACTTTTTATTAAAAGTTTGCATCTTTAGGTGATATCAACGCAGCCAGGGAGGAAATTTTACAAAAATTTTAGAGGAACCATGTGAAGAAATTAACAACGCCCCACATATTCTAGAAAATGGGTTTAAACGCAGAATTTTATATGGTTTTCATAAAAGCGGCGAGCCTTTCCACCATCTCATGTAATGAAACAAATTCTGTTATGCTATAGCGTTTCTTAATTAGATTAAATTTTTTTTAAAGAATCATGAAGCCGTGCGTTAGCACGACCCCATGATTCCCATCCCACCCCCTTACCCGGGCTCAGCACACTAAGTGCTCTTCACCGGTCTAACATGCCCCACCCCTGAAAGACATGCAACCCAACATACACACCTACATACACCGTCGGATTTAACTTATTCAGAAAAATTACCGACGAGCAGTGGACTCGAACCAACTGCCATTGGGAGTCTAGTTTCAAAGCTTGGGACTTTAACCACTAGACCACCCGCCGGCCCTTAGATTAATAAGTAGTTAATAATGACTGCATTTAAGAAAATTATGGTTTATAGTGAGGTTATGTAACATAAAGTGTATGGAAAAAATTCAGACATGCTTTCACGTAAACAAAATCTAACGTATTACCTCTAGCAAAAAATTATGATCATGAAGAACACTGTATTTTGTAGAAACACCCTGTATATCTGATCTGAACCTAACTCAAATATTCTTATTGCAAAGTCAGTAATTTTATTTGACTCCTTATTAGACGTGAAATTAGAGGTAGAAGGGTTGTTTCGGAAATGACTTCACAAAAGCTCTAAAGGCAGAAGCGTAAAATTGGAAACGTGCTAACGCATCGACTATAAACCCACGACCGCAAAAATTCCAAGACAATAGGTGTAAGAACAATACGACTAAAGATCGGTGCTACCGACTAACGCGACATACTAATCTATTCGATTTTATTGAACAACCGTCTGCCATTTTTATTCTTCAATTATGTTTGGCATTTGCTGTCCTTGTCTGCACAGACGTGAATGCGTTTTTACGATAATTAAAGAAAAATACTGAGATGTCTCATAAAACGTATGCAACTTAAGTTTTACGAGGCAGTTAAGGGGTTATTGCAAATTAATGCTTAAATAAAAATGAGTTTTTATTGTGGTTTAATGTGATTTAGATACGGTTAATGTTGCACTGAAAACAGCGTACTTTAGATGCATGTAATACTCGATATTAATAGTGTCGTTAATACTTGCTGTAACGGCTTTATTTTGCAGGCAAGGAATTTTCAATTAATGAACTTTGACTAAGGCGTAATTGCTATATTTGTGTGTTATCACAGAGGATTTATTTGTACGTTTTGATGCCATTACATCAAAATTGTTATTTCAATTACAAAATTTGCAATACGTAGCTGTTGATAATTATCATGTTTTAAATTTTAGAAGCTCTTGGGAAAAGGGTTTGATCAAAATAAAAAAAAAACGAAAGTAAATTACTCATTTGTTTTATTTGATAGTATTAAAATAAAAATTTACTTCCAATTCGACATAGTATGCGTCATATAATCCACTCATATACCACTCGCGAATTAAAAAGAAATCGGGGTAAATTACTAAAACTTCCTGCATAGCATATCGCGTTTGTTTTGCTTAAAAACAGTTTCAAGCAAAACAAATACACGTTGTTATGCAACAAGTTTTCCTAGATTAACAACCCGATTATTATTTTTCATTTCACACGTAGTGTTATAGAGAGAGCAGATTTATAACGGATCTATCGGTGATCTGAATAATTTGAATACAATATGTAATAAAGAAAAATGAATTTGTACTTGAAAAGTCATAATACATGAATACGGGAACCGATGTTTGTCTGAATTACGTATTTTACTTAAATGTCAGATGAATCCGGACTGTAAATTTGCGGATTTATTTGAACGTCGAACTTTATCAAGTGAATCCGCAGAATTGATTTTTCGGATGAACGTAGATATTGGATTGTTTCAGATAAATGTGGAAAACGGATTTTTCGTATAAAAATCAGATATCAGATTTTTCGTATAAATCCGAATATCTGATTTTTCGGATAAATAAAGATTACAGATTTTCCGAATACATACGAGTCGGATTTTCTGAATAAATTCAGGTATCAGATTTTTTGAATAAATCCGTATATCGTTTTTTTTCCTGGTAATTACAGATCTACAGATTATTTGAATACATACAAATGCCGGATTTTTCGGATAAATACAGCTCAGGGATTTTTGTAATAAATCCGAAAATTGGATTTTCCGAGTACATCTGGATACCAGATTTTTCGAATAAATCTGGATATCCCATTTTTCGTATAAATACACATATGACAGTTTTCAAATATTTCCGGGTATCAGATTTTTCGGCTAAATACAGATCACGGACTTTTAAAATAAATCCGAATATGGGATTTTTTGGATAAATACAGCTTACGGAGTTTTGGAATAAATACAAATATTGGATTTTCCGAATAAATCCAGATATCAGATTTTTCGAATATACACGCATATCGTAGTTTCAGATTACGGACTTTTAGAATAAATCCAAATATGGGATTTCCCGGATAAATACAGATATCAGATTTGTTGAATATATCCGGATATTGGAGTTTCGGATAAATACAGAGTACGGATTTTTAGAAATAAATTTTAATATCACTTTTTCTAGAAAAATGCAGATTTCGAATTGTTTGATTAAATTCGGATCTACGATTTTTCGGCTGAATACAGCTTACGGATTTTTCGAATAAATACGAATATTGGATTTTTTGGATAAATCCAGATATCAGATTTTTGGAATATATCCATTATGCGGATATTTTCGGTTTAATACAGACTATGGATTTGTAGAAAAAATTTAATATCGGTTTTTACTGATAAATGCAGTAATCGAATTTTTGGATTAAATCCGGATATAGGGAGACTACAGCTTATGGATTTTTTGAATAAATTCGAATATCGAATTTTTCGGATGAATACATCCAGCTTATGGATTTTTCAAATAAATACGAATATTGGAATTTCAGGATAAATCCATATATCATATTTCTCGAATATATCCAGATATCGGACTTTCGGATAAATTCAGATTACGGATTTTTAGAAAGAATTTTAATATCGGATTTGACAGATAAAGGCAGATATAGAATGTTTCGATTAAATCCGATCATAGGACTTTTCGGATGAATACAGATTAGGAATTTTTTGAATATATCCGAATATTGGATTTTTCGGATAAATACCACCTACGGATTTTCGAATAAATCCGAATAATACATTGTCCGGATAAATATAGATATTGGATTTATCGAATAATCCGGATAATTTTAAAAATTTCGATTTAAAAATTCGATTCCACAGAATAAACATGTCTTAATCTGAACTTAAAAAATTCTCCGAATAACCGAAACCCGAATTAGTCAAATCTGAATGTGAAATACGAATTCGAATATACATTTTTAATTCCGGATCGCAGTATAAAATTCGCAATTTCCAAAAACTGAATCCCATGTGCTGCCTTAATTCATAACTAAATTTACTTTTTGTATATTGTTTCAGACTATTCGATTTCCACTGATGATCCACATTCATTGGGAGGAGTTAAATTAATAAGGTAGGATTGTCTTTTGTTGTGCCAAAGAAACATGTGTTTCAGTCCGAACAAAAATGCAAATCCGACCCTCTTTTGTGTACACAAAAGCCCGATTGCTTTTATTTATTTCATACTGTACGCTATATACCACTTTACGTCATTGATTTGAGTCCGGGAAATAGCACATTACAGGCCAAGGTCGGGAAGTGTTGCTTAGCAGCCCTTCCCGGACTGCTTGGAGAAAAATTCATCAAACACATCTATTTGTAGCTAAGCAACGAGAAATACCAACAGCGAATGTTTAATTTGACAGAATATAAATTTTAAAAATGACGTTTTTATAAAAAGAAAATATTCAAATAAAAAATGATTTTGGTAGTAACGAAATAAAATTTTGTACGATACACGTCCGTGAAGTGATTATTAAAGCATTCGTTTAGAAATTTCGGACTCGGCTCCTTTCGTCGCCTCGTCCGCAAATATCTAAACTCATACTTTAATATGTCACTTCCCGGACTAGTGACGTAAATAACTATTTCTGGTTGCGAATACGTCAAAACAATTTAAATCAATTTTCACTGATGTTCTATACCTATAGGAACAGATTTTCAATACATTCACTGAGCGAATCTGCTATTCGTTTAGCTTCCCTTGCTTAGCTAAAATCAAGCCAATATTTTAAGTCCTTATTTTAACTTTAGATATTACTATTTTATTATTTTCTTTAGCACACAAAATAATATCTCCTTTAGTTACTTGAATATACGCATATTATTGTGATTAAATAATTTCAAACCTGGGTCAAAGTCGGATCGAGGGCCAGGTAGACATATGAACTTCAGATATTGCCATAACTTTAAGAAAGTGTTTTTGTTTTTGCACAAAATTTTTGAATAAAGATTAATCAGAAATACATATACAGGATGTATCAAATTGCGTGTTAACTATGGGGATCACGCTTATTTGAAGAGATACGACGATGGTTAAATTAGAGAAAAGTTGTGGAATTTTATGCCCACTAATAATCTGAAAAGAAATTGGAGTTATCTTGCTTAGTTTTTGAATAAACTAAAAAAAAACAAATTTTGAATTTTTTGTTTTCGGTTTTAACTCATTTATAATTTATATTACATATTTCTAGTTAACGCATTATTAAGACACTTTTTTATGTTAAAGCTAAATTTTTCAGATTTGATATAACTGTTACCATTACTTATTTTTGACTGTCAACTTTTTTTTTCATGGTCGGCATTTTAAATTTTTTCCATATTTGAATAGAGTTTTTAATTCTGATTTCAACGATGTGTCACACTTTGCATCTTGTTTAAGTTTAGAGCATTTTATTACAAAAAATAAAAATTTTATAAGAGTGTCATGGAAAGACCACGTCATTTAATTTATTTTGAAAAAATTCTAGTAGGCCAGGAACTGATGGAAGTAAAACAAAACACTACTTTTATTTACTTTGGCCTTTAGATACATTAGGTACGCGAAAATTTCAGGAAACTTTGTTTTGAGCGTAGGCAGCAGGTTAAATTATTTTTTACAAAAACAAATGAATGACAACGTTTCTAACATACACAATTTACTGAAAATTTTACTTGCATTTTTTATGTTTACAACTGACATAACAAATTTGAATAATGGGTAGAATAAATACAACGTATAACAGTAGAACTGCACTACTACAAATATTAAATAAATTTTCAATGACACTTTTGTAAAACACGCTCAAAAGCTTGTCTAAATTAAACTCACTAATCTGTGTGTTAGTAAATGTGTCATTCAATTTTTTTTTGTAAAAAGTAACTTAACCTGCTGCCTACGCTCAAAACTAAGTTTCCTGAAATTTTCGCATACCTAAAGGTCAAAGTAAATAAAAGTAGTGTTTTGTTTTACTTCCATCAGTTCATGGCCTACTAGAATTCTTTCAAAATAAATTAAATGACGTGGTCTTTCCATGGCACTCTCATGAAATTTTTATTTTCTGTAATAAAATGCTCAAAACTTAAACAAAATGCAATTTGTGACACATCGTTGAAATCAGAATTAAAAACTCCATTCAAATAAGAAAAAAAATAAAATGCCGACCATATGAAACAAAAAGTTGACAGTCGAAAATGAGCAATGGTAACAGTTATACCAAATCTGATAGAATATTTAGAATTAGCATAAAACGTGTCCTAATAATGCGTTAACTTAAAATATGTAATATAAATGACAAATGAGTCATTACCGTAAACAAAAACTCCAAAATTTCAGTTTTTTTCAGTTTATTCAGAAACTAAGCAAGATAACTCCAATTTCTTTTCAGATTATTAGTAGGCATAAAATTCCACAACTTTTCTCTTCTTAACCCATAGTCGTATATCTTCAAATAAGCGAGATCGCCATAGTCCTCACACGCATTTTGATACATCCTGTATATTTAATTTTTTATGGCAGTAACACGAAACAATGGCGCCATCTTAATCTAAGATCACTTTTTAAAAAAGCACAGTACCTAATACCTACCAACATAAAACAACACTCTCTTGTAAGCTCCAAACCCATATAATCCGGCGACATAAACGTAGCCGCAATAAGCTTAAAAGCTGGAGCAGTCGGAAACAGATAAGACTTCTTTTCTTTAATTAACTGTCTTCCTAGGTTGCATTCTGTTGTAATGAGAAATGCTTTGATGCGTGTGTTGCAGCTTCTATTGATCAGTCAATCACTCCCCGAGATCTCTGCAATTTCTCCAATGTTTCTAACCTCACGGTGAGAATTGCGTGATTCAAAACCACCCATCGTGTTATTCATTGTCCCCAATGTACAATTTTAACAAGGAATAAAGTCTTAACCATGTTATTTCTTCTTAAATTAATTTAATTAGCATTAGTGAAAAAATGGTAGCTTATAATATTACTTTTTTGCTTTGCGTGCTATTAATTAACATGCAGGGTATTTACAACTAGAAGCGCGTCAATCAAAGCGTGTTCAACACATCATGGGCTGTGGGATGAACAAAGCCGGAAGACTGAAAAAATGTGGTTTTTGTGTGTTCGACGCATTTAGCCTACTACGTAAAAGCAACAGCCCACGAGATGTGGAATCAATTCTATGTATACTTAGGGATTGTTATAAATGTATTAATAAGAGAGCTTGAAAACTGTACCGGCTAAACACTACAAGAGTTATTTATTAAAATTTCACCTCCAAAAATTAGTTGCATTTTTAGTTTTTTTGTTGTCTCAATGTTGCATCAAAGTGATTTCTTAACATCTTAGATTGCTCCATAGAAATTGATGGGATACAGGTCTGGCGATCTAGAAGGCTAGGCTATAGAAATGTTTAAAAGCGTTGTTTAATAAACTCTTAGTTTTTTTGTGCTTCAAAGTTGCTTTATAGTCAGAAATTGATTGGATTAGGGCATGGAGATTTGGAAGGCCATGTATACGGCCGTAGCTCAGTGGTAAGCGCGCGGGCTACCAATGCAGCGGACCCGGGTTCGATCCTCGGCGCGGTCGTTCTCCCTCGCAAGGCAACGGGAAACCAGCGAGGTGGATTTTTCCCCAGGAAAACCTCTCTGGAGAAGAAGTGCATGCACTTCCTGTGGTTCGGAGCCCACGTTAAATTGTAGGTCCCCTATGTCTGTCTGTGCATATTATCTATTGCCGCGCACCAAACACAGACATAGGAGAGAGGTAGCCAACGCCCTGAATAGGGCTTGGCACTATAAGAAGAAGATGTATTAGAAATTGTTTAAAAAGGATTTTTTTTGGCCTAAATGCTGCTTTCTATCCAGAAATTGATTTAATTTAGGTCTGGCGACTCAGGGGGTCAAGTATTAGGAAGTTTTATTTAAATTAAAAGTGGTTTCGTAACTTCTTAGGTGGACTGTAAACTGTGTTTTTTCTGCTTTAAGGTTGCTCCATAGTCAGAAATTGGTTGTATTAAGGTCTGGCGATTTTAATGGTCACTTTAAAAATCTCTTCTTTAATAAGTTCTTAGCTGGGTTATAATAATTGGTCATTTTCTGTGTTGAAAGTAGATTCATAAGCAAAAATCGGTTGGATTTAGGTCTGTCACTGTAGAAGGCTAGATATTAGGAAGCACTTAAAAGTGTTGTTTAATAAGTTTTTAGCTTCAACTTAAACTTTGGCTTTTCCTCTGCTGATGGTTGCTGTATAACCAGAAATTGGTTGGATTGAGATGTGGTAACCTAGAACGTCAATTGTTAGAAATTCTTAAATGTCGGTAGCTTAATTTCCAGAAATTTGTTGATTTGAGGTCTGTCGATCTTGAAGATTAATTGTTAGGTA
Source organism: Ctenicera cuprea (assembly GCA_958336395.1). Classification (NCBI taxonomy): domain Eukaryota; kingdom Metazoa; phylum Arthropoda; class Insecta; order Coleoptera; family Elateridae; genus Ctenicera; species Ctenicera cuprea. The sequence goes on from OY284489.1 coordinate 11,187,717, forward strand.
TTTAGGTATTAGGACCAAGGAGGGTAATTGTTAGAAACTTTCCAAATGTCTAGGATCGTTCTTTTCTGTCTTGAAGGCAGCTTAATAGCCAGAAGTTGGTTGGATCGAGGTCTGGCGACCTAGGAGGTCAAATGCTACAAAAATTTTAATGATTTCCAGAAATTGGTTGGATCAAGGTCTAGCTATCTGAGGTCAGTTATTAAAAAATGTTTGGATGTGTCCCTTCAGCTTTTAGTTGGGGTATTACAATATGGTGATCTCTGTTAATGCAGCTTTGTAGCCACAGGTTGGTTGAATGAGTTCTGGAGACTAAGGAGGGTAATTGTTAGAAACTTTCCAAATGTCTAGGATTGTTCTTTTCTGTCTTTAAGGCAGCTTAATAGTCAGAAGTTGGTTGGATCGAGGTCTGGCGACCTAGGAGGTCAAATGCTACAAAAATTTTAATGATTTCCAGAAATTGGTTGGATCAAGGTCTAGCTATCTGAGGTCAGTTATTAAAAAATGTTTGGATGTGTCCCTTCAGCTTTTAGTTGGGGTATTACAATATGGTGATCTCTGTTAATGCAGCTTTGTAGCCACAGGTTGGTTGAAATGAGTTCTGGAGACTAAGGAGGGTAATTGTTAGAAACTTTCCAAATGTCTAGGATTGTTCTTTTCTGTCTTTAAGGCAGCTTAATAGTCAGAAGTTGGTTGGATCGAGGTCTGGCGACCTAGGAGGTCAAATGCTACAAAAATTTTAATGATTTCCAGAAATTGGTTGGATCAAGGTCTAGCTATCTGAGGTCAGTTATTAAAAAATGTTTGGATGTGTCCCTTCAGCTTTTAGTTGGGGTATTACAATATGGTGATCTCTGTTAATGCAGCTTTGTAGCCACAGGTTGGTTGAAATGAGTTCTGGAGACTAAGGAGGGTAATTGTTAGAAACTTTCCAAATGTCTAGGATTGTTCTTTTCTGTCTTTAAGGCAGCTTAATAGTCAGAAGTTGGTTGGATCGAGGTCTGGCGACCTAGGAGGTTAAATGCTACAAAAATTTTAATTATTTCCAGAAATTGGTTGGATGCAGCTCTTGAAATCTAGAAAGCTCAGGCATTAGGAACATTTTAAATTCGTTCCTTTGTATGTTTTTAGCGGGGCTACAAATACATGTTTCATACATTGTTTCAACACCTTTTGTATAATCAAATATTTATTTCTTACCTCTTTGGTTAATCTACACATTCCAAAAAGGATTAATCCATAATGAAACACTTACCGGTTGTACTTGTGGAAACATAAAAACATTTAATATGCTATTTACGTCTGATAAGAAATTTATTGGAAAATAATTTGAAATAACTTACCAAGCGTATCGCAATAAAAAATAGCAATATTAAACCATTAAGGCGGCAAAAACTTGTATTTATCTTGCTGTTATTTAATAATAAATCTGATAGAGGTGTATCGAGCAGAGAAATCTGAAAGGTTGGACATTTTGAAGTTATCAACGAGATAGCTCGTTGCTTTGCTTCATCGGACACCACCAAGATAGCTACCGGAGCGTGGTACTTTAATTAAGTTTAGGTTTTATATGTATTATTTATAATGAGTGATGCAGCGTTTTAGCTCGCGATCATGTTTAATTACTACAGAAAAAAAATTGGACTTGATTAATTTAGAGTTTTTGTATGTTGAACAGAAAATACGAGCATGAGAAGACATATTGATTTTATTTTTGAAGATAAACAATGTAAACGTTTTTTATGCATTTCCCTGTAATTAAAACCTGAGGCGATGCTCTTTTCCTTAGATGCCTGAATTTACGCGTAACGCAAAATTTTTATATTTTTAAAGTATTTTTGTGATAACGTTCCAACTGCAGCTATGCGTAACGTTATGAAAAGTAGTAAGTTGACAGTGATATTTTTATTTTTATAAAAAATCATAGAAGAAAGAGCAAGGAGCAAAAAAATTCATAAATACAAAAAATTGGGTAGAAACTTTTACTCCAATTGAAAAATCAATTTAAAATTGGAAATCTTTTCTTAATATTGCCGATGAGCAAGAACTTTGGGCAAAAACACTGCAAATTTGGGACTTTAGGAAAAAATTACATTATAATCCGACCCTACTTCTAACAGCTGATGAAATTTAAATCAAAATTTTTTTTTTTTTTTTTTTTTTTTTTTTCATTTATTTACTGCATATTTACAACTAGTCCAATGGACTAACAAGCAAATGGGCTGGCATACATGACATGTGGGGAGAATCACCATAAGGTGGTCTCCTATTACTAATCTAGTTAGTTAGGTCACTGAACTTTATCCGGTTTAAGCGTCTTGTTACATTTACTCTATTTAATAAGTCTGTCACTAATACACTGGGGTGGTCACTAATCCGGGCCTCGTACCTGTTACAGAAGTCTTGGATTACATCTTTAATCCACGGGATTTTTAGGTCCTTATGTATTATGCGGTTATTCACATACCATTCGGCGTTTACCATTGTACGAAGTATCTTACTTTGAAAGCGTTGAAGTATCTCTATGTTGGATTTTTTAGCACATCCCCAAAACTGGATCCCGTATGTCCATATCGGCACTATTATGGTCTTATACAGCAACACTTTGTTTGTTAAACTTAGTTGAGATTTCCGTCCGAGGAGCCAGTACATCTTCTTCACGCGAATGTCTAATTCTTTCCTTTTGGTTTTTATATGTGTCTTCCAAGTAAGTTTGCTATCAAGGTATATGCCAAGATATTTGACGTCTTCTTTGTATGGTATACGCTTTCCGTTAAAGGTTACTGGACGTGGGTTAATTTTCCGTAGGGTGAAAGTTATGGATGTTGATTTATTTTCATTGATTTTGATTCGCCAAGTTGTTGTCCATCTCTCAAAAGCCTCTAGTGTATTCTGTAGATTTATTGTTGCTTGGAGCGGGTCATTGTGAGAAGATAGCATGGCCGTATCGTCCGCAAATGTGGCGATTAGAACGTCATCAGGAACAGGTAGGTCTGCCGTGAGTAGTTGGTATAATATAGGGCCCAGGACGCTACCCTGCGGTACACCAGCTTCAATGGAGTGGATTGGAGAACGACTATTGTTTAGTTTGACTTGAAAATATCTGTTTTCTAGATAAGATTTAAATAGCAGGTAGTATTGTCTGGAAATAGAAGCTTTCCTCAATACCCAAAAAATTGATATACTATTAATATCCGAAGCACACTTCACAAGCTACAGTTACTTAAAAATTTATAATTATAGAACTTACTATACCTGTCATCCCGATAATACAGCTCACGCCGGGACAGCAATAATTATTAGAAATAAAATATCACACTATGAAATGAATAAATTCGAAACAAACCATATACAAGCGACAAATATCAAAATTAAAGACCACATTGGAGAGATGGTAGTTTCAGCGGTGTATTGCCCACCCCGACATCTAATAACTCAAAATCAGTTTGACGAGTTCTTCAGGACATTGGGGAATAGATTTATAGCAGGTGGTGATTTTAACTCTAAACACCCCTCTTGGGGTTCCAGATTAATCAACCCAAAAGGAAGGCAGCTACATAAAACCATCACTGATAATAACTTTAATGCAGTAGCTACAGGTAATCCCACCTACTGGCCAAGTGACCTGAATAAATTACCGGATGCTCTAGATCTATTCATAACAAACAACTATTCACCCAATTATATGGAAATCGCTGACTGTTACGATTTAAGCTCAGATCACTCAGCTATAATATGCACGTTAAGCTCATCAATAATAGAAAAGCCTGTGAAACCGCACTTGCATAACAGTCGTACAGACTGGGATGTTTTTAGACAATATGTTAACGATCACCTATCGGTCCACTCGGGACTTAACTCTGCAACAGAAATCGAGGCAGCTGTGGAGCAACTAACGCACATCCTGCAGTACGCATCTTGGGCCGCTACGCCAATTAAAATACGACAAAACTGCAATAGCGCCATTAACAACTACCCATTAAGTATTAGACAAAAGATAGCTGAGAAAAGGAGAGCAAGACGGATTTGGCAACAAATCAAAATTGTGTTGCCAGTTTCAAACTATAATTTTTTTTAAATGTTGAGGGATTTTGGCGTTTTCTAAAATAATTTGTTAAGGTAACATTTTACTCTTTTAGGACTTTTAATTGCACCAGCAACTTTACAGCAGTCTACTAACTTTTTTATGTAAGTAGGCATTAAACCCAAAATAAAGCCTGGAAAACTCGAAAAAACAACCGCGGAAATAAGTTTAAGAAAAAAAAACGTTTGTCAAATCTCCTGGATCATAGGCCTAAAAAGAATTTAAAAAAAGCGGAGAAAAAGTTAGTTAAACCGTTAAATTTTTTTTTTCATTTTCAGAGCAGTGCTTTAACGAAGATTTACAAACTGTTTTTGGAACTACACACTAAAGAAGCTTTCTTAGACATTTGCTTATATTTTCCAAACAAAATTGCTTATTTATATAAATTGAGTAGCTACAAAAAAACACTTATCTTTTTCAGGGAAAGCTCTTTTAATTATGCAGTACTTCAACAGCTGTTGTTTAGGGGATGGTTTTGGTGGTTGTATTATCTAGGAATTTATGTTCCAGGGTTTGTTTGTTGATGGGAATGTTTTTACTGTCAACTGCAAATGGCCCTCGTAAACAAAAGCTTCAAAATGAGAGCAGCAGATTATCTTACAGTATCGCAACCGAATACTGCACACTATAGGATCCTGTTTCTGTGTTGTATTGTAGGGGGATATATTGTACAAGCGAATTGTGCTTTCGGTAATCAGGGATTAAATATGTGGGTTTTTGTGATGTGGCCTACTGAAAGCTGAGACAGTGGCAAGGGCTCCGGATTTAATGTATAAAAAGATGGTTTAATACGTTTAATATTTGCTTCAGGTTTGGCATTTCTGGTTTTAGGATGAGTTTTGATGCATCACAATATATAAAGTACTAAAGTATAAAGAATTCTTCAATTGAAATAAAATTTTTGGAAAAAATCTCAATCTTCCTATTTCTATTAACTTAAAACATTTTAATAGATTTTCAAAAACTTGTAGCAGTCGTCATTTTAAAGCAAGTAAGTTTGGAAAAGATCCCAATTTGCATAAAATGTTAAAATTGGTTGTGACAAGCTGTTTTTTTTACTTCTCATGTGTATTAAAATGGCGAAAATTTTTGATTCTGGGGTTTTGACGGAAATAAATGTTTTTGAGCTCCAGGAATCCAAAAAAGTTGTTTTAAAAACTGTCAGTTTATATGTGTGTGTGCGTGCGTTTATCTAACATGAAATCTCAGGAACAACTGGACCGATTTTAATGAAATTGTACACATGTACAATTAAAAATTTATCCCGTCAAAAAAAATTTATTTTACGATCCGGAACCGGAAACGGAAGTTATACATGTTTTTTGGTGCCATTTTTTCAGTAATCTAGTTTTCTGTATATCTAATCGCAATCTGATAGAAGAACTTGTTTAGGCAAAGTTTACGGTTTTTTTCTAAACCTTCTTGCAAATAGCAGTCGTTTTGATTTTTTGAAATTTTCTCATTTACTGAATACGAGTTGGCAGTTGTCACTTTGGAAACAAAATTGTACAAATGAAAACTGTTAACTGAAATATATTTTCAAAATTTTTAAGTTTTCAAAACAGTGTTGCCCAAAAACTGTTTTTTTTTTGTTCGTAGACTCATAGACCTAGCGATGAACTACAATTTGGTTGGCGTTAAAGTCCGCTAATATCTCTGTGACGCCTTCTATGAATTTTTGAAAATTGAAAATGCATGTCTCTTTTATAAACTGGGTCCGATAAAAAATTCGTGTTTAGTCTAAATTGCTCATGAGTGATAGTAGAATAAGATTCAGTACTTTTTAGGTGCAGCAATATTTAGGGGAGTTAATTTTCGTTTCCTACCCAATTTTTGGCTTTAGTCTTTAGTTTTGTAATCCCAAAAAATCTTCCTTCCAAAAATTCAAAAATCGATTATGTTTATATTTTCAAAATTTTTAATGTTTTCAAAAAAGTGTTGCCCAAAAACTATTTTTTTGTTCGTAGACTCATAGACGTAGGGATGAACTACAATTTGGTTGGCGTTCCAGTCCGCTAATATCTCTGTGACGCCTTCTATGCATTTTTGAAAATTGGAAATGCGTGTCTCTTTTATAAACGGGGTCCGATAAAAAATTCGTGTTTAGTCTAAATTGCTCATGAGTGATAGTAGAATAAGATTCAGTACTTTTTAGGTGCAGCAATATTTAGGGGAGTTAATTTTCGTTTCCTACCCAATTTTTGGCTTTAGTCTTTAGTTTTGTAATCCCAAAAAATCTTCCTTCCAAAAATTCAAAAATCGATTATGTTTATATTTTCAAAATTTTTAATGTTTTCAAAAAAGTGTTGCCCAAAAACTATTTTTTTGTTCGTAGACTCATAGACGTAGGGATGAACTACAATTTGGTTGGCGTTCCAGTCCGCTAATATCTCTGTGACGCCTTCTATGCATTTTTGAAAATTGGAAATGCGTGTCTCTTTTATAAACGGGGTCCGATAAAAAATTCGTGTTTAGGCTAAATTGCTCATGAGTGATAGTAGAATAAGATTCAGTACTTTTTAGGTGCGGCAATATTTAGGGGAGTTATTTTCTCTTGCTACCCAATTTTTGGCTTTAGTCTTTGGTTTTGCAATCCCAAAAAAAATCTTTCTTCTAAAAATTAAAAAATCGATTATTTTTTCATTCCATTTCATCAAATCTGTGTGTAGTGCAGTAAACAAATTGGATTTATTTGTATGACGTGTTGAATGTGTCTTTTGCGGATTACTCGCAGTGCGTTCAGTATACAGGATGTATCAAAAACAGGTAAACATCATAAAGTCCATAGTTTATTACAGTATATACAAGGCGGAAAAAACCTTCGTTCATTAAAGGTGCCACTAAGGTAAGAGAAAATAATTTTTGCCCAAAATTATATAATGACCGGTATACAGAAAAAAACAAGACAGTTGAAAGCCACTGCAATTGTATTTTAAAAATATATCCTTATTGTACTGTTTATAATCTATATAGCTGTTATAAGTTATACTTAATCAGTTGAAAACCATTACAGCAATCAACAAATATTGATTGCAATTTATTGTCTATACAAAATGCAATTTAAAATATCATATATCAAGCAAACAACACTTTTCTTACAGCAGCAACAACAATAAATAGTAATTTTTAAACCGTTATTCGGTGCCAAAACCTCTTGACACCCATTACCATATAACCTCTTTCTGATTCGTCGTTTGGGGTCAAAGATCGAATGCTTAGGAGCATGCAAAATAGATTTACACAGCCAAGTCGTCGTCTGAAGTACATGACAAGAAAAGAACACACTGAAACTTATGTATTACTGTTATTACAGAATGCAGTCTGAGAAGTGACATGAATATTGATGACTGTTCTTAGCATGATAGCAGGTAGACTAATAAAAAAGTTCCACCTTCATTTTAATCAAAACACATCATAAATTTCCAGTGGCGTAGAAAATTATTTAATATTGTGCTGATGAGGTATGACTGATTTGTTTCGTAAAATATTATCACGACTGTAACAAGTTTCATTCATTGGGGAACTAAAATTACATCAAGCTCTGCAAAATTTCCTGTTTCCTTGCAGTACAACCAAACAAACACACCCACGTTAACTGCTTAATCCAGATGGTCACACGGGACCCATAGGGGCAACGCGTGCCGTTTCGATAGTCCATAATCTCCCAAATTCCACTTCAAACAATCTCCTTTCCGAGAGGGCTTGGTTGGTAGGTTGGTGTAATTGTAACTAACATCGGGGAAACGAACAAGCAAAGCAAGTGAAACGAACGCACGTAAGGGATATCAGTTCTAGTAAGCTCAGATCAAAAGAACCTAGAAATGCAGTTTCCTGATGAAATAAGGGGGAAAAAAGAGAGAAATTAGGATGGTGCGAAGCGAAGCGTGGATATTCTTTTGATGTTACCTCGTACTAACACCCTCTTGGAATTTGTAACTCGCTGTAGGTTCTTTTGTTAAATTATTGTTGAGTTTCGCAATTTCGGAATGAATAAATGTTACGTGTTAGGGTGCCGCGTGAAATAGAAAATGTGATTTTATTTACAATTCACATCCTGAAATATCGAAGCTTACGAAACGTCGGGTTATAAACGTTTTGAAAAATTTCAAATGTTTTATGAATTTATTGAAGGAAATTACTCGTGAAAAATGGTTGCTTTAGTCACTTTGAATGGAAAAGTGATACGTAACATTGATAATTCAAGGACGTCTTATTTTGTATTGTTAGCCCTGTAAAGATTTCGTTGCAGGCAGACTTTTACGTTTGATTAGCTTCTAGGGTATTTAAAATAACACCAAATGTTCGGTATGCCAAATAACTGGCCGAAAATTCGACCAATATTTGGAGCTTGCCGAATATTCGCCTAAATACAATATTAATTCGAGTCAACCGAATATTTTTTTGAGTTAGCCGAATATTTCTTCGAGTCAGCCGAAAATTTCTTCGAGTCAGCCGAATACTTTTTCGAATCCGCAAAGAATTTTTCAAAAAAGCCGAATATTTTTTTGAATTAGTCGAATCTGTTTTTGAGTGTATCGAATATTTTTTCGAGTCAACTGAATATTGTTTCGACTCGGCTAAATGATATTTTTGTTTGAATCCGAAAAATATTTTTCGAGTCAGCCGAATATTTTTTTGAGTCTGCAGAGTACGTTTTCTAGTCAGCCGAATATTTTTTCGTTTAAGCCGAATATTTTTTCGTTTAAGCCGAATATTTTTTTGACTGAGCCAAATATGTTTTTGAGTCAGCCGAATATATTTTAGAGTTAGCCGCATATTGTTTCTAGCCAGCCGAATATTTTTTCAAGTCAGCTGAATATTTTTCCTAGTCAACCGAATATTTGTTTTGTCATCAAATATTTTCTCGAGTCAGCCGAATATTTGTTCGAGTCAGCTGAATATTTTTTTGAGTCTGCCGAATTTTTTTTTAATTAGTCGAATTGTTTTTTGAATCTATCGAATATTTCTTCGAGTTAACCTAATATTTTTTCAACTCGGCTTAACAATATTTTTGTTTGAATCCAAAAATATTTTTGAGTCAGCCGAATATTTTTTCGAGTCTGCAGAATACGTTTTCTAATCAGCCGAATATTTTTTCGTTTAAGCCGAATATTTTTTCTAGTCAGTTGAATATTTTTTTGAGTTAGTCGAATATTTAGTCGAGTCAGCAAAATATGTTTTCTACTCATCCGAATATTTTTTGACTCAGCCAAATATATTTTTGAGTCAGCCGCATATTGTTTCTAGCCAGCCGAATATTTTTTTCAAATCAGCTGAATATTTTTCCTAGTCAACCGAATATTTGTTTTGTCGTCGAATATTTTCTCGAGTCAGCTGAAATTTGCTCGAGTCAGCTGAATATTTTTTCGAGTCAGCCGAATATTTTTTTGAGTCTGCAGAGTACGTTTTCTAGTCAGCCGAATATTTTTTCGTTTAAGCCGAATATTTTTTCGTTTAAGCCGAATATTTTTTTGACTGAGCCAAATATGTTTTTGAGTCAGCTGAATATATTTTAGAGTTAGCCGCATATTGTTTCTAGCCAGCCGAATATTTTTTCAAGTCAGCTGAATATTTTTCCTAGTCAACCGAATATTTGTTTTGTCATCAAATATTTTCTCGAGTCAGCCGAATATTTGTTCGAGTCAGCTGAATATTTTTTTGAGTCTGCCGAATTTTTTTTTAATTAGTCGAATTGTTTTTTGAATCTATCGAATATTTCTTCGAGTTAACCTAATATTTTTTCAACTCGGCTTAACAATATTTTTGTTTGAATCCAAAAATATTTTTGAGTCAGCCGAATATTTTTTCGAGTCTGCAGAATACGTTTTCTAATCAGCCGAATATTTTTTCGTTTAAGCCGAATATTTTTTCTAGTCAGTTGAATATTTTTTTGAGTTAGTCGAATATTTAGTCGAGTCAGCAAAATATGTTTTCTACTCATCCGAATATTTTTTGACTCAGCCAAATATATTTTTGAGTCAGCCGCATATTGTTTCTAGCCAGCCGAATATTTTTTTCAAATCAGCTGAATATTTTTCCTAGTCAACCGAATATTTGTTTTGTCGTCGAATATTTTCTCGAGTCGGCTGAAATTTGTTCGAGTCAGCTGAATATTTTTTCGAGTCAGCCGAATTGTTTTTTGAATTAGTCGAATTGTTTTTTGAATCTATCGAATATTTCTTCGAGTTAACCTAATATGTTTTTTGACTCGGCTTAACAATATTTTTGTTTGAATCCAAATATATTTTTGAGTCAGCCGAATATTTTTTCGAGTCTGCAGAATACGTTTTCTGATCAGCCGAATATTTTTTCGTTTAAGCCGAATATTTTTTCTAGTCAGTTGAATATTTTTTTGAGTTAGTCGAATGTTTAGTCGAGTCAGCAAAATATGTTTTCTACTCATCCGAATTTTTTGACTCACCCAAATATATTTTTGAGTCAGCCGAATATATTTTCAAGTCAGCTGAATATTTCTCCTAGTAAACCGAATATTTTTTTTGTCATCGAATATTTTCTCGAGTCAGCCGAATATTTGTTGGAGTCAGCTGAATATTTGTTCGAGTCAGTTGAATATTTTTTCGATTCTGCCAAATATTCGTATAATTCTTGTAGATAGGGGTTTTAACTTGGTTTCTTTTTAAACAGTTGTGAGGAGGGTAATGTAATAATCATAGTTATTTTCCAAAAATATGTAATATTCACTGAATGTTACTTATTAGATCACAGTAGACTAGCCGAATGTTCCGTGTTCAGTCAGTAACAACAATTAGTGATAGGCATAATCGAATGGTTTCAATACTCAAATGATTTGTTGTGGAATGATTTTAATAATCGATGTATTCATTCAAAATAATTATTTGGCTCCAATATGCGCATACATCTGAGCAATGTATCATAATTTGTAGATATTAATTTTAAATCCTAAATAAGTACTGTTTTTAAAAATGTTCCAATCGCATATGTGTGAATGTCGGTATACGAATTTAAAAATTAAATATCTAGAAAAGTAGCAATAATTTTATAAATTTTATTTTATTATGATTTATGAAGTAGATAGTGAAACCTTGAAAATTAGTTGCGTCAATTTCTGTTATTTTAAAAAGAAAACCGTTTCCTTATTGTTCAACGTGGCAGATGTAAATGTCAACTATACCGTCAAACAGCATTAGAAATTTTACGCAGAGTAGGCTAACAGTTTCAAAAAGTGCCAAGTATTTGAAAGGGTTAACAGTTTTAAAATTGCCGAGAGACTGTTCGTGATAATCCAGGAAGAGGAAATTCAATGCAATAAGAGTCATTTCTTTTAATTGAACGTGTTGTTGGTTTTTTCCACAATTCAAGAGAGGGCGATTTGCAAAGCTTTGCCACGTTTAGACTGTTCTTATAATGGTTCGTTCATTTAATTACTTAGCTTTTGTTATAAATTTAACGCTTAATTGGTATTAGTAATTTTTTTAAATTTGTAAGTTAATTGGCATTGACTTTTGTTGAAGGCGTTTAAAAGGTAATCGTTGTTTATTACTCTTTCAAATGTTATTTTATGGCTATAACACCAACAAGGTATATTTAAAATAATCATAATCGCCTCATTTTTTAATTTTTGTTAAAGCTGTATTAAAAAAATTTTAACAACGTAATTTATATTTATTACCACCAAAAGTTACCGTTTTTTTTATTTTATGCTTTTAACTTTTACTACCAAACTTTAAAATTTATCGATCGATCTAATTTAGTTTCTTCACAAATAATCTGGACTGTGAATCGATCTAATTAGCTTAAACGACGGTTCAATCTCAATCGGTCTCTCGTTCCGCCACGCGTTTCTAGGTATTTAAGAGAATAAAAACACAATCCCATTTTTTGCTCTTGATCCGGCTGTTAGAAGAAATCGAGAGTCCATCTACTATACAGATATGCTTCAATACCTCTTTTATTTGAAAAGAACAAAGCGAACTGTGTCATAATGGTCGAATGAAACGATCTCGTACTTGAAGTTTTTTTTTAATTATATAGTTGAAATAAAAGGGGATCTTATAGTGAACCTTGTTGAAATAATGAGAACTCTTGAAAACTTCCAGGGAATATTTTAAGTATTTAAAAAAAAACCTTGGCGATTTTTTGCGTTTTAACTGTCGCTTTTAAATCTTCCAAAGTTTTTTGATCGAAAATCGATGCAACGAATAGGAATAAAATTTAAATTATTAAGAACAGTAAAACAAGGGTTACCGCAGAAATTCTTTGTCATTGACAGAAGAATGGAACTGGAATTTCATTCTTTGAGTTTTGGTTGCCTTGACTGCATTTCCCATAGATTTTGGATTGGAGGACCTGATGGGGCGTCTTTTTTGTATAGAATTGACAAGCACCTGTACGGTTTTTATGTCGAGCCGCTTTGTGCTTGAATACATTGTCTACAGAAGTTAATAAAACTAGATGGCACATTAATGTTTTTATTATTTCTTTTTAGTAACATTATTTCAAGGAAAGTAATTTCAGACTAGTCGTAAATTTAATTGGTAACCATTATTTGTTGTCAAATTATTAACAAAACCGTAATTGAGTCTGCTGACATCTGTCGGAGGGAGTGGCGGTAGCTCAGAGGTTGGGCGCTCAGTCTCTAACGCTGAAGGTCTAGGGTTCGATTCCCCGCCGAAGCCATGCAGCAATAAAAATCTATGCCGCAAGCCGCCACTAACATCCCCCAATCCGGTGTAGGCTGCCGTGGGGTTTTAATGCCTAAAACCTTCTCTGGAATTTAGTCGTTCGGATTCGACGTTAAACTGTAGGTCCCCTGTACTCCATCTTAGCGCTAAGGAGAGTACGTGGCAGAGAAGAGTGCCGGTGCCCAGCAGTGGGACGTAAAGGCTGATTACGACATCTATCGGATAACTACAGAAGTAGCTTAAACTCTCCTCGCTTAAACATGGAAAATTAGTTTATTAAAATATTATAGCAGCAACAACTACTTTCTTCATTTCTAGGCGCCTACTTATACACATTCTGTTGTGAAGAGGAAACACTCGAACTGTGGAATAACAACACTTTAAAAATACAGCACCTTTCCACACAAGTAGCTAAACACCAGACACGTATTTCAACAGCAAAGCTATCATCATCAGTGATAAACTGACACTCTGTCAGTTTAGCACTGATGATGATAGCTTTGCTGTCAAAATACGTATCTGGTATTTAGTTACTTGGGTGGAAGGGTGCTGTATTTTACAAACATTATGTTGTGAGAAAAAATTGATATTTATTCTCTCAATCTAATAGTTGGTATTTTTTTATAATTCTATGGCACCCGATTCATGTTAGCAATGATGATGTTCGATTGTGAATCCAAATTACCTGTTTTAAATTGCCGGGTTATGCGTTTAACGTTATTGTGAGCATGTGGAATACGTGTGGTCTTCACGTGTTTAATTTTTATGGTGTTACATGACTCCGTTACCAGAAAAGGACGCCTTAAATTTTTAATTTCCCCTGTCAGATCAAGCGCTTTTTAATTAGTGTGTTTGGAAAGTTTTCATCTGTCGGATTTTCTTGACTAGAAAATAGGCGTGTGTGCTTAATAACATCATACGGGATTACGTTAAGTTGATCTGACACTGCTTAATTTGTAGGACGAAGAAGGAAATGTGTGGCAGAACGGTTTATTTATTTAAATTATTAATTTGAAAATTTTAAAAGTCTCAAAATCGGATTTAATGGCAGTGAATTAAAAAAATTCTGATAAGAATGCTTCAAAGAATTGAAAATTTACGGAAAAAATACAACGAAAGAAGTTCTCCAAAATTGACGTTTGGGGAAGAGTTCTAATGCGAAAATAATGTCTCCGATAAAAAAAGCAGGAAAAATGCTTTGAAAACGCACCAAGAAAAAACAGTTTTTTAGTGTTTTATTCCTGGAGTTTCCCATAGATGATTTTCTCGCAATCTCTTGACAGAAACGGTCTTCAAAGTCGATACCTATCGTTACAGAAATTTTCGTATCGCACAGACCTAATAATAATAACTTTAGGTTTTAGAAGTTACTTTTAAAACATTTTTCTATCTCTCCCTTTCTTGTTGCTCACTTTCTCTCTCCTGTACCTTGTTTCAATTATCTCTATCTATGCTTACCCCTTTTCCTACTCTCCCTATTCTCTTCAGTTGCTCTCCCTCTCTTCTTCTCCTCTCTATAAGCTCCTTCTTCTTTTCTCTCTCTTCTTTCACCTCTCTCTCCTTTATCAACCCCCCCCTGTTTGTACTCAGTCTTGTTACTCTGTCAATTATGTCTCTTTTACTGTATTTTTCCTGTCTTCCTCTCACTCTTTTCTGTTTATTTTTTGATCATTGTATCTCTTTTCCTCTCATTTCTTCTACCATTTTTTTTCTCTTGTTCTTTCCCCCCTCTTCTATTGATACCTTCTCTCACCCTTGCACTATTTTTCCTCCTTTTTCGCACTCGCTCTCCCTCTTACTTTCTCTCCCTTTTTCCCCTGTTTGCTCCTCCCCGTTTTTCTTTCTTCTTTCTCTACGTTCTATCTTCTGTTGGCTCTCACGTCTTCCTCTTTTTCTCTCATGATTATTCTTTCTTTTTAGTTTTCTCTTTCCTACAACAATTAAGTTTAGTATAACATTAATGCTTATTTTTTTTTAGGTAAGTGAGATGTAGCTGTTGAAACTTGGAATTTGTTGCTGCATTTTTCAGTATTGGTAAGTGTTCGTATATATGTATCTGTGATAAAACAATCGACTGTTTAATTAATCGATTATTTGATTAATCGATTATTATTTAATCAATCGATTATTCAAATGATCAATTAATCGAAATGGTTGACTAATTCACACAAGCAATTATTGTTTGTGGTTTGTTATTGTTTATGCGTTTTGATAATCGCACCTTCCTTGTCGTAAGCGTATTAACCAGCCATAAAATAAAAATAAGTTAGCTGACCACGTGGTCCATGTCCCACGTGTTTTAAAAAAATGTAATAAATAAGCTGTGCCAAGGCGCAATACATTTTGACATATTGGTGGAATGTTCAATAAAATTAATAATAATTATATGTAAAAGAAAGCGTGTGGCGTAGACCACGGGTTCTGCTAGTTTTGTAAATTAATTTGCGATTGCTTTAATTCTTGTTATCGTATTGCTAAATGCAAACGTTTGTTACTATTCTCAGTATTTGGTTCAGTAACGTGTGGTTTCTTTATTTGTAAATATCGCTTTAACACCGCCAAAACTCCACAAAGTCAAATTGGTTCATTCCCATTATATAGCCGCAAGTAAACCCCAGCTGGCTGAATTAATTTTATAAATGTATATTGTACATAATGTATTGCAATGATATGCGTGGTCTTGTAACTTACCAGGAAACAATTCCCTAAATGCCCGCAATTCATGCAATTCTAAATTATATTATGTATGAGACTCTTTGTTAACTTTCTCAGGGTCGTTATTTAGCGATTTAGATTTATTAATAAATAAATAAGAAATAGAACAAACACAAAACAATATCAACGCTACAACAACAAAAAAATTTAATAAAAACAAATTTTGAATGAAGTTTTTCGGAAAATCAAATAGATTTTACTAACTACTATCGTCCTTTACAAAAAAAACACTTATCTTAATGTCTCCTTATAGAGATGTCCTTTACCAAAGGCAAACGATGAATATCCAATTTCTATTTTACTAGTTTGCAGGTTCCTCAAGTAACCACAAACACTCGCCTTTAATTTGAGTCCTCCTCTGTATTGCTTTTAGGTTATTTTATACTTGGTTTTACCACCATCACCACTGGAAAAACTTTCTAGATCGCTTTATACTTCTGGACTTTCCACAATTCGTTGCTAATTACTTGTATCCTCTTCTTCTATATTCAAAATTACTTTTACATTCCTTTTAAACTCGTTTCTCCTCTTTATATTTCCAGGGAATATAAATTCTCTGTCTTTATTTACAAAGACGAGTCGTAACTCACCAAAACAAATTCTCCATTTTTTTCTTCCTTCTTTGATTCCCATTTTTTAACAAACAAGTAAATCCCATGACCATGAGTATTCTTTTATACGTTTGTGAAATTGACACTGACATCCATAATGACATTTATCGTTGCACATAAACAAAGAAGTCTAAAACTTCTTACAAATTAAACCTTTTGAACAATTCTAAACTAAATTATAATTAAAATTAACATAAATAAAAGTCGTATCAATCTGATTGTGTTTTTCTTTTCTTTCAGTAAAAACAACCTCACAAATATGAAAAATATAAATTATAAAAATTTATAACAAGAAATTATAGCAAAAATACGCAACCCTGATTTTAAAAGTTAGAGTATCAAAATCTTACAGTCTTTATAAATCTCCAAATGTAAATTGAACTGTAGCAAGCATCCCAAAAATTGCCTTCCAGGAACCACAATACCCCAGTCAAAACATACACCTCCAAATATCATAGCAGTATATGTTGGAGAATATCTGTTTGTCTAATTACTGCTTTTACTTGTTCATATCTTGGATTGTCTTATTTTTCAGTGATATTGTATGACATTTTGTAACACATTTTTATAAGTGCGTATAACCTTGACCGCGGAGCAATGAAGCTGGTAGATGCAGCTCTCGGCCGTGATGCGATGCAATACAAACAAATAAACATACCTTAATTTGCTTACCCCTATCATATAGCATTTTGGTATTGTACAACCAAAACTGAGCCGTATGTAATGCACGCGTAAATATGTGCGTTGTAGTAGTGGGGACCATTCACCAATAACAGTTGAGACAGGTGGAATGAATTCAGATTTAACATATAGATACTAGTTCAAAAGGTGAAATTTAACGTTCTCGTACGTTATCAACGATTCTGATGGTTTTTTAAATAAACTATTTCATTTTATTGAATATAATAATGTAGCTGCTAAACTTCGTCTTACAAAAACAATTTTAAAATAATTTTCGATTTGTTAATTCAAGTAAAAACTTGCCACTTGAATAAAGACACTTAATAAGCTCTCCACGTAAGTGCCTTACAAACACTTCCTGTGCGCCGGCTTTTCTCCAGATTAGCAACACGTGCCGGCTAATTATCCACACGCGATTGAACAAAATAATGAAAATCACTATTCAAATTTCTCGAAAATAATCGACAACCAATTTGAATAATAATAGCCCTCCTAAACGGTTATCTTCAGCGTTATGCTTGGGCCAATTATAATTTCACAAGAGTTACAAATTTTTTTATCTTGTTAACAATTGGAGCGGACTAATTAATATGTGAATGTCATACGATGTCGTGGATTTCTTCCACAAACTACCGCTCGTATATTCGGTCTATTTAAGTCGTTATGCTTGGCCTTCTCGAAGAGTCGCTTTATCTTAATTATATATACTTTACAAAACCGTATCTGGTAAGGTTAATAACTGGGTAAATTACATGTCTTGTTTATATATGAAATTTAAAATAGCATACAAGTGAAGTCAGTGTAAATAATTTTTTAGTGTAATAAAGGCGATAATTTGTTTTCTTTTTTTTACGAGTAGAAAGCTCTTGTAGTATTTAACACATTTACGCTGTGTTTAATTTTATTATTGCAGGAAAATAGAGTAATTAGTTGCAACAAATGTGCATTTATTTTATGGCTGTGATATTTGTGCATGGTACGATGTACAGGGTGCTCAAAAAGTGTCCAAATATTAATTCCACTAACTTATAGCCCTTTTATAAAAGAAAACCATGAACAAACGTGTTTTGTTTTGGTACAATCAATAATTGTGTTTTATTAGATTTTGTGGAGAGGCCGCGGTGGCTAAGTGCATAAGGATCAGCTTACCAACCAACCAGTCCCGGGGCGAATACCGTGTTTGACAAGGTTGTTTGTGCTCCTATGTGCAGGTTAGATGAGGGCGAATAACCCCTGGCAATTGATGCGCCCGTAAGGCATTTATGAAAAAAAATTAGTGGAAGACAAACATCAATTTTGTACCTTGCTCGCTTTACAAGGTCGATCCGCTAAAAAAAGAGGAGGATCGGAAAGGGGTAAATACTTCAATATAGGCGCATTAAAACAAAGAAGCTTAGATTCGTATTTTACGTAGGTTAAATAGCCAATCTGGGCATGCGCAATCTCCCTACCACCTCCCTATAATTCCTACCATTGATTTTTCATTATTACAAAAATTTACGAATTTTGACTTTAAAATCGGTATGAACATGTTAAATGGCAACAGAAACAACTTTTTATTCAGAAAATACCTCAGGTATGTGTCCTGGTCTCCTACCTGAACAGTTAATTGGTTAATTACCCCAAAATCACAAAATTATTTATTTGCAATTATAACACCATATGAGTGCTTCAAAAAATATGTGGGGGGGGAGCTTTATTTCATTATAGGCGCAATAACAGAAGAAGCTGGGATATGTATTCTACGTATATCATTATGCCCCCCTCCCTACTATCAAATAAATGTCTTTTTGTATAAAAGTACGTATTTTGGCTCCAATCTCAGTATTAATGTGCTAAATGACAATACGAGCTTTTCATGGAGTAAAATACATTTTAAGATTTCAACGGGGTGGTAAATTAAAAATCATTAAATATTCAAAATATTAAATATTGAAAAATTTACAAAAATTTAAAAATTTCGAATACTTCGCAAACTAGGAAAATTTCAAACTTTCAATATAAAAAGTTTTTGTAGTTTGTAAGTAATTTGCATTTTGTTTAAAATTCCATGTTTATAAAAATTTCAAAATTCAAAATTTTCAACATTTTGAATTTGTTCATAATTTTCGATGGTGAAGTTTTCCAGTCTCAATATTTTCAAAACGTTGGTTAAAAAAAAATACTGAAATTTCAAAATCATTGAAATTTTTAAAATTTCAAAATATTTGAAAATTGAAACATTTGAAAAATTAAAAACTTTGAGAAATTGTGAAATTGTTTTTATACCGATGGTATTATCATATCAGATACGTCAAAAACCAAGCGAAAGCCAAAAACTAAAAATAAGTAGTCACTATCTCGTTTTAAACCATTTTACCGGTGGAAAATGTCCCTCAAAGGTGTTTTTTTCTATAATAACGCAAATTTAGTTCCTACAATGTACACAGAAATTATAAAGTAAACATTGATAGAAAATGTATAGAAGAGACAAAACATATTATTTGACCATCTAGATCTCCAGACTCAACTCATGTACTTTGAAACGGTGTTTCTATATGAGTAGACTGGAAAAGGGAAAAAGACAAGACATTGATTGGCCATTTAAATCGCCGGACGTGATCGATTTTGATTTGTTTTTGTGGCAACACCTAAAAAGCAGATTCTACCAGGTTTCAGGAAAATGCACAAGCTGGGGTTAAAATCAGTTAAACGTTTAGAAAATGCTTTTCCTGGATCAGCTGGCATGCTGCGAATAAGGTGTTTGAATATGCAAGATTTCGGAATATTTATTATAAACGATTTAATTTTTTATAAGCAAACTTCTTAAACATTTTTTAAACAAAACTAATAATAATGCTAAAGCACGTTTGTTACTAACGTTCACACCAATAACCTTTTTCAAGTGCTTGAAAACTTGTTTATAATTACCTCACCACACTCTAGTGTAAAAGGGGTGAAACCCTTTACATTTCTAATTAACTTTCTCGTCACTTCAAGTGATTTTAATTGCCTTAAAATAATTTCCACCTAAATACATCAACATCCCGCTTAACAGCACCTTAATGTTTTTATTTAAATATTAATTTTTTTTTTAATATTTACATAATAATAATAATAATAATAATAAATGCCTTTATTTAACAGAAATTCAAAATTACAATATAAAAGAAAGTACCATATGGGGGCGAAGTTCAGCTATGAGCGCTGTGAGAAACGCCCGCTGCTCTTCCACTTAACCCCTACTTCGCGGAATGTTAATTATTTACATAATTAAATAATAATCAAAAATAATAAGCATTTAAATAAATTAAATTAATACGAGGAATGAAGAAACTGATGGGAGGGACAATAAGGAAATAAAGAGGGAAGGAAAAGTAGGAAGGATACAAATTCCGATGATAGAGAAAAGTCCTAGAGTGGCCACACCTTGCAGTGATCCTGTCAGACAGGGATAATTCTGCTCGAGTCGAGTTTTTGTTGGAATAATTTACTTTTAAAGATTTTAATAGGTGATATCCTGAGATTTAAGGGTAATAAATTATAATGGTACGTGATTTGGTAACTGAAAGAGCGTTTGAACATTTCAGTACGATGGAGTGGTGGTGTGAGTAATCCCTTAAATCTCAAATTTAAAGTGTGCACATCGGTGCGGAAAGTAATTTTTTGAAATAGATAATTAGGTTTACCATTAAGTACGATTTTGTGATACAAACTAACTGCATGTAGATGCCTGCGATTTGACATATTTAACCAGCGGACATCAAACAGTTTGTGAGAGATGTGATCGAATTTGCGTAATCCAAAGATAAATCTTAAACATGAGTTCTGCAGTTTCTGAATCTTTTCAGAATCTGCAGAAGTCAAACAGGGACCATACACAGAGTCACAGTAATTTAGTTTGGACAAAACTAATGAATCACACAAAATTTTCCTAAGTTCTCGTTTTAAAAAATGACGATTTTGATAGAGCAGTCTTAAAGTGTTATAACCACTACTGATACATTTATTGATGTGTGATGTAAATCTTAAGTCCTCATCAATAATTAGACCTAAACTTTTTGTTTCTTTAACTAACTTTAGCTCAGAGCCATCAATATGAATTTTAATTTGGGGTTCTAAGATATTTCTGTCGTTTTTTTTAGAGAATAACATTAATTTTGATTTATTTGGGTTTAATATTAAAGAATGTAGCTTGGCAATATTGAGAAGGGATTGTAGGTCTTCGTTGATTTTATCACAATTACTAATCGCCTCATTAGCAATAAAGGACCTGTATACCTGTGTATCATCAGCGTAGAAATGGGCTTTACTGTGTTTAATAACAGATTCGAAATTAGTTGTATATAGGGAGAAAAAAAGAGGACCTAAGATTGATCCTTGAGGAACGCCTATGTCAACTTCTACAAACTCAGACATATCATTACTATAAGTAACTGCCTGTTGTCTGCCGGTCAGATAGCTAGAAATAAGAGCAATTGCGTTGGGTCCTAAACCAAGATAGGAAAGAATGCGCAGTAGTATAGCATGACTAATTGTATCAAAGGCCTTTGAGAAGTCTAGTAAAACTAGGACAGTTGCCATTCCACGATCCAGGGCTCGAAAAATATCATCCGTTATAGTAAGTAATGCTGTGTGGCAGCTGTAACGAGGCCGGAAGCCGGATTGAGCTTCTGGAAGTAAGTTGTTAGACTCTATATAACGTCTTATTTGTGAGTTCATTACGTTTTCGATAATTTTTGAAAAGATTGGTAGTATACTAATGGGCCGTAGATCTTTAAATTCATTTGGGCATTTAACTTTAGCAATCGGTATGACCTGAGCTTTTTTCCAGGTTGCAGGAAACACGGCATTGGTTATACAAAAATTTATCAGATGTGTTAAAAAGGGCAATATGAATGGTACACAGAGTTTAATCATGTCTATACTAACACCGTCACACCCTACAGCTTTAGTTGTAATAGAACTAATTATTTTTAAAATTGCAATTTCATCAACCGGTACAAAACTGAAATTATTTTGTATGTTCAAATTTAAATTTTCGTAAAAAAGAGAGATGTTATCAAGGTTGGTTGCGAGCTTCGGCACTGAGTTAATGAAATAGTTATTAATTTGGGTGCAATCTGATAAGTGATGCGGAAGTTCAGTAGAATTACGGTTTTTACCAAGGTTTAGGAGCTGGAGGTCTTTCCAGATGCCATTCATATTTTTATTATTAAATTGCGTTTCAAAATAATTCTTCTTTTCTTGTCGACATACATGAGTTGTTTGATTGCGCAAGTTTTTGTAGCAATTCCAAGCTTCTTTAGTTCTAGAAATTCTAAATCGCGATAAAGCATTATCTCGCTGTTGCATCAAAAGTTGCAAATTATGCGTAAGCCATGGTGCCGGCGGTTTTGATATGCGTTTGGTGATTAACGGCGCGTGAATTTCAAAAAGTTGTAGAATATTAGAAGTTAGCAGCAGTGCTTTTGAATCTGCGTCGGCCTGATCATATATGTTGCCCCAAGGAATAGATCTTAAATCCGAAGAAAATTGATGATAGTTGATATTACGAATGGGTCTATACGTTTTATAGAACTGCTTAGCGCGAGGGACATTCCATATGATATTACAAAACACCAGATCGTGATCAGTCAACGCCCTATCAATGCTTATAACTCCTGCGTCCGTACTATTTAGATTATCATGGAGAAATATTAAATCAATCTAATTCTTTGGTTACTCTAAAATTATTTCCGAAATAATACCGTTAAGTCCGTCCTAATGACTAGTGTATGGAAGGGTCGAAACCCTAGCACAATAACTAATAAGTCGGACACATGTCAATGCAATTGAAGATAGATTACTGGTTTGTAAGGGCTTATGGGGCGTTGTTGCTGGCCTTGCCCGTGGGACTGTGGATGATCAATACTGATAGGTACTTTATCTGGCCAGATTACAGGCTATCGGCGGGCCATCATTTCCCTAGGGTCATCATGTTGCGCCGATTAGATGCTGGTTGTAGGGTGCGAGTGGATTAGGGGAGGTTAGAGCTGTTGGACGGGCTGGTGAACTTTAAAATTTTTACTAGTGATGTTTTGACGTGTTCGCGTGGATTTTAATGAGTGGGTGTATCATGATATTAAACTAAAATGAACGATTTAAAAATAGAAGTAAAAGTTACTATTATTGTATGTGGCTTGTTGTCAGTGGCAAAAATTTCAGTCATTTAGCCGCAACTTATCAAATTTGTTTTTTTAACGATTTTAAATGCTTTGGTGGTGTGTGAATGCAGAAATAAAATTCCGAAAGAGTCTTGGATAAAAATCAGAAAAAAAGACTCGGAGACTCAAAAAATGTCAGTAGAAGTACGTTCTGAAAAATGATGCCGCAGAAAATCCTATTAATAAGAATAGTATATACAAAAACAATTTTTTTTTGTCAATAATGATTTTTATGACGTCAGCAAACCTGTTTTTGACGTCACTAATACGGTTTTTGGTCAATAAATACGATTTTGA
Source organism: Ctenicera cuprea (assembly GCA_958336395.1). NCBI lineage: Eukaryota > Metazoa > Arthropoda > Insecta > Coleoptera > Elateridae > Ctenicera > Ctenicera cuprea. The sequence continues at coordinate 11,210,950 of OY284489.1, forward strand.
CGTTAGAAAATCGTCATCCTAAATAAATGATTTTTTGACGTCAACACGGCTTTAGCGTCAAAAATCTATTATTGGGGTTTATGACACACTTCAAGTCGTCTAATAATTTCTGACATCAAAGATTCATTTTGCCTAAACATCATATATTTTGTCGTTCGAAAATTGTTTAGGCAATTTAAAATTAAATAATAAGGCAACAAAGAAATTATTCGAAACCTATAAATAAATTACTGTCTGACGTCAAAACACGTTTTTTGTCGTCAATAATGAATTTTTTAACATGAACAATATACGTTGTTGACGTCAATAAATAAGTTTTTGACGTCACTTAATACCTTTTCGACGTCATCAATTCATCATGTAAATAAATAGATTTTTTTACTGTAACAAATATGTTTTTGACGTTAATATGTGCATTTTTGACGTCAGAAAATCGTCACTGTCAAATACGTTTTTGACGTCAAAAATCTTTTATTAATTCTCAAGTCGATAACGATATTCTGCCGTCAAAAATCCATTTTATCGTGCCAGAAAATCATTTCTCGGCGTCTGAATATCGTTTACGCAATTTAAAATAAAATGATATTCGTAACCGATAAGTAAATAATTATCCGATATCAATACATGGTTTTTTTGTCGTTAATAAATGAGTTTTTAGATCAATAAATGCGGTTTTGACGTCAATAATTACATTATTCACGACAATAAATGCGTGTTTAATTTCAGAAAATTGTCATCGCCAATAAAAAAGATGTGAACGTCAACATCATTTATTAATTTTTATGAATTTTTGACGTCGATGAATATGTCTCCAAAAAAATTATTTATTGACGTCTGAAAATATTTAATTATAGTGACAGAATAGCATTTTTGCTGGTTTAGTATTTAAATCTAAATTGTGCAAAAGATGTGCAAACTCTAACAATTTTTTTTGACAACAAAATATCTATTTTTGCCACAAAAAACAACTAGTAGACGTTACAACATCAAGTTCGTGTAACACTAATAATGTAATAGTAATTTTGTTATATTCCTACGTTAACAACAATTTTAAGCCGTCAGAATATCAGTTTTTGACATAAGGCAAGTACATTTTGACTTCAAAATATTAATTTTTAACGCTTGAAACGTTTCTTGACGTCAAAAACCAATTATAACCGTCAAAAAACTGTTTATTGGCGTGATAAATAATTTTTACAGATTTTAGTTTCAACGTTAACATCAAATACGATTTTGACGTCAACAAATAGGGTTTTGACGTCAAAGAATCGTCATTATCAATAAATGATTTTTTGACGTCAAAAACAAATTTTAACTGTCAAAGATTTTTGATCGACGTCACAAATAATTGTTTTTGGAATTTTGTTTTTTCTAAAATTTATGTTCTGTCCATCTAGGTTGTATCTTATTTGTAGTTCTTTTTAGAGATTTTGCTTAGATGTTGTTTTGAAAACCTTTTTTCTCTTTTATATTTATTGGAGTGTTTATCATAAAATCTGTATGTTTCAATCTTTTATTTTTGCAGACATCAACGATGTTTCTTGAATTTTATCTCTTTACTTTGACAAGGTGGTTTTACACAGTGTTGCTTGTTCCGTGCGTCTAAATGTTCAAAATTCAACACGCTCTGTATTTTTGCATATTCTGAAAGAACATCTATTTCTGAATAAAAAACTTCTAATAATGCAATAGTGGCCTGGCTAAAGTGGAAAATAAAAAAGTTATTGAAGAAATACGTTTAGGGCTATTTTAGGTTACCACTGTATTATAGAATTTTTTATATTCAGAACTTTATATTTCTTTCGGATTATTTAAAAATATACTGGGTGTTCCATTAAAAAGAGGTATTTTATGAAATAACTCGAAAAGTCGATGTTCAATAGCAATAGTGCGGATGTAATTTGATAATAATGTTACCATAAAAGAAACATTTTTATTTTCAGATAAAAAATGACAATAACAAACTAATTAGATAAAGTTGTAAAGATAAAAAAGCAACCATAATTATTACGGTTAACCATATAATTGGACTTGTTCCGAAATAACGATTTTAATTTTTTTATTGTGTAGATTATAATAATTATTTTAAATAAAGCTGTTTTTTTAATAACTGTCACTAGTATTTTCTGCTTTATTATCTTTATGTCACTTACTAATTAGCTGTATTTTTACTTGTACAATAACGCACGTAATCCTTGAAGTTCATTCTTAGTTATCTGGATTAATATTGCTTAATTTATTTTTTTTGGAACTATTATTTGTTTAGTTGAATATATTTCAAAATAGCTTATTTTTTTCATTTTTACGTTTTGACACAATTAAGAAAATGTATGTGGATAGAGCTAGAAAGTAAGCAATAACGAGTGAAAATTGAATGCAGCTTTCAGTTTCTAAAATCGAAACACTGAAAACACAACTTCTTAAAACTACTGAACTATGGTAATTTATTGATCATGTAACGGGAAATTACAAGAAACGGAAAAAAAATCTTAAGCTTTGATTATGAATTAACTCAACTGCAACGCCTACTTTCATAATAAAATAATATTCAATTACTTGCAGTGAAATGACACGTTTTGTAAAAAAAAGTCTGCTTATTAGTAACGTTTGACCTGTCAGGCACGAGTTTCTCTTACGAAATTTAACCCACCATTAAAACAACCATTAAACATAATTACAGTTTAGGTGGACATAAAAAATGAGGTAAATGAACGAAATGGTAATTAAAAATTTCGCAGTTTGTGATTTATAACTCCGTATAAATATGAAAGTATTTTCTTTTTATTACCATCAATATTAGAAACTTGAAAGCATAAATTTTCCGGCTTAACGTACAACTACCTCACACTCGCATCCGGGTCAGCGTTACACCCTTCGAATACCTTCTGGCTGTCCACCCACAACCGAATTCAAAGAGTGTAACACGATCGCGCTCGCTAGAAACCTGCAGTACTCCACCCCCGAATGTCACAAGGGAAGTAGCAACAAAGCTTTCCGAAGAACACATGTGCGTCGTCACTATGGGACAATCGTCATGTGTTCAGGAAGACCCAGATTTAACTTATCCGAAGTGGGAACAGGTCAGAGATGCAACCACTTTAAGCTCTTCTTCCTGTTACGGTCGTTTGTCGTTTCAACCACCGACATCTGCAGAAGGGCCTTGAATTTGAATTCTAGGAAAGATATTTAGACTGAAATTTAATATGTAAAAAAATTGATACGGATTTTAAAAATCTCAAAAGAAATATGCCAATCAATTTAACACTAAGCCCTTTAGCAAGTGATTTTGTTCTTGCTGATTCCAGCAAAACGGTGTTCCTTTCTTCGGCTGAAAATGGTACCATGGAAAAAGGCGCCGAAAAAAATGTGCCTCCGGGAAAAATAAAGCACAGACAAAAAATGCTGGTTAAAAAAAATTCGCGCATTGTTAGCAAAATTTAGATTCGATTTCTAAATGTTTGTGTAATATATTATAAATAAATTGAACCTATTGTTTTATTTTAAATAATTATTTTTGTGTCAACTATTTTCGTTTTAGTGTCTTGCATACATAGGCGTGACAATGGGGATGGTTGCATGCTCAAATGCCCTTCAGAAATCTGTAGAATTATTCAAAATTACTATGTTTTTGTAATTCCTAAATTAATAACAGACACTGACATATTTTTTTAAGAAAGCAATATCAATATAAGCAAAGTGCTTATTTATTTTATTTGTTTGTTTCAAAATTTCAATTAATTAGACAATTCGCTACATTATCCGTTAGATAAACCACTCCTATACCATTCGTGTATATGCAAAAGTAATCAGGATAAGTTACTCAAACTTCCTGCGTAGCAAATCGTGTTTACTATGCTTAAGAAATTTTTTTTAAATTTTTATGGTGAATAAATGTAAGCAAACTACTCATTTGTTTTAGGTCATATTTTTAAAAATAAAATTAATTTGACAGTCGACTCTTAAAATAATTCGATATACCTGTCACACGCGAATATCACTAAAACTTTTTGCATACACTGCTTTATTATATTGCGTTTGTAATAGTACTTAGATTTAGTAATGACACAAAAAAGCTAGCGGAACACGTGGGCTATGCGTAACGCTTTTTTGGTTAATTTGTTTTATTAATAATTAAGCTAATTAAATAGGTGCTAGCGGAACCCGTGGACTACGCTCCACGGTTGTTTTGTAAATTTCTTTAAAGAAATAGTACGCCGTGGCGAGATGTTAGACATGTATTTAAGACGTCTAGCAGTACTGTATATTCTCTTAAATGTCGGCAATTATGGAAGAATTGCAGAACTGAATATGGGTAATTACTACAAAATCATGTGAAAGTTTATTCTTTGGGTGGAAACCCGTGATCTAGCGTACCAGCGATTTGTTTTTTACTATGTTATTATCACTATGTTTGCGTTCTTATTGTTTTTGGACATTTTGTAATATTTTTCTTTTATAAAAAACAATTATAATTAAACACTATATCGCATTTAGGGCTTTAGATGTTAAGTTTCAAACCATTTTCACGTACAGCTCTTCGCTAATCAATTCTGCCACGGTAGGAAAGGAGGGGGGGGGGGCGCTTTGTGTTTCGTGCCCCGGGTTTAAAATCTGATGTTACACCACTCTACTCCAAATGAGTAAATTTGTTTTGGTAAGTTTTACCAGGGTGGACTGACCTATCACGATGACATGACGACATAATTTATGTAAAACATCAAGTATGTCATCTTAAATGACGTTTTGATTCGGGTTAGATTTCATCAAAATAGTAAAGACATGCGTTTTACAATCCATAGCCGCCCTGCCAGGACTGAACTTTTTGAAAAATTCTTAACTGTGTTTTTTTTTATTTTGTTTTCTATTTTTCTGTTTGCCGTAACAATAATATTTAAGAAATAATTTTTTAATAAGGAAAAAATAATATGTGTAAATGTTTTTGTGAAAACACTATTTTAAATTTTTATTTAATTTATTTCCCACCTAAGACTAGATTATTGTTGTTAATTATTTTACAAAAACTTACAATTATTGGTTTTTTTCCTAACAAAATAAATTTAAATTAATTTATGACAAAAATATTAATCTTAAACAATTAAAAAATTACAGTTACAAGAGTATGACCTGCGCAGACGCTTTACGTTTAGAGCTCAGCAACCTGAATTTAATCTACCCAGCATCGCCGTAATTAAAACATCATTTATGTTAATGCAATTATTTTATATAAACTGATACTTCATATATATAACTACTTTTACAAAATTTAATATTTAATAAAATAACACAGTTTTTGCCATTATTTTAATAGAAACGGAAAATGAATTTAAAAAATATTGAAAGCGCTTGCGATGTAGTTGATTTTGTAAGGAACTTTCTAACTCAAGATTTGCGTAGATGGTAACAACACTTTTATCATTATTTACAGTTTAAATGGTTCTAGTAATATGGTGCGCCTCTATGAACTAGCTGTTCGTCAACGTCCTCACGAATTCTTTTCAAATAATGAGCACCCCGACATCCAGACTTTCTTTATGGAGAAGTATTTGGAACGTAGAGCTTAACAAAATTAACCAAATAAAACCTCAAAAATGGAGTTAAATCTTAAATATCAGCTAAATACTCACAAATTTCCTTCATAGTGTTTTTCAATTCATTGATAAGTAAACAGTTTAAATGTTTAATTTAAATTGTAAAGACACTTACGTTCTCACAATTTATTCCAGAATATTATGTAACGTATATAGGAAAGTTATCAAATTTTGATGAAAAAGTTACCACCATGTTATAGAAGTAGTAAAAAAAATAAAACTTACAGCTACAATGTACACGATGTTTGTAAATTTGTTAATAAGTTCAAGCTTTATTTTGTTGAAGTTCATGCTAATATAAATAAAATCATAATTAAAAACTATCACAGATAATTATTTTACCTTTGTACGTATTTCGACATGTTTATATGTCTTTATATCTTGCCTTTGAAAATGACATGTAGACATGTTGAAGTACGTATAAGGTTAATATAAATATTTGTTGAAGTTGTTAGTTATTATTTTATTTATTTTTTGTAAAGGTTACGGTTTGATGGAATAATTATTAGCAATAGAATAAGATTACAAACTGTTTGAACACCCTGTATATGTGTGTGTATTTATTTGACACATATGGTGTTTATATTAAATAAACAATGTTTTTTTTAAATAAAACTATTATTTAGAAAAATTATTTTAGAAAAAATTGAGAGGCAAAATATGGCAAACGGAAATAAAATTCATCGGGAAAATATCTACCAGAGCAAAAGTCACCAGCAAAAAAATAAGTGGAAATAAAGTCATAGGAAAACAATCACTCTGAAACTTATCGCAGAGTAAGCTACTAAAAAAATCATCAATCAAGAACATTTGCAATGGTCGCCCGGAAAAAGTTCTTTAGTACAGTTGATTATTATTAATATTTATTTTATTGAATAATGATTTCAAAAGTCTAACTCATTTTTTTAAAGTGCTCGATTTAAGAGTTTATGCAAATCAAAATTTCTACATACTTCTGAAATTTTAAGCTAAATTTTATTTTGTTGTAAAAACCAATTTTATATTTACTTTTAGACGAAAATAGAATTGGGATGCAAACACAAAAATTGCATTTTAAATACAGGTTCTTACGAGCATAATTTAACAAAAAAGGCCTGTTTTTCGAATGATTGTTTTCTGGTGAATTTACTTCTGGTGGTAATTTTTATTAGCGTCTAGTCGGTTAGATAACAACTGTTCTTACTTATTATTGGTGCATTTCTATTGCGCACGCATTCAATTGGCACTTTTTTAGCGATAACCGCCAAGTTCGTAGTGGCACAGATGGATATGCGGGTGTGTTCGGGTGTACTGCTTTTTTACTGCATAAGTAGTTGTGCGGTCGAGTCTCAGTTGGGACCAAAATTTTTTTTTATTTTATAGTTTTTTTATAAACAGTGTTCTTGCTTTTTGCTGTTTACGCGAGGTTTAGGTTAAGAGCAGTTATATTTTTAAAGAAAAAATACGAAGACAAATTTGCATTCACTAACTGATTGACGGCATACTAACTGCGCAAGTCCGACCGTGCAGGAGTTGCGCAAGTCAGGATCGATGGGGTATTTTTTCTAGAATCCCAAATATCAGGTGGATTAAAAACAAATGAAAATAATCAAACCAATAATAGATTAGCCCAAGTATAATCCGTTTTTCAAAATGGGGTTTTTAATAAAAAAAAAATAACATAAAAAGCTGTTTGAGAACTACTGAGAATGATAGAAAATACGTTTAAAGTCTACAATGTCTACAATACATAAATTGTAATTAAAATCCAATGTGGAAGAAAAAGTAAAAACGTGCCTCACAGGTGATAAAAACTTCCTGTACTTTAACTATTTAATTCAAGTTTTGGTATTATCCTGCAGTATTCAAACAATTTTTTGACAAATTTTCAATAATTCTTTTTTTGGTAGCTTAAGGGTCTTTTTTAACAAACAAATGTGTTTTTCTGGGTTATATAGACTGTAATTTACTGTTGGTTGTAATATTTTTAGCTATTTTTGGTAATGTAATAATATAAGTTAATGTTTTGCTTCTGCTTTTTATTTACATTTTTATTTTTTTATTAGACTTCAACTGCTACATGACTAAGCCGGGGACTCGAACCCGGGATCGGTTGGTTGCTAAGTGAACAGTTTGCCCACTAAACGACATCTGCCCTTGAATTTAAGATACCTACTATTTTTGTTTTTTCAGTACGATGTATTATGATTACGATAAATACTGAAATCATAATCTGGATTTCGACTTATATTTTCCGGTAATTTTATTCTTCTAACTTTATTCCGGAACTAATGTTTTTCAGTGCTTTACCTTTTCTTCGAATTATTTTCTAGATTCAAAAACAGCCCCTTAGGGTATTTTGTTTTGTATATTTTTTTGTTTAGTTATTTACAAGCACTCTCAAGCTTTAAATTGCATTTTCTAACGGATAGAACAAAGCCCAATCAAAAAATTCCAAATAAAACATAACACAGTGCAGCGCAATAACTCTTCATAAAACTCCCGAGGGCAATAAATAATTAACACATCAAAAGCATATTAGGTTTGTTTCAATTTATATTTCATAGAATCATATCCAGTTTGATATCCAGAGGGTTGGCGCCCTAACTCGTGGGGGGTTGCATAAGCCCGTTCAATAAATGGTATCACCCTGTACTCGAATGTATTTCGATTTATTTTGCTTAAACGTAAGACACGCCATTTACTCCATGAAGGGGAAATGAAATGGATGCATTTTTTACGATCTAGACAAATAGAGAAATAAATCCTAGAGACTAGAGAGGTGGTATCTGTTTCTGACTCACCCGTTAATGCTGCTTGATGAAGAAGGTACTCGTGTAGGGTTTCCATGCCGATTTTGATGAAAAACTGGAGTAGGATGCTTTCTGACGTGTTTAACATGCCCTTGCTTATGACAATTTGTAAAGAAATGAAGTGCTTTAGGGTGGTGTGCAAGGGTGTAAATATGAGAATGGTGTTGTTTCGATATGTATGAATGAATTTTATGTTTATTGATACAAGATGTTTGATCTGATGTTTCGTTCCCTTGTGGATTTTGCCAATTTCTGTTGTCATGACAATTTGCGATTCAATTTATGAGCGAATTTGTATGAAAATGTGGGGTGAAGATTGGTAAAATGAATCGCACATATGGAAGTGTTCAAAATTTTTGTTTATCAAGAAAAATGTGCTGGTAAAAAAGGAATAATTGAATAAATTGTAATTTCACGGTAAAAATTGAAATATAAAAATTTTACTTTCAAAATAGAATTTTAAATTTTAACTGAAATTTCACGATTAAATTAAAACTCCGAATTTCGAGTTAAATGTTGGAATTTCTATATTTTTGTTTTTTAATTTTTGATATAGCCTCCAACGCTTCCATTTCTACCATTTTTAAGGTATATCCAAACATAATTTTTGTAGGCTTTCTCAAGCACTGTATTTGTACACAAATAATGTTATTTGAAAAAACTATCAGTAGTATAATTGTTTCAAAAATAATAAATAAAAATATAGTATCTTCAATATTTAATTTTACAAAAAATTTCGCGGAAATAGGTTTATAAAATTTTAACAAAGATTTAAATTTAAATTTAAATTACGTCGTTTTTATTTGTTGACATATTTTTTTTAAATCGCTTAAATAACTGGCCAATGTTGTGAGTTATATGAAGATATTATAAATTATAAAATAAAACTTCAAGCCTTTCTTCATAAATTTATTATATAGATCATGCTATATGTACATTTCGATTACGATGTAATCATCTACAGTAGCAAATGCTAACTAACTCTAAAATCTAAGGCTGAAGCAAACATAACGGAAATTTTTTAAGAAACATTTAAGAAACGTTTACGGACTTGTGATTTATGAGATAACGGTATCCAATTACACTTCTAAGGGCAAAAAAGGACAACTTGTGAAATTTGCAGGTCAGTTTTCTGAAGTTTAAATTAAATCTAGTAAACGGTTATTTAAGGGTGACAAATCAAAATTTAAAAGGTCGTTTTCGTGTTTTTTCATTTCAATAGCTTCTAACATATTTAAATTATATCCTTTACTTGCCTTTAGAAGTGAAAGGTTATGGGTATTGAATTTATGACCTGTATCTGCAAAATGGGCAGCCAAAGCGGATTTGTCAATATTATTTATACTTTCTTAAACAGTGTAAAAAATTTAACGTATTTCCGAAATTTATGAAAGTTAAAGTGTGTAATCATGGCAAAGACATTTCCAAGATCATCACAAAAATGAAAATTAATTGGTTAACGTTTGAAATAGGAGTTCTATACAATAAGAAGGACAATTTAGAAACTTCAGCTTACAAAATGCATTTAAACCTCTCTAACCACTTCTCAGAAATGGAATGGAATAATTTCGAAAATAATTTATACCAAGTATTACATAAAAAATTGCAGACTAAAACCCGTAGAATTAATAAAAAATTAAATGCTTTAATCAAAAACACCAAAAATGTAAAATCTCAACATGAAGTAAACATAGTGCACAATAAAACCGATATTCAATTCTCTCAAGCAGAACTAAATTTGCTCAACAAAGGCTTAAAACATACGCTCCTTCCTTCAAAGTTACCAATTGAAGATTTTTTGAATGATATTGAATGTTCCATAAATAAATTATCAGAAGGTGATGCCGAAATTATCAGGAAAGAATCTTTTACCATCTTAGAAAAATCGACCTCATCCAACAAGAAACATGCAGCTTACCAAGAATTCAATATTATAAGAGATTTAAAAAATAGAAATTGTTTTTACTTGAAAGCAGATAAAGGTAATTCTATAGTTATAGTAAATAAAGAGGACTATTTTAATAACGTTTGTTATATGCTAGATAATGGTCCATATGTTGAATTAGCAAAAAATCCCATTAATACTTACTCTAAAACATTTTTAAATACTGTTAAAAGTTGTAATAATTTAATCTCTGACGATCTTATTTTTAAACTTAGGCTAAGTAATCCTGTCATTCCAAAAATGTATTGTTTACCTAAGAAACACAAACCTGGCAATAGTTTTAGACCCATTGTTTCTAACATTAACTCCCCAACTTACAAATTAGCAAAATTGTTAGTGAAAGAATTTAACAACCTCAAGTTTGAGAATGATCTAACAGTAAAAGATTTACTAGATTTAATAGAAAAAATTAAAAACATTCAAATTCATACTACTGATATTTTAATATCGTTTGATGTCATTTCTCTTTTTCTAAGTGTGCCAATATCTGAAACTTCACTAATGCTAAAAAATTTATTAGAACATAACGAAATAGAAAATGACAAAATTAACGATTACTTAACATTGACCAAATTGTGCATGGATCAAAATGTTTTTAACTTCAATAAAAAGTTTTACAAACAAATACAAGGTACGGCCATGGGAAACCCCCTTTCACCATTTATAGCAAATTTATTTATGAATTTTTTCGAGAATAGTATACAGAAATCAGCCCCCCAATTTCCGAAATTTTGGTTTAGGTACGTAGATGACATTTTTGCTATAATTGACAATAATTTTAATTTAGATAATTTCTTATCGCATATAAATTCTCAATACTCTTCAATCAGATTTACTCATGAAACTGAACAAAATAATCAGTTACCTTTTTTGGACATTCTCATCATTAAAGAAAATAATACATTAGCTTTTGACATTTACAGAAAGCCCACACACACTGATAATTACATACAACAAAATAAACACCCTCTTCCAGCACAAAATCGCGGTATTCCATAGTTTAGTCCACAGATTATTGACAGTACCACTTTCAGAAATCAGGTTCAATAAAGAATTACAGCACATACGGGAAATTGCTGAATCAAATGGATACAACAATAATATTATTAAAAAAATTTTAACAAAACACAAAAGAAAACTGTTTCGGCAAAATTCTACTACATTTTCACCTGAACCAAAAAAAAGGCGTTCAAAAAACACAAATTCACTTACCACCCAAAAATAGAAAGAAAATTCAAAAATTTATTTAAAAAATTTAATATTGACTTAGCTTTTTCAAATAACAAAAACCATTTGAAAACTTTACTCGGCAACACCTTGGATAAAGAAAATGATAATGACAAATCAGGCATTTACCAGATTAAATGTAATAATTGCTCCAAACAATATATTGGCCAAACTAAGAGAAAAATAATTACGCGATTTAAAGAGCACACCTATCATATCAAAAATATTAATATTGACAAATCCGCTTTGGCTGCCCATTTTGCAGATACAGGTCATAAATTCAATACCCATAACCTTTCACTTCTAAAGGCAAGTAAAGGATATCATTTAAATATGTTAGAAGCTATTGAAATGAAAAAACACGAAAACGACCTTTTAAATTTTGATTTGTCACCCTTAAATAACCGTTTACTAGATTTAATTTAAACTTCAGAAAACTGACCTGCAAATTTCACAAGTTGTCCTTTTTTGCCCTTAGAAGTGTAATTGGATACCGTTATCTCATAAATCACAAGTCCGTAAATGTTTCTTAAATGTTTCTTAAAAAATTTCCGTTATGTTTGCTTCAGCCTTAGATTTTAGAGTTAGTTAGCATTTGCTACTGTAGATGATTACATCGTAATCGAAATGTACATATAGCATGATCTATATAATAAATTTATGAAGAAAGGCTTGAAGTTTTATTTTATAATAAATAACTGGTGTTAATAGACCTCATCTAACAGTAAAATTAAGCCACCACAAACACCACCCAGGCTGGAGAATACCGAGAATAAGTTTTCTTTTTATACTTCTAAATGTTCTTGATATTTTATGCCTTTTAATATTTATTAGTATAAAAGCCATTGCCAGTAAAAGCTTGTTACATTTAATTTATGACTTTTTTGAACATGTGAATGTTATACTTACGCTTTCTACAATTTATAATAACATTAAAATCTGGTTTTAAATTCTACGTTAAAAAATGCATAAAAATGTTACTTTGTTTACTTTGTGTGTGACTAGCCATTTTCCAGAAAATTCCATTTAAACATTTTTCTGCTTCAGATGAGATAATACTTTTATAACTTCGTACTTAATCAAATTGTTATAACAAAACAGTAACAACCATTTGCATAGCCGTTATTGTTTAAGAGCTGTAATAATTTCGTTTTCTTATTAGTCAATTACCTCTAACGTTTCTGCATTTAAAGTTAATAAATAAGTGTGAACTACAAAAATGTTTTATCTCATTTTACAGCAGAAAGGTGTTTAGTTGGAATTCTCAAATCTCAAAAATGAACTGAACATGGTCAATAAATTAAAGATTACAAAAATTATAATACAAAATAAATAAAAATGGCCCAGCACTCCTCAGTTTCGGACGCCTCTGGCTTAAATAATTTCGGATGTTATTAGGTAGAGGTTACTAGTACTAAACCGTGTTCCAAATTTCAATCCATCCATCCATACATATATAAAAGCTCAAAGGGTTTTCTTCTCCGGTACCTCCAGCGGCTACCGCTTCACCAATTTGGACGATTTTTTTTTCAATGAAAGGTCTCTATCCTCAGATGGAACATGAAACATTTTTATATTTTTATTCTACGTCGATTTTTCAATAATAATTATTTTAATTTATAATATATATGAAAGTCTGCTAAACGCGCTTTACTTGAGGCGACATCTACACCAACGTCGCGTCTCCCTTATGGAACTAATGCATCACATGACTTATCATTTAGCCGGTTCTGCCAACGCTCAGTCTGTCAGTGCATTGTGCGCTGGGGTAACACTAGTACCTTATAATGAAGGGTGTCTAAAATGTATTGTAAAAAACTAGCGGAACGCGTGGGCTATGCTTCACGCTTTTTTAAAATAATAACTTAACTACTGTAGCTAGTGTAGCGGACCGTGGATCGTAGTCCTAGTATTATGAACTTTATACTTTATATTGCTGTAATTCGATATAAATCGATTTTGACAAATTTCTACGCCAGAATTAGAGAGGAATGGGAAAAGTTAACCTCCTAAATATTGCTGAACTTAAAAATTAAGTTTTTATTCTTATTCTACTATTAATCATGAGCCCTTTAGCTGTAACAGAAATTTTTAATCGTCCTCCGATTATTGAAGAGAGGGGCATGAATTTTGACCAATAATTTTTTGGCATTGCCCAAACTTTAAAAAATATTTTCGCTACATAGTTTTTATTTGTAAAAACAATCTTTTTTTTTACAGTAACATTGTGTGTCTCTGCGGCTGTTGTGGTAGCAAAATTGATCCCAATCTGTCAACTCGTTTTTGCGTAAATAGGCGTTAAAGCCAAAAATTTACCAACACCGTAGCCATTTTAAAGGTAGAGTGCTTGTAAAAAACTTTAAAACTATCTTAACGCCTTCTTTCCAATTCTGTTGTTATACATTGTTGAAATCCCGTTTGTGAAAGGAATGCTACCAAAAAACAACGTTGTACTTAGGTATACCAAATTTCATTAAAATCGGTCCAATAGTTTCCGAGATTTTAATTGACACACACGCGCGCACATTACAGACCGCTGTTTTTTAAAAACCACCGTTTTGTGTTCCTAGAGGGTCAAAACAGGTTTTTCCGTCAAACTGTCATATTTGAAAATTTTCGTGATCATAATACATTTCTATACTAAGAGTATGGGAAAGTACAAAAGCGTACGGGTTCAGCTAGTTCTTTTTAAATGAGTTAGTAATGTACATGTACAGGCTTGCCGCCCAGCGGGAAACGTATTGGGAGATTTGAAATAAAATGTTATAGCTACTTTAGTTTTTTGCCTTTTTTAGCAAAACATAGCATCCTCTGTAATACAACTTGTTTATCTGTTATTAAAAGAAGTTGTATAAAATATGCTGTGCGAGATCCTCATGTCGGGCGATAAATACACATTTCCGACCTGCTAGATTCATAAATAATCAAATTACACCAACAGAAGTGACTGCAAACGTAAACTTTAACTGTAAACAATCAATAAATTGAGCGTTATATTGATAAATCTTTCTGAGATGTAAGATTTAGCCGTTTTGTTATGGTGAGACAGTTGCGGATTTAATATATAGATATAATTTTTATTTTCCTTTTTTAGGGGACCTTAGCTCCTTTCAGAAGCATTTTAGGACACATGTTCATGGGAACTTTTTTTCTTAAAATGGCCTAAATAATTACCTCCTGAAGTTTGTCCGTGCAGTTTATATACACCCTGTATATAAAGTTTACTCCTTTGATGATTAAACATCGCTTTTGGTTAAATCCCGATTACCGAGTAAAAACGTATATTAATAACAAAATTACAAATCAAAATCAGGCATCACTAAGGAATTGGGAGCGCAAGTATTGTCGGTGTTGGTAAACAACTCCTTGAAAATTTTGAATTTGGTATTTTTTACAAATAGAAAATACCTATTTATTATAACAATTTACTTTCTTAAGAATAATCAGGAATTGTCAAATTATTTTTGTAAATGTAAAAAAAAACTAATCATCGACAGGACGTGGTTGTTTCAAAGGCGGCTGCGATTAGTTTTTATTTGATCGCCCTGTATAGGAAGATATTATTTTAGGTGCTTTGCTTTTGCTGAGTGAAATAAGACTGTAACCGGAAAACAAATTGATAAAGTAAACTCCGGAAAATGCCTTGTAATAATTGTTTTACAAAACAGTACTTTCCACAATAATGTTTTAGGAAAAGAAACGCGTTGTGAAACGGTCACAGAAGAAAATGAAAATAGGGGTAACCGTACGCCATTCGAAAATGCGAAAATACAGCAAAGCTTGGTATTAAGCTTAATAAACTTTCAACATTTATACCAGAACTGAATTAAAAAATTATTGTATAAAATTACGAAAACGTGTTGCATAGAATCACATTTTAACATTTAATTTTGTGTTTTAAAGCTACAACATTGTCTCTATAATTTTGATCAGCTGATTATAAACTATTGCTTCCACTGTAATCTAAACTCTTCATGGTAGTAATTAAAAATTTTAAATATTTATTTTTCTTTGTGTTTGTTTTACCTCCTAACATGTAATCAAAATGGAACTAAAAAATACAAAATAAATCATTGCAGTTGGATACTGAAACCCCACACCTAAAAAATGTAGGAAACGGAATAGCTGACATACATAAAATAGATACGAACCTTTAGAGTAATCTGAAATTCTAAAATTAGTTCAAATCTGCACATGGGTGCCCTGCATATGCATACACAAAAAACATTCAAAAAGGTATTTCCTTTCCCAATAAAAAACACCCACATTTACTTACAATCACTGACCTATATCTCCTTTCATTTTTTATTACTTTGCTATTATTAGTTCCAAAGTGGTTCCAGATTTCCTGGCCTACCCCACGTCGGCGGTGGCTTCCGCTTCCTCTTTTATTTTTATTTAAAAAACATACCCTATTCCTTAGTGAATAAAACAGGGCGCATGTGCTCCCTTTTTAATTCTACGTATTCTGAAACAGGTGTTGTATTTCCTTAAACTTTGTTATGCAGACACGAATGGTTGGTTACCATTGAACGCACAACTTCAGAATAAGGGCTAAGGGTAAATGTTAAAACAGGGACGTTTTGCCTTAAGGGAGTATTATTTTATTCATCAACAAAAGGTGGAAATTACGCTAATTTGTAGACTTACGAGACTTAAACGTAAATTAATTTACTCTTACTTGCATTAATTTAAAATAGAAATAAAAAAACGACACAGTGGCGTAGAAAACAAATTCGAATCCTAGTCATTGACAAAGATTGAATTTAACTTTATTTTACAATTAGTTTTATCACGGTTAAATTAAAAAACAATCGGGTTATTATTGAATTACGAAAAGTTGTTGCATAGTTACGAGTGTGTACTTTTTGCATTAATTTAAAACTGAAATAAAGGACGACACAGTGGCGTAGAAAAAAAATTCGAATCCTAGTCATTGACAAAGTTTCAATTTAAATTTATTTTTCAATTGGTTTTATCACGGACGAATTAAAAAATAATTGGGTTATTATTAAATTACGAAAAGTTGTTGCATAGTTACGAGTGTGTACTTTTTGCATTAATTTGAAACTGAAATAAAGAACAACACAGTGGCGTAGAAAAAAAATTCGAATCCTAGTCATTGAAAAAGTTTCAATTTAAATTTATTTTTCAATTAGTTTTATCACAGTTAAATTAAAACAATAATCGGGTTATTATTAAATTACGAAAAGTTGTTGCATAGTTACAAGTGTGTACTTTTTGCATTAATTTAAAACTGAAATAAAGGACGACACAGTGGCGTAGAAAACAAATTTGAATACTAGTCATTGAAAAAGTTTTAATTTAAATTTATTTTACAATTAGTTTTATCACGGCCGAATTAAAAAATAATGGGGTTATTATTAAATTACGAAAATTTGTTGCATAGTTACGAGTGTGTACTTTTTGCATTAATTTAAAACTGATATAAAGGACGACACAGTGGCGTAGAAAACAAATTTGAATCCTAGTCATGAAAAAGTTTCAATTTAAATTTATTTTTCAATTGGTTTTATCACGGCCGAATTAAAACATAATCGGGTTATTATTAAATTACAAAAAGTTGTTGCATAACTACAAGTGTGTACTTTTTGCATTAATTTAAAACTGAAATAAAGGACAACACAATAGAAAACAAATTTGAATCCTAGTCATTGAAAAAGTTTTAATTTAAATTTATTTTGCAATTAGTTTTATCACAGTTAAATTAAAACAATAATCGGGTTATTATTAAATTACGAAAAGTAGTTGCATAGTTACGAGTGTGTACTTTTTGCATTAATTTGAAACTGAAATAAAGGACGACACAGTGGCGTAGAAAACAAATTTGAATCCTAGTCATGGAAAAAGTTTCAATTTAAATTTATTTTACAATTAGTTTTATCACGGCCGAATTAAAAAATAATCGTGTAATTACTAAATTACGAAAAGTTGTTGCATAGCTACGAGTGTGTACTTTCGTTTTTTAGAGGATCCAAAACTTGCATTTTCGACAGAATCTCATAATCAATTTTTTCACGATCACAATACCTTCTCATACCGAAAATACACCACAATAAAAATATGCAAATGGCTTCTGTACACAGGAAAAGTTATCGCAATTTTGAGCCACTTGGGACTTCCACTCTCAAATATTAATAACCTAATAGGAATAGTAAAGGTATTTTTTTGTCTCTAACTTCAGTAAGCTTGAGATTTATGTTGTTTCTATCCATACGCTGCGTTTTTTGTTCGTTTTAATTTCATGGGGTACGTTTTAAAATACAGGGGGCATCTGGAACTAAAAAAATATTTCCGCAACATAAATCAATGGGTTGGTTGCTACGATAATTTATTAGCCGTTTATAAATTAAAAACTGTGCGGTTTCTACGAAAACATTTTCTTGACTTTTCTCCCATTTTCTTTCAAGATTTTCACGACAAAATAGCGGCGAATTTCCCCCACGTGCATCCGTGATTTGAAGTCCCTTCTGGCCCGGTAAATTTTCAATAAATATTAAATGCCCCTTGATTACTTTTCTGTTTACCTTCAAAAGTAACAATGTGGAAGTTCCGTGTTTATTTCCCCAAAGACTCTTCACAGCGGTTATGAAAGGGCAGCGACCCTTCGTGAATGCAAACAAAATTTCGAGTTGAAATATGTACATGTCTAGCATAATTCCAAAGCTCACAGTGCTGCGTGCGATAAGAGGACACTTTATTTATATGGGTGAATTTTTTAACCCACGAAAAGTAATTCTTATGAAATTTACAAAAACTTCTAAGGATATGTTTTTGATAGAATAAAAAATTAAGGTTTTTAACGAATTTTTTGTATGCGGAAAACGTAAAAATGTGTAAGGGTGTCTCAGCACCGGTTGACGGAAATATGATTTACGTGTTTCCTGCAGACGATTTTTTAAGAATGTTTAAGTACAGCTGACAGCTATGACATATAGCGGTGGATTTCATATTACTTTGCTTGTTCCGCTTCCTAATTGCCCTTAAAAAACTTCAAACACATGCGTATGTCATTCTAATTTTTGAGGGTGCCATAACTAGTTGCGCCAGTCAAAGATTTATGCAAAAGTAACTCTTAGGCAATTATTTTTCTGTATTAGAGTAAGAAGGATGAATTAATTACTAGTGTTTCCCCGCCGAAATTCGACGGCAGACTCAGCGTTGACCGACCCGGCGAAATGCTAAGTCACGTGATGCATTCGTTCCAATAATGAGACGCGGTGTTAGTGTAGATGTCGCCTCAAGTGAAGCGCGTTTAGCAGCCTTTCATATATATTATAAATTAAAATAATTATTATTGAAAAATCGACGTAGAATAAAAATATAAAAATGTTTCATGTTCCATCTGAGGATAGAGACCTTTCATTGAAAAAAAATGGTTCAAATTGGTAAACCGGTAGCCGCTTGAGGAACCGGAGAAAAATACCCTTTGAGCTTTTATATATGTATGGATAAGG
This sequence comes from Ctenicera cuprea, assembly GCA_958336395.1. Taxonomy (NCBI): domain Eukaryota; kingdom Metazoa; phylum Arthropoda; class Insecta; order Coleoptera; family Elateridae; genus Ctenicera; species Ctenicera cuprea. Next base: position 11,229,980 of record OY284489.1, read on the forward strand.
ATAATTAAACTATAATTATTTTATTGGTTTTGTGTACATTGAACTTAAAGTTAAGATACTTAAAAAAATCACAGGGGGTGTAACATTTACGCTAGAATATTTTAATAGAATAATAGTACAGTATGTGTAATATGTTCACTAGGAAACAGCATTTTTAAGCACGCTTTTACCCCTAAAATCATAAAAATTATTGAAAAAAGTTACCCCAGTTTTAACAACAATTACAATTTTAACAGAAACAAAATTCTAAAAGCCAACTTGCAATAGCATTTATCGTAAATATCTCGTTTTGTTTTGGGGAGGGGGGAGGTTAAAAGTGGAAATTTTTGTCAAAAAGTGAATATTGTTAATTATAAATATAATTTTTACCTTCCCCGCTATACCAAGTATAGCTATAGAGGAAGGGAGGAAGGTATTGTGATCGTCAAGGTGGAGTTGGAGCAAATGCATTTTCAGTTTACTGCCTGATATACGAGTTATGCCCAAAAGAAAGGCTACTTTTAGGGCAAGCATTTATAACGTAACCATTTTGACTAGTTAGGGCCTTGGAAACCGATACAGCCAACGCTGCATAGGTGTCTGTGTGTGTGTGTTTGTGGCTGGTCCGCCTGAAAAAAAGGGGGAGGGGAGGAGTGCTCTATGTCAAAATAGACGCGCTCGAAAATTTGTATTTTACGCATGTCTAAAAGCCAATCCAAATGTTCAAAAAACTTACCTTATTTAAAATTATTTAAATTATTCAAAAATTTTCAAAAATTATCAAAATAAGAGCAAATTTCAGCTCAATTGTTTTTTAATTGAGGAATGAACACATGTTTCAGAATTTTCAAAATTTAAAATATTTTCAACATTTTTACACATTTTTACACATTAATCATTTCAAAAGTTTCAAAATTTTTAAAAATTTTTAAATCTTTTTAATCAAATTTTCTAAATTTACCAACATTATTTAAAAACTTTTCAACACTATTAAATTTTCCAAAAGTAGTCAAAATTTTCAAATATTTGTATTTTAAAAATTTTAGAACAAATTTTTATTAATGTTTACAATTTCTTGTAATTTTCAAAATTTGTCAGAATTACAAAATTTTGAAAAATTTCAGAATGTTCACTGCAGATAAAACCAATGGGTATGTACGATAAAGAGAACGTATCAGTAAATAGTTTGTAATAAAATTACGCATTGTACCAAGTTAAGTTTATACACTGTCTGGAAGTAACGCGTACATTTCGTAGTAGTAAGTAACGAGTTCTATTATTCTACTGACTACTTCTGTTATGAATACAGTTTGCTTTTGTACTATAAAACAAGCTTATTGTGGCAACTTGTTTGGCCAATGTTGTTGGTTGTTGATATTATGTGGATTTTTAGTATCATTATACTTCTTTTCTAACTAAAAACCACCACAAAAATAATTACAATAATCTATAAACATGACTTAAAAATGCTGAATCTTGCATATTTCATTAATAAAAGTGAAAGCGAAAGTAACTAATTAACATAACCTTAGTAAATAAGTGTAGTGTACAGGATACGTGTCAAAAATGGTAAAGTAGGGATCAAATAATAATTAGCAAACCGCGCCAAATTTGAAATATTCCTTAAATTTGAAGTTTTAAGAGCGCCATCTACGCGCAAATCTCATAAAGAGTCCCGAGATTGTCAAACCTTTAGTATGAATTTTTGATATAGACAAATGGTAGGAGTTGCAGCACCATACTCTTCCTTACATCACTTTACCATTTGACATTTAATTACCTACAGCTTGTGCGGTAAATATTCATCACAATAGAAAGGTTGGTTTTTATTTAAGTTTTTTCTGACGTTTTTTTTACAATTTTAAAATTTCGAAGTTAAGATACTTACACAGAGTGTCCCGTAACAAATGGGACAACGTTTAAGTACAGCTTCCTGGGTTAAAAATTTTAATCTGTTAAACGATTAAAACTAATATGCCTTAGTAAAAAGTGGGTTCTTAAAAGACCTTAAAAAACAAAAATTTTATTTTAACTACTTGATAAAATGCAGAGTAATTGTATTTTATGATGTGCACTGAAACCTTTAAATAGTATTTATCGAAAAGTGTTGATTTTATCAACTTTTAATCAATATAGTTTTTTTTTGTAAAATTAAACTCTGCGTTCGAATTTCTGGTCAAAAAATTTACTGCAAAAATATTATGTGTCAAAATGTCAAGCCAACGTGGCATAACTAGCACCCTCTACAATCATAAAAAAATAAGTAACACCGCCATGTTTATAAACCTATAAAACATAACCATACCGAATTTTAATTCGATTTGAATAGTAGTTTTTGAGTTTCATTTAAATATTGTAGATAATTAAGCCCTATAACTTCTTAAAAAAGCACTTTTTACTAAAGTATGTTATATTCAATCGATCTACTTTGACCTCAAGAAGCTATGCCTAATTAGTTACCCTATTAGTTACGGGACACCCTGTATTTATTTAGTAAACAGGGGTCGATAAAACATTTTTTGATGCAGTAGTTTTTGGGGAACTAAACTTCTCCCTATTCTAATTTTTCGACTGAACAATTTTGTTTTCTGTTCCCTAGTATTCAATCGCAATAAATTATTTTTGACATTATAAAAAATTAGTTTTTCTTAATTTCGCCTAGTCAATAATATTGCATTCTTGTAACCATTTTAAAATAGGATTTTTTTAGTACGCATAAACTTCCTCAACTTGGCGCCAGAGTGGCCGAGTGGTTAGGGCACTTGGCTGCTACGCGGAAGGTCTTAGGTTCAAACCCGAAAACTGGATGCCTGGCGGGCGGCCCACCCAGTCGCTTTTTAAAAATTGGGAACCAAACCCCTCGAGGGGTGAGGGAAGTAAGGCAGCCGTCTAAGCAGTGTTGCCACAGGTGGTACAATTGTACCAGATTTGGTACATTTTGTAGGGAAAAAGTACGTTGGTACTACATTCGAAAATTAGTCCTATATTTGGTACAAAATACAACAGCCCGTTATTAAAAAAAAGAATCATAATTTTTTTTTGATTTTCAATCTCGTTAGTGAATAATGATAGCAATAAAGTTGGCTATCTTGATTTTAATTTGGTTGGTTTAAGATGGCACCATGAAAAGATGAGTAAACTGTTTAGTTGCGAGATTATAACCACAAACCATTATTGATTATAACCTCCAATTACCAACATGTGAACAAATAGTCTAGGAGCTGGAGCAATATGGTGTGACTGAAAGTTAACCCGATGGCAATCGGGGCAATTGTTAGAGGACGGTTCAATGATCAATTCATCTCACAGACCGAATCTTCGCTCTCATGTAGTTCCGAAGATACAGCATCCGCAAATTATTGATTTCTTTACTGCAGGTTAACCCTTTTGAAGTTGCGGTTACTTGAAAAGCATGCCATTCTTATACACTTCCATCATGTGCCATCATTTTTTATCGTGTCCGTTTATCGGGCTGGGCCAGTTAAAATGGGAGCAAAAATGGACTGCGAGTTAACCCTCTCAAACCTGGTGGAAAATGTTTATTGGTGTTGCCAATTGTTAAGATACCATATGCCATCAAAAGTTACCGGTTACCGGTTACCATTTCACAGTAATTGGCCATTATTTGGACAGAAAATGGACATTTTCGGCATTTTGTGGCTAAAACTTACCGATTACAAGTTAACATGATGGCACCGTGTCAAATACGTTAATTTGAGATCAAATAATAATATAAATGAGTGCCATCATTTTTCTTCCAATTCAACCCCTCCCACAACCCAATAACCTCCCGACAGCGGTTAAATATCAAAATTACTGATTTATGTTTGGGGAGGTTTTTGGGGTTGTGGGTGGGGTTGAATTGAAAAAAAATGATGGCACTCATTTATATTATTATTTGATCTCAAATTAACGTATTTGACACGGTGCCATCATGTTAACTTGTAATCGGTAAGTTTTAGCCACAAAATGGTGAAAATGTCCATTTTCTGTCCAAATAATGGCCAATTACTGTGAAATGGACCGGTAACTTTTGATGGCATATGGTATCTTAACAATTGGCAACACCAATAAACATTTTCCACCAGGTTTGGGAGGGTTAACTCGCAGTCCATTTTTGCTCCCATTTTAACTGGCCCAGCCCGATAAACGGACACGATAAAAAATGATGGCAGATGGTGGAAGTGTATAAGAATGGCATGCTTTTCAAGTAACCGCAACTTCAAAAGGGTTAACCTGCAGTAAAAAAATCAAAAATTTGCGGATGCTGTATCTCCGGAACTACATGAGAGCGAAGATTCGGTCTGTGAGATGAATTGATCATTGAACCGTCCTCTAACAATAAACCCTAGTGCCATCGGGTTAACTTTCAGTCACACCATATCGCTCCAGCTCCTAGAGTAAAACATGTTATACTTGGTAAGCCTCGAATGCTTTAATGGAAAAAAGCCAAAGAATAATTTGTAGCGTACTGTATTATTTTAAGTTTCTTTAAATTCTATTCAAAGTATAATTATGTTAAGTTGCTCTTGTTGTATTATTTTAACTTTCTAAAGAGTATTTTTTGAGTTTTTTAGTTTATAATAAACAAGTTTTATTTTGTTTTTTATTATTATTACTAAAGTAAAGCGAGATATAATCATATAAAGCTATAAATGTCTATATACAATACAATAGAAAAAAATTCCGTCACAAAATCGGCAAAAAAATATTGTATACGGCTAACTATACTTTAAATTTCAAAATTTCGGCCCTTCTAAGTTTGGTACATTTGGTGTTAAATCTGGTACAATTTTTCGGTAGTATTGGTACACAACATTTTTACCTTGTGGCAACACTGCGTCTAAGGCGTGGTGCTTACCACACCACCCCGTACTTCATATAAGAGTGCGAGACGGCTGGGTATCGGAAGCGATGGTCCGGTGGCCCTGACCCACCGCATTGCAGGCCAAACTCCTCACTGGAGTGTAGTGCCACCGACTTTACTTTACTTTTAAACTTACTTAACTGATTTGCATTTTTAATGTTTCTGTATAATGTTGAGGTAATAATAATTGAAACATCATTTATTTTATTACATGCTTTATTGATACTTTTTTATTACAGAAGGTTACAAATTCTTGTTAAAGCTTAGATACTATTTAAGGATTTGTAAGGAGCTTCAAACTGATTCTTCTGATTCAAGCACTTTTTAAAATAAGTAAAAATTATTGTAACCAGTTACAAGTGCGCATAAAAGAAACAGCATTAAAATTGCGTAGTGTTGAAGTTTAAGAATGCCTTGTATAGTAACGAAATATAGTTTCAAAATAGTGGAATTAAAGTTGATCTCCAAAATAATAGGGAAATTTATCGTTAAGATCCCATCGGTTAAGGTTATCGAAATAATTATCTTCGCTTTCGTTATGTGCTTTAAGATGAATTCGTAACCCACTCGTGATGCTCCTTATGTATTCCTGAAAATTCAGATTTGTGTTAACTTTAGATAGAAAAATGATTATCTATATATAAAATACTTAATTACTTTAACAATTTATCTAATTTACGTTTATCATCACAAAAGTGTAAACATTTTATGGTGTTAATGGATGTCGTTGAATTATTATGTTCTAGTAAGTGTTTAGCGTAATTGGATTTATGTGGGTGTTTGTATTTGTAACAACGTACGTGTTCTTTATACCTAATATCAAAATTTCTAATTGTCTGGCCTATATAAACCGAATTACAATGCGAACGATTTAATTTGCAAATGCCTGATTTTAGCAAATCGTCTGTTTTTGATTTTGCATTAAACAAAGTGTTTAAGATGTTTCTGTTTTAAAATTTACTTTATATTTATTTGTTTGGTTTATAATTTTAGCATTTTTTTCTGATTTGTCACCAAAATATGGGATCGAGGCATATTTAATTGTATCGAATGAAGTTAGGGTATTTGGACAAATTTTTTGAATGACTCATTTGTAATCTTTTTTTTTAAATTAATGTATCAATAAGTTTAGTATTATAACCATTACTATATGCAATTTGTTTAATAATCGAAATATCTCTATTATAATTAATTTCATCTAAAGGGACCGTCAAAGCCCTATGTGTCAGGGACCTGTATGCTGCTAATTTATGTGTTTTATGATGACAAGAATTGTGTGGTATTGTAATATCGGTTTGTGTAGGTTTTCTATAAACTGAGGACTGAAGTTTATTAGTTGAATTAATTGTTATGTTTAAATCTAAAAAGTTAATGGACTTATTTTGTTCGGTTTCTGGTGTAAATTTTATGTTTGGGTGCAAGCTGTTAAAAAAATTAAAAATTCATTAATTAAATCAAATGAACAATTAAAACATGCTAAAATGTCATCAACATAACGAAACCAAAAGATAGAATATCTATTACTTTTTATAAATGTAAAACACTTACCTGAAACACATCATAGTCGTCTAAACTTGAATTTAGATCGTTCCTGTGTGAAAAACCCTGAAAGAACTCGTATTGCAGTCCTACTTTTCTATCTCCACCGGTATATACAGGGATGTAGTTGGATGTTGCTTCATAAAAAGCAGCCCATGGTATGTAGTCCTTTTCTCGTACTAAATACTGACACAATCTTAGTGGGGTATCGGTAGGAATTTTATTGTGGTGAGCTAAACTAAACGCGTCATCGATCAGTTGCGCTCTGTTTAAAACATGAATGGTTTTGAAGTTCTCACTGTTCAGGAATTGAATAATCCGTTCCCAGTTTTCAGGATCGTAGTTTACGCGATAGTACCCTTAAAACAATAAGAACTCTTTAGTTTTTAGAAGGTTATGGTACTAGTTAAATAGCTTACCCGTTTGTTGTTTGTTTATTATGAGCCAACCCTCGGTTGAAAATTTGGTCTTTATGGTATCACTTTTGTCGGTTAACCAATAGTCTGCAGTAGTTGTTGAAAAGTTTATTGCTTTATCCGATGAAAAAACGAAGTTGAGTGGAATTTTCCAGTTGCTTTTGGTAGTCCACTTTGCAGAGCTAGGTTCCTAGAAACGGTAAGTTACGTGGTGAAGAACAAGAAGAAGAAAATGTAATTATAGAATAATTTTGTACTAAGTGTCTAAGTAAGACGATGTTAGTTACAACCAGACAGTAAGAAGCGGTATTTAATAAGGAATGCTATTATTGTATGGAAAAATTTAGAAACTAATGAAATCAAATAATAAAATAACGCAGAAATTGATGTGAAAATTATTTGGAAATGAAGAGCAGGCTGTTCTGAAAATTTTAGAAGGTTAAGATACCGACAAGCAATGATGATCATTCAATATTGTCATGCAGTCTCAATAAAGACCTGAAACTGGACCCGAATTGAGAACCTTCTTAAGCATGCGGTACTAGTCTGGTTTATAAACCGATCAAGGACGGTAGAAGACTCCGGTGCAGGAATTTATGGATATAATCGTAAATAACCTGCGTAAGGGTTACTCTAACAAGCAGATCTATATGCACTGAGAGCCAAGCGACCCCCAGGGCTGATGGTTCTGTCATTGCCAAATCAATTGGTCAAGGGCTGTCATCAGGCCTTAGGCAGACTGGACATACGTCATTGGATCAAGCTGTTTTGGGTACCTGTAAACAGTAATATTGACGGAAACGACGAAGCTGATGCTTTGGCAAAGAGAGATTCACTGAAGCCTTTCCTCGGAGCAAAGCCGGCTTTTGGACTCCTCTGAAGTTCAAATTAGCTAGACCTCTTATCTAGGACTGCCCCACTCGAAGCTTTTAATTTAAAAACCTTACAAAACATCTAGGATTAGGTAGGAACCATAATAGAATCGTGGCAAGTTTGTTGATTGGCCATAGTCCCTTCTACTAACACTATGGAAGTAGTCAATGACACCAAGTGTAGCATTTGTGTAAAAGAGGAGGAATGTGCTTTCCATCTTTTCATCCGCTGCACTAAACTATTGGGTACTGAGGCACCAAAATTCACGCAATCCTTTTCCGTAATCGGAGGAACTACAAGATATTTACATCAGCAGGATTACTGACCTGTATGAAGATAATTCTAAAACAAGCGGAGGATGTACAATTGGCCAATTAGACGCACCGCAGTAAGAAGAAGAAAAAGAAGAAAAACGCAGAAGGGGAGGGAAAAGGAACAGAAGGGAGAGCAGGAGAGGGAGCAGCAGCAACAGGAATAACAGGAAGAAGAGTAAGAGGAGGATCAGGAGAACGAGCAGGGGAAGAGCAAGATGACGAGCAGGAAAAGGAGCAGAAGGAGCAGTAGTAGGAGGAGTAAAAGGAGCAGCAGTAGGAGGAGTAGCAAGAAAATCAGATAGGCGAGCCGGAAGAGGAGCAGGAAGACAGGCAGCATGACGAGCAGGGAGAGCAGCAGGTAAAGGAGCATGAAAAACAGGAGTAAAAGCAGGAGCAAGAGCAGGACGATCAGCAGGAGGATCAGCAGGAAGGGTAGCAGAAAGAGGAGCAGGAGGAGGAGGAGGAGCACGAGCAGGAGGAGGTGGAGAAGGATTAGTAGGAGAAGGAGCTGGAGGAGAAGCAGGAGGAGGAGGAACAGAGAAGGGGAGGAGAAGGAGGACGTAGAAGGAGCGGGAGAAAGAAGAAGGGGAGGAAGAGGAGAAAGAAGAGGACGACAAGAAGAAGAAGGAGAAGAAGAAGGACAAGTTCCCAAACAGTAGGCTTAAGGATTACTATAGGAGGGAGAGGAGTTCAAACTTCCGACGTGGATTAAAGCAATCGAAATATGAATGAGTACAGAAAGAATAATATGAACAGACCAACTTGGAAATTAAAAAATAAGCATAATTAGTAAGTTAAAAAATGAATACAATTTTCTACGATGTGTAGAAAAATTCATGTGATAGTAACATGGGTTTCAGTCTCATGATAAAAACAGCATTAAACAGGAAAAATTGGGGAAGGTTTTATAGCAACTGATTCAGCAATTTCGTCAACACTTGATAGAAGATGATGCCAAGGCCAATAGGCGCCAATTGGTAAAGTAGTCTAGTGTTGAGTTTTCGCCCAGTCGCCCAAGTATGGGTATCGATTCCCGGCCAAAGCAACATCGACATTTTAAAAATCGGTTGTAAGAAGATGCTAAGAAGAAGGCGAGAGCAGCATTTCGCTTGAACTGTCGTGTAGGTACCTCAAACCATATTTATCTTTTAATATCAAAGCATTCTAATCCTAACAGTTCTTGTAGATATTTATAATATTTATCGATTCGCAGTGGTAGAGAAAATAATCGATTTGCCTTACTGTACTGTACCAATTTCTTCTATCATATTTTACAGGAAACATAAGCAATTAATGAGTGGGACTAGAAAAGGAAACAATAGATAAGCCACGTGTTCGCACTCGTTAGTTGCCTCTACTATCTTTGTTGCACTTATTGTTGTTTCTAGTAAATTAGTGACAATTTTTATACAAAATTTAATTTTTTACATGCTACCAAAAAATATGACTAACTTCCGCTTCTGGTTTTGTATTTCTCTTAAGGCCCGTACAGACCGGAGACCGAACGCAAACAAACGCCAACGAAGGCACATGTGGAACCGTTTGAGTTTGGTGTGTACGGGATTGGCGAACGCGAACGAACGCTTACCAACGCTTGCCAAGGGGTTCGTTGGCGTTCGATTGCGTTCGCTAGTAGAGCGGTACCTCAAAGAAAGATTCGTTTTGGTTTGGACAGGATTTGTCACTTTTCAGTCGTTGGTAAGCGTTTGGATTGTTTGGGACGTATTTCAATAAAAAATTTTAAATAATAGATAAAGATGGAGTGGAGCGACGAGTTAAGTTTGAAATTAATAGAGTGCTACCGCGACAAACCCATGCTATGGGACCCAACAAATATGCACTATAAATTAACCAAAAAGAAGGTGGATATTTGGAGAAGCATTGCAGACGAATATATGCGATATTCCGGAAGTTAAAGAAAATGGAAAGCTTGCTATCATCTTATCGCCGAGAAATGCGCCGTGAAGGTACCACACATTCCGGCATGGGACCAGACGATTTGATATGACTAATTAATTACTGTATTATTAAATAAAACGTAAATTCGAATTCGGACAGAGTAGCACCGAACGTTTACCAACCGCTCCGAACTGCCAGTGCTCGAATGCGAAACTTTGGTGTGGACGACTGCAAGCATACGCTGACGAATTGTTTCCAACCCCGAACGCCAACGCCATATTTGCGTTGAGAAATTTTTTTAATTCATAGAATTATGGATAAAAAAGCACTCGACAACGTGGTTTTTGTTTACACGATAAAGCTCGATTATACGCTGATAAACTTTGATTGTGAAATGCGATGCACAAAACACCATACGTGATGTATTAGTTCAAGGTCGCTTAATGTTTCTAATAAATTCTTCATACACATACCGCATAGTTGTGGTATTTGTGAAATTACTTTTCTGTACTAAAATTGTAAAAAAGGAAATTTAAATTGCAATAAATCTTAGTTTTCGTTAAACTCAATTTTCTAAACCAGAAAAAGCGGTACTTATCAAAACAAGCAATTTTTAAAGTATTTTGAAAGCTGATACCTTAAAATCGTCTTACCTGTTCGATTGTAATGTATCCTGATGTGTAATTCCTGGTAACTGTAACTACTGGAAAACCCTCATTGCTATCCCAAGTCGCCATTATTTCGGCAACAGTGCGATTATTCAGCAGACCATTTGTATGTGTATCATCTACTGCTTTTTGTAATGCACTGTAGAGATCTGTTGGTACAGCAGTGCTAAACTTCCTAGAAAATAAGGCACGATACTACATTACTTTGATGAGCTTTAACGTATTTACATACCCATTTTCAAGATAGTTATGAAGCCCTCTTCTAAACACGTCATAAGTAAGAAAATGCTCTGTCATTCTTACTATAGATCCTCCTATAAATAAAAATTAAATTAAAATTGAACGACCTAATTTATTAGTAAAGAAGTACCCAAAATTTATCTGTCGTATCAAATGCAGAAATTGAGAGCAAAGCAGTAATTTTGGAAACCTTGAAATCGTACAAAAGCCTAAAGTTTAGGTTGCTTTTTTAAAACCTAACTTTTCTTTATGCGATTTACATAGCTGTGTAATTATTATCCAAAGACATATTTTTAATAAATTGTGTCTTAACATTGTTTTGCGTAAATTAAAAATTTTTTTTTCAATTAAGTTGTTTGTTTAAAAAACAGATTCCAAGATATCAGTTAGTAATTAGCTAGTTAGACGCAGATTTCAGCAATTAATTAGTATCAAAAATTTGACCTAATGATGGTTTATCTGCCCATTATTTTATATAGTTTGTTTTCGTATTTTAGTATATACGTAAATGATAAAAACGATAATAAAAGGTAGTCTGCATATAAAAAAAAAACTTGAAGTGTGGACTTCGACTGGACTTTCTCATACTAAAACTTATCGTATTTGCAAAAGTGTAAATTTTATAATTATAACCTTCCATTTCATCCATCCAAATTCTTAGAAAGCGCCACAGTGAAATTATAGCTTTCAAAAAAAAACAAATTGTAGCCAACACTACATACTAATACTTGCCGTTGCCATATTTGCAAAAGTGTACTTTCAATAATTATAACGTTGTACACTTCAGCGAGTATTAGGTTTCTAAGAAAACAAACAGCGAGAATTTGAGTTTGCGATAGCCTGTTTAATTGGTTTCCGTACTGTAACTCTAGAAGTAGAAAGCAAGGTAAGCTCTCGCCGGATTACAAATTCCGCTTCGGATGTCGGATCAAAATTATGGCTATAATAGCTTTATTTGGGAAGTTATCAAAAATATGCAAAGAATAAAAAATATATTTTTAAACTAGAGATAACTGATAGGCGTAGTTAAAACCACGTAACTGCCGGAAAACGCGTTGTTGGTATTAAAAAGAATCGTTTTATTTCTTAATTTTTATAATAGTTGAAAATACTAGCAAATCTTAATAAAGTACTTTAAATATTCTATCGAACTGAAAAAAGTTTATAGCGATCTGCGTTTGCGTTTTACAATAAATAATTAATTTTCAAATTTTTCAAAAATTCTTAGAAGGCGTCAGAGTAAAATTTGAGAGATAAGTAAAAAATAAATTTGTAGTTCAATGCAAGCTCTATCGGCTATAAAATTTAAAAAAATCGTGTACACAGTTTTTGAAAAATTCTTTGTTGAAAATTTTCAAAATTTTGAAACAGCGCCATTGCGATCCTTTTTTGGAATGTTTTTAAATTAATTTTATTTCATTGTATACTACCTATGAAAGGCTCTCAAACAAGTTGTAGCTGACCCCGATCAGGCAACTACTTTTTGAGTAAATGGGCGTTTAAGTCGAGATTTTCAGAAGGCTGTAGCGGCCGCCGCACACACCCACAGACAGACATTTTTTAATAACCACCTTTTATGGTTCCTTGGACCCCAAATCGCGTATTTCCGTAAAAATCTAGATTTCGAAAATTTTCATGCAATCACTACTAAAGTAAAAATTAATTTGGCATAAAGTAGGAGTAACTTGTAATTTACCTTTTTCGTACATGATGTAAAAAGGGGGATACGTTTCAGATTCTTTTAGTGGATAATTTAATGGATGACCACCATCAGACTCTTCTGTTCTTAAAGCTTTATGTACCACATCAATAACAAACTGGTCCATGAGCTTCCAAGATGGTTGGACCTTAAAGTTTTGAAGATTAATATTGTAATTTAAAGTTTAAAAATAAATAAAAATAGATTGAAATAAATTCTGTTAAACCACTTAAGTCGCTTTTCATTTCGTCGCTGCACTACATTGTCATTGTTTAAAGTATCAACTATTTTTAACTTTTTATAAGTAGATTGTGCAATTGCTTTGTTATGATCAAACAATATTTGATGTGATCTGTACTTACAATAGAAGCAATGTAGTACTGGAAATACGCCGCGAAAGATTCACTAAGCCATATATAGTCCCACCAGTCTGGAGTAACCAAGTTACCAAACCATTGGTGTGCGAGTTCGTGAGCGATGCAAATGGTAATACGTTTTTCGTCTAAAAGGGGCGAACGGTAATAATTTTGCCGGGTACTAAACAAGTACTTTTCACTGTGGAAAATACACAGTGTCATAATTATTAATGTAATTATATTTAAAAATGACTATTCATTCTTACATATAAACAATTAAACCCCAGTTTTCCATAGCGGATTCTTTGAAAGAGCCATCAGGCACAGCAAAATGATCAACTTTGTTTAATGTAAAATTAACCCCTGTGTATTCTTCAAGCTCTTGCAGTGCTTTTACTGCTACATTCATAGAGTAACTTTTTTTGTCATTCTCTTGCATATTCGGCCGTGTGAAAATTCTATGCCTTTCCACTTTCTCAGTCGATACAAAATCTGATATTGCAAACGCAACGAGGTAAGTTGACATTTTTGGAGTTTCCTTGAAAGTGTCTTTGAATCGACCGTTGCCAAGGTCTCTACGCAAAAAGACGTACAAAATTAATAATCATATTGATAATTTTGTTTGTTAAATCTTACTCTGTTAATTCCAGTTCTTCGTTTGATAAGGAATGATAACCCTCTCTTCTTATCAAATTAACGATAAAGTTAGCTTTTAAGGCAGGTTCGTCAAAACATGGAAAAGCTGTTCTGGCACCAGTTGGTTCAAAATGAGTTACAGCGGCACTCCTACAAATGATTATGTAATAACATTTTTAGTATTTTTCAATACACTGTTTTGATATTATGTAATTTTTTTTATGTAACGTTTTTTACGATTTTTCTACGACTAGTGAAGTTTCTAAGGGGCTCAGCGCACTTCAGCGCTATTCACCGGTCTAACATGCCCCACCCCTGAAGAACAGGCAACCCAACATACACATTACACACACCATCCATGGACACACCGGATTTAACTTATTCAGAAAAATTTCCGACGGACAGAGGACTCGAACTTACTGCCGTTGAGAGGCTAGTTTCAAAGCCTGGGACTTTAACCACTAGACCACCCGCTGGCCCACCTATTGGAGTAAGAACACATACCTTACGTTAGGATATTCCAACCAATATTTTACCAGAAAGAAACCTTCTCCTTCTCTTAAGTATCCATAAAAGGTTTCGATTGTTAAGTTATAAATCTCATTTTTTACCAGTTCATCATCTACGTAGATAGTGTAGGTACCCGTTTTTTCATCTTCTGTAGTTGCACTAGGTTTTATTTCCCCTACTTTAGAATTAACAATTGTGATGCTGCTATTGTCTATATTAAACATCGTTTTATGGAAAGTAATATTTCTGGTGTTCTCTAAAACTTTGAGTTCCATTATGATGCTTCCATTGTACTGAGCGGGTTCTCCCAAATATATTTCCAGATGTGGCTCCATAGTTAACACGTATCGTGTTGGCTTTACATTGTTTGGTAAACGATAAATATCACATTGAACGGATATAATTGACAAAATGAGAATCGTCAAGTAATAGAACATATTTGATGAATGTTTGTTCAAAGATTAAAAAGTACCAAAAAATATTAGTGACCTTCAAGATGAGAATTCATGTCAAACACCATTCACGGACGTAGCACTAATGAAGTCAAGTGCGGTTAAGCTTCAGAGTTGACTAAAATTTTTTAATAATAAGGTTAAAGGGTAAATGATATTGCAAGTGATTATAATATTTAAAATAACATACGAAATTAGGTAATATTCATTAAGATAAGCGACTGAAATCTGAACTGCTACTGATGTCTCCATCAGTCTCAGTGCTATAGCTTTCTACAGCAACGAAACGAAGCAGAAATCGAATAAAAAGAAGAAGAAGAAGATAAAGAGAATACACGGAAAGTAATGTATTTCGAATGCTCTCCGGGAAATTTAATGCATTGTTCTAATCTCAGTTAAAAATCTAATAGGTTTATAAAATTAGATGATGCACTAATTGACCTCTTAGTATTGTAAATCAAAAAAATTCGTATATTTACGCCATGAAAATTGCAAGGCAATTTATGAAAAATCTCTACACAGTCTATAAATTGCAGTTTGGTGTGGAGTGTTTGCTTTCGGAACAATAATTTATTTTTTAAGTTACTGTTACACTTGAGAGATACCGTATGATGAAGATATATTTAACTGAAGAATTGGAGGGAGGTGGATGGTACCACTTGGTTTCAACTGGATAGGGCACCAACTCACACAGTTTCGATCGCTTTATTTTTAGGTGCGGTGATTCAAAGTTGGCCAATTAGAAGCTTCTGATCTAACACCACAAATTTTTTCGTATGGGGCTTCTTATGGGCGTTGGCTACCTCTCTTCTAATGGGGCCAGATGCCTAAAATTTAAAGCTTACAACAATAAATTTCACTTTATCAAAAAAATTTAAAAAGAAATAATATTTAGTGTTCCGTTATGATACTTTCATTGTATGAAACAGGTTCCTGCAAATTTCCTTCTAAATGTAGCCCTAAATATTGAAAAGCACTAAGAAATATTAGCAATTCTTGAGATGAGAATTTATGTTAAATGACAATCACAAACATACAACCTAATGAAGTCAATATTTACAGTCACATACCAAATTATATTATATTTATTAAGATGAACAATTAAAATCTGGCTATACAAAAGAATAGAGCGGCCATAGCTCAGTGGCAAGCGCGCGAACTACCAACGCAGCGGAGGTGGATTTTTCTCCAGGAAAACCTCTCTGGAGAAAAAGTGCATTCACTTCCTGTGGTTCGGAACCCACGTTAAACTGTAGGTCCCCTATGTCTGTCTGTGCAAAATATCTAACGCCGCGCACCAAACACAGACATAGGAGAGAGGTCGCCAACGCCCTGTATAGGGTATGGCGCTTAAGAAGTAGAAGAAGTAATTAAAAGACAAAACCTAACAACTGACAGTAAATAATTTGAAATATTACTTTTATTTCAACCTGACGCAGAAACAAATTCTTTTCTATGAACACCTTGTTGTTTAAATAGTAAGGAAAACACCTTTATTGGTTTAATATATTTTATTTAATAAAATTGTATTTAAATCGTAACACCGAAACGAACAAACAAATAATACAAAAATAAAAAGCAAAACAAACAATCACATAATTTGAACGAAGTACAAGTTTTACGTGAACAAACAAACAAGGGCTTGGGCTGAAATTTCAGAAAATTGTGAGTTTATGAGGAAGCTCGTTGTGCTGCTGGGCTTCGCCGAAACTTGTGTAGCCGCCGCTACACAATTAAAAGGGCTTGTTGTGGTGGGAGGCTTCAAACCGTAAGATGACTTTCGATCCTAAACCTGGCACTTGGAGGAGCTTTCGAGGATGGTTGCCTTGGACCGCAAGTTAATGCTCGATTCTGAGGGAATTTTCTGGTAATTTTTGCACCGTTCTGATCGATCCTGAACAATAAACTGAAACTACCTGTCTAAATGGGCGGCTTATATGTATGTGTTTTTTCCGATGCCGTTGCGTAGCAATATAATTAAAAAACATTAAAAAGAACACAATTGTTCGTTAACAGAGTAGGTGAACTTAGTATAAGACAACAATTGCCGTTGCTTAGCAATATCAAAAAACATTTACAGATATTATAAGGATAATTATTAATTCACTATATCACATAAGTCGCCTTTGCACAGCAAAGTACAATACAAACCTATATAATTCTTTGAGTAACATATGGGAGGAAGTAGAAAAAGTTATATTGTACTTGGCCTTCGTAGAATGCGCTTTAAAGCTGGTCGAGGACATAAAATTGGTGAATCCTGTTAAAGTGTTCGTACTTTTAGAAAAGTATCAGAAATATCTTTATTAAGTACAGATGTTTATGGCAGAAATTCTTAAACACCATGTATTTATGGGAAACAATTTTCTATTTTTATTCCATGTACATTTCTTAGTAACATACCATTAATACAGAATTAAAACAATTATGATAATTAAAACAGCAAAATAATTAAAGTAATGGAAAAATCAAAGGTTTACAAATAATAGTCGTAATGTTCAGCAAAACTGGTATCAGCAATGTTTTCCTTGGTCCAGGCATCGAGTTTTTTAATAGTTTCAGCTGACAATTCTTCCTTATATTTTCCAACAGTGCCAGATCTGATAAATGCCCCATCTTCATTCAACAATTTTTTATATTTTCTTAAATTTATGAAATCTTCACAATTTACAAATTTATTGGCCTTCATGGATTCAAAACTTAAGTGTTCACTCAACTTTTCAATTTCCTCTTCCGTTACCTTTTTATCCAAAAAATGTACAATTTTCTGAATAACTGCAGGAAGATCTTTTTTCATTTCTTCGTACGTTATGATAAGAATATTAAGAGAATTTCTTCTTTCCCAGAATCCAAATACGTGCTTCCAAAACGGTCCATACATTATCTTATTGGTCATGAATACCTTTGCGAAATTTTCTATATTTGTGTTCCAACCATGAAGAACTCTGCCATGGTGAAAGAAGGAAACACACACATCCTTTGGATTTCTCATTAAGTAGATCATCTAAGAAAAATGGTTTTATGATATTTGATGGTATGGTATTTGTTGGACGTACCTTAGGTGATTTCGAACCATTTTGTATGGCTTGAGGTAGAAGAGAAAATGGCAAATGGGTTTTGATAAGTCTTGGATTTTTTTGCTTGTCGATGTAGTCTATGGAACTATGAGAATTTTCCGTTAAAGTTATACCCAAGGCATTTTCGAGGTTTTCGTAATCAAAAAATGTACATAATCTAAAAAATAAGGCAAACTTTAAAAAAGATATTATGGCAAACAATGTAGTATATTTCTCAATATCAATTGTTAACATAACTGGATAAAATATGCTTAATGATTATCTGTATATAAAATACTTATTTACTTTAACAATATTTATTTATTTTAACCTTATACGTATTTTGGCATGTTTACATGCCATTGTCAGAGATATTAGAAAGCAAACAGTTAGTGTTGTTATAGCAATAGAACTTGGTGACTTGATCTCGGTAATCGTCTGCAGATGACTTGATTTCTCATTCCAAAATGTCCAATAGAGGAGAATTTAAGAGATCAATTTGCTCATTCATTAACGGTACAGTTTTTAAATGTTTGTGAATTTCAAAAGTTTTTAGTATATCTAATTTATGTTTATCATCACAAAATTGTAACCATTTTATAGTATTATTAGATGTCATTGAATGATTGTGTTCTAGTAAGTGTTTAGCGTAATTGGATTTATGTGGGTGTTTGTATTTGTAACAACGTACGTGTTATTTATACCTAATATCAAAATTTCTAATTGTCTGGCCTATATAAACCGAATTACAATGCGAACAATTTAATTTGTAAATGCCTGATTTTAGCAAATCGTCTGTTTTTTCTTTAGCATTAAACAAAGTGTTTAAGATGTTTCTAGTTGCTTTAAAACTTACTTTATATTTATTTGTTTTGTTTATAATTTTAGCAATTTTTTCTGATTTTTGTCACCAAAATATGGGATCGGGGCATATTTAATTGTATCGAATGAAGTTAGGGTATTTGGACAAATTTTTTGAATGACTCATTTGTAATCTTTTTTTTTAAATTAATGTATCAATAAGTTTAGTATTATAACCATTACTATATGCAATTTGTTTAATAATTGAAATTTTTCTACTATAATTAATTTCATCTAAAGGGACCGTCAAAGCTCTATGTATCAGGGACCTGTATGCTGCTAATTTATGTGTTTTATGATGACAAAAATCGTGTGGTATTGTAATGTCTGTTTGTGTAGGTTTTCCATGAATTGAGTACTGAAATTTATTAGTTGAACTAATTTTTATGTTTAAATCTAACAAGGTAATGGACTTATTTCGTTCAGTTTCTACTGTAAATTTTATGTTTGGATGGAAGCTGTTAGTAACAATTAAAAATTCTTTAATTAAATCAAATGAACTATTAAAACATGCTACAATGTAATCAACATAACGAAACCAAAACATAACTTTCTCAGATTGATTTGATTCGAATATTTGATCTTCCAGATTTTTCATCAATATATTAGCTGAAAGAGATGAAATTGGACTTTATTTGAAATATGTTATTTCGTCACCATGGCAACTAGAATGTCGATCACTGATTTCGTTGTCATGACAAGTAGGTAGATATTTAAAAAAGTTACACAAAAAAATAAAGATAAAACCTATTTAAGTCCACGTTCATTATTGGAACAGGAATCCTTCAGATAAAGCTTGTTCCAATATCGATTTTATTTATAGCATATAATAGATAGGTTAAGTAGGTGGTAAGACTATCCTGTTATCTAAATTTCGGAGATCAATGTTATCAGTTTTCGATCTCATCTTTTGAATACCCAAATACAGCACATTTTTTGTAAACACATAGGGAGAAGATTTAAATTACGATCATACGGTATTATTACTTACTCAAGCACTGGAAACCGTTCTGAGATCTCCCTTTTGGCACGTTCATAGTCAAGGTTATTCATTATTAACCAGGTCATTTCTTGAGTCCATGTTGAGCCTAAAATTTTTCATTTTTCTTAATCCGTTTTTTTATATAACTAAAGCAGGCATGTTTTGTAACATTGATATTGCATTAAAATGCTTTTGTTTTTGTAGAAATTATATTAATAATTAGAGTTGATTGACACTAATTTAGAGGTGCATATGCTGCATATTTGGAGATTTTCAGAATATTCCAAACTATTTCAATTTCTTTTATTCATATTGGAAAATTTAGTTGCATAATAATTATAGGCCTGTGAATTTTTCAGAAAATCGGTGCATATTCAACTTTGAATACCGTTCGTTCGGAAATAAAAACAAGTTTCGTTCGTGGTTATTTGGGTGAAAAATGTAGAAAATATGTTATACGTTGCTGATGTTTTAAATAAAGCGATCGAAGCGGTGGGGAAAGCGGTTCCAGTAAAGTCTAAATCCCTGTACGAAAAAGTTGTTTTGCGACTGGAGAAATAAGAAGAGGATGAGCGGATTTGGCTTACATAAGCTTTATATCAGAATTATATAAGCTTTATATCAGTGACTTGAAGTATTGCAAATTTTATTTAAATTGCAAAAATAATAAGTAATGTTGTAATGAGTTTGCTGTTAACAATACGTAAATACCAATAAATACGTATAAGAATACGTTTGTCATGTTATTTGCAAAATTCATTGTTTATTGCAAAGAGTGACTTAAAATTCTGAGAGTGATTTAATAATTGTTTATGTTACTAGTGGGATAAAAGCGTTATTATAACACGAGTTTGAAAGTTGCACGACGAGGTCCTAGACAGAGACGTGTAATCAAACGAGTGCCATAATGATGCATTATCCCACGTGTTACATACAAAATTTTATCTACGACTGCTCAAAATTTGTTAATAATCCAATTTCTCAGCTTCAAATGATATTTGACATTTAGCATTAATTTATTTGCAAATGTCAAGTCACTTATAGAATACTTTTGTTTTAAAATCAAAGATAGATTCGATTTGTTCAATACAATGGCAACCAGTCAGTTTTTTTATAAACAAAGCATTAGTTTTGTTTGTGTGAATAAAATAAGTTGGGCAATGAATTCAATACATAGCTCATTTTACATTAGTACGATTATGAACTTCATTACATAACACAAATGATTGACATAATAAGTCCTTATCTAAGCAGTCGTAGATAAAAAAACAACTTTAACTCGCTCTAGCATACAGGGTGTGGCAGCCCGCTGTAATTGGTCGATTGCAGGTTAAGTATTATAGATAGAGAAAACATTAAATAAAATTCAACCAGGATCGTGTGTACTATCACATAAAAATATTTTGCATTATACAGTGGGCATAGTATACAGAGTGGCATAGCAAACTTATATTTTTTTAAATTAAACACCCTTTATATTTTTGCAAATTATTATTTGCCTTTTAATTTGCTTTCCGACTGTTTTTTGTTTTTTTAAATCCGCTGCGGTGTTGCCAAGTTATTTCATTTTTTTTGTAAATTTGACATTTCAGACCTTACTAGTAAAATCTGTACAAGCCGTATTTTTACAGGTGAAACAATTTGTTTTTGGGAAATATTAGTCAAGACCATGTGCTATTCTTCAGATGTTTCAAAGTTGAATTTGGTTATACAGGATGTTTGTTGCCGCGGTCCAAAGTTTTCGAACTTTAATGTGTCATAACTTGATTTTTTTAAATAAAAGCCCCAGATTTTTATTAAATTTTTGAATTTTGCTGTAAATTTTCTATCAAACGTCTATTACATTCCCTATACCTATCTGTACTCGTTTTCCTTGTTTTTTTGATTTTAATATTATTTAGACAATCTATTCAAGTTTACGGGCAGTATTACTTTAAAAAAATGAAAAGTGATTTGAGAAAGAAAATTTTAATTTTATTTAAACAATTACATTACATTACAGCTTGTTAGAAGATGTACCACTAATAACTAGAAGAAATATGTAGCTACAACATAATGGTGCTCCTGCACATTGTAGCGCCGCAGTACGGGAGTGGTTAAATCACAGATTCAAAAGAAGATGGATAGGAAAGGGAGGACCGATGGCTTGGACAGCCCGATCTCCAGACCTAACCCTGTCGGATTTTTTCTTATGGGGTTACATAAAAATCTGGTGTATCAAGAACTTCCAACTACCTATGAAACCATGCAGCAGCGTGTAATACAGGCTTTAGGACAAGTTACAGCAGAGATGTTAACTAGAGTACAAGCATCATTTCGCGAACGAATTGGTTTGTGTTTTCATAACGAAAATACACATTTTGAACAGCTATTGTGTATAATCACAAGGTGTAATGTAACGTAATTGTTTAAATAAATTTAAAATCTTCTTTCTCAAATCACTTTTCATTTGTTTTAATGAAATACTGCGCGGTAAACGTAAATAGATTGTCTAAATAATATTAAAATCGAAAAAACAAGGAAAACTAGTAAAGATGGGTATAGGCAATGTAACTAACGTTTGATGGGAAATTTACAGTAGAATTCTAAAATTAAATAAAAATTTGGAGGTTTCATTTGAAAAAATCAAGTTATGACACATTAAATTTAGAAAACTTTGGACCACAGCAACAAACATCCTGTATAACCAAATTTAACTTAAAAATATTTGAAAAATAGCACATGGTCTTGTCTAATATTTTCCAGAACAAAATTCTTAAATCTGTAAAAATACGGCTTGTGCAGATTTTACTAGTAAGGTTTGCAAATGTCAAATTTATAGAAAAAAGTTGTATAACTTGGCAACACCGCAACGAAATTATAAACAAAAAAACTTGCAAAAATTTGCAAAAATATACAGGGCGTTTAATTAAAAAAAATATAAGTTTGCTATCCCACTCTGATATGGAACACCCTGTATAATGTAAAATATTTTTATCTGATAGTACACACGACCCCGAACAACTCTTATCTAAGAAAGTTTCTTCTATCTCTAATACTTAACCTGCAATCGACCAATTACAGCGGGCTGCCACACCCTGTATAAACAATTACTTAAGGTTGTTGCTGTTAATGACAGTTTAAAACGTCAAAATTGAATAAACGTAATTAAGTCTTACCTGATTTTGGGAACGTACAAAGATAAATGTCACTATCTCTCACTTCAAAATTTGTAATGGATTCACCGAATCTTTCATAATGCACTGGCATGCCAGTTTCTTCCGGACCAGCCAGGATAAAATCGTTACAAAATTCGTTTATGAATTCATTTTTTATAATACGACCTATTTCATCGTCTTTCGTAATTTTTTTAATTTGAGGACTCGTCATTGTAGCTGCAACGTGGATCGAAAAAGGTGTTACTATAAAGTGAAATATTTTTTTAATCATTTAGCTTTTAAAACGATTTTTATCTGAATTGATTGGGAGTTTAAAGTGCACTTAGAATATATGTCGCCTTTGTATTTTAGTGTTTGGTAACGTAATAACGTTGTCAAGCAGTGGTTCGTATTGTAACGATAAATAAATAATTATTCATTTGATTTGCGGATATGATAGGCGATTTCGCACTTGATATAGGTATTTAGAGTTATATTTTGAACTGTATAGGAGGTGTTCTAAGTACCTAAATATGTAAAAAAATCCTTATAGAGATCAGTCCGAAAACGCTTCGTTACGGAGCTACAGCCTCCTAAAGATGGAAGATGGATAAGTCTAACCACCATTTTGTTGATAACTTTCGCAGTACTTGTACTACAATTTTAAAATTCTATATTTAAGCATTACTCATTTAGCTCTTAGTATTTACAGAGCCTTCATTAATTACTGATACCTACGCGACCACAAAATATGGGCAACCCAACTTACACTGTTGGTAAGCCTTTCATCCAAAAATTCCCAAGCCGTTCATTAACTTATCAAGGCTTGCTCGTTTACATACATAACCTCACAGTGTTGACAGTGACACTTACAGGGAATATTTAGTTACCACGAGTACCAATCCTGAACTGACTTCAACATCTAAATCTAAAACTCCCTAAGTCACTGCGGACCAAAGGTCACGTGGGTATCAGTAATTAACGAAGGCTCTGTATTTTCTTCTAAATATTTAAGATCTTTAAAATTTTTGAAGTTAAATAAAATTGTATTCTTGAAGCAAAGATGCACAGAAAGGTACTCTTGTTGCATGTCGCCAAATCTAACAGTTGTAGGGGTAAAATTTAATGTTTTTGTAATATCGAGTTTTCATGAAGGTCTAAGCGTCAGGGACGTCGACACCGGGGCACCCCGAAGGAAGCACTGAATCCCCCAAAAGTACACATTATAAGGTAACATTGCCTACTGTTAGGGCTATTACAAACACCGAAATTTATGCCAGTCTGACTACTAGCTTATTCTTGAATAAATAAGCGTTAAAATGTTCAAATACTCGTAGCGGCTACCATTTCGAAGTTGGTATATCCGAAAAAAACATTTTGATTTGTCTTAGTGCTCTTTGTCATTCTATTATTCTTATGTTTTTGACACTCCGGTTTTGATAACCATTATATCAAAAAAACCTATCAAATTTCGGTTTTGAGTTTTGAATCGCAAAAAAAAATCTTTTGACACGATGAGTTTTCGTTGTAGGTAATTACACCGTATGTCGTAATAAAATCGATCCAGTAATAGTAGTAATAGTAGCAAATGTTGCCTTACACGCACACGCAAACACTGACAAACGGACATAGGTCTAAAATATGTATTTCCGCAAAAAAACGAATATTTTCACGATCACAATACATTCTCATACTAGAAGATTTTCAAAAACTATCAAAATTTCCAATTTCAAAACTTTTACATTTTTCAAAATTCTATAAAAATTTTATATTTTTTGAAAATTCCTTTTCCTACGATTTTCAATATTTACAAAAAATTATAAATTTTCAAGAAATTAAATAAACAAAATGTTTATATTTTTATCAAAAAGCATGCGGTATTAAATTTTAAATTGGAAATATTTTCAAAAAACTAAAAAAAATTCCAAACTATCATAAAGTTGTAAAAAATTAGAAAAATGTCTAAACGTTTTTTGGAATTTTCAATAAATACGAGGAAGATTCTGAAAAAAACGACACTAAAAACTAGTCTATTATTTTATTCATATTTATATTTACTTTAATAAATAAAGAGGCATGGATTTTCGATTTTCAAAAATTCATAGAGGGCGTCACAGAAAAATTAGCACACTAAGACATGAACCTAATTGTTCACAACTCTACAAGGTTACTAAATTAAGCAATATTTTCTTAAAAATATCAAAATTTTTTCTTTTTCACTTCACAATTTTAATAGTTTCAAAAGATCTCGTAGCTTGTAACATTGTTGACTCTAAGGGAATTGACAATATTAAAATTCATCCCGTTCCGAGCACTTTTCTGAGTAAAAAAGCGTTAAAACAAAAATTTTCAAAAATTCATAGAAGCGTCACAGAGAAATTAGCGGGCTGGGACTCACACCAAATTGTTACTAATCTTTACCTCTGTAAGCCTACACAATTGCAAAAATTGTGGGGCCAGTTTTTACGCAATATTGTTTTAAAAATTCCAAAATTTTGAAAATAATTTTCACTTCTTTTTTTGAAAATTTTTGCACCTAGTTACGTTTTGATCTATTGGGCTATTACGATACAATATGTTTCACTTCATAGTTTTTAGCCTTTAAAAAATTATTGTGCACAGTAACATTGGGTCCTTTAAGGGCTATTACGGTGAAAAATTTGAATCCGATCTGCCAACTTGTTTTCGAGTAAAAAGGCGCTAAACTTATATTTGATAAATATTGTAGAAGTAGTGATTTACTTTTTACGGCATACTTAGGGGTAGTAACTGAATAAATCTAGTAATTTTCAAAATATTGCTAAAATAGAGCCGTTTTAATTATTATTCAAGCAAAGTTGGTAAACTCTCATTAGCAAATTAAAAAACGTGTTTTTTTTTTCAATCTAATTACTGTGCAGCCAGTGTAGCTCCGTTCATTTGTTTGATTGTTTATAGTACCTAATGCATCCGTATCCGTTACCAGAAAATTATTCATTGTTTTAAAGGTATCAACACAAGAACAAACATTACATTCCCTTGGATTGAGGCCAAAATTCCAGGATGCATTCTGTGAGGCTTATTTTATTTTGACTTAAATTTGCTTTAAAAATGTTTATTACCCCAGCGTTGTTCAATTCAAAATTAGAAGTTAATCGTGTAAACAGCATAAAGGAACAAATTATTCCTACTTTTACAGCTCCTGTTCTAGTTACATAATAGTTGCATCTTTAGATTGTGTAACGGAGATTTGTATTTGCATTTAGTAAGATTTTAATCTCTTTTATAACAGTACGCAATTGGGTGATTTATCGTTTAGTGTATTTTCGTAAGATAAAGTTTAAGTCCGGTAATGAGCACAGAAATCGTTTTGCCACATACTTTTTACTTCCTTGTGGCTATTTAGTTTAATTAAATTGACCTCAGTTTTCTCCAGTAATTACACATATTACTACGAAACTTACCGTGTTATGTAAAACGGGAATTAATGAATGGTGAAATGCTTACATTAATTCGAATGTGTATATTAAACATATAGAAACTAAAGTGAAAGACATTTCGAATTTTACTTCCTATTAAGTTTAAGCAATGCATTTCAAGAGATTTTATTAATTTTCTGAAAATTCAAACAATTTACCTCATTTTATTTGCAGTTTGTTAATAATTGTAGTCAGTGGTATCATATATACATGCACCCAACCATATGCTAGCAAAAATACTAAATAATATAGTTACGTTGTGATTATAAACCAAAATATTCAGTTAAAAATTCTTCCGAATTAATCAAAAAGTTATCTAACTTACATTTACCACCACAAAGCAAGCTAGTTAGTTTTGATGTTACTAATATGTTTTCCCAAATACCTAGTCAAGAGTGTATTCCTTTGTTAAATAATATTCTTATTAACAAAAATGTTGAGTTAATAAAACGGACTGAGTTGATTCAATTATTTGAACTTTGCACCAATCAAAATTATTTTACTTTTAATAATAAAATTTATTTCCAAAAAGATGATTTACCCATGGAAAATCCAATTTCACCTCTTCTAGCTAACATATTTATGGAAAATCTAGAAGATCAAATATTCGAATCAAATCAATCTGAGAAAGTTATATTTTGGTTTCGTTATGTTGATGACATTTTAGCATGTTTTAATAGTTCATTTGATTTAATTAATGAATTTTTAATTTTTATTAACACCTTGCATCCAAACATAAAATTTACACTAGAAACTGAACAAAATAAGTCCATTAACTTTTTAGATTTAAACATAAAAATTAATTCAACTAATAAATTTGAGTACTCACTTTATAGAAAACCTACACAAACAGACATTACAATACCACACGATTTTTGTCATCATAAAACACATAAATTAGCAGCATACAGGTCCCTGATACATAAAGCTTCGACGGTCCCTTTAGATGAAATTAATTATAATAGAAAAATTTCAATTATTAAACAAATTGCATATAGTAATGGTTATAATACTAAACTTATTGATACATTAATTAAAGAAAAAGATTATAAATTAGCCATTCAAAAAATTTATCCGAATACCCTAACTTCATTCGATACAATTAAATATGCCTCGATCCCATATTTTGGTGGCACATCAAAAAATTGTTAAAATTATAAACAAGACAAATACATATAGAGTAAGTTTTAACAACTAGAAACATCTTAAACACTTTGTTTAATGCAAAATTAAAAACGGATGATTTGCTCAAATCCGGCATTTACAAATTAAATTGTTCGCATTGTAATTCGGTTTATATAGGCCAGACAATTAGAAATTTTGATATTAGGTATAAGAAACACGTACGTTGTTACAAATACAAACACCCACATAAATCCAATTACGCTGAACACTTACTAGAACACAATCATTCAATGACATCTAACAACACCATAAAATGTTTACACTTTTGTGATGATAAACGTAAATTAGATATACTAGAAGCTTTTGAAATTCACAAACATTTAAAAACTGTACCGTTAATAAATGAGCACATTGATCTCTTTAATTCTCCTCTATTGGACATTTTGGAATAAGAAATCAAGTCATCTGCAGACGACTACCGAGATCAAGTCACCAAGTTCTATTGCTATAACAACACTAACTGTTTACTTTCTAATATAACCTTTGACATTGGCATGTAAACATGCCGAAATACGTATAAAGTTAATATAAATAAATATTGTTAAAGTAATTAAGTATTTTATATACAGATAATCATAAATGGTAGCCTACTTATTTTTGTTTTCAAATTTATAATTAGTGTTTCGCAAACACTGAATAAATCAATTTAAATTCTGGCAGGCAACAGGATAAAATAACAATAAATTTATAAAACTTCATGTTTACGTGAAGATGAGGCTAATATTAAATAATTTGGTGTCCTCGAAAGTTAACAGGACGAGTCGTACTTAATAATAAGGCTTTAGTTCTCAAACAATGCAACAATGCAAGCTGAAATTGGTCTGTTGCAGATTTCAAATACCCAATTTAAAATTTGCATGATTGCGAAGCTATTGCGTCATCTGCCATAATGTCCGTAATGAATTACGCTTGATTAGACTCAATTATCGCAATTTTCGTTTATTACATTAGTAAAGTGGATTGTCTGTTTAGAAATCTATGAAGTTTGTTATTTCCGAAATTAACAGGATGGAATTACAGTGGTATGTTCGAAGAAAGCTGTCTAGCAACCGCCACGGGACCTTCCTTGTATCTATTGTAATTTTTGTATTTATTTAGAATTTATGTAAATATACAAAATTTAGAAAATTTTTGTAATATTTTAATATTTTTCAATATTTGGTAATAAACAAAAACAATTTTTGAAATTATACAAAATTTTGATAATTTAAAAATTTTGAAAAATTTGGGGTAATTTGCAAAATTTGTAAACTAAAAATTTTTAAAATTTGGAAAAATTCGTAAATTTCGAAATTTTCTGAAAATTTTGAAAAATTTGGGAAACTGATAATTTTTGTAAAATTCGATAATTGACAAAAATTTTGAACTTTTGGAAAGTTCTAAAAATTTCTATAATTTTCAAAATTTTCGGAAGAAAATTGAAGAACATGATTTAGGGCCGCCCACCTTCCCACGCACAGACAGGCAAGTATTTCCATCAAAGTCTGGTATACTTAGGTCAACGTATGGGTCTCACAGCTTCAGCGATTAAAAAAAATCAAAAGCGGAAGGACAAATTCCTCCACCAAAAATTGGACGAGAGTGAGAAAATTGCCCCCCCTCTTCCCCATCAATCTAGAGTGCGTGGGTGCGGCCGATTAAGCGCGGCAGTTTGAGCGCGGCCGTTTCAGCGCTGCCGTTTGGGCTCAGGAAGTTTGAGTGAAGGGACCTTTGGGCGCAGTAACGTTTAGGCGTTAGCCGTTTGGGCGAAGATGCATTTCGGCGCGATAATTGATTGTTTTGGTGTTTTTTTCTTTGTTTATTAAAAATTTTGATAACAACTGAATTATTTATTAACAATTAACATGTAATTCAAACTTTTTACAAAAATTACTTGCAAATTAACAAGCTTATCTAGCTCAAAATAAGTTCTTTGTTTCTAAAATGTTTAAAAAATACGCCTTAAAAGCAAAATTAGAGCGATTGATCCGATTGGATCACAATCTGCAACAACTGTTCAAGTTTAACAAGCATTGAATATAACCTAAAAATTGGTTAATCAAATTGAATAGTTTATCGATTTTAATAAAAAGACTGAATTTTCTTTAAATTAAACCACTATAAAATACGGTTAGGTCCAAATGTCCATGCTCCAAAACGGCTTTCGCCAAAACATTCTTGCGCTTAAACTGCTCCTAAATCACTCCGCGTCGAAACGTCACAAAGCCTAAAACGCCCCCAAACGGACAAAACTAAAAAATTCAGCTGAGTACTTTATTCTACTATCGCTCATGAGCAATTAGGCTTCAACAGAAATATTTTATAGGTCCCCGTTTATTAAATAAAGGGGTGAGAATTTACGATATTCAAAAATTTTTAAAATATTTGACAATTTGGAAAATAAGTCGTAAATTTCAAAATTTTTTAAAAATATTGAAATATTTGGGACACTGAAAATTCTTATAAATTCGAAAATTGACAAAAATTTAGAAGATTTTGAAATTTTGGAAAGTTTTAAAATTTTGAAAATTTTAAAAGTTTTCTAAAGAAAATTGAAGAAAATGATCTAGGGAGCACCCATACCTTCTAATGCATAGACAGGACAGTATTTCCATCAAAGTCTAGTACACTTAGTCAACGTATCGGTCTCACAGCTTTAGCGATTAAAGAAAACCAAAAACGGGACAAATTCCTCCACCAAAAATTAGGCAAGAGTGAGAAAATTACCCCCCCCCCCTCCACCTACATATCAATCTAGAGTGCGTGGGTGCGGCCGATTAAGCGCGGCCGTTTGGGCTCAGAAAGTTTGACTGCGAGGCGTTTATCTGCATGGACCTTTGGGCGCAGCAACGTTTAGGCGCTAGCCGTTTGGGCGAAAAGGCGTTTCGGCGCGATAATAAATTGTTTTGGTTTTTTTTTCTTTAATTATTAAACATTTTGATAACAACTCAATTATTTATTAACAATGAACATGAGATTCAAAATTTTTACAAAAATTACTTCCAAATTATCTAACTTATCTAGCTTAAAATAAGTTTTTTTATTTCTAGAATGTTAAAAAAAATACGCCTTAAAAGCCAAATTAGAGCGATTGAGCCGATTGGATCACAAACTGCAACAACTGTTCAAGTTTAACAAGCATTGAAAATAACCTAACAATTGGTAAATCAAATTGAATGGTTTATCGATTTTAATAAAAACACTGAATTTTCTTTTATTTTAAATTTAATTTTAAAATAAACCACAATAAAATACGCTTAGGCGCAAACGTCCATGACCCGAAACGGCTTTCACCAAAACATTCTTGCGCCCAAACGTTCCTGCTTCTAAGCCCCTCCGCGTCGAAACGTCACAGCGCCCAAACGCCCCCAAACGTCCGGAACTAAAAAATTCAGCTGAGTACTTTATTCTACTATCGCTCATGAGCAATTTAGCTTCAACAGAAATATTTTATAGGTCCCCCCCGTTTATTAAATAAAGGGGTAAGATTGTAAGAATTTACCATATTCAAAAATTCGTAGAAAGCGTTACAGAGAAATTAGAGAACTGAGACAGGAACCAAATTGTAGCTCATCCCTAGGTGTCTGAGATAACAAAATTTGAAAAAAGCTAATCAAAATCGGACCATCCGTTTGGGAATTATGGAGTGCACCCACCTACCCCCCACATAGGAAGACATTTTTTAGTAACGCTTATTTTGAATTCCTGGTGGCCCAAAACAGGTATTTCCGCCAAAATGTCTAACGAAAATAATACTTCCGTATACAGAAAGTATGGGAAAGTAAAAAACGGAAGCGTTCCTTGCATGCTGGACTTATCACGCTATGATGAACCTCTTCTATGACTACCTATTTCGAAAAAAATTCAGTTAAGATGGAAGTCAAATCAAATTATTTAATAATAAAGATAATGTAAGAATGTTAACAGGAAGGTAGGTTGCTGTTGGGGCGCTGCAATCGATGTTGAGTATTTTACGTTGTTACCTAGACTCTGTAACAGATGGCGCTGCAATCGAGGATAAGTATTAAATTTGTTTCTTTCTCTGCTTCAAACCGTTCCTTTAAAATTATTTTACGTTGATTTTTTTCAAAATCAAATTTAAATTTAAACGTCAATTTGTAACGAGTACAGCAATTTACATAAACTTTTTCCTGTTTTAATTGTTAATACGTCTTATATTATATTAACCAAAAATAGAAGGTGATATATATTATTACACCTTATTGCCCCTCTTATACATTTAAGTTTCTGAATGTTTACCCACTTGATACCCTCAAGTGCTCATCTTTCACTATTAGCTCATATTTTAGAAATCTGAGGGGTCTTGTTGATATAGGTCTTGTCCAGGGCTTAGGAAGTTTACTCAGGATATGTTACAATGGTTTTAATGTTTTTTTTTTCATATAAAACTTGAAATATTAAATTTTACCTGACCGCCTGCATAGTTTACTTTGCACTAGGACTTTAGTAGTTCTATTTGTGGCTAAAATAAATATTGAATATGATTTTAAATTGGTGTTGAATTACGAAGCTTATATAAAGATAAGTTTTAAGCACTTTATGAACGAATTCTTAGAAAATTTCAAAAAATGATTCTTGTAATTGTTTATAAGTTTTGATAATTTTTTTAGAAGTCTGTCGGTGAAATTTTTCATCCCGTCTGAAATACTTAAATTTTACAATAATTGCAACTATTTAAAAATATTTCTAGGGAATTTAGGAAAACTTCAAGTAACTTTTAAAAATTTGCTATACTTTATGCATGAATCCTGAAATGTGTTTAAAAAACTCTTTGGAAATTGCTCTTGCTATACTGTTATCCAAATTGCATTCATTTCCATTTATTTTTTTATTAAAAAATATAAGCAAAGCTGTTCGTCTGTACATTTTTATACTTTAGAAATTTATCTTTATCGTATTTCTAAAAGTATTTTTATATTAACGTTTTAAGTGCCAATAGTGATTGTAAGGAGGGATTGAAGGAGTGGTGGTAGCTCAGAGGTTAGGCGCTTAGCTTCTGATATTTAGTCGTTCGGATTCGACGCTAAGCTGTAGGTCCCCCGTACTCCACCTTAGCGCTAAGGAAAGTACGCGGCAGAGAAGAGTGGCGGTGCCTAGCAGTGGGACGTAAAGGCTGATTGCGAGTGATTGTAAGTTCGCGCTACTCTTACCACTGCAACAGGAACTTAGGAAATAAGCTTGAAGTTTATTTGTATGTGTGATTGTAGTTTTTTATTTGAGAACAAAATTTTTTTTTATTTTTGAAAAAAGGAACTCTTGGGGTTCAAAAACACTGGAAATCACAAAGGAAATTCATCTACTATAAGTGACGAGCAATTTAATTTAAATTTAAATATGTTTTATTTTTTTCGTTTATTATACAGAGTGGCTAGGAAAGCCCCGGCCACTTTTCTTGCGGCGGTCATGAGATGGCGCTTTAGCAAAGAAAAATGAAATTAAAATACTGGCAACAACGCAGAATCCAAGACGTTTTGGTTGTTTTGATTTAATATGGGGCGTATTTAATAACTAAAACGTCTTGGATTCTGCGTTGTTCCCAGTATTTTAATTTAATTTTCTTTACTAAAGCGCCATCTCTTGACCGCCGCAAGAAAAGTGGCCGGGGTTTTCCTAGCCACTCTGTATTTAAAGAAACCTTAATTTTCAATTTTCAAAAATTCATAGATGACGTCACAGTGAAATTTTCAGTTGGGATAACAACCAAATTGTAGCCCATCTCCGGCACTATGAATATACAAAGTTTAAATAAAATCGTCTGTTTATGAGCAATATTTTTGTGAAAATTTGTCAGATACTGTTTTTATATATATAAAATTCAATTTCCAAAAAATGATTCCAAAAAGTCATTGGACGTTTTTAAAATTTTTTTTATATACTCTCACATTTCACAGCTCAACGAAATCGGCCTATCCGAGTTATGAGGCGCATTTACTCACTCAGCCACAGACCCACGCACAAACACCCATGCACTTACAGACAGACATCCAAAACATGTATTTCTGCCAAAATGTCGAAATCAAACATTTTCCCGAGTTTAATACCTTCTTGCACTGAAAGTACACTAAATATAAACATATTATTAACTACTCAACCCTGCATTAGTTAGTAAACTCTCACAAATTTCTACGTTTGTGATGTACTAAATTTTAGTCTCATTAGCAGAAGTTTTAGTGCGTATTTTTGAAGAATTCTAAATATTAACAAACAAATCATATTTTCCATAATTTAGCTGGCTTATAGTTGTAAGATTGCTGTCGAATGCATATACCAGACTAAAATATTTCTTAGCCGAAATTCCGACACAATAATATTTATAATTTGCTTTAATAAATATTACAAATTGAATGTAAATATTTGTTTTCGGTGATTTTTCAAAGAAATATTTACCAGCTTTTAATAATAAAGCTAACAATAAATAATCCGCAATAATGATAATTATTGTTATTTTATTTATAAATTCTAGCTTTACCTCGTGGAAGTCCATGTTTATTGATTATGGATATATAAAATGCTTAATATTTATTTATTTTAACCTTATACGTATTTCGGCATGTTTACATGGCATTGTGAAAGGTTATATGAAAAAGTAAACAGTTAGTGTTGTTGTTATTGTCATCATAAAACACATAAATTAGCAGCATACAGGTCCCTGATACATAGGTCTTTGACGGTCCCTTTAGATGAAATTAATTATGATTATACATTAGACAAAAATTATTCGAATACTCCAACTTCATCCGATACAATTAAATATGCCTCGATCCCCTATTTTGGTGAGAAATCAGAAAAAATTAGTAAAATTATAAACCAAACAAATTAATATAAAATAAGTTTTAAAACGACTAGAAATATCTTAAACACTTTGTTTAATGCAAAATCAAAAACAGATGATTTGCTAAAATCAGGCATTTACAAATTAAATTGTTCGCATTGTAATTCGGTTTATATAGGCCAGACTATTAGAAATTTTGATATTAGGTATAAAGAACACGTACGTTGTTACAAATACAAACACCCACATAAATCCAATTACGCTAAACACTTACTAGAACACAATCATTCAATGACATCTAATAACACTATAAAATGTTTACACTTTTGTGATAATAAACGTAAATTAGATATACTAGAAGCTCTTGAAATTCACAAGAATTTAAAAACTGTACCGTTAATGAATGAGCAAATTGATCTCTTAAATTCTCCTCTATTGAACATTTTGGAATAAGAAATCAACTCATCTGCAGACGATTACCGAGATCAAGTCACCAAGTTCTATTGCTATAACAACACTAACTGTTTGCTTTTTAATATAACCCTTGACAATAGCATTTAAACATGCCGAAATACGTATAAGGTTAAATTAAATAAACATTGTTAAAGTAATCAAGTATTTTATATACCCATGTAGTAGTAGTAATCAGCCTTTACGTCCCACTGCTGGACACCGGCACTCTTCTCTGCCACGTACTCTTCTTGGCGCTAAGGTGGAGTACGGGGGACCTACAGTTTAACGTCGAATCCGAACGACTAAACTCCAAAGAAGGTTTCAGGCATTAAGACCCCACGCCTACACCGGATTGGGGAATGTGAGTGGCGGGTTGCGGCATAGATTTTTGTTGCTGCATGGCTGCGGCGGGGAATCGAACCCTAGACCTTTAGTGTTCGAGGCTGAGCGCTCTACCTCTGACCTACCGCCATATATTTTACCCATAATCAATAATAATTGTTATGTTATGATAATAATAAAAAATTATTCTATGGTGCAAATATTAAAGCGTAAGTAGAGCTTTACTAATTCGTATTAACCATAATTGCAAGTTGGTTTTTGCTTATTCCAACAAAAATAGCTACTTCAAAATAACTCAAAGGTCATCCCATTCTGGAAACAATACACGCGAAACCATCAAAAAATGTTTCCTAGTTTTACGAAATCTGGGTTATCTACATAAATTAATCTGGAAGCACGCGATTTTACGGTAAGACGAAACTCTTCCTTTGACATTGCAGCAATTTATACCAGTTTATATAAAATTCGACACGCAAACTTGCCACGCTTTCTCTTGTCAGGCGATATCCGTTTTGAAAAATCAACAGGAACTTATAGGTGTAACAAAATTATAAATTGAAATTTAGTTCCCATGTTTTCACTATTTTAAAAATTAATTTTGGTAAGATTTTTTTTGATATCGTTTGGCACAATGGCAGCTAGTAATGTTATATTTCGAAACAAACTGAACGATGGGTTATGATTTTTTGTTAACTTTGGCCAGTCACTGTATTTTTACCTTTACTTTTATGGCACATAATTTAAACTAACAATTTTCACTAAAAAGCACATTTTAGACCTTTGGGAGGCCAAAAGACTGGTAATTCCACTCGGTTCAAAACCGCAACAAAATAGTTTGCCAAAAGAGGGGTGGGAAATGCTCTACCTCAATATAGTTACGCTCGAAAAAGAACCTTAGATTCGTATTCTACGCATGTCGAATAGCTGATCTGCGCAAACGCGATCTCCCTACTACCATCTACTGCTTGTTGTTTCAAAAATTTACGGATTTCGGCTTCAAAATCGGTATGAGCATGTTAAATGACAGTAGGGACAACTTTTCATTGGGGAAATAGTCCTGAGAGGTTTTCTTTTGGTGGCTTACCTGAAAAGTTTAATTGAGTAATTGCTAAAAAACGATGCCTAACACTTAAAGATGTTAGGAAGTGCGTAACCGATTTTGAGATTGCAACGGATGAACATTAATTGCAACTATAAAACGAAAATAAAATAAAACAAGGCCATTGATTCAAAAAATAGGGGCGTGGGAGAGAGGTGCTCTAGATTAGTATAGATGCACTAAATAAAGAATTGTATTCTACGCATGTCGAATAGCCGATCTGCACGATCTTCCGTGTCTATCCTCCAATGATTTTTCGAGATTCTTTAAAATACTGAAAATTTTCTAATATTTTCAAATAATTTCAAAATTTTGGAAAATTTTGAAAATTTTTGAAAATGTTCCCAATTTTTTTAATTTCCAAAATTTTTACAAGTATTCCAGATTTTCAAAATTTTACCAGCATTCGGGAGTTTTAAAATTTTCAAAATTTTATAAAATTGTGTAAATTTTTATACTACATTTTCAGATTTTCAAAATTTAGAAAAGATTTTAAAATTTCAGGGTTTTTAAATATTTTTAATTTGCGAATTTTTTAAAATTTTCAATTATTCAGAGCTTTCTAAAAATTTCTTAATTTCAAATTTTTGTAAGTGTCATAAACTGTACCCATTTTTCAATATTTTTGGATGTTTTAAATATTCAATATTTCGTAATTTTTAAAATTTCAAATTTTTCAAAATTGTGATTAATTCTTTAATTTTTTAAAGATATTTTATAATTCAGAAATTCATACATTGAAATATATATAAAATTTGCTAAAAAGTTGAATACATATTCCAAAATTTTCAAAAAGTTTTAAAAACTTTCTAAACAATTTTAAATTTCCAAAAAATGTTCCAATCTTTCAAAATTTTTTAATATTTAAAAAATCAAAATTTTAAAATTTTAAAATTTTGAGGAAAATGTTACAAACATTTTCAAAATTCTCAGAAATTTTCAAAATTTTGTCAACTACATTCCCAGATTTTAAATTATTTAAAATTTTTTTTAGGCGACCTTAACAAAAAATTGAATTTTTAGTACTCAAAAGCGGCCAAAAAGTAACCGTTTTTGGCCGCTTTCATTATTATCCGTTTAAGGGTGGCGCCATCTATCGATAATTTTCTACCTTACATCATGATACCGACATTACCGACAATGTCATAATATCTCTGAATAAAACAGAGTAAACAAGCTGTCAATCTTGCTGTAAACTGCAATAAATACGTGTTGGTAGTCGAATTTTCTAATAATTATGTACAATTGTTCAGTTGTAATAAATAATTATATCAATAAATCATAAATAAAAATCTAACAAATTTGTAATAAAATATAAACGTTTCTGAAGGAGTCACAAAATGTACAATTGTTCAGTTGTTATAAATAATTATATCAATCAATCATAAATAAAAATCTAGCAAATTTGTAAATTTTATAACGAAGGTCGCCTAAAAACATTTGTGTGCACCACTGCCAAAAAGTGTTATTTCGTCCTCGTCTGCTTTCTGACCTCGGCTTCGCTCCGGCCATTAAACTCAGACTCGGCCGAAAAAAATTCACTTTTTGGCCTTGGTACACAAATAACTATTATTGCTTTAAAAAATTTTTAAAGGGTTTCACTATTTTAAAAAATATCTAATATGTTCCATCAATTGCCAAAATTTTCAAAAAGTTTCAAAAGGTTTCTAAACATTTAAAAATTTATAATTTCAAAAAAAGATTCAATCTTCAAAATTTTTTAATATTTAAAAACTTTCAAAATTTTTAAATTTTTAAACTTGAACAAAATTTTCAAAAGTTGATGAAAATGGTCCAAAAAGTTTCAAAATACTCAAAAGTGTTTAAAATTATGTATACCTATCTCTAAACTAAATTTCCAGATTTTAAATTGTTTTTTAATGTTTAATTGTTTTTACAAAAATTTTAAATTATTTATGACCAATTTTCTAAAAATTTTCTAAATTTTCAAAAATTTTCAAAACTCAAAAATTAATAAAAAATATCTAAGTTTATGAATTTTCCTAATTTTGATGAATATTATCGAAACATTTTCAAAATACTAAATTATTTCAGAATTTTGTAAATCTATAAATTAAATTTCCAGACTCAAAATTAACAAAAATTCTGCAAAACGTTTGAAATTAAAAGAAAATTTTAAAAATATTTTCTAAAATTTTCAAAGTTTACAAATTGTCACTATGTTACTGGCAACATGGGAAACTAATGAGTGCGACAAGCAACTGAAATAATAAGTTAGCGGACCAAGTGGGGATTTATGTATCCATAGATAATTTAAAATTCAAAACAGATACGTGAACTGTTTAAATTAATTTTAATTACCTCCCATGCTTGTCACACTTGTTAGTTGCATATTCTTTTCTTTTAGCATTTATTTCCTGTATTATAGTGACAATCTGTAAGAGTGTTAACAAATGAACCGGTAATGTGGCTCTCTCGTATAGCTTCACTTTTTGGGAATCCATACATATATAAAAACTCAAAGGGTATTTTTCTCCGGTTCCTCCAGCGGCTACCGCTTCACCAATTTGGACCATTTTTTTTTCAATGAAATGTCTCTATCCTCAGATGGAACATGCAAGAAACATTTTTATATTTTTATTCTACGTCGATTTTGTAATAATAATTATTTTAATTTATAATATATATGAAAGTCTGCTAGACGCGCTTCACTTGGGGCGACATCTACACTAACGCCGCGTCTCATTATTGGAACTAATGCATCACGTGACTTAGCATTTCGCCGGGTCGGTCAACGCTGAGTCTGCCGTCGAATTTCGGCGAGGTATCACTAGTTTTATTTTATGTTTCAAATTAATTTTTGTTCGCAAAAAATAAAAATAATAGTTTTTGCCATTATTATGTAAGCGGAAACTTTTCGGCCTCTAACCTCATTTGCACGCATCTAAAGTCTAAGCGAGTACCATGTGTTACTCTGTTCTGCTTATTTATTAAATTATTAAATATTTTTGGCTGCAGTTCGTATTTACAACTGTATTCAAATTCATTCATAAACATAAATCTATTTAATGCCTATTGTGAGAAGGTTAAAGTTTATAAATTACGAAATTATATGGACAACATAATGATAAAGTACGAGCATTAGTTTTGGACTTTTGAATGGTCGAATTCACTGTCACAAACATATAAATATAAATTCATATTGCACGGTCGACAACGTCCTCTCACAGCGCACTTCCGGTCAATCCAGCGATATTTCCGTTATACACCGGACATGGCGCGTGACAAAGCACTGACATGCGAATGTCCCTGCTTTTTGTATTTTAACATAAATACGTATGTAATAGCTAATACGTGCTTTTATGTATAAAGTTTCGTTGCGTACAAATAGAAAGTTAATAAAATTTCATGATTGCACGTTCCTATGCCGTTTATTTATATTTTTTGTTGAAAACCTAAACTAGATATCCGATATGTTTTTTAGAATAATTTTAAACCTATTTTTCTATAATATTAAGAAACATTTTCTTCAAGGATTTGAAATTTATAAGAAAATATTCAAAAGTTTCCAATCTCAAGCAGTATTCAAAATGTTTTTAATATTTAGCCGTTTTGTGATAATGTTTGATGATTCTATAAAATATCGGGAAATACTTTTCTAAAACTTTTAGAAATCTTGAAAAACCTTTGATAATATTTAAATATCCATAAATACGTTTTTTAGTAATGTTCAAAAAAATTTGGTAATCTTTAAAAATCCTTTAAAAATTTCAAAAGTATTTTTGTATCAACGTTTTACGGGTTTTACGCATCAACAGTGACTATAAGATCGCATCACGTTTACCTCTGTAGCGAGAGCGTACGCCAATAGGATTCGGGATCAGCTGCATGTTTTACTGTAGTTACAAACAGAATTGTGAAAACAAAAACTTTTTTTTATCTTGGGAAAGGATTAAAAAACACTAAAAATCAAACTCTCTAGCCAATAATTAGAGGAATGAAAAAATTTCCAAACGTTTGAAACATTTTCCACTTCATAGTTTCATGGTTGTAAAATTAAATTCCAAAAACGCCACCAGGAGCGTACGTGTGGGTAATGGGTTCATTTTTTCTAAGATAAAACACATGCACACCACTGACTTTCAATTTTTAATTTGTTTTTTAAAATTCCTGTTGCAATCTGAATAAAAATTGTTTTCTTAACAGTGGCGTACATGTGTTTTTTTACACACAAATGACAAATGATTTTGGAATTTAATCAAAAAGGTTGCAATAAGGGACCAGAAACAAAATGTTCCAAACCGTTTCTGAATTTTTTTGAAATAATCTTTATTAATAAAAATTTTAATACCCTAGGGTTCTACAATTTTTAGCTGTATGTCCAAAACTAAACTGTTCCGCACACATGTTTATAGGAAGTGTTACTCTTCGTTTTAGGTAAGGAATTCTGATTTAAAAATAAATTTTAGTTCATTGCAAGCTCCAACAGTTCACAAAGTTAAAAAAAATGGTATGACAGATTTTGTATTTTTGAGTAATAATTTTGTGAAAATTATATAATTTTAATAATAATTTCATTTTCACAATTTCCAATAATATACATTTCGCATGATTATACTTATTAAGGGCTGTTAATTAATATGATAATTTATCTCAATTGGAAATTTAGTTTTTGAGTAATTGGGCAATAAAGTAAACATTTTCAAAAATTCGCAGCGGCCTTCGTTGTGACGATACAGCATTCGGAAAAAGGGCATTTGATTTTTCTTTGGATGCACTACAATTACGTTTTGAATAAATTTTTACCAAAAAATTGAGATTAAAAAGACATGTCTAATTTCCGTTTCTGGTTCCGGTTACAAACCATACCAAACTATAAAGTTTATAGATAGTAGATAGTTCAAATTGTCAAAACATTTTTTGTTTTCTAAAGTTAAATTGTCTTTTGAATATAACACCTTTTAAAGTTAAAATAATTAAAAAATTTCATATTTAAAATTTTTCAAAAATTTAAGTATTTTCTGAATTTTAATAAATTAGTCAAATCCGTAAAAAATTTGAAAATTCTACTATTTCAAAATTGTTATAGTTTATAGACAGTTCAAAACAATTTTCAAAATTCTGATAACATTTTTTGATTTCTAAATTTTTTTTGAATATTCATGTTATTACACTTTTAAAAAAATATTAAAAAATTTTTAATCTATTCATAATTTTTCAACAACTTTAATAAACGCGAGGAAGGTCCGGAGGCGGTTGCCCTAGAAATTTTTAGGAAAGCCTTCAGAAATTTTGCTGTTTGAAAAGCTCGAGCAAAATTTGTTTGTCTGATTTTTGACTTTTCTAAAAATTCTAATTCTAACTAATATAATTACAACGAATAATAATTCCTCAAACATAAAACTCATAAAACGCTACAAACACAACATTTTCCGCTTTACACGTTAGGTATTTAAACTAAGATAAGGCATGTATAGTTGAAAGTTAGTTAGAAATTAAAATTGCTGATAAGCTCAGTCAACAAGGTTAGTCTAAATTCCTATTTATATGTTAAACAGTACCAGCACACGGATTTCCAGAATTAACACCGTTTACTAGCGAAGCTTACATAGTTTATTGCCGTAAGTTAAACACGGAACAAGTCGGTTCAAATAACACGAAAAGATGAATAAGGAGGAAAATTACAGGCGAATTAAGCGAGAATAATATTTTTTATAGTTGTTTTCTATGACGTTATGTAATATTGACAAAAATAAATACAGGGTTGGGCAAAAGTACGGAACAATGCAAATATCTTTAATACGGCAACCGCGATAATGACTAATTTTTTTACATGAAGGTTCCGATATACGGCGGATACAATGAAAGTATCGGCAGTTTAAAAAGACTTCCGGTTTAGCCGGAAATGATATCAACTTTTTATTTTAAATAGAACACCCTGTATATTTTTTTTATATATCGATAGAACTCTTCTTTGCGAGTTCAGTGACATAAGGTTGCATGTTTTTATTTTCAATAATTCTAGAAATATTGCACAATAATATTTCGTAATTGTTATCTAGCAGCTCATGAAAACAAAAGAATGTGAGAAGCCTAAACAGTTATGTAATGTTGTCAAATATGCTTGGTTCGTGTTGTTTTGATGTTTGATAAATTGAGTAGTGTGGTTGTAGTAATCAATTAATTAACCAAAATTAATTAAAAGTGCTGAATTTAACATCAGAAATGGTTCAATTAACAGAAAGAGAACGAATTCAAATTTTAATTATGGTTGGTTTTGGTGAGCGTCGTAGAACTCAGCAAGAAGTTTGTACTTTATTTAACAAT
This sequence comes from Ctenicera cuprea, assembly GCA_958336395.1. Classification (NCBI taxonomy): domain Eukaryota; kingdom Metazoa; phylum Arthropoda; class Insecta; order Coleoptera; family Elateridae; genus Ctenicera; species Ctenicera cuprea. The sequence goes on from OY284489.1 coordinate 11,272,061, forward strand.
TTACAATAGTTCTGTTAATTGAAATATTTCTGGTGTTAAATTCAGCAGTTTTAACTAATTTGGTTATTAATTGATTACTGCAACCACACTGCTCAATCTATCGAACATCAAAATAACACAATAGGAACCAAGCATATTTGACAACTTTACAAAACTGTTTAGGCTTCTCACATTCTTTTGTTTTCATGAGCTGCTAGATAACAGTTACGAAACATTATTGTTCAATATTTCTAGAATTATTGAAAATAAAAACATGCAATCTTATATCACTGAACTCGCAAAAAAGAGTTCCATCGATATATCAAAAAATATACCGAGTATTCTATTTAAAATAAAAAAAATGATATCATTTCCGGCTAAACCGGAAGTCTTTTTAAACCGCCGATACTTTCATTGTATCCGCCCCGTATATCGGAACCTTCATGTAGAAAATTTTGTCAAAATCACGGTTGCCGTATTAAAGATATTTGAATTGTTCCGTACTTTTGCCCAACCCTGTATATTATAGTCAGGCAAAAAAATTTTGACAGGTTAATTTATGTAAAAAAAAATTGCAGGATGCGTTAATCTTTCATATTATATACAACATATATGACTTAATAATAATAAATTCTGATTTATTATTGACGTAATTGAATTTCTAGTACTACAAGGTTGTTTACCCTCAGGTACAATTCGCATATAAGATACACCAGTAGCATTTAAAGTGGCAAAGAAAAAGCTAATCGAGTATCCTGTTCGAGTGCTCGCTATAAATTATTGAAGCAATTGAAACCGTTCTTGAATCTATAACAAGTAGAGCTAGATCTAGACTTACGTGAAGAGTGTAAATTAGATTTTTGTTTTGCTGTGGAAGAAATGTTGAAATGCCGTTTCAAAGCTTTTTTCTCTGAAATAAACATCTTCAGACACGGTTACTTATGATCAGAGCGCGGATTTATAAGCACTTATTTTTTGAAAATAAACGTTAATAATAAGTTTGATAAATGAGTAAAAAAGGATGAAAATAAGCAAAATTTAAACAAAATCCAATATTTTTATTTGTTTCGCATAAGAATAAGGTGTTGTTACAAATTTTCAAATACAAAATAAAAACTAGAAAATGTAATTAAAAACAAATAAACATACATTTTGATATAAATTTCCTTGCCGTTCAAACCATGTTTTTATTAGAAATTTAACTGAAGCATATTATGGGAAAATGACGGAACTATTTAAAAATCAGCTTTTAAAAATAATATTACAAAGGCGTAACTTGGGGTTTTCATGCAACTTCTGCAAAATATTTTGTTAATTTCAATAACCAATTCAGGAAAATCTTTACGCCAAGTTGCCGGTAAGGATTTACCCTTCACTTTAGGCTTTTTATAATTTCAAATTAAATCTATTCACAAAAAATCACAACACAATGGAATGCTCCGGATTACTGACATTAACAAAAGATAAAAATGTTTTTAGTTTTTTTACAAATAAACGCGATAGACTATTGTGTGTGGCTTTCAATAGAACACAGTTCTTGGTGATTCCCCGAGCGCACTATTTGTTTCTCTGATGGATGTTTGTTTCCTCCAGCAGGGGATTTGTAGAATGTGGTGTAAACATTCCGTAAAGTATTCGCCGAGTCGTTTAAACCGAAAAATAGTAAATTAATTCCTGTTTAAACATTAGATTTTTTATACTAAATCTTGCAAATATTAAATTCTTTATAAAAATAGCACCAAGTAGCCGTATAAAAGCTAAAATAATCGCATATAAGCGGTTTAGGGTGCAAAATAATCAAAATAAAAGTGGTGTCAAATGATTACATATTTCATGAATCGTGGAGATACAAAAGGATTTTTATTTGCTTCCAATAATATTGCATAAGCAAAATGCCTAAAATCCGCGCTCTACTTATGATGCTTACTGAATTTCCCAGGTTGATAGATTGTAAAAATGGCGAATTTAAGTAGGCGTTGCGATTGACCGTTTCCGTACATGTTGTATTTAAAAAAAAACATTTTATCATCATAACGTTCTAACCCCAAAAATTACTATCAGATTAGAATACTCTTTTCAGAATATTATAGTTTGAAATTTAATAACGGCAGAGCTTAGAAAGCTGTTTAGAAAATAAGAACCGTTATACAAAGAGTGGGAGAGGTAGAGAAATTAAACATCTAAAGCACAAACAAAGAATTTTGTTCTAATTACTGTCTCTGATAAATAATAATTAAACTTGAACGCTGTTTTTCTTTTCTTTAAAATTAAAAAACATTGAACAAGTTTTGGGCACATGGATCCGGAAATACTTTCTTACGGAGTTACAGCTTCCTGACGATCAACAGTCTAATAACATCATTATCAATAACTTTCTCAGTAGTGGCAAAAATTTTACATCGTGAGTAGATCTTAGTTAGCTGAGTATTTCTACTAACTTTTGTATGGATAAGTGCCCCAAAGGTGTTTTTTGTTGGGGGCTAACGTAACACAGTTTACTTTGTTAATATTTACGATGTTTACAATTTTCCATTTTGCGTAAAAACCTTATATTGCATAGAAAAATACACAAAAAGGGACTTCTGTTAAAAGTAAAAGAAATAATTCAAGATTTTTGTAAAAATGCCACGCCATGAATATTCTAATTTTTTTTCAAGATGACCAAACAGTTTCCATGAACTTCGAGTGTAAGTTCTACAAAGAAAAGGTAACAGAATATGTAATACAAATCATGCAGCTTCTTAAAATAACAATAAAATCCTCGATTAAAATTAAAAAATATTTAAAAAAAGCTAAAGCATAAAAAAAATAATTTTGTAGTTTTGACGGATTGAAAAGAAGTCGAAGAAACAAGTTATTGGCCATACTTTTCTTTACAAAATCAAGTAATAAATTTATATACAGGGTATTTCGCTTAAGTATCTTAATTTAGCTTAATTTTATTATTTCCTTAATAAAACATCTTGGTTGTTATCACACAATTAGGATAGAAAATAAAATTCACCCTAGGCAGTACGGTTACACGGGACTATTATTTTTATTGCTGGACCAGTAGCAGCAGCAGATACCACAGTCCTGAGTATGTTTTTGAAACCACGGACGAAACGTCGGTAGTGGCAATACTTTTGATGCAGGCTTTACCCGGAATCTTATACTTTACTTACATGCTTTCTCGTTTAAACAATTCGTTACTTTTATGTTGTTTTTACAACAGAAGAAACATTTACGAAAACCTTTTGATTTTTTCTGTAGTTTTAATACTGAAATGAGTATAGTTTTTTAACTTACAATGTTTAATTTTTGTTAATAATTAAATATAAGTGTTAGCTGTTTCTGAAATCTAATTTTCTTAATATTATAATAGTATAGTTAGTTACCACGCCTCTTAAAACACTATGTATAATAATTGCTATATATTAAATTCGGATTTTTCTCAAATTTTGGTACGACGGGCCACCGTTACTAGAAGCCATAACTTTATGCGCTTATTATACAGAGTGGCTAGGAAAACCCCGGCCACTTTTCTTGCGGCGGTCAAGAGATGGCGCTTTAGTAAAGAAAAATTAAATTAAAATACTGGGAACAACGCAGAATCCAAGACGTTTTAGTTGTTTTGGGGCGTATTTAATAACTAAAGCGTCTTGGATTCTATGTTGTTGCCAGTATTTTAATTTAATTTTCTTTACGAAAGCACCATCTCTTGACCGCCGCAAGAAAAGTGGCCGGGGTTTTCTTAGCCACTCTGTATATAAGGTGCTTATTCGTATGTGCTGATTCCTAGCGGAACAGTACAGTTTTGGAGGCCAAGAAAAAAATTCTTTTGCACTGTTTGTTTGAATTTAGTTGAAGTTCAAACGCTCTTTACTGCTAGCCTTCATCGTAGATAATAAATATAATATACCTTTCGCCTTGATTGATAAACCAGACTCGACAACGGAAGTATTGTGCTGCATGAGGTCTCCAGTTTTGATTTTACGAATTTACATTAGCTTTTATTAATTAACGTATGCTGCATAGAACGCTAATATTTAACAAGAGTAATAAAATTTACGATGCAATCAATTATCGCATTATCAAAAAATATTTATTAAAAAGATTAAAGCATTCTTAATGTAAAACTATCGAATTGGTTTTGAAAGAAAAGTGTGCCGTCAAACATCGAGGATTCACAATGAATGCTCATATATTTGCTACACTAAGAATCGACTTTGTTGATATTTTACTGCAGCTCAAGCTCGGTAAGGATGATGTCATATAAACACGTACTCTAAGATCACAATACGGGTGGCAAAATAAATTGCTGACGTATTTACCTACTATAAAATCATTGTGTTTAATGGACTGCTGCATAAGTTGTCTCATATATTTCTATATTTTAAATCCATATCTGTCTTGCCATAACACGGCGACGGGCTATTACATCTCGAGACAGTTTATTTATTATTTTGAGCGAATTCTTATGCATTAGTCACGTAAAGCGGCGCGGCACTTATAAGGCAGAAAGCAAGCAGGTCTCTGAGTGTTTATTACTAGCGGCTTGATAATTTGTTTATTACGAATTGTGTTAATACAAATATAATTATGACTAAAATTATACGACAAGTAAAAGCAATAATTTGAAAAATACATAATTAATCATGCGGACAGAATAAATAGGCAACAAAGGCAAAATTACAGTAAAAACAAAATAACAATAGTTCTGCAGCAAGAGCTAAACCACACACGGTGGTAGCAATAAATGAAAATAAATAATTGCATTTGCTTCCTACAGAAGCACGTGTCAAAAATTCGCTTTATAACATCCTAATAGAAACATTAGCACGTAAAATGGGCTTGACCTAAATATTAATCGGTCGTGTTTTGGTGATAAATTGCATAAACTTCGGCGAGGATAGAAACTCACGAATTAAACTAAGCTTTAAACCAACGAGTTTGAACACTTACTACGGAAACTGAGTATTATTTTTTTTATAAAACAACGTAGGTGTGTCTCTTTGTCTCCAACACTACAACTAGGCAAGTTGTTACAGTACTGTTAATCATTACATTCAGAAAAATCGTTTAACAATATTTGTTTGTAGAATTGCTACATAATCAGCTGTTTTCTGTCATTCCGAAGCATATCACCGAGAAACACGTGCACCGGCGTTCGATGCCGCTGATCTCATCGCGGACAAGGCGCCCCGGTATTTTTTACTTGTGGTGTACATTCTATTAATAATTTGATTTCTACAGATAGTGTTCTAAGCGCACTTACCGCAATATTACAAAATCTAATACATACAGATAGAAGGAAAAAAACGGCGCTATATATGCGCGCTTATTATTTCAGGAAACTAAAGGATTAACGCTTCCCAATGCTGGATTTTCAGTTTAATTCCCAAACAATAAATATCAACATGAATCGATGACTCCTTGGATATTTGGAAACGCGTCAAGAATATGTTTTACATCTCGACACAGCGTATTTACTATTATTTTAAAAACAATTTTCAATATGGTGGGGCGTAGTCCATTTTTCTAGTAAACATTAAATATATGTATAATAAAGTTGTATAATATAAATAATTTACACTTTTATGGGCGCCAATTGTAAAGTGAAAATTTGCTGTGCATTTCACGGTATTTAAGGCAATTTGTCCCAATATTTATTATATATACACACGTTTAGCTAAATGCTTTTTATTTTAATAAATCGTTGTAGATTTACCTAAATCCTTAAACATTTGGTTTAAATATTCCAATATTTAATAAAGAATTAGAGATTTAAATAAATCTTAAAACATTTACTTTGAATTTTCAAATATTTAGTAAATCTTTATGTATTTAGATAAATCTGCACATATTTGTTTTAAATCTTTCAATATTTGATAATTATTCGCAGATTTAAATAAATTTTTACCGATATAATTAAATTCTTAAAGATTTAAATAAATATTTCAACATTTAATTCTAAGCTGTCACATTTAATTTTAACTTGTTATAATTATTTGACCTTGGTAGATCCAGCCTACATAGAAGACCAAGACCGTTTACAGTGGTGGTAACGTTCAACAATTATGAACACGTTTACCGTATATCAAGAATTTATACAATTAATGTTAGTTCAATCATCAATAACAACATATCTAAAAACATAAACATTGCATAATTTATTATTCATACAATAAAAGTTTCCTCAACATTCCCTTGAGAATGTAATTTTCAGTCTGTTTTGTTTAAGCGTCGAACGCTCCCACCATGACTCTGCCTTGCGCCTTACTACCGATATAGACGGTCTTGGTTTCCTAAGTCGGCTGGGCTCACCAAGGTCAAATAAATATGACAGGTTAACATTTAATGTGACAACTTAGAATTAAATAATGAAACATTTATTTAAATCTGTAAGGATTTATTTATATCGATAAAAATTTACTTAAATCTGCGAATATTTATTAAATATTGAAAGATTTAAAACAAATATGTGGTGATTTGGCTAAATACATAAAGGTTTACTAAATATTTGAAAATTTAAAATAAATGTTTTAGGATTTATTTAAATCTCTAATGCTTTATTAAATATTGGAATATTTAAACCAAATGTTTAAGGATTTATTTAAATCTACAACGATTTATTAAAATAAAAAGAATTTAGCTAAATGTGTGTATATATAATAAATATTAGGACAAATTGCCTTAAATACCGTAAAATGCACAGCAAATTTTCACTTTACACTTTGAAGGTTTTTTTTCTATATCTTTAAGTAACAATTTTATTTGTAATATATTTTGCCGTAGTACATTAGTCTATAGTAACAACAATACAACAAACGTTGTGCACGTGGCTATTTCGACATGTTACTGTAGATAATTTAATTTGTGTTTCTATGTTTATTAAAAATTTATAGTTTTTTTTCTTTATCTATAATTATCTGCTTTACAAAATGATGCAAGGCTTTTCAATAAAACCCGAAAAATTGTTTCTATTGAATAATAATTAGCTTCGAGTTCAGTAACACACAATTGAAATCTATCAACACTGCAAACTGTTAAGTGTTAGGAAATGATTTACAACGAACTCAGTCTGTGTTATACAAAAGGCTAGTGTAGTTCCGGTTGTGAAGGTACGAACCGGATGTTATTATCATGCAGTTCATTACGGCAGGCAGGGACGATAGCCCCAGCAGTTTGGATTTATCGTACCCTGATTATCTTTTACGTTTACATGAATTGTTGCCCGGCTTGTCTAGTACAGTTTGCCCCAACTGGTGCATTACTTCGTTTGCATACTAAAACAAGCAAAGCCTAAAGTCTGTTCAACTTTTGGCCCATTTAACAATTGCAGCAATTTTTTCCTTGGTTAGTTTGCGTAGTGGTAAAATGCATTTCTGCTTTTCGCCACACCAAGCACGAGTAATTTCTGATTCATATGCATAAACCGGAAGAAAGGAAGCGAATAATGACGGGAAAGGGATGTGGATTTTTGCTTATTAACAGGAATGGCATACGTTTTTTAAATGCACGAGACTTGTTTATGCAAGAAATTCCCGGAATTCCAAAATAGTTATGTTCTAGTTATTTTTTACATGATTAATTAACCGAGTGATACATGAATTAAAAATACAACAACAATCATTATCATCATTATGTTAGATCATTGGAGTTCATTAAAAAAATTGATCAGTTTTTCGAATATCATATAAAAAATATTGTGTGTCAATGGTTATAGACTATACAGGGTGTGTATAAATTGGCGAAAGAACTACACGTGGCGATGTTGGTCATAAAATTCTAAGTCGAAAATCTTAATACCAAAATATTGTACTTACCATGCTTCCTAAGATCTTCAAAGTTTGAAAATGAAGTCTTTTAATAAGTGTTTTAATTCATTATCTGTTGACAGAAAGAGCTGCAAATTAGAAGAAATAAGAATTGTAATAAATATTTTTAATAATAATAATAATAATAATAATAATAATAATAATAATATCTTTATTGCCCAACAGATAAAGTATCCAATTACAGGACAAAAATAATTATAAGTTGTACAAAAAAAAATAATAGATGTACTAGATAATAGTAAATCGTACAATTTAAAATTCAAGCATGATTAAAAAAAAACATACTATATAGCAAAGAAAAACAAAAAATATAATTACAATTACTTAAATTAAATTTAATTAAAAGTGATTGCGGCTCGAGTTTTCAAAAGTTTCAGCGAGCTAAAGTTTATGTCGCAGTCTTTACAGATTTTATTATAATTTTGCGACATCACAGTGATAGGTGATTTTAGTAGTAGATTGGTGTGTGCAGTAGGACAATAAAATGCAGGTGCACTACGAGATGAATGGCGGGGTACAAGAAAATTCAGATAAGAAAGAAGAGACATGCAGTCAATTTTATTATGTAGCAAGTTGTACAAAAAAGTAAGACTGAATACTATTCTTCGAAAATCAAGAGATTGAAGATCAAACCTTGAGAGCAGTAAATGCTGATCAAGACCGATTTCCGGATAAGTGCCATCAGTCTTAAAAGACAAGAATTTTAAAAATTTTCGTTGAACTGACTCCAAGCAATCCTTCTGGTATTCATAGTAGGGATACCAAATCAGAGCACAGTATTCTAATTTGGATCGGACAAATGCAATAAATAACAGCTTAAGAGATAAAATGTTTGAAAAAGTCCTACAGTTTCGGATAATAAAACCTAACATTCTCATGGCGGAACTGCATATTGTATTTATATGATCAGAGAAAGTAAGTTTTTGATCAAAATGAACACCTAGGTCGGTAGTAGCGGTACAGCGACTCAACGGAATAGAATTACAAGTATACGGATATATAATTGGCTGGAGTTTTCTTGTATAAGTAACCACTTTACATTTGGAAACATTAAGGTGAAGACTATTTATAACGCACCATTCTTGAATACGGTTTATTTGCAGTTGGATCATATCACAATCACTAAGCGTATTGATAGTGGAGAATACTTTTAAATCATCTGCAAAAAGCAGTTTTTCGCAGGATATAAATTCAGATAAATCATTGACAAACAATAGAAATAAAAGAGGGCCTAGATTGGAACCTTGAGGGACCCCAGAAGACGCGACAAAGGCATTGGAATTAAAATTATTATAAGTTACATATTGCATGCGGTTTTCAAGATATGAAATAAAAAATGAGAGTAACGAATCGTGAAATCCAAAGCTTTGTAATTTTGCAATGATAATACCATGATCAATTCGGTCAAAGGCTTTGGAAAAGTCGGTGTAGACTACATCGACTTGACCTTGGGAATCAAGGACCCCTGAGGCGTATTGTGTAAAACAAGCAAGGTTAGATAGGGTAGAGCGTTTAGCCATAAAACCATGTTGAAATGGGGAAATATAATTTTGAACAAGGGGATAAATACGAGAGCGAAGGGTTATCTCAAAAACTTTAGCAAAGTTGGATAAGATGCTAATAGGCCTGTAATTAGTTATTAAGCTTGGATCGCCAGATTTAAGAACCGGACAAATGCGGGCTTTTTTCCACTCGTCTGGAAAACATAATGTTTTGAGTGAGAGATTAAACAAAACAACCAAGGGTTTGATTAATACTCCAAAACAATCCTTAATAATAAAGCTGGGAATTTGGTCTGGACCAGAAGTCATCTTATTATTTAGTTTACGTATAGAGGATAAAACCTCGTCTTCTGATATGCTGACAATGTTGATAGATGGCAGATTATTTGGGGGTTTATTGACAAATGTGGCGGGTTGCGGAGCTAGATAAACACTACTAAAATATTGGCTAAAAGCATTGACAATTAATTCAGGAGAATCAAAAATATTATCATTGTTAGACATTCTGCCAGGTATTCGGGAGCTACCTTTTTTAGTCTGAATAAATGACCAAAATTGCTTAGAATCAGTGATAATAGATTGTTCAGCAGTACGGAGATAGTTGCTGTAGGAAGTAGAGATCTGAGTTTTGACAAGTGAACGGAGGCGACAAAAATCTTGGTGAGCAGTAACAGATTTGCTCTTTTTATGTCTTTTGAAGTAGTAGTTTTTTAGTTTAATATTTTTAATTAGTTCAGGGGTATACCATATTGGAAATGAATGTTTTTTATTACGACGAAAGGGAACATATAAATCAAACAAAGAATACATGACGTTGTAGAACTCCGCACATGCTGTATTTACATTCGTGTAGTTGAGCAGAAAGGACCAATCAACACCGAGCATAGCATTGTACAGGTTAGGAAAATCCGCTTTTTTAAAATTATAAGTTTTATTGATTGCATTAATAGGAAAATCGGTTTTAGAGGCACGGACTACGTACAGTGTTAAATATAATGCAGGATGGTAGACATCTTCTTTGACTAAAGGAGCATTATCTCGTGAAATTTCACAGTCAATATTAGACAATACGAGATCGAGGAGTCGTCCATTCACATTAGTAACTGAGTTGTATTGACTTAAATTTAAGAAATCGATTAAACTATAGGTCAACTTACATTTACTATCATTAGCGTCAGGATTGTTGAAGCTAGGAATATTGAAATCGCCTAAAATCAGAATATCTTTGTCGCGACAACAATCCATCTGCTCAAAAAATTCGGTAAAGATACGAAAATCCACGGTTGTAGTGTTAGGTGGTATGTAAATAACAAATATATAAACTGTACCAAAATTAAAAAAGCACTTACAACCTAAGGCATCAATAGAGGGCACAGCATTGGTTAATTCAGACATATTAAGTGTTTCAACATTAACATAACTTTTAACTGCTAATAAAGCACCACCTCCCCATAATTGGTTAGTAACATCATATTGACGATCGCATCTGAACACATTGTAAGAGCCAGGAAAAAATTCAGTATTAAGCATATCAGTAGTGAGAGCGGTTTCAACTAGACAAATTAAATCAAATTCACATTCACTAACCGACGAGAAAAATTGTTGCACTTTACTACGCAGGCCACGCACATTCTGGTAGTAGCAGATTAGGTCAGCTTTACTGTTGGGCAATTCTAGTTTAAAGGTAAGATTTTGGGTATTCCACGAATATGTTTTATTTTAAGATTTGTTTCGCCTGACTTAATACGATCATCCAATTGTTTTTTGATATTACGATAATATTCCATTTGCTTAGGTGTTCTATCTAAAGATATTGAAACACCCTTGTAGAGTTGGTTATCTTTTAGTTTCTTAGTATTATGAATAATATCATGCACCAGTTTTTCATCGTTAAGTATTACTTTAATTGGGCGAGGGTACGGCTTTGTAGGATCAAATTTACCTAAACGAGCAGAAACAATGTCGATGTTGCTAAATTTAGGATTAACTTGAGTTAAAATTTCAAGTACCGTTTGCTTTTCATGTATTGTATTAGCAGAGCGAGATGCATTGTCCACATCGGTTACATCGTAAATTATGATATTACGTTTTCTTATTTGACGTTCATTAACTTCAGAGATAATTTCCTCAAAGCAATCACTATCAAGTGATTTACCAGATTCTACTAAGGATAGCTTAGTTTTTACTTCAATAAGCTCGTTTTTGAGATCGACAATTGCAGCCTTAAGATCATTAAGGTCATTGCCAAGTTCGGCACATGTGTTGCAATTCCAAGATAGTCCTTTTTTAGAATTTATAATCCTTACTTCCGAGGATGAAAGGTCAACACATGTATGTTTATATCCTTTTTTACATATGCAGCAAGTTACTAATTTGTGCTCATCGACGACAGATCCACAACAAGTACAACTGAAGATAACAGGCATGCTGTCTGGGTTTAGCGATAACGTGAAAACTGTACGTAAATGCGACACCGGCAGACAAATTCGTTACACTTGCATTACTTTAAGGTTATATTCATTGAAAACAATACTTAAGAATAATTATGGTTAATTTAATCCTTATAGAGGACACTGTTAACTGTTCACCATGTAATTAGCAGTAAAATCCAACTTTAAAGTGACATTAGAAACACATAAATCAACAAAAATAATAGAGCACAATATACACAGCTGCACAGCCTGCACATACTACTTGTAATTCATTTTTTCATAGATGTTGTTTGTCAGCCCCAAAAGCGTGTTTTAGACATTTCTTCGTTAACTTATTATTGTAAAAAATACATACGGCAGCATTGTAAAACAATAATTATTCAAGAGTGATGCGACTCTAAATTACTTCTTTCTTGATAACGTCAAATTTTGACAAGTGTCAAAATTTGTAATTGGACTTGCTTTTTCTATCATCGTTGCTTTTCTCGTAGTTATTAGTATTAATTATTATTATTTTTGTTTTCTTGTTTCGTTCACTAACAATGGATTTTACGTTCAATGATCCTTAGTTACAGTGCATTATAACAAAACACCTGTGGTGTGTGGATCCAATGTTGTCAAATGTACGTTCCTTTAAAATGGTTCCTGAGGACAGAGGAAGCATTGCCCAACATTTTGTTATTAAGATTTTCGACAGAATTTTATGACCAACATCGCCACATGTAGTGCTTTCACCAATTTATACACACCCTGTATAGAGTTAATGTCAATTTGATGTTTTTAATTTGGTTTGCTATTACTTAATCATGTTTTGCAATAAATAGAAAAATGATAGGTAGGTACCACATAATAGTTTAAGGTTAACTTGTACGATACACTTTAGTAATAATCGTTATAAACATAAATATCCACTGTTCTTTGAAAAACAGTCGCTTGGTTGTTATTAAAGTTTCTTTAATTTTTTTTCTAAAATATTAACTAATCTATTCCTTGTCCCTTAAAATGCATTAGTTCCAATAATGACACGCGACGTTATTGTAGATGGCGCCCCAAGTGACGCGCGTCTAGCCGACCTTCATATATATTAAAAATTAAAATAATTATTATTAAAAAATCGACGTAGAATAAAAATATAAAAATGTTTCATGTTCCGTCTGTGGATAGGGACCTTTCATTTAAAAAAAAATGGTCCAAATTGGTGAAGCGGTAGCCGCTGGAGGAACCGGAGAAAAAAACCCTTTGTGCTTTTATATATGTATGGATATCTGTCTGTGGGTGTGTGTGTGCGCGCAAGTGTGTAGGAGTGCGCGTTCCATAACTCCCAAATTCATGGTCCGATATTAATGAGCTTTGGAATGTGGGGGTATATCAAAAATTCATCGGAGAAATAAGTTTTTTAAAAAACCGAAACCGGAAGCGGAAGTTAGACTCGTATTTTTGGTACAATTTTTTTCCGAAACCAAATTTTATAAATTTAAAAGCGGAATTCAATAGAAGATTTTATGGCAAATCTAGTGTTTTCTTACCAAGCTTTTTAATTTTAAAATGGCGGCCGCCACGGATTTTTGAAAATTTGATTTTAGCACCTTATTACTCAAAAACAGGTTGACAGATCGGGTTCAAATATTATATCGTAATAGCCCCATAGAGACACCGTGTTACTAGGCACAAAATTTATTGAAAAGTTGAAAGCTACGAAGCGGAAAAAGTACCAAAATTTCAAAAATTTTTAAAAAAATTTGGGCTGGTATTTGGTCCAGTAGTTAAAGTCCCAGGCTTTGAAACTAGACTCCCAATGGCAGTTGGTTCGAGTCCACTGCCCGTCGGTAATCTTTCTGAATAAGTTAAATCCGGCTGCTCCATGGATGGTGTACGTAGGTGTGTATGTTGGGTGCAGTCTTTCAGGGCTGGGGCATGTTAGACCGGTGAATAGCACTTAGTGTGCTGAGCCCGGTTAAGCGGGTAGGATGGGAATCATGGAGTCGTGCTCACGCACGGCTCATGATTCTTTACAAAAAAATTTATTCAAAAACTGCCCCACGATTTTTTTTTAAATTTTGTAAACTTATAGAGTTAAAAATGAGTTACAATTTGATTTATGAATTTTTGAAAATTTGATTTTTAACGCCTATTTACTCAAAAACGAGTTGTCAGATCGGGATAAAATTTGATATTGCAAATGCTTTAAAGGTACGTAATGTTACAAGCTACTAGCACTTTTGGAACTACTAAGACTGTAACCGAATAAAATAAATTTTGACTTTTTCAAAAACGTACTGCTCAAAAACTGATCACAGGGTTTTTATTAATTTTGTAGACTTATAGAGCTATGAATCAGCTACAATTTCGGTTGTTTCCCAGTCCCCTAACTTCTTGTGTGCGCCCTGTACCTAGTTAAGCATGTTTTGTTGGTAACACTTTTTTCAAAAATTGAATGTTTTTTAATCGAAACGCGTTTCTGACGACATTAGGGTAAATCCAACTCTTTTTTCCCCAACTTTCTAGCTTAAAAAGAGAGGCCGCTACGACTTTTTGAAAATGTTAACATTAAACGGCTTATTATTCAGAATTGAGTTGAGAGATCAACATGATTTGTGAAGATTATAATAGCTTCATTGACATAAGGATGGCTGTGCTATGAAAAATATTTTCAATATTTTCAAAAAATCAAAAAAAATTGCTTAACAACTGGCCACACGATTCTTTTGAATTTTGTTGCTTATTAAAGCAAGGGATGAGCTATAATTTGGTTCGTGTCTAAGCACGCCATTTTATCCTTAACGCTTTCTATGAATTTTTGAAAATTTTGGTGTTTACACCCATTTGTTCAATAACGAGTAGTGATGTGAGTTTGGTTATATGACACAGTCACATCATCGTCACTATGAAAATGACTGTCATGTCATTTTGGTTTGTGCCATGAACATGACAAAAAGGTTAGTGTATTGTAAAATATGTGACATAACGTCACATAATCAAAATTATGTCACTGTAATTGTTTTTTATTGTGAATGTCACAGATTTATTAGAATCCAGTGATATTAATTAGGAAGAAAGAGGAAAGTGGTGCTACATAGACGTAGTGTACTCACTGATATGATCAAAAAAGTTCATGGAAATACGTGTCCTAAAATGATAGCCGTAGAGGGCGAATGAAATTTAAGTTTTAATTAATATCTCGGACACTCTTTAGTATAAAGTAATGAAATTTGGCATACGGTTTACCACTAGTAAGTGCTACTAACTAATAGCATCAAAATAAAATTATTTAAATGAGAAGGGTTCTAAATTGGGGAAACTGGGCCATTTTTATTTATTTTATAGTACTTTTGTAATCTTCAATTTGTTTAACATTTTGATCTGTACTGTGATTCTACGTTAAAAAAATACGTACAAATAGTACTCTGTTTTTTTTTTGTACGACTAGCCATTTACCAGAAAATTCTAATTAAGCATTTTTCTGCTTTAGAATGGGTTAAAACATTTTTGTAGTTCATACCTTTTTATACATTTTGAATGCAGAAAGCTCAGAGATTAATGATAACCAACTACTAACTAATAATAAAACGTCATTATTATCGTTCTTAAACAATAATAGTGGTCTAAATGGTTATCTCATTCTAAAGCGGAATGTTTAAATCGAATTTTCTCGAAAACGGCTTTTTTCGAGTTTCCAAAGTAGAACTTTATGGCAAAGAGTTTGGAGTTTTTAGGCCGAGGCGAATCCGAAGTTTACAACCACACGAGTGTCATAAAAGCACTTTGGAAACGAAGTTTATTCACTATTTTTTCTAAAATTTCGTGAAAATGCACCACTTTTTTCAAACTTTGGTTCTAGATACAATAAGGCATCCCCGCAGGCACAGACAACAGGTAAAGTGGACTACTGTCAGTGACAGCGCTCGTGCACTCGTGCTGTCACTGTTCGTGCGCAAAACGTAAAAATGAAATTACAAACATACTTTTAAATATGAAAAGACAATTTTTAAAGTATAGGAAAGTTTAGGCGAAGTGCTTCGCTCAATTTTATATTTTCTAATTTCACTGATGTAAGGTGTAATATGCGTTTCTCTTAGTTTCTTTAATTTCTGAAAATAAAATAATTACTTTCATTAACTAAAAAAATAACCTGTTTGGTAGTCTGGTTCAACGTGCTTACTGCTGCATATAAACAAACGATGGCCTCTTTAACCATTTTTTATGAAGGAAATAAAACGATGTATTTTTTTTAAATTGCTATAACTTCTTAAGCGGGCGTTTCCAGTCACGTTTATACAGGGTAGTTCAACACTAATTCCGCTCCTATTTAATTCTGAAACAGATCAAGATAGGGGAAAAATTTGAATACAAGTTTTTTGGTAACGTTTGACCTACCTGTCTGCATACTTGAAAATAACATTTTACCAATGCTGTAAGCGCTGTGGTGCAATCGTAATTTTTTTTAATAGCAACCTAGCGATTTTTTGCACTTATTTGATAGCGAAGTCTCTTCTCTTTTCAATTGTATAAAGCTTGTATACCCTTACATAACAACATTTTCGAGAAAAACGCGAAACATTTTCTGTTATTAGCAGGCCCTGAATTCAAACAACATTTTAGAACAGCCGAATTCTGTTCTTTCAATTGTTTGTATTTGTTAGGAAAAAACAAATAAATTTCAAAGCATGCTGCTGTCATTGTGGTAAGTTGTTTGAATTCAGGGCCTGCTAATACGAAGAAGTTTTTCGCGTTTATCTCGAACATTTTTGTTGTGAGGGTATACAAATTTTATACCATTGAAAAGAGAAAAAGAATCTATCAAATATGTGCGAAAAATTGCTATGTTGGTATTTTAAAAATGATAGTTGCGTTCAGCCCTTACAGCATTGCCTGTAATTTTTGCAAATACGCAGAAAGATAGACCAAAAACATTTATCGACATTATTTTCTCTGACTTCATCTGTTTCAGAATTAAATAGGGGCGTAATAAGTGTTGGATCACCCTGTATAATAAATATAATACCATAATAGGTAATAACTTCATCAGATATTTAGTTTAACTTTGCACGTATTTCAACATGTTTCACGTATAAGTTAATACGTATAATGTTAAAATAAATATCTGTTGAAGTTACTAACTATTATTGTATTTATATTAATATAAACTTCAACGAAGTAAAGCTTTCACAGAAAGCGCTCCAACATTTTAGACATACAATATTGACACAACCAAGTAAAAAGGGCATAATTTTTTAACCTCAGTCTAGCTTCTTTAGCACACACTACGCTGTTGTTTTATGTAAAAACACTAATGAATTTCTAGAACTACGTTATAACGAATTAATTAAAACATGTCGATGTAAGGCTTATCTAGGTATTTCCAAGACGTCATAATTTATTCATACTCGGTTTGTTTGTGTCAGTAACTACAATACCGTGAGTGACAACAACAATTTTAATTCTTTAACAATTAATACATTATTGATACTCATGTGATCTACATTTTTAATAATTTTTAAGATTTTATTAAGTTGAGTTATTTCAGTATTGTTTTGTTTGTAACAACAACATGACTTAAATTTAATAAGTCTTTACACAATGCTTTTATTTCTTGAGTTGTTCGTTTTCAAAATGTTTTCACGTATGGCGCTTTTAGTTTTGTTAACCACAACCGTGCTTCATTTAGTTTATTGTGATGTTTATCGTCTTCCTAATGGTGTAAAACCAATTCGTTATTTCTTAACTATGGAGCCGCATCTGCGCGACACAGATATATGGAAACCTATAACATACGAAGGCAGCGTCTTGATCGAACTCGAAGCTGTGCAGAATACCAGAAATATTACTTTTCACCAAAAAAGTCTTAAAATTGATAATAACAGTATTACAATTGTCAGTTCGAATGGAAAAGATATAAAAGTAAAAACAACTTCTAGTGATACAGATACGCAAACTTATACAATTCAAATGGAAGATGAACTAGTACAAGATGTAACTTACAACTTAACGATTGGAAACTTTAGTGGAAACTTGGGATGGGGTGAAGGCTTTTTCAAAGCTTTCTACTGGAAAAACAAATTGACAAGGTATATTATATTTTTTATGTATGCTTTTACCCAGATAGCACAGGATACCTCATGGACGTCCATTGTAGGTCCATTACACATCCGCATTTTGGTGGAAGTAGAATGGATGTTCATAGAATATCCAGAGTTGGATGCCCATAAGACATCCTGCAAAGGCGTCTTACAGGTTTCCATTTGAATTACGCGTGCTGAACATTTAATGTTTTTATTTTTTTAGCAGCAGTCATTAATAATTGTAAATAAAAAAATACAGCTGTAATTTAGCATAAAAGTGCAGGAAATTTGTATAAAAATCATTTAAAGTGTGGTGGTTTATGCCCAATCACACACGCAATCGAGGAATTGCTACTGTTCGGTAATTTCCGTGACAGAAAGGGCACGCGCCTGGTTAATTCAGCTACGGTGCTATGCAGTGTTGCCAGATGCAAAATTAGAAATTCACAGGTGTCGATTCAAAACGTTGTCGGATTTCGCGCCTTGGAAAGTTGCTGGATTTCACCAGATTTTCTTTATTTGTTGTTACTAATAACAACTTATTACATTTCATCAAATTTCACCAAGTCTGGCAACACTGGTGTTATGTAGTAGTTGTTTGAGGAGTTTAAGTAGCGTATTCTATAATTTATTCTGATTAAATTTCTGGAATTTGAAGTTCTTTAATGAAGCTGTATTAGTCTGATTGTATACACAATATTCTTTATCAACAATTCAAAATACAAAATTAATATACAGATATAATCTATAAAATTATCTGAGTACCATCTATACAGAACGTTATGTGTTCAAGTACATTCGTATAGGACGTCTTATGGACATCCACTGAGAATAGACTTTGTATGGATGCCCATAAGATGTCATCGGGATCTAAAATGGATGTTTTATGGACATACACAACATCCTATGAACATTCTTGTGCTATATGGGTACTATATTGAATTCTTAATCCACAATAATGTTTGCATGAAATTTTTTGAACATTATTTTTAGGGGCTTAGCTGCTACACATTTTGAACCAATTGGTGCAAGAAAAGCGTTTCCGTGCTTTGACGAGCCTAGCCTCAAAGCTAAATTTATTGTCAGTTTGATAAGGAAAAAAGGCTATAGTTCTGTATCTAATGAAAATTTGGAAACAACAAAGTATTCTTGTTACAAAACATGAATCTTCTTTATATTAATATGCTGAATGTTTATTTAGGGATTTGGGAGATGGTCGATTTAAAGATACATTTAAAGAAACTCCTGTAATGTCGACATTTACACTTGCATTTGCCGTATCCGATTTTAAATCTAGTAAAAAAATAGAACGACACCGAATTTTGGCAAGATCTGAAGCTGTAGATAATGGAGAATGGAAGTTTTCGTTAGAAACAGCAAACAAAACGTTAATAGCTCTTGAGGAATACACAGGAATTGGTTTTGTAATAGATAAAATGGATCAGATTGCTATTCCTGATGGGTATTTCTTCGAACATGCAATGGAAAATTGGGGTTTAGTCGTTTATGGGTATGGCGGGAATAAAATGTCTAGGTATAATTGTTTGTAATTGTGCTAAAATTAAATTTTTATAGCGAATCACATTTGCTGCGTAACAATGAATCGGGTGCCGAAGATTATAAACGAAGTACATGTTATATCGCTCATGAATTTGCTCATCAGTGGTTTGGTAATTTGGTTACTCCAGCATGGTGGGATTATCTATGGCTGAGTGAATCATTTGCCACGTATTTTCAGTTTTACATAGCAGATGTTGTAAGTTTTCGTAATATTTTGATTTCACCATTATGAAATGTTTGTATTTACCTTTTTTCTACGCAGTACCAAAAATTGTAACGTTTCGAATTCTTCAGTCTGGGTAGCCAAGGTTCTTCTTCTTGTAGTGCCATACCCTATTCAGGGCGTTAGCGACCTCTCTCCTATGTTTGTGTTTGGTGCGCGACGATAGATAATTTGCACAGATAGACATAGGGGACCTACAGTTTAATGTAAGCTCCGAACCACAGGAAGTGCTTGCACTTCTTCTCCAGAGAGAAGGTTATCTAAGGAAAAATTCACCTCGCTGGTTCCCCGTTGCCTTGCAAGGGAGAACGACTGGGAGTCGAACCCGCTTCCACTGCATTGGTAGCCCGCGCACTTGCCACCGAGCTGCGGTCGCTCAGTGCCAAGTTTACGATTAAAGTTTTTACCATAGGTTTGTCACAAATTAACAAATTACTTTATTATAATTTTGCACGATCAGTCTTTTAACGTTTACACCGTCCATTCTTTTTTAAAAATTGCATTGGACTACCTCGGAGGCCTTATCTGTCCCCCAAGTGCTATCAGAACTAGAGGTTGAATGATCTCGCAATTTAGCCGCTAGTTGGGGTGTGGAAAATTCGAGTTTATCTGTGAAATGTTATAAAGAACGTTATGATTAATAACAAACACAACGAACCGTTATTAATAGAAGTAGTTATAAAACTAAACAAGATTTAACCTACTAAAAATTCTATTGCGTGAGCATTTCTTACTTAGAATCTTGTAAGCTGTAGGTTCCTTTAGAAACGATTATCACAGTTTTGTCAGTCTATCTTGATTTACTATTGACGTTTTTTTCTTCTTAATAGCCTCTAGCAAGCTTTTAACTTTTTTTAAATTATTTAAAATACTTTTTTTTGCTGGTTCGGTATAAAAGTGCATTTAAACCTTTCAACCGGAAAAGGGAATCAAAATTAGTTGAAACTCTTAAGCGCTGCAGTTAACACTTTATTTAGGAGTAGAAACGCATGAAACCCTTCACAGCAGACTTCGGGTACTTAGGTTAGGGAGTACGGTAAGCATTTATTGATACCTGATTCTGAATTACACTTGACTGCGTACTATTGAATTTGGACTGGCACTGATGTTAGCTAAATTCTCCCTTCGGTTGATTAGTCAAGGTGCTTGTGCCTGAAGCTGGTTTGGAAATATCTTTCGGACTGACCTGGTCGGTTTGCTAGTAGTCTCACAATTTCACTTGCTAGCTAGCTTGTTTGCAATCGAGCGATAGTCCGGCGGAGTTGTTTTCCATTGAATTCCTGGAGGGCCTCACGACGGCCCTAAATCTGGAATGATTCCAATATTTGTCGACTCTTTGTTCCATCTGGCTCATGTGAGGTTGTTGTAGTTGGAATGGTTTTTGACGTAGGGATGTCTGCGCGCTGTCCGTTCTGGCGTCTCCATTTGTAAACAAATAAACGCTGTCTTTAAATATCATGATTGTTTATATGTATTTATTTTGGGCCCGTTACAAAATGAATCAGTAAAATTGTTTAACTTCGGATCATTTTTTGCAATAACTTAGGTACAACCATCATGGCGTTTAAAAGAGCAATTTCTTATCGATATGGTACATGCTGCCTTAGAAAAGGAGGAACAACTGGGCGCACATCCACTGAATTTTAAAATACAGCGTTCTGGTCAATATCCGCCTTTTCACATTATGTATGAAAAAGGTAACCCACATCATCAGTTTTTTGCTGTCATTTATAATTTCAAGCAAATACAAATTCTTCTTTTTAGGAAGTTCCATATTAAGAATGACGGAACACTTCCTAACAAACGATGTTTTTAAAAATGGAATTCATTTTTACCTCAAAGCAAAGTACGTAACGTGTTTGGTACCTAACTCATATAAAGCGTTAACGTTAATTTTATTTTTTTAAGTAAATTTAGCAATGTTGTGCCATCAGACCTTTACGCTGCATTTCAACAAGCTGTCGATAAAGCAGATGCTAATAAACTTCTAAGTAATATGACTGTGGCTGAAATATTGGAACCCTGGGCTAGTAATAAAGGCTTTCCCATCATTACTGTTACAAGGAACTACAAAACCGGAAGCGTTACATTAGAACAAGTATATTTGTATTAATTTCTTTTACAATTTCCATTAATTGATTTAGAAAAAACTTGCTAAAATGTTCTTGACGACGACAACGAAAAAAATCTAGTCACTTGGAGACTTCGTGACATGATGGTGGAGACTCCGCTTATCAAATCATTTAATTTTTGAATGAAACACGATTTGTTTCTATAAATTAAATTATTATTATAAGCAGTTCTTCTAAAATCAGAGACAGCGGACGAGGATCAATTAGATTGTATTACCCTAATAATCTTTTGATTAATAATATTACTTTAGGAATCAAGATTTGATGATGACGATAATATTACAACCACAAAATGGCCCATTCCAATCAACTACGTTTTTTCCGCTAACAATAAATTAGATTTTACGAAAACAACTGCAGATTATTGGTTAACGGAACAAAATGCAACCATCAATTATGATTTTCCTACTGATGGATGGATTTTAGTGAACAAACAACAAACTGGTAGGCTACAAGACGAGGAAATATAATGTCTTCGTGCCATTTTGGCTGCTCGCAAGCGCTTTTCTCCCCCCCTCTACCCCGCTTTGCTTTATACTAGTTCAATTGTACTTTTTGATATTTTAACTGTGTTTTGTTTTAGGGCTCTATCGTGTAAATTACGACCTCGAAAACTGGGCACGAATAATCAACTTCTTAAACAGTGACAATTTCACTTCCATTGATGTACTCAACCGAGCCCAACTTATCGATGACGCTTTTAATTTAGCTCACGGCGAGAAGCTTTCTTGGAATATTCCCCTAAAATTAGGCGAATACATAATTCGAGAAAAAGATTATATACCTTTAGCTAGTTTTTATAACGCAATAAACAATTACCTCAATATTTACAGTTTTGTAGGGTACCAAACTCGTGAACCAAAAAAAGTTAAATTTAATGACGATTATACTTCAACTGATAATATTTCTAAAGAAAATTTAGCAAGTGGGTATAAGGTATGTATTTATTGTAAAAATTTTTGCGAATTGCTGAAACAACGAACATTTTTAGGAGTACATACAAACAACATTGAGTGGAGTAAGGGAAAGTCTGGGATTTGAACCCAAACCCGATGATACTCATTTGGATCAACTTCATCGAGCTAAATTTATTAATTTTTATTACTATTTTGAAAATAGTACATAAAGAAGTCAGTACTTATAATAAATTATTTATATCTTTATGTTATATTATGTGTCGTGGAATAGTTATTATAATCACTTTAGTTTATATTTGATATGATTATCACTATGCAGAAAGATAGAGAAACTTTCTTACTAACTATAGCAATATTTTATATAATTTTACTGACACTTAAATAAAACTGTTTAAATATTCAAGGGCGTAGTTTAAAATATCAGCAGATTAATGTTTTTAAAAACACAATAAAACGTTAAAAAACTTGAATGCAAATTTACAGTGTTGCCATAAATTTTCTTTCTTTTCTAGAGGCTATTCTTCTATAGTATTTGCACTTAAACACGTATTTATCATCAGTGGCGGTTTCAGTGGGGGTAATTCACAGGAAGCGAGCAAATATAATGTTGCAGGTGAAATTATTTTTAAAGTAGGTGTGGCCAATGTATGGGCATCGGACAATTTTCTGAATTTTAGAGTCGACCAAAAGTAATCTCAAAATATCAAATTTTATGTTGTAAATAATCAACCACACTGACACGTAAAAACAACCAACATCCAAGCAGAATAGGCATTCCGCAAGGAGGGCTTGGACTCAATAGCCACAGGACACAACGGCCACGTTAACACAACGGCCACACTTTCGCGTGCACACAGCGGCTACACTGTAAACAACAGCCAGATTGGTCCAGTGAAAATAACCGCTACATTAGTCTAGTAGACACAGTAGCCTCCTTGAACGCAACAGCTAACGACACTGGGTTTTCTTGGTGGCTGTTGTGTCCACTAGATCAATATGACCGTTGTGTCCAGTTAACAATTTAGTCCAAGGTTACCGTCGTTTCCACTAAACCAATTTGACCGATATAAACATGCTAAATTACAAATGGCCGTTCTGCCTAGGTGGCCGTTTTAACGAGTGACCGTTGTGGCCTAGACTCTTCACAGAAATATATTCTTTGAGGCTTTCGCGGTTTCTCGAACTGTCAATATTACAATTTACTTTCGGCTTAGACCGCGTCGTCATTTGGGAAATGCTCCCAGCATAATCAGGTAAGGGCCGACCTGTAGCTTGTCTGCCTTTACAAGCATTAGCTCTATAAGTCTGAGGAATATTTGTTTGTAGGCCTGGCCTGCCTAAACAGGGCCGTGTGCTTAGATTATTTAAACCTTGGGGCGGACAAGGATTTGATCTTAATGTATTTTGTTTGCCAGAACAATAATACTCAATCGGCTTATGCCTGTTAGCTGTTTGTGAACCCATACAAACTAACGTTTCGCAAGACACTGCAGCTTGCATCTTCAGAGTGAATAAAACACTGAATTAAAATCAGAGAAGCGGAGGTATTTAAACCTCGTTGAGCCAGTCGGGTATAACGGCGGAGTTCTGGTTGGCTGTTGGGCAAGGACGGATTCGGTGGAGCGTGATCGTGAGATCGATGATGCTTAGGAGTCCTCAGAGGATAAACTACCGGAGTCCAAGCTTTACTGAGTCTAAAACCATCCTCCCTGTTTATGTTGTTAGGTTGTTTCTCAATTTTAATTGCTTCACGTATGATACGAGTAAAGTAATGAGGTACTCTGGCGAGTACCCGAACATCCTCAAGGTCTATCTTATGCCCAGTTAAACCAGTATGTTCAGCCACCGCAGATTTTGTGAGCCGTTTGTGTTTGCAATCACCTTTGTGCTCTCGCAATCTTAACTCAATGGAACGACCAGTTTGTCCGATGTAGTTTGAGCCACAAGAGCAAGGGATGTTGTAGATCTCGGCTGATTTAGAATTTGATATTTGATCCTTTGCGGATCTGAAACCGTTTCCTAAAGTTTCATTAGTCCTAAAGACTGTCTTTATGCTGTACCTTCTAAGAACATCTATTGTATGGGTTCACAAACAGCTAACAGACATAAGCCGATTAAGTATTATTGTCCTGGCAAACAAAATACATTAAGATCAAATCCTTGTCCGCCCCAAGGTTTAAATAAACTAAGCACACGGCCCTGTTTAGGCAGGCAGAGTCTACGAACAAATGCTTGTAAAGGCAGACAAGCTACAGGTCGGTCCTTACCTGATTATGCTGGGAGTAGTTCCCAAATGACGACGGGGTCTAAGCCGAAAGTAAATTGTAATATTGACTCTTCACAGAAAGTTGTAAAAAATTTAATAATTAGTGCTACTCCTAACATCATCGGTCTCACGTGTTATGACCAGGTAAGCAAATGAAATTCCTTTTCACAATTCATGAAAAATGTAATCCTTTGACACCATTTTTATTTTACTTATTTTCTCGTTTTGCTCTTTAAAAGTTTATATGCGCTTATTTTAGCTTTTATAGGCTAGTTCGTGTGTTACTATAAACAATTTGACATTTGCAATTTTTAGTTAGAAAAATCTAATGTTAAAACAATAATTAACAACAATTGAATTATTTGAACAACTCGGCTAATAATTTACTTAATAATTACACCACCTTCGAAAAATCTCCTACTAGATCAAACTAACATATAAATACTCTGGTGCAGGGTAGCTTCAAGCAAGCGGCATACCATCTATGTTATGTCATTCAAGAACACTGGGGAAGTAAAGAAAATGGTTTTAGTAGTAAAGTGTAACAAACTTATATTGGGCTGCTCAAATAATTGTTGGTCAATTCAGTAACTTTTAAAATTTAAATCAAAACTAGTTTTTTTAACTCCTCTCTCGCAAAAGTTTTCCGAGCTTAAAGGCGCATTCCGAAAGTGGGAGTAGTTTCTCCCCCAAATCATTTTTTCCTTTAAAACGCGCTTCGCATTTAGAAAGATCAGAATTTCTCACCTAAACTTCAAACTAACTAGTTTTGCTAGATCTGGTTTTATTGCAAACTGAAATAATGGAGCAACTATAGTTCGTTTGCAATAATTTCAGAGTACCCGTCAAAAACTTTGAATTTTAATCAAACCGAAATATAAACTTCACCCAACGCTCGTGCTGAATATATTGCAAACTTGAATAGTGCAGAAATTAAAGCTCGTTTATAATAATATTCAACAATCATAAATCTGAGACTGTCTTCTAATTGAGCTTTAGAAAAATCACTGCTCTTAAACAATATTTCGTTGATCAAATTCCAAGTACTTACGAGACGATTCTGGAATTGTCAATAAAATTGTCCCAAAGAAAAATCTGGACCTATTAAGATAATTTGGCGCAAATTTAACATTTAAAATTTCAGTGGCGACTTTCCAGTTATATCTGTGTTGTGTAGAATTGCGTTACAAGTGGTATAGCCGCAGCCGGTGCTTTTTGCTGCCAAAACATTCGAACAAAGTAGCAAGGTGTTAAGAACTTAGAAGAAGACTGAAGTTCGCAGTGTTATCTGGGGAAAATCCCTGAACGCAAAAGATTGCGCTCTTTGGAAAAAGTGTTTAATAAACTGTTGGCATGTTTGCAAAGTTTAAGGTTAAATCATTGAAGTACCGATAAGTATTTCCGAATCAGAAAAGTTATCATTACGTTTACTCAGAACTATTAATTTTATCTTATTGTTTTTGGGGGTATCAATACTCACGTCACCGCCGAGAAAAGTTGTCAATGAATTTTAGTCACTATTTACATTCATATTCATTCACCTGATAAATGAGCTTTGCTATTTTTTCTTTATTGTTTCCAATAGCATTCTTCTTATTCTCTTTTCTGCAGTTATTTATACTTATTAAGATTTATAAGACTAGCAACAATAAAAATAGCAATAACAAGAAGATTGATGTGGAATTAAAACTTGCGGATAATCTTTTGACCTCAGTCTGAATATTATTTAAGATGTTATTGGCGCAAGTTACTGCATTGTCGGTTTACTCGTATTAGAAACATGACCTACATTTAATCTGTTTCATACTGAATAATTAAAAGAACATATCAGTTTTCGTTTTCAAAATGTTTTCTCGTACGGCGCTTCTATTTTTGTTTTCTACAACAGTGCTTAATTTAGTTTTTTGTGATGTTTATCGTCTTCCCAGCGATGTTAAGCCAATTCGGTATCACTTAACAATGGAACCTCATCTACGCGATACGGATATATGGGAACCTATACCATATGTAGGAAACGTCGTAATGGAACTCAAGGCACTGAAAAATACCAGAAACATTACGTTCCATCAAGTAAGGCTTGACATTAATAGCAGTAGTATTACAATTGTTGGTTCGAATGGAAAAGATATAAAACCAATTGCAACTTCTAATGATAAACATACGGAAACTTACACAATTCAACTGGAGAAGGAACTAGTAAAAGGCGAAATGTACAATTTAACGATTGGAAATTTTCTTGGAAACTTGGGAAATGGCGCAGGCTTCTTCAGAGCTTTCTATTGGAAAAACGAAACCCCCAGGTATATTATATTATCTCATGTATTTCTAGGGTTGCCACTTTTATTAGACCAAATTACCGGACAGTTTGCGAATTTATATAATTTATAATAGTAATTTTGTACAGTATCTGAGGGAGGCGTCACTAAATGTGAGTGGTCTGTGGAAAAAAGTTTAAAAAATTTGAAACGATAAATACGATAAAAATGGGCTGTTTATAAGCAGTGAAATATCTGAATTTTTTTAAGATAAATTAATTTTGTTTTTAAAATGTTCGATTTTGGGGATGTAATTAAAAAAACAAAAAAAATTAATGTAAAAACAAAAATAAAAACATTATTCTGCGTTCATGTGTTTACTGGGATCGTAATTTCCATTTATATCTTTTATTGCTTTTGCAGCACCTAAAACCTACTGATTATTTTGGATATAATTATAAAATTCCAAACACTACATATCAAAATTTAATATAGTCTGAAGTACCGTTTTAACGACAGTTATGTCTAGCCGATTCCATCCGCAACTTCACGTGACCACGACACAATCAATTAGAAAATATGGAAATTTAAGTAAGGCGCGACATCTAAATATCAGTCTCTATTGGTATGGGTGACCAATACATATAGTGGTACATCTGCAGCCGACCGTGTTTCGGAGGGCACGTTAAGCCGTCGGTCCCGATTATCATATTAACATCTTTGGCAGGGAATTGTAAACTCTTTAACGGGTAAGGTCACCCTCCTTCTTGACATATGTGCGAAGACTGCTCACAGAACCTTCACTACAGTGGCATAGCTATCAATGGTAGCAAGGCGATGGGGCCTTGAAGATTTAGCGGACCCTTGGGGTTGCCGGTAAAAAAAAAGTCCAGCGAATTCTTAAAGTCAATGTCGTATTTGCAGTTAAATTTTTTTAAATTTAAATTGTCACATATTAAACACTACTTGACAAAGCCTTAAACGCCCCTTTTCCAAAAAAAATTGTCTTTCTCTTTTTTTGCTACCAGATCTAAAAATCTTACATAAGCCACTGTCGCACTAATTTCGAGTATTAAAGAAGCCCCCTTGGCGTATAATAAAAGGAAGAAGAAGAAAAACTGCAGAATCTTTTTATATATCAAAATTTTAGAATATTTGAAAGCAGATTAAAACTATCGAACATTTTTGAATTAGGGAATACTGAACATGTGGCAACCCTGGGCGAATTCATAAAGTTTTATGATTGCATACGGACCTATTGCACTATAAGTTAATCTTCCGGAAAAATCTTCCTCAATGAACTGAAATTTTTTGAAATACCTTTTAGGGGCTTAGCTGCTACACATTTTGAACCAACTGGTGCAAGGAGAGCTTTTCCATGCTTTGACGAACCCAGCCTTAAGGCTACATTTATTATCAGTTTAATCAGAAAAAAAGGTTACACTTCTGTATCTAATGAAGATTTGTTAACAACTGAGTAAGCTAACCACAAAACATAAACCTTTCTCATATTAATATCTAGAATTGTTTACTTAGAGATTTGGGAGATGGTCGATTTAAAGATACCTTTAAGGAAACTCCTGTAATGCCAACATTTACACTTGCATTTGCCGTTTCTGATTATAAATCTAGTGAAAAATTAGAACGGCATAGAATTTTGGCAAGACCTGAAGCTATAGATAATGGAGATTGGAAGTTTGCGTTGGAAATAGCTAACACAACGTTAATAGCTCTTGAAGAATACACAGGAATTGATTTTGTAATAGATAAAATGGATCAGATTGCTATTCCTGATGGGTATTTCCATGAACACGCCATGGAAAATTGGGGATTGGTTGTTTATGGGTAAGGCGAGGAAAGACTTACCTGATTAACTTTTTTTTAATTATGTAAAACTCGATTTTTTATAGCGAATCACATTTAATGCGTGACAACCGATCTGATCCCGCTGATTACAAACGAACTTCGATGTATATCGCCCATGAATTTGCCCATCAGTGGTTTGGTAATCTGGTTACGCCAGCATGGTGGGATTATCTGTGGATTGCTGAATCATTTGCTGCATATTTTCAATATCACACTGCTGATACTGTAAGTATTTTTTCATGTTAAAGAAATAAAAGTATTTTGGTAAATAATTTTGCTGTTAACGCTGTACTAATATCAAACTATATTATTGCGAAATTATGATTGCTAACGCTTACGTTTGTCGCAAAATTATTATCTAATTACATAAATGTTGTTATTGATGATGTGACCTCCACCTTGACTAAAAATGGTTATTATGAGATATCAAATTATTACAATATAATCTATAAAACTGGAATAGCTCGTCTCTATTGGCTTTTTGAATTTTAATTTAGAATAACATCTGACACTTTTTATTAGTAGCACAAGTTTTAAAATTGTTTTATGGGATGCCATAGGTACAACCATCATGGCGTTTTAAGGAGCAATTTGTGATTGATATGGTACAAGTGGCCTTAGTACGGGAAGAGAGTCGCGGTGCATTCCCATTAAATTACAAAATCGAGTATTCTGGTCAATATCCACCCTTCCACATCATGTACGAGAAAGGTAAAAACATATCATCAGCAGAGCCGGATATGCGAACAGGCGAACTTAGGCAAATAACCTAGGGGCGCCAAACAAATTGGGCGCTTAAATTTCCTAAATCTTAAAAATTATTTTTTTTTAATTAATTGTTTATTGTCTACCAAATATAGAAGTTATTTTTATTTATACTCTTGCTTACTACTATTTAGAGTAGTAGTACAAGATTAAATCAAAAACATTTAATATTTACACATTCCATTCTTCGTGCACCACCGAATATTACTTCGAAAAAATATATTTAATTTATTGGCCTACAATATACTAAGTGGAAGAAATAAAATAAGAAATATATTTTTATGTTGCATCAAATACATTTATTCCATATAAATCTTCTTTCCTCGTCAGAGTGAATTACTTTAACATAATTTTGTTTTTTTTTGCGGTAAACAATTGAATATTAGACGTAACAAATAAAATTTTAGACGCCGGAAACTGATATGTCAAAAATTAACTTTTTGACGTCAAAAAATCATCGAATTTATAATAAAATTCAAATATTGACTGATAAGAGAGCGTGTAGTAAAACACCGCACAATAATATGTGAATCAGCAAATCACAACATAAAATAGTTCTTAGAATGTAACGTATTAACATTCTTTGGTGTTAACCTCGCTTAAACAACTCTTGTGGTAACTAACTCAAATATGGGCAATTAATTTGGTGTGGTGACCTACTAAGACTTCGCTACTACGTCAGCTGCACAAGGTGGCAGCATTGTTCGACGTTATTAAATGATTATTTTTCTTTTTTCCACAATCTAGTTTTTAACAACAAAAATTTTTGGTCACAAATTATTTAACAACGTTAAAAAATTCGTGTTATATATTAATAATTAAATAGTTTTTAAATTTCCACATTAAATAAATATAATATATCAATTTTTAGACATTAACAAATCAATTTCTGACGTCACAAAATCATTTTTGACGTAAGAATATACATTTAGACAGCAAATATTGTGTTTTCGTTAAAAAAATGTTATTGCCTGACGTTAACAAATATTTTTGACGCTAATAGATGTTTAATATAAATGTCAAACAGCGTTCCATAAAGGGGCGCAGAAATATAAATTGCCTTAGAGCGCCACTAATACAAATCCGGCTCTGATGATCAGCATCCTACATGTTACTAAAACTGATATTTCTGTGATTGGTTCTTCTTTAAAAATTATAACTTGCCTTCTCTAGGAAGTTCAATAATAAGAATGATGGAACATTTCCTTACGAAGGATGTTTTTAGAAGAGGACTTCAAATTTATCTCGAAAAAAAGTACAATTGATGCCAGGTTTTTGGTAGCTAAAATAATACCAAATTTATATTTTTTAGCAAATTTAGTAATGCTCTACCTTCAAATCTTTATGATGCATTCCAAGAAGCTGTAGATAAAGCAGGTGTTAACAATCTTTTAAATAATATGACTGTAGCGGAAATAATGGGAACATGGGATAGTAACAAGGGTTATCCCATCATTACTGTTACGAGGAACTACGAAACTGGAAGCGTTACCTTGGAACAAGTACGTAGCAATTTCCTTGTTTCAAATTTTTCTGAAATGTTTGGTTTTTTGGTTACCTAGTCGACATCCGCTAGATTATTTAACAAGAGCCTGAGCTGTAAAACTCAGATATTGTTCAACAATTATGAAACATTTTACTTGATGTGTCATCATCAGGCTCAACCATTGTGTCATCGCAGATGACACAATGGTGGAGCCTCCGATTTATTTTCATGGCCTTCAAAGTAAAATCTAGACATTAAACGTTCGTCAAAGTTTATGGTTTTCTTTTAGAAATCACGATTTGGGGAAGAAGGCGATGACACAAAATGGATCGTTCCAATTAGCTATGTTTTTTCTGCTAGCGGTGAATTAGATTTTACAAAAACCACCGCAGATTATTGGTTAACGGAACAAAATGCAACCATTAATCATGATTTTCCCACTGATGGATACCTCATAGTGAACAAACAAGAAACTGGTGTGCTAAATTTAAACACAATAACATGAAAGGCATTTTTCTGCCTTGTTTCTTCCTCGTTTTTGTCAAACTAACCTTCCAAGCCCCAAACTAGTTTTTTGTATTTGAAACCTTTCTAAGTTAGAAATTAATATTTTTGTTTAAGGGTACTACCGCGTAAATTATGATCTCGAAAATTGGGAACGAATAATCAAAGTTCTGAAAAGCGATAACTACAAATCCATTGATGTACTCAACCGAGCCCAGCTTATCGACGATGCTTTTAATTTAGCTAGCAACGGGAAGCTTTCATGGGAAATCCCGTTACGATTGGGCGAATACATGATTCGAGAAAGGGATTATATAGCCTTAGACCCATTCTATTCTGCATTAAGCGAATACGTTTATATTTACGATTACGGAAATCGCCAACCAAGGGAATTTAAATATTTCGGTAACTACACTTTGATGAATGATATTTCTGCAGATAATCATACCGAGTACGAAATATATAAGGTATAATGGTATTTTGATAATTTGCTCAGAATTATTAAAATAACCCAAATGTATTTTTTTAGGAATACATAAAAACGACATTGAATGGAGTGAAGGGTAGCTTAGGATTTGAAGCCAAACCCGATGACACTCTCTTGGATCGGCTTCATCGGTCTAAATTTGATAATTTTTTTCATTTTTTTGAAGATCAATAGGAAAAATAATTGAACTGCCATAAAGTATACCTTTGTTTTATGGTATGCAGCGGTAATTGTTACTTCAGTTCTAATAGTTTAAATCTTTATTTGTTATATAAATTAATCAGTGTGAAGCAGGATGGTTTTCCAGAAACAAACAAATCTCAGCAATAGAGTCTGTTTAACATTCTTTGCAATTATTGTAGTTATCTATGTGCATTTATTGAAACCTAAATAAAATTATTTAAATATTGCACTACTGTTTACTGATCCGTATAACTAATAAAATACTTATTACTTGTACAAGATCATTATGGCAAATGATTTATAGTGATTTTGATCAAAATCGATGAACTCTGCTTCAGTCGATGAAGCAGAGTAACCAAGTAATTTTTCAAATGACTACTTCGTTTCACTACTGTTGAATAAATAAATTTTTTGTCTTTGGACCAATCTTTGACTTGCGTCTTGTCCTACCAAACGATTACTCAAAAACGCAGGAGGAGCTTCAAACAAGGATACAAAGCCACAGCCCATCAGCGTCGACGAAGGCGTAACCAAGGCAGAAACTAGCTTTTTATAATTGACAGATAGTAAGTATGTTACGGGAAAACTTGGTGTTAGCGACACCGTAACAAAAGGGGGGGCACTCGGCCAGCTCAAAGTCGAAGGAGGGTGTGGTTCGTTCTGTAAAACGGGAGGGTTCTTCGCAGATAACTTGGGGGCAGTAAAATTGGCTATTGAAGCAGGAAGGGTGGGCCGACGTTCAAGGGGGTGAAGAACCAGGAACTTCCCTTGGTTGACAGCTCTCCTGGAGTTTGACTTACCTTCGGGCTTCCACCTAGATGGAATTTACAATGTTTACTTATAACTTTGCTAAGGCTAAAGACCGACGGCAAATAAGTCACAATGGTTAATTTGAAGACAGAGTATATTGAATAAAATGTAGTTGGCCGCAGATTGCGGTTATTAACGGATAGTATGACTGAAGAACATGAATACAGAGCGGTTTTAGGCAACGTTGCGATATGCGAAATTTCCACCCCGGAGGGGGTTCCCTTTATTACAAGGTAAGGCCACTCCGGCACGGATTTCGGACAAGAAATACGGTAATATGAACGAATGCAAATTTATCAAGAATATAATTATAATCGACGGAATGTTCTGAACCGGAACACATACAAAATAGTTGGAGGTTTTTCTGTAGCACTATACACTAATTAAATATGACGGTGTAATGTACTTACAAAGTCGTAGGTTACTCCACCTGGTTTCTGCGCTTAGCATCTAAGGGAGAAGGTTGTTTGCACCTCACCAGCAGGTTGAAGGTGTGGGTGGGGTAGCTTGATGAAACGGGGATGCTTCGAGAAACTTCGTGAGCCTCTGACGACATATTTGATACAAGGGGGCAGCTTACAGTTGACGGTACGAGGTAATTCGAGAGATCCAGGGGTGGTTTCGATGTTGACCTCGCAGCGACGTTAATATCCGCACTTGGCGACTGTATTTCGTGCACAGAACGGCAAACGAAATTCAGATAAGGGCCCTTTATTCCACAAATGAACACGTACCAATATTGATTTTAATCCGACTATGTCGAGCGAGATATTAACGGTAGATGACGCTAATTTGGGCACGTCACTAACAAGGCCTTCAACCAAGCTCTCCCAGAAGAGGGTGGTTACTTTACATTCGGAAGCTCGTAAACTCGAACGGAGAAATAAAACCATATGCTCTAAGAGTTCGGGAGCAACTGCCTTAAGCCCGCTATTCGAGCGCGAAGTCAATGCGCCCAGTAGCTGCGTTTGCGCGCTAAAACGCCAGGGGCGACTCGGAGGGGAATTCACATAACAAGCCGTAAGGTCGGAAAGATGCCATCTCTGCCAAGTGGTTTAAACGGTTTAAAAGCAAGAATTGCCTATTTGACCCTATTTGGCGAACAGATTTTGGTGTTGAGACTTTTGACCCTCGAGTGTGGACGTATTAACTTCTCTGGGTCAGGTTTGTCTTACTGGTGCTTTTATAGAGCCAGGAAAATGGGTGCTTAGTACTAGCTTCAACGTCTCTGTCTTATGGCTATATTAAATGGCTTTCTTGTTTCAAACGTAGAATTTCAAGTTTTTTATTCCACACGTAAATGACAGAATTAAATAAGTGAAAACAACATTGCAAAAGCAGAGACAGTTGGAAGGGATAGTCTAAATATGGTTAGATGAAATGTAGAAAAAGAAGAGATTGAAATAAGTCGCAAAAACTATATCAGCAACTTGTACAACTTTCTTCTTCTCTTTTATCAGTATAGTACTGAAATTGTAAAAGCTACTGACACGTTTCTAGATTTATAGAATCACATCTTCATAGAGCAGATACATCGCGATGAAACTGTGACAGCAATTTGTGTGCAATATTTTTCTGGATATTTGCAGTAAGATCAATACTTAGCTATTACTGAATTATAATCGTTGACATGCGATAAATGAGCATTGATTTATTTTATAATTTCTGATAACCTTATCAAAATAAATTGATTTTGTAATTTCTTCGAATTGTTTTATTACATTATTTATTTACTCGTAATTAGCCACTATAAAAGTACCAATAAACAGCAATATCAAACTTCCAGTTGCGGATAATCTTTCGACCTTAACCTTCATTAATGGCATTTAAGATGTTATTGGCGCAAGTTACTTCGTTTTCTGTTTGCTCGTAAAACAAACATGATCTAAATTGCATGATTGTACGCCCAATTTTCCTAGTAGTTCATTGTTTGCTAAGTTTTCATTTTCAAAATGTTTTCTCATCCTGCGCTGTTAATTGTGTTTGCTGCAACAGTGCTTAATCTAGTTTATTGTGATGTTTATCGTCTTCCCAACCATGTAAAGCCAATCCGTTATTACTTAACCATGGAACCTCATCTACGCGACACGAACATGTATAACCCTATAACGTACGAAGGAAGTGTCGTGATGGAACTGGAAGCTTCCGAAAATACCAGAAATATAACTTTCCATCAAATAAAGCTTAAAATTGATAATACTAGTATTACTATTGTTAGTTCCAATGGAAAAGACGTTAAACTAAGCGCAACTTCGAATGATGAGGATACAGAAACGTACACAATACGATTGGAGAATGACCTAGTAAAAGGTGAAAAATATAACTTAACGATTGGAAACTTTACTGGAAACTTGGGAGATGGTGTGGGCTTCTTCAAAGCTTTCTACATGAAAAACAAATCACCCAGGTAGGTTATATATTTATTCATGCTTCAATTTTACGTTTTTCTTCTGGTATATTAAATTCTTCATTTACTATCACGTTTAAATGAAATTTTTTTGAAACGTTTTTTTAGAGGATTAGCTGTGACACATTTTGAACCAACTGGGGCAAGGAGAGCTTTTCCATGCTTTGACGAATCTAGCCTTAAAGCTAGGTTTATTGTCAGTTTAATTAGGAAAGACGGTTATACTTCTGTATCTAATGAAATTTTGTTATCAACAGAGTAAGTTTGTTAAAAAACTCGAAACTTTCTTACGTTAACATGTTCCACTTTTATTTAGAGATTTGGGAGATGGTCGATTTAAAGATACGTTTAAAGAAACCCCTGTGATGCCAACATTTACACTTGCATTTGCTGTGTCGGATTACAAATCTAGTGAAAAATTGGATCGACATAGAATTTTGGCAAGACCTGAAGCTATAGATAAGGGAGAATGGAAGTTTTCGTTAGAAACAGCCAACAAAACGTTAATAGCTCTTGAGGAATACACAGGAATTGATTTTGTAATAGGTAAAATGGATCAGATTGCTGTTCCTGACTGGTTTTTCTTTAACCACGCCATGGAAAACTGGGGATTGGTTGTTTATGGGTAAGATTTTTGTCGATTGCACATAATTATCCTAGTTTAGTAAAAATCGAATTTTTGTAGCGAATCACATTTAATGCGCGACAATGAATCCCGTGCCGATGATTATAAACGAAGTACGTGTTACATAGCTCATGAATTTGCTCATCAATGGTTTGGTAATCTGGTAACCCCAGCATGGTGGGATTATTTGTGGATTGCTGAATCGTTTGCTGCATATTTTCAATTTCACATCGCTGACATAGTAAGTTTTTGTGTATTTCATCAATGCCATCTTTTAATGCAAAAATTTGGCCTGTTCTGGCTTTTATTATATTTTTTCAATCGCTTCTTTCCTTAGGTTTAAATATACTTCTCTGCTATGGGGCGCCAAGTGTAAAGTGAAAATTTGCTGTGCATTTCACGGTATTTAAGGCAATTTGTCCCAATATTTATTACATATACACACATTTAGCTAAATGCTTTTTATTTTAATAAATCATTCTAGATTTAAATAAATTCTTAAAAATTTTTTTTTAATATTCCAATATTTAATAAAGCATTAAAAATTTAAATAAATCCTAAAACATTTATTTTAAATTTTCCAATACTTATTAAACCTTTATGTATTTAGCCAAATCTGCACATATTTGTTTTAAATCTTTCAATATTTAATAAATATTCGAAGATTTAAATAAATTTTTACCGATTTAAATAAATCCTTACAGATTTAAATAAATGTTTCAACATTTAATTTCAAGCTGTCACATTTAATGTTAACCGGTCATATTTATTTGACGTTGTTGAGCCCAGCCGACTTAGGACACCAAGACCGTTTAAACCGGTAGTAAGGCGCAAGGCAGGGTTCGACGCTTAAACAAAACAGACTGAAAATTACATTCTCAGGGGAATGTTGAGGAAATTTTATTGTATGAATAATAAATTATGCAATGTTTATGTTGTTAAATATGTTGTTGATGATTGACCTAACATTAATTGTACAAATTCTTGAAATACGGAAAACGTGTTCATAATTGTTGAACGTTACAACCAGTTTAAACGGTCTTGGTCTTCTATGTAGACTGGGTCTACCAAGGTCAAATAAATATGACAAGTTAACATTAAATATGACAGCTTAAAATTAAATGTTGAAATATTTCTTTGAATCTGTAACGATTTATTTATATCGGTAAAAATTTATTTAAATCTGCGAATATTTATTAAATATTAAAAGATTTTTAAACAAATATGTGCAGATTTATCTAAATACATAAAAATTTACTAAATAGTTGAAAATTTAAAGTAAATGTTTTAAGATTTATTTAAATCTCTAATGCTTTAATAAATGTTGGAATATTTAAATCAAATGTTTAAGGAGTTGTTTAAATCGACAACGATTTTTTTTCAATAAAAAGCATTTAGCTAAATGTGTGTATATACATATAATAAATCTTGGGACAAATTGCCTAAAATACCGTGAAATACACAGCAAATTTTTACTTTACACTTGGCGTCCCATACTCTGCTTTATGGCGTAGAAGTTGTCTATTTTCTAGCATGCTCTCTAAGTTATATTTATTTTATTCGACACATTAAAACAAATCAAAATCAAGCCAGATTATCGTGTCGTTTCAATATTCGTCATGTTTACGTTAATTGTTTTTAATTTGGATATATAATTGTTATTATTTAGAACGTGACCTTTAAATAGACTTAAAAGAACTCGTATTGGGTATAAATTTGTTACGAAATAATCTATAAAACTGGAATGGCTCATCTCTATTATCTTTGATTTTTAATTTCAATTTAAGAAAAAATCTAACACTGCTTGTAGTAGTTATTTTGTGTGATATTTCAGGTACAACCATCATGGCGTATAAAGGAGCAATTTCTTATCGATATGGTACATGTAGCCTTAATATCAGAAGAAAGGCGTGGTGCACATCCACTGAATTTTAATATAAAGTATTCTGGTCAATATCCACCATTCCATATAATGTACGAAAAAGGTAAACGTGCATCATCAATATCTCGCTTGTTGTTAAAACTGATTTTTTTGCAATTAATGTCATTTTAACAATTTTTATTTGTCTTCTAGGAAGTTCTATAATAAGAATGATGGAACATTTCCTTACGCACGATGTTTTTAGAAAAGGACTTCAAATTTATCTCGAAAAAAAGTAAGTTTTTAATAGCTAAAGTGATGAAATTAAACTATTTTATTTTTAGCAAATTTGGTAATGCGCTACCATCAGATCTTTATGCTGCATTACAAGAAGCGGTAGATAAAGCAGGTGTTAATAATTTTTTAAATAATATGAGTGTTGAGGAAATAATGGAAACATGGGATAGCAACAAAGGTTTTCCCATTATTACTGTTACAAGAAATTATGAAACTGGAAATGTTACCTTGGAACAAGTATGTAGCATTTTTTTTTTCTTAAAGGTTTATAAAATTTTCTTTAATTGCTTATCTTTAAAATTCGCTAGCTACACTAGTTAAGGAAACTGAAAAAGTTAGACATTATCCAAAACATTGAGTTTGATGACACAATGGTGGAGCCGCTGACAAAACAAGCCTGTTTTTTGGGGTAGAACGCGCGACAACTGAATTCGAGTAATTAAACTCGCGGCCATTGGACTTTCACGACAATTTGACGCGGTGATATTTCGCTGCTTGATTATTAGACGTGTTTGGTACAAGCTGTTAAATAATTTCCGATGTCAAAATTTATATTTAATTTTTTGACGTCAAAAATTATAGAATTAAGAAGAAAATTATTTAATTATATTTAATCCTGTAATCAAACTTTTGACGTCAAAAATCATTCCCTACCGTCTGAAAACTGTTCAGGCAATTTAAAACGCAATAATAAAAGAACAAAGGCATTATTCGTAAACTATGAATAAATTATATTCAGACGTCAATAAATAATTTTTTCACGTGAAAAAATGGGTTTCCAACGTCAAAATATGAATTGTAGTTGTGAGAGCTGGAACCACACTGTAATAGTGACTGACAGGGAAGCTACATGCCAAAAGAAAGCACATGTACATCTGCACTGATTTGTCAAAGTACTCTAATGTGACACGTGCACTAGAGCAATGCGTTAATAATAAAATCACAACATAAAATAGTTCTTTTGCTTAGATAGTTGGATGCTTTGTATAAACCTTGCATAAACCGCGCATAAAACGCTTTTTTGTGGCAACTAGACTAAATAAAGGCAAATAATTTGGTGTGACTACCGACTTTGTCTTCATCACTACGCCTGCTACGCCGTTAAATAACAGCAAGTTCCGACGTCAGTAAATGACTTTTTACGTCAAAAATTTATTTTACACGCCAAAAAAGAATTTTTTATGCCAAAAAGTCGTTTACTGTCGTCTGAAACGAATCATGGTAAAAGAATAGATCTATGTCGATTTATTATTATACTGTATATACCTTTTACCAAACATTTATTGGTCTCAAAATATATTTTTGACGTCAAAACATTTAACGTTTTGAAATGAATTATTAACGCCAAAAAATTTTACGTTTAAAAATTTTTTTTATCGTCAATGAATAATTTTCTGACGTTGATAATTGATTTACTGACGTCAAAAACTTAATTATGGACGTCAAAAGAATCTGTTTTAATTATTAATAATTACACAGTAATTTTAATTGCGAAATTTAAAATCAATTTATAGATGTCAAATTTTAACGTCAAACACTGAATTTTAAACATCTAAAAATCAATTATTGACGTCAAAAGAATTTATTGACGTGAAAAAAATTTTGATGTCAGAAAACCATTTATTGACATCAAAAAGTATTTTTTTGACGTCAATATAAAGTTTTTGGCGTCAAAGATTCACGTCATGACGTCAAGAAACATGTTTTGACGCAAAAAATATGTTTGGAGGCCAATGTGTAATAAGTATATCGGCGTTCCAAAGACGTTTCAACAATATTGGAACCGTCTAGAACAGAATATTCGTTCTGCACCTCTGTAGCTTTCTTCGAGTTGTCCGTTTTCATGAATATACTGTTTAGATTTTAGTCTTTATAAACCCTCTTAACTCTTTGAGAAATCACAGTTCAAATACATGGCGATCAGCTATCGCATGCGTTTCCAACTACCCGCGTCAAAATTGACGTTATTTTGCGCTTATTTTGGACTGCGTTTTAGTTTCATTGTTTTCTAAGAAATTTCTATTAACAAACCATTAGTTTTTGCATGAATATTACTATTTTCTTTACTGTTTTAGGCAAGCTTTGAAGATTACGATAATACCATCATAAAATGGATCGTTCCAATTAACTACGTTTTCTCTGCAGATAGTAAATTAGATTTTACCAAAACAACAGCAGATTATTGGTTAACGGAACGCAATTCAACCATAAATCATAATTTTCCTACTGACGGGTGGTTTATAGTAAATAAACAAGAAACCGGTGAGTTATAAAAAAAACACGCCAACTGTATGAGAAAGTTTAAATTTTTTTTCTTTAAATATTGTTCCGTTTAATTTTTGCTATTTTTTATGTTTTTCTTTAAGGGTACTACCGCGTAAATTATGATCTAGAAAACTGGGAACGTTTAATCAAAGTATTGAACAGTGAGAATTTCAAATCCATTGATGTATTGAACAGAGCCCAACTTATTGACGACGCTTTTAATTTAGCCCACAACGAGCAACTTCCATGGGAAATTCCGTTAAGATTAGGCGAATACATAATTCGAGAAGGAGATTATATAGCTTTATCCTCTTTCTATAGTGCATTAAACAAATACATTTTTCTTTATGAATATCCAGGTTACCGAAATCGCGAATCTAAAGCATTTCGATATTTCGGTAACTACACTTCAAACGTAATAAATGATATTTCTGCAAAGAATCGTACAGAATATGATGTATATAAGGTGCTGCTATTTTAATAATTATCTCAGAATTTTTAAAGTACTTTTTATGTAAATTTTTAGGAATACATAAAAACAACGTTGAATGGAGTGAAGGATAGTCTTGGATTTGACGCAAAACCCAATGATACTCACCTCGACCAACTTCATAGGTCTAAATTCATGAATTTCTATTACTATTTTAATGATGAATAAAAAAAAATGTGAACTACAGAAATTATGCTCATATATTATTCGTTATACACTAATAATTATTACTTGGTCCTACTCTGGATTTCGTATGTAATATAACTTTTCCTCTGTAAAATAATTTCTGGAATTGGTGGCCATTTAAATTTAATTAAAGAATATTCTACGTAGGTACTTTCTTTAATATACCGTCTGGTTATAAAGTAACATCGCTCCCCCCCCCCCCCCCCCCAACTAACTTTTAAATGACTTGATATTTTACCACAACATTTGGTGTGCTGTAATGGGAAATTAAATAATATTTCTTAGTTAATAATTAAATTTTGTATCATTCAAAATGGCGGCTGGACACCATTTTGAGTTTTTTTTAAATGGAAAAGAGGGTCGAATGACACCTCATTTGAAAGTTTTTTTAATTATGCGTCTGATCCTAGAGTTTCAAAGAAGAATATTCAGCCATAACAAAATGGCGGATTTTAAACAAATGAACTCACTCAATTCAAAATTGTTTTGATTTTTTTTATCCAGTAGTCCACTTTTTCATTTGCCGTACAAAATTTTCCCAGAAATAACTCAGGTGGCTGGAAATAATAATTGAAAACGTTATGTTCCAACAAGACGGTGCGCTGCCTCATTATTATAGGCCTGTTTCTGACTTTCTCAACGGAGATTTTCCTGGAAGATGGATTGGTAGGCGGGGGCCTGTAGAATAGCCGGCTCGCTCCCCAGATTTAACCTCCTTAGATTTTTTTCTATGGGGATATCTGAAATCGAAAGTGTACAGAACCCGTACAGAAGCAATTGAAGAACTGGAGCAACGCAATACAGAATTATTACTCCAGAAACTTATGAAAATGTAAGGCAGGAATTTCATAACCGACTCTTTATGTGCCAACAAGTTTTTATTTGTTTTTTTTAAGAATCATGAGGCCGTGCGTGAGCACGAATCCATGATTCCCATCCTACCCCCTTACCCAAGCTCAGCGCACAACGGCGCTATTCACCGGTCTAACATGCCCCACCCCTGAAAGACATGCAACCCAACATACACACCACACACACCATCCATGGACCCGCCGGATTTAACTTATTCAGAAAATAATTCCGACGGGCAGAGGACTCGAACCTACTGCCGTTGAGAGTCTAGTTTCAAAGCCTGGGACTTTAACCACTAGACCACCCGCTGGCCCTATTATGTGCCAACAAGTGAATGGTGAACATTTCGAACACTTAATTTAGTTTCTTTTTGCTTTAAATGTTAGTTTTTTTAAATAGACTTTTTTATCTTCAAACATTTGTCATTTTGTTATAGCTGAATATATTTTTTTGAAACTCTAGGATCAGGCGCAGAATTAAAAGACCCTTCAATTGAGGCGTCACTCGACTCCCCTTTCCAATTAAAAAAAATATTAATATGGCGCCCAGCCGCCATTTTTAATGACACAAAATTTAATTATTGGCTAAAAAATAGTATTTAATTTCCCATTAAAGCACACCAAATTTTGTTATAAAATATCAAGTCGTTTAAAAGTTAGTTGGGGAAGGGGGGTTACTTTATAGACACAGAAGGGGGAAAACTACTTTTAAAAGTAATTGGCTATTCTACAAGCAATTTTGTAAAAATTTGAGGTGACATGAAAAAAATTACTTTGACAACGCCTTGAACACCTCTTCCCCAAAAAAAATTGGGATGGGCCTCTCACTTATTTTGCAACCCGGCCAAAAAATCTTAGCTACACCACTGTTCTAATGAAACCCAGCCGACAGATTTATTTGATCAAATGTAAATTTGCAGGGTGACCTAATCTTATCATGGCGCTAATTAAATTATTTTTGGAACTTTTGTTTGACCTTTGCGTTTTTTATTCTACAAAAATATTCTGATAAAATGCTTATCATCTTCATTAAAGTTTTGCTTGTGGTTCGTACTTGACCAAAACTCTATATTGGTTATGTTATTATGTAAAATATAATTTGTGTAATTGCAGTTAATTAAAATTTTTTGCTAGTATTTTACTGAAAATGCTTCCCCGTTTGCTAATTCTAATTTTGTGCTCCATAACAGTGTTTAAATTAGTGCAATGTGAAATTTATCGCCTTTCAAAAAATATAAAGCCAATTCGCTATATCTTAACGATTGAACCATTTTTACACCAAGGTTTATATCGCGGAAGTGTAATAATCGAAATAAAAGTCATAGAAAGCACTAACAACGTTACATTTCATAAAAAGGGAATTGATATAGACTATAATGAGATTAAGATCGTCAACGCAGCTGGAGCAGAAATACAATTAAAAAATTCTTCAGAAAATAATGAAACGGAAACGTATACAATTCTACTGGAAGATGAACTGCTAAAGAATAGTTATTATAATTTAACTATTGGCAATTTTTCTAGGAACTTTGCAAAAAATGATGCGTTCTTTGTAGGACATAT
Organism: Ctenicera cuprea; assembly: GCA_958336395.1. NCBI lineage: Eukaryota > Metazoa > Arthropoda > Insecta > Coleoptera > Elateridae > Ctenicera > Ctenicera cuprea. Next base: position 11,315,852 of record OY284489.1, read on the forward strand.
CTATGACGATAATTCTGGAGAAAAGTAAGCAATCGTAAAGAACTTATTAAGTTAGTGTTTTGTATTCGATCGAATAAATATATTCGTCAGAATAATTTTATTCTGGTTTAACTAAGTTTTTCATACGGGGGGGGGGGGCACTTTTTCAAAAAATATTTGACTGAATGGGAAAAGTAATAAAAACTTAAATGCCTAAAAAAGCCAATGTATGGTGCAATTTTGCTCAACGATCTCAAACATACTTCTTCTTCCGGTTTTTCGGCATCTATCGCCTTCCGGTTCCCAATAATTTCTTCCATCTTTCCCTATTTCTCCACTCTCCTTCCTCTATTTCCCAATCTTCCATTGCTTCTACTATCCGTTTTCTCCAACTTTTCCTCGGTCTTCCCCTTTTCCTGCGTTCTCAAGGAACCCACCCATTCCCTGAACATGTCCATACCACATCAATTGCATTTTTTTCACATCTTCCACTATGTCTTCTTCTACCCCCATTATGTTTTTAATTGTTTCGTTTCTAACATACTTAAAATATAAATATATGTTTAAACTTTAAATTGCGCATAAAAATAAAATATGAGTCTGATTACGCTTCTTTATTAACCGTCTGAACATTTCTCTGCCATTTGACGCTGCCTGATTCGTGAGACTGGGCGAAGTGGCTCTACAGTAAACGTGTCTACCTTTCTGGAGGTCTGGGTTTGATCTCCAAGCCCAACCGGCTGTTCTGGCTCAGGTTTTTCCGTGGTTTTCTTGGCCCACAAAATGGATAATGAGACGTTACTATTTACGGAAATTCTTTCTTATTTACAAATTCTTGCTCTAACCTATCCTTAACATTCTTTCTCGGCTAAAGAAGGCCTTAGGACTTCCATGAGGAATCCGAAAGACCCCTATTATAGTGGTCCGCCCCTTCAGGGGAATAAACCAATATCAAAATTTATAGGTCGGTATCGATGTTTCTTTGATTATGATTGGTGAACAATGCCAATCCCTGCAGAGGCTCTAACATTGTAGATGTTAAATACGTTTTTAATCTGCCCAATGTGAAGAAGTTTTTTTTCTACGATAGCTGCTGATACTACTGATGGACATAATCAAATGATTTCAATAATCGAATAATTGGTTCTCGAATGATTTTAATAACCGATATGTAAACATTTGTATACAAAATTCGTGCGTATCTAAACAATATATCAGTGCAGGCAGCATTTTGGTATTTTACTGCTACCGAATGCGAATTTTCTTATATACAATGGTTCTAGAATTCTGCAAATTCTGTCTGCATTGTTCACATACCGTACATTTGCGGTTGGCTATATCTTAAAAGCTCGCCTCTGCAAACAAAACCAAATATTTAAAATCGTAAAATCAATCGAATGATTTTCCTGAAGATTTCGATATATTTTAAGCTATTTCATCAAACGAAACGTTCGATTATATTCATTCGAAATATCTCATCACTAGTTAATGCTGGCAGTTTAGTAACAATTTTTAACTTACAGAAACCACTTTTCATTGGTATATGTTAGCCAGGTGTACGGCACAGCTAATTTGAAATTTTCGTTGCTGTTTGCCTTCTTGAACAGATAGAAAACTAAACGAGTTTCCAGATTTTCTTTAACAAATTGAGTATTTCGGGCGTCCGCATCACTTTGTTCAATATCATCCGAATGAGGACGTGGATTAGGCCTTGAATTTAATACTTCATGAATGTTGAGCATGAACTGAACCTCTGAAAAGTAAAGAACGCAGCACTAGGACTAATCTAAATATACTTATACTAAGATAAATTATTTTAACTAACTGGATTGTTGCTGCCATCCAGCGTATTCGATTTTGTTTCGAATGACTCTTCCAAACTGTGTACTACATTTTCTGCTGCAACGCTTGGTACCGTTCCAGCTTCTTTTCATATTTTTGCAAAGAAACGTCTTAGATAGCTACCACTGCGGTCACTTCTTTTCATTTTAAGGTAATGCTATTCAATCATAAACTAGCCGAACCCGTGGCCTCCGTACCACGCGTTTTTTGTTAACTTGTAATTGTCGTGTTGCCCTATGTGACAGTTACATAAACATTCTCTCATAATTATAAATAAACTGTGTCGAGATGTGAGAGCTCGTCGGCACGTAAAGTTGAGACAGTTCCGAATTTAATGTACAGATGTTCCAATGTTTATTATACACATTTATACACACGTGTAGTTTAATGCTTTACATGTTAACAAGTCATCGTAAATGAAAATAAGTTCATAATAATTATTTTGAGTTTTTCAATATTTAATAATTGTTTATCGATTGAAGTAAATCCTTAAAAAATGTCATTTAAATATTCTAATATTGAATAAATCATTATAGCTGTAATGAATGCAGAAACATTTTTTTTTTCGAATATTTAATAAGTTTGAACGCATTTAGATAAATAAAACTTTGGTTCTCGCATCAGCTGGATCATCAAGGTTACATAAATATGACAGCTAATGACAATTGCTTTGAGCCGCCGTTTTTAAGATAGATAGTCGGAAAAAACAGTAGGGAAAGAGCCTTTAATTAGAGCCTATTTTCTGAAGCTACGTCACTGTTCGTACAGCAATAGCAAATGAAATAATTTTCTCGGCGCAATTTGTTTTAGTATTATATGAATTGTTTGTTATTAAAAGAAATTACATAAATTTGTTTTATATTTTACACTCGCCTAATGAATATCTGTCAAAAATAAAAATACATCCATAAAATTTTATTCTAATCTATTTTCTGAAGTTACGCCACTGTTCGTTCAGCAATGTTGACTTAATAGTTGTAACCAGCAAAGCTTTGTAAAAATGTTTATTTTCTCTGCGTTTTTGAAACATGTCCGCGATTTATACGTGGTTATATGAGATAATCCTAAGTCAGCTAAATATAAATAAACACACTTGCTCGATTCATACTGAATATGAAGTCTGTAAATTTTATTTTACTATTATGAAATAATTAGAGTTCTACACAGCACAAAGTCATAAAAATTCAAATTAAAGTACTTACGCAATTGTTCATTTTGCTGATTGTAGTAGGCAGGTATAGTATTATTATTATTATTATTATAAAATATTAATTGCATATACACCACAAGTTAATAAAACTTTGTTCGAGATTAGGTCTGTTAGTCAAAACAGCGGCATCGGCTTGGTGTTTTATTTGTTTACTGAAAATCCACTTCGACCATGTTATACATGCTATTGTAGTAAATTCTTGGCCTATTTATTGTGTCTGCATTAGTAATTACTTGTTTGTCCAATTATTGCTTTGACTTTTCATATCTTAAGGAATGATTTTAATACAACATGTTGCAACACATTTTGATGCAACTGAGTTGCTTAGTAGCTGAAGTATCCGTTCAATCTCCGGGAATCCCGCATCATAAATGCGGGTTCCCAGCGCTCGCTGTCGCGGGTAACGCGGACGTCCGTGAAGTCCGCTGCTATTTGTAGTTTGTGGTCGAGAAGCGCTGCTTCGTTCAGCAATGAGGTATCAGTATTTATGTTACAGTATCGCAATCGAATATTGCGCCTGTTTCTGCGATATATTGTAGCGGGATATTGAACAAGTGAATTTGTATCTTCTGCTATGGGCGCTCAAATATATGGGTTTAGTGGCGGGAATATCTCGCAGATAAAAGGGCTCCGAATTTAATAAATACAATGTTATCATGTTTTTTGCGCAGAACCACACGACACAACCACACAACACGGCTAGGTAGTGATGGGGATATTTCGAATGAAAAAAATGAAATTTTTCGAGAAGTTACTGAAAATCATTCGAATGATTTTTAAATTTGCAAGTTTTCAAATTTACAGTTTTGTCTGCTTAGGAGACGAGCGTTTAAGCGATAGCCAACACTACTTCCTGAATTTCTAGTTACACCTTTGCTGTGACGCATTTTGAACCAACTGGTGCTCGAATGACATTCCCATGTTTTGATGAACCGGGATTGAAAGCAAAATTTGTTATCCACGTAATACGGAGAGAGGGATATAATTCCGTGTCCAACGAAGTAATGGAAAAAACCGAGTAAGATGATACTTCAAATAAACTTAGTTTTATATCAACTTGATTTTGTTTAGAGATTTAGAAGATGGCCGATTTAAAGATGTCTTCAAGGAGACCCCTCCAATGCCAACTTACACTGTTGCATTTATTGTGTCTGATTTTAAATTTACTGTAATTGATGAAAGGCAGCGTTTGATTGGATCTCCGAAAACCATAGAAAAGGGAGAATTAAATAAAACAATGGAAGTGGCAATAAAAGCATTGCAAGCACTCGAAAATTTTACTGGAGTTAATTATGCATTAAATAAAATAGATCAATTTGTTGTACCTGTCTACCCTGTTCTTGGCATGGAAAACTGGGGGTTAATTACATACAGGTGATGAACAATGTGTTAAAAAATAGGTTATTTTCTTGAAATGATTAAATTTAACATCAAATAAACTCAAACTTGCATGGCGCTTATTATTATTTTTTGCTCAGAATCAGAAAGATTCACTAGCGTCTAGCCCCTTGGACTAACAGCCGATCCTACCTACCTGACTTGCGCACCTCCTCTGCATGCAGCTGGAATGTGTGTAAACCACAAGTTCATAGTGGCAGGGCAAGGGGCTAGACGCTAGTGAAAGAATCCAAATTATTGTTTTTATTTGCCATAGAGAGAACATGATGATCATCAATAATGAATCTAGTGCGGAAGAATTACAAACGATGACTCTCATAGTTGCTCACGAATTTGCACATCAATGGTTCGGTAATTTGGTAACTCCTGAGTGGTGGGATTATGTATGGCTCAGCGAATCGTTTGCAGATTATTTTCAGTACTACATTGGATCTATGGTAAGTTTCTAAATAATACAGTTACAGAAAAGGTAATAAAACGGAAATTCGTAAAAATCGGAACCTAGTTCGCCTGTCAGCTGTTGCAAGTTTTATGAAATTAAATTTGCAATTGCCAAGGGTTGTAAAATAGTTTTAGGTAAAAATGAAATTATTTATTAACAGATTTAAATAGTAACACTAAAACACGTCCGGCTGTGCATATCAAGCACCCTCCATCAATTTTTCTTTTTTCAAACTCGATATGAAAGTGTAAAATGACGAGAGGAACCACTTTTCATGAAGAAAATCTTTCTTGGAAGTTTTGTTTTGGTTACCTACCTGACCAATTTAATTAAATAAATCCAAAATTTTTAATTTCCCTAAACTTATTAAACTTTCAAATTTTTTAGATTCTAACATATCGATGTCAGATATATCGAATTTTTTTCTCGATTCAATGATATAACGCTTTCACAGTTTTCACATCGCAAAATTTTGACAGAGAAATGTAAAAAACGGATTCAAGTAAGCGAGCCGTCACTAAGCAACAGACCGCTTTTAGTGGGAAAACAAATTCATGTTTTCAATAGTTTAGGAAATAGTAGGAGAATAAATACTTTGTTTTGTTTTCATGGCATACCTATTTTAATAGTGTTAAAAAATACTGGGCGTTTGTTATTGACATTTGAAGTTTAGCAAATTAACATTAAATTATGAACACCCTATGTAATAATCTACTGTCTTTTTAACATACCGCCATATGTTTTATAATGTGTTAATAGTTTGTGCAAAATAGTGGTAGGTGAACGTTTTTGCCTTTTGTATCTAATATAACCTCCATTTTTGTATCACTCTTATGCCTGTAATGGCAAAGTGTAATTACCAAAATTTCTCAATTCTTGTTGAAGTTACTAACGTTGCAAGACTGATCAAATGTTGAATAATTAACTGTAAATTTCAAAATGCAACTGCAATTCATTACGAGAAGTGAAAATTAATTTTGATACCTTTTAGACATTTTCACGACGTCACCTTCATTGTATTTGGATCACTCTGTATAATAACCTCTTTGTGTTATTATAATAAATTACGTTATCATCGTTTTAAAATCAGTTTGAATAAGTGGAACCTCTATGGCTTTAGTTGTCTTTAAGTATGGACTAGTGAAACCCGTGGGCTATGCCCTTTGTTTTTTTGTCTGTTTTGTTGGTATCGAAGTTTTAGTAGTTTATATTAAATTCTGATCCTTTTTTCCTGTCACAACTTTTAGTAACCGCGCATACAGTAACATGTTTTACATCTCGACATAGGTTATTTATTATGTTTGCGGGTTCCGATGTTTATCTTAAGTCGCGTAGGTGTTAGGGGCCATGGAGCTGCAATACTAGCAAAATGAATTAATTATATCTTTTTTTATTGGCTATCATTGTTTGCAAGAGAAAAGGGCGCAATGTAGTCCACGGGTTCGGCTTGTTTTATATATTAATTTGCGATTGCTTTAATTCTTGTAATCGTAAAGGTGAGAATGTGTTATTTTAACTGGAGCTCTCAATATTTGGGTCAATGAAGAGTCAAATTTGTAAACATGTTTGTCTAGTCTTGCAGATATCAGACATGCTTTTCAACGTTCTAAGCAAAATATGTTTAAGTTGTTTTGTATACACCCGCTTAGTTTTGGCATTAGAAACAAACAGCCAGACAGACATTATTTCATAGGAAAAAATAATATTTTGTTTTCGTTATAAGTGTTACAATTCGTTGGTTTAATTGTTATTATGTTGCTTATCTACTGGCATATTTATTTTGTTTTCATTAGTAATTATTTGTCCAATTATTGCCTTTACTTGTTATGTCATTTCAAACAAACGTGATAAACCAAATTATTAACCCGCTATGTGACAGCAACATAACCCGGACAGTTACGGATTTAATATATAAGTTCTATACAGATACAGCCATCCTGGAAGCTTAGGGATCAAATGCTTATTGAAACGGTGCATAGGTCTTTATACGAAGAAGAGTTCACAAATGCAGGTGCATTAAATGATCCAATAAAACGTTCTGGGGATATGCCAGCTTGGCACCTCATGTATTTGAAAGGTAAAATAAAATAGAATTATTCTCTTATTTAATAAAATATTTTTTCCTCTAGGTAGTGCTATAATACGAATGATGGAACATTTTCTAACTCAAGACGTATTTAGAAACGGAATTCAAATCTATCTCCAAAATAAGTACGGTTAAAATGTAGAAAAGGTTGTTATAATTAAATTTAATCACTTATTTTACCAGAAAATTCAGCGCTGCCACACCTTCAGATCTGTACAGTGCATTACAAGAAGCTGTAGACAATGCAGGAGCAAATAATTTGTTAGGTAACATGCGTGTTGCGGATATACTGACTACGTGGGATTCTACCAAAGGTTTTCCCACTGTTACAGTCGAAAGAAATTATACAAGTGGAAGTGTCACTTTAACACAAGTATGGGTAGTATTTATTTATAATCGTTTATTTGTTTGCTTATTCAGCATTTGTTTATGTAGTCCTCAGTTAATATACAACCTAGGATAATCCCCATAAATTATGTTTTCTCAACTGGGAATGCAACAGATTTTTCGAAAACTACAGCTGATTACTGGCTCACTAAAGAAAATGCAACTCTAGACAATAATTTTCCGACTGATGGTTGGGTTATAGTAAATATACAAGAAACTGGTAAGTTAACGATACAGTGGAAGTATCACTATACCTTATTTCAAGGCCTCAAAGCTGGTTTTTATAAAAAATTAATTACCACATTAGAATAGACTTCGTTAGCTACAGTGCGCTGACGGTGCGGGCTAGAGTTGCCAGTTGTTGGCACCGCTCGCACTTCTGATGTCTCGCTAAAGTTATACAAAAGGTGCGATCTCAAATTTGTTTGTATTTTTAAATACTTATTTACGTATTATTCAAAATTTTACAAACAGAATTTAAAAAAAATACATAGTTACTTAGAGATATAAATACATTTTATTTAAGGTTACTATCGTGTAAATTATGATCTGGAAAATTGGGAACGACTTATTAAATTTATGAACAGTGACAATTTCACATCTATACATGCATTAAACAGAGCTCAACTTATAGACGATGCATTTAGCTTCGCTCTCAACAAAATGATACCTGTGCATATTCCGTTAAGACTAAGTCGATATTTGATACGAGAAAAAGATTACATACCCTTAACTGCATTCTATAACGCACATTCTTATATTATGAAATTGTACAAACGTTCTGTTGAGGGTGAATATGAATGCTTTCACAATTATGCTCTAGTAAATACCATCTCCGCAAACGCTACGCTAAAGGATCTTTACAAGGTATGTTGCGGTATTTTATATAAAATGTGTCCCAACACTAACCGAATATAGGGAGATAACATGGAGAAACTGAAAATTTCGTATAATATCTGCTTGAAATGCCAATTTTAGACGTCCTAACGATTAAGAACGCATATTTTTGTATTACTCGGTAGAAATTAAGGTAAGCTTCCGGTTTAACTATGGTTTAAATTAATTAATTTGCGATTGCAATATAACAGTTCGGTTTATAACTCAGAAATATGGTTAGTTGGTAAACGGGCGTTACACTCCTGAGACACAACAACGGTATCGAAAGTGCAGCGGTTCAAATCCCGCTTACTGTAATTTTTTTTAATTGTTTTTTATGTTTGTACTGGTTTTTTGTTGCAAACCATTGTTAAATTATAGAAGATATTATCTTTAATTAAATTTTCATTCAGTCATATTTGCACAATAAAGTATTTGACAATTAAATACGTCAAATAATAATTCAGCTATTTCACAACTGTTCAATCACTGTTTGAATAATAATTAATGCTTAATGAAAACAGTAAAATTATTTAGTAAACATTATCTATCAAATTACTTGTATCTCTAAAATCAAAATTTCTAATAAATATTGAGAAACTGTGATATTTTTATCAGCTGATATAAATTCAATTAAAACGTCTCAAATCGTAGCTCATCATGATCTATGATTTGACGGTTGTGAAATAACTAAATTACTATTTATTTTAATTTTTTATTTCTCAAATACTTGATTATGCAAAGATGACAGTGACGAGTTGATTAAATATTATATTTTATGTTTTTATATATAAATAATATTTAGCTCGTGTGGAATAATACAGATAACTGGAATGAATAAAATAAAAAAAATTAATATTAGCGGGATTTGAACAGCTGCACTTTAAATACCGGAAACTTATCAAAATTTCTATGAAGTAATACGAAAATTTGCGTTCTTCGTCGTTATGAGATCTAAAATGGAAGGGACCATTTTAGTGAGATTTTATACGAGATTTTCAGTTTCCCCATGTTATTTGTCTATGTTCGGTTAGTCCTGGTACACATTGTATAGACATTTTAGACAAAATTTATTTTTAGGAATATGTAAGGAGCACGTTAGGAGGAATAGCAGAGTATTTAGGAACGGAACCAAAACCTGACGATACTCATTTGGATAAGCTTATACGAAAAAATATTAGGTACTATTATCATTGATTAAACCTAGAACATTGTTATAGAATCGACTGAATCTTCGACAGTTATAAAACGTTCATTGTATTGTATAAATACTTGTATTATTTTGTATTACGACGAAAAGTTATATTCTTTCAATTTTTTTTTATTTTATCCAACTGTCACGATTATATGGTGCCCCCTCTAACATGCGCAAACATTCAGAGTCAAAGGACAAATCGAATATTTAATTAATATGCATTGTCTGGTCAAAATGGCTGCCGCGTAACCTGGGTGTTTTCTGTAATTAAAATAAAGTTTTGCACACACAAAATGTAATTTTAGTCACTCGAACAAGAAATCTACGGCTGTCTGTAATAAAATAATGTGAGATTAAATTTGAATGTTTGCTTGATGCGCTGTTTCTACATTTTGGCAAGGTTTTGCAGGTATTTTAGTTATCTGGTACAGAAAATACGTTTGTGGTGAGTTTTCTGGTGAATTCAAGTTCATCAGGTAAGTACAAAGAGCATACTTTTACTGGTTTTAATTGTCTTAGAAATTTCTAATTAAGGCGCTTTCGAAGCTTGTGCCAATCGCACGTGGCGTGACATGAAAATTTATCAAATAAAACCAATTTAAATTGGTTTCTGGAATTTTTACAGAGTGAAAATTTGTTATAAACTACCTTTGAAAGCCTCTGGGAATATCAAAACTATCGAGTAATTAAGACTTCATAAGTTAGTTCAAATAAAATGAGTTTTACTTAGCAATATTCTTATAACCTGTTAGTCGGCACGTAAAGAAAATTCTAGTAAAAATCGATAAAAGTAAAACTGAAGTATTCTGATTTCAGAGTTACTAAAAGTAATATTTTTCTGGTAAGATAACGGTCAAAATAAAATTAAGGAAATTTCTGGCAGTCAGCGGGTCAGAGGTGTTTGTTAACAGGACTATGATTGTAATACTTACCACGATCTCGATGTGATTCCTATTTGAGCGTAGGAGAATTTGGAACCCTCGGCGAAGGTTTTAGAATAGGAAACTTTGACTGGCGCGGCCCTGGATGCAAGATCCAGCTGATTTTAAACTGGACACGAGTTCAGTTTTCAGTCTCCTGCTTTGAGATAGTCGTGGTGTGTCTGAGGGACGGCTCTGAGCCGAACAAAGACTTCTGAGAGACTCTCCTGGCCAAGGTATTGGCTTTTTCGTTTTTACTATAGTTACTGTGTCCAGACATCTAAAGTAGCGTGATTTTTTAACTATCTACCTAACAGAACCAAGATTCTCGAGGGACGCTTGCTTATCGCTACATAGGTTTTCCTGAACATAGCAAACATTTCTGCTGTAACACTAACTTGCTGAGAGCAAACGAAAAAGTTGTTTATTAACAGGCGCCGTGGCGCAGTGGTAGAATGCGTGTACAGCGTTGTGAGGCATAGGTTGGTCGAGAGTTCAAATCTCGTGCGGGTTATACTATTTTATTTTAATTCCACTACTTTTTGGGGAATGGTAGAATGCTACTTTTTATGTTTTTTGCGATGTCTTTAGCAATAATGGTAAAGCCTCAGGGGCAAAGAAGTGCACACAATCGGCTCACCGACTGCCAATAATAAAAAATATTAAATACTTGAGAGTAAAAAAGAAGAAATGTATTCTGCTGAAAATTAGGCGGTGAGGTAGAAAACCCTAAAGGTACAAGGTACAAAAGCAAAAATTAAATTTGGATTTTTGGATTGTGGATACCCTAAAATGAAATTTAATTCCAGTCTGCCTTAACGATCTACGTTTAAAAAAAGACATTTGCCTAACTAACCTAGCTGTACTAATGATGTTATTACGCAAATTATTACATTATTCATTATTTTTAGAATTAAACTACGAATTCAGCCGACTCGTCTGAAATTACTTTTTGTTTACACCGCCATAGCTTAAAAAAAAGTATTGCGATATTTTTTATATGTATCGACTATCGGTATTGGAATACCTTTTCAAAAAAGTATCGAGTACCATTATCGCGATACTTTTAAAAAAAGTATCGTTCTGGTAACAATATTTCTTAATTTCAGTTCTACCTTTTTCCAACCTTTGAAACTAACAGTACCTCTATTTTTGTTCAAAATTTCTAAAATTATATTTACATTTTAGAACTACGTAATAACTAAATTTTCGGAATTATTTAATTAAATCTAAATTTAATTTGCAAGGCGGCTTAATCTTATCTTCACAATAATTAAATCATTCTTCGAATTGTTATTTGGCCTTTGCCCTACTTATTTTCTAAATATTCTGATAACAGCGCAATCATTTTTATTAATGTTCGGTTTGTTATTCGTAGTAGATCAAAAATCTGTAATAGTTCCGTAAAAATTTTAGCACTCGTACAAAACTCAAAATTTTGAAAAGTTTTCCGTCAAAGATGTTTCACCGTTCGTTGGTTTTACTCTTGTGCACCATAACAGTGTTTAAGTTAGTTCAATGTGAAATTTATCGGCTTTCAAAAAATGTGAAGCCAATTCGCTATATCTTAACGATGGAACCGTTTATAGAGCAAGACGTATATTATGGAAACGTTATAATCGAAATAAAAATCTTGGAAGATACAAACAATATTACACTTCACAAAAAGGGTTTCGATATAGCCTACAATGATGTTAAAATCGTCAGCTCAGGTGGAGTGGAAATACAAATAAACGACACTTCGGAAAATGCTGCAGCAGAAACATATACAATTCTCCTGGAAAATGATTTGACAGAAAATAGTTATTATAATTTAACAATTAGCAACTTTACCAGGAAGTTTGCACGCAGATTAGGATTCTTTTTAGAAGAAGCCTATGACAGAATTGGAAACAGGTATGCAATCATAAATAAGTTATCTATTTAATGTACCAATAATAGTGTGTGTTGAAAATGTGATATTTTAAGTCGGACCGTTAGCAACAAAGTTACGACTTCGATCAACAGATTCATTAAACACACTCCTAAATTTTAGTTCCGCAAGCATCGCTGTGACGCATTTTGAACCAACTGGTGCAAGAGAGGCTTTTCCATGTTTTGATGAACCCGGATTGAAAGCGAAATTTGTTATCAATTTAATAAGAAGAGAGGGATATCATTCCGCGTCAAACGAAGAATTGGATAAAACCGAGTAAGATACGCTACGCCAGCGTAGAATTCCACCACTTGTCACCCCCACTACGGCTTCCTCTGCCAATCAAAACGAAGCGCTTAAAATTTTATAACCCAGCCATTTGGAACTGACAGTAAAGCGGTTAGATGCAAACAACGTATAATCAAGTAGAGCCGGATAGAACCGGGTACAGCAGTAAAGCAATTTTTGAAACTGTTTTACCAATTTAAAACCAGTTGGTTTGCCTCGAACCGCTTTACCCGGTTTTACTCGGTACACCACTACTTCTCCAACCAATCAACGCGAAGTGCTTAAAGTGTTAGAACTGGGTCGTGTGTGACCGACTAAATCGGATGAGGCAAATTGAGCAAAACCGAGTTGAGCCGAATAGAACAGAATATAAGCGGGTAAAACAGGTTTGACAATGTTTGAACCAGTCTCATCAGCATCTAAAGCAGTTTTACCAGCATTTGAAGCTGTTGTACCAGTTTGGAGTTAGTTCTAGTCGGCTTGTCTCTAACCGCTTTACTCGATTTTAGTCGGCTTCACTAGGTCCAGTTCTAAAATTTCAAGAGAGTCGCTTTGATTGGCTATAGACGAAGTTTAATTTCTCGCGTTTAGCTCTAAGTGGCCGAAAGAGTGATCGAGGGTGGTAGGGGAATATCTTCTGTAATAGATATTCTCCTGCTTTCACTCCCCCCCAAGCCAATCAAAGCGAAGTGTTTAAAATTTTAAAACTTGGTGAAGCCTAGTAAAATCGAGCAAAGCAGTTTAGCAGTTTTATTACCAATATTTGAAGCGATTTTACCAGTTTAGAATCAGTTCCACTCAATTTGTCTGTAATTTTTTTACCAGGTTTTATTCAACTCCACTAAAAATTTTAAGCGCTTCGCTTTGATTATCTGGAGGAGGGGCTTAATTACACGCGTTTTGTTGTGATTGGCTGGAAGAGTGGTAGTGAAAAATATCTCAAATGGGGAAGTACTTTTTATAATAGGCATTCTCCCGCTCTCACCTCCCACTACTACTTCTCGAGTGGAGGTAGGCAAATGAAAACATTTTCAGGCCCGGCGGCCGGCTTGGCGAATTCAAAAGATGAGCTGGCCCGACCCGGTCCGTTTTATGATTATAGAAATTTGGACCGGCAAATTTGGCCCAGCAAATTTGACGCGGCAAATGTAGCCAGGCAAATTTGGCAGGTCAGCTCAACTTTTGTAACTTTTTCTGTAACATTATTTGACATTTCATTTAAGCCGGCTGTCTTTAGTTCTGCCAGCCTGGTTAAGCCCTGTTGGCTTGGCGAAACCATGTTAGGCAGAGTTGGCCCGGCAAAAGCCTTGCTAGGCCAGGCTGGGGATTTAAATACGCCTAGCCCGATCTACGGGCCGGGTCAAGGCTTCGGACCGGGATGCCCACATCTATTTTCGAGCCAATCAGAGCGAAGCGCTTTAAATTTTGGAACCAAGCCGTGTGAAGCGAGTAAAGCGGTTAGAGGAAAAACGAATAGAACCGAGTAAAGTCGGATAGAACCGCGTAGAACGGGGTAAATTTTTAGACATTTTTGAAACAGTGTTACCATTTTTGAAAGCAGTATTACCAGTATTTGAAGCTGTGTTATCAGTCTAAAACCAGTTCTACTCGACTTGCCTCTAACTGCTTTACCCGGTTTTACTCGGTTCCACTCGGTCCGGTTCTAAAATTTGAAGTGCTTCGCTTTGATTGCCTGAAAGCCGAGCTTAATTTTCCACACCTAACTCTGTTTGACTGAAAGAGTGGAGGTAGAGGGTGTGTCACGTTGCACTCGGCCCCCACTACTAATTTGCTAGCCAATCAGATCAAATCGCTTAAAATATAAGTTTTACCAGTTTTTAAGCTGTTTTACTAGTTTGAAACCAGTTCTGCTTGGTTTGCAAGCGCTTTACCCAGTTTTTCTTGACTATTCGGCCCGGTTCTAAAATTTCAGGCGCTTCGCTCTGATTAGCTGGAAGAGTGGTACAGACTGTTGTCTCAAGTGGAGGAATACCTACTCTTTAAATACTTGCTGCTATTGATTACCTTCATCTTTTTTAGGAATTTAGGAGATGGCCGATTTAAAGACACTTTTAAGGAAACTCCGGTTATGCCAACGTACGTCGTTGCATTTATTGTAACTAATTTTAAATTCACTGAAAAGGTTGAAAGGCATCGCGCTTTTGCAGCACCAAAAGCTGTAGAAAATGGAAAATTAGATTATGCACTGAAGGTATCAGTAAAAACTTTGCAGGCAATGGAAGATTTTACTGGCTTAAATTATACATTGGGTAAAATGGATCAAGTTGCGGTACCAAATTTTCCTTTTGGTGCCATGGAAAACTGGGGATTAGTTATGTACAGGTAAGGAAAATGAAGTTTGTTAATCTTCAAAATCGATTATATAATTTTTTTTAAATAATGTTTCAATTTTTTTCTACTTACTAAATAATTATCATAGAAGCGAAATTGGTTAAAAAAATGTTTGGTTAAATGTGAATAAATAAAACATAAGGTGGGGTTAGTGGGTTGTGGAACTATAGTTCAGGGTTAAATAAAGGTCAAAAGACATAAAACATTAGCAGCCTTATTAAAATAATTAAAGCGATTAAAGTTGCTGGCGATTTCCCGCATTTCCTAATGTTTTTAATCATTTCCCATCAGATTAGACCGAATTTATTAATTTTGCTAATTTCAGAGAAAGTGTATTGTTGAGCAACAATAATTCTAATGCCGATCAACTACAGAAAATAAACTGTTACATTGCTCACGAATTTGCACATCAATGGTTTGGTAATTTGGTTACGGCTGATTGGTGGGACTATCTATGGCTCAGCGAGTCATTTGCAGCATACTTTCACTACCATCTTTCAGATATTGTAAGTTACCAAAGTGGATAAAAAGAAGTACAATTTAATGTAGAGTGCGATCAAGAATAATTTTTTTTAAACAATAAATGTACGCGTTTGTAATTGGTTGGCTAATAAATATTAGTGATACACCGAATAGTGATTTTGGTCATTCGTCGAATATCGCTTACGACCTAATGACGACTATTCAGGCAACTATTTTGCGCACATTAAGCTCAATAGTCGCTCAACTGTCAAACACTCTGCTAAATATTTATCTAAATAAACGGGCAAGTATTAAATACTCACTGTTAATCGGTCGGAAATGCTCGGGTGTTTTCGGAAATCGGCGCTCTTAACATGGTATTGTTTGCTTCTTTTTAAATGTTTTGTAATGGAGTTCTTTTGCAAATTTGATTTTGTATTCTGACGTTCTTATTTGGTGTAGCTGTAAAGTGTTGTAAAAGTGGATCGTTTTAGAGAAATATCGTTGAATGGTATTTCATACAAAATTTTGAGGTTTGTGGTCTAAGATTTTGGTTTATATAACTTGCCAAACAAGATACAATTTTAATGTAAATACATATTTATGTTTTTTACTGCATATTAGCATTTTATTATATTTATTAAAGGTTTACACTAAAATTTGTGTCTGTCGTGATTTGAACTCTCACTTATTTAAACAGCACCATACAGTTTAATCAGTATAAAACAAACGTGATTGGTTAATTTTATGAAAGGAAAATTTTCTAATTGGTTGAATGAAATGTGGTGGTATAGTCAACAGTTATAAAAGGAGTAAATTAAAAAATAATCGGGTAAAATTACAGAAACTCCTTGCACGTCAACTAGAGTTTTGTTCTACTTGAAAATGATTCTCGGCGCAAATAACATTTCGTTGGGTAAAAAATTAACTAAAAATCATTTGGCATATCCGAATATTTAGCAAACTCCAAACAATGACCACAGTTTTCGGCCAATTATTCTGTCCGCCGGCCATTTGGTGCCGCGGAACCTGTTACGTTACTCCTTTAAGTTGGAGAGTCAGAACCAGAAATTAATTGTTTGTTATATGAATTTCTTTATATATTAATAGGTAGAACCATCATGGAGACTTAAGGATCAATTTCTTATTGATATGGTACATAGTGCTTTCCGAGATGAAGAACTTTGGGGTTCACACCCGTTAAATTTCCGTATACCACGTTCTGGGCAATTTCCACCTTTGCATATTATGTATAACAAAGGTAAATTGTAGCTCGTATGTATTTCTTGCAATAACACCAAAATAAGAAACCGCGCTAGCTTTTGGACGTTGCCAAATTAAAAAAGAAATTTGTTATGCAAACAATTTTATGTTAATTGTAACGAAATCCCTTTTACTAATAAATTAATCTCTTGTACAGGAAGTGCTATAGTAAGAATGACAGAACATTTTCTCACACACGAAGTATTTAGAAGAGGACTTCAAATATATCTCCAAAATAAGTACGTAAATCTGCATGTCCTTGTCCATGTCCATGGTCCTCTTGACTGTACGATACTTTAATTTATTTTTAGTAAATTTAGTTCAGTGGTACCATCGGATCTTTATAACGCTTATCAACAAGTTGTTGATGAAGCAGGAATAAACAACTTATTAGGAAACATGACCATTGCTAAAATATTAACATCTTGGGATTCCATGAAAGGTTTTCCCACTGTTATTGTTACTAGAAACTATACAACTGGAAGCATTACCATAAAACAAGTAGGTAGACACAATTTTGTGTACTTCGATTTCATTACTTGATTTTGTAAGTATTTTTAACACCTCTTTTGTAGTTTTTACCCACGGAACTACTCACCATAATTCCGATTAACTACGTATTTTCTTCGGATAATAAAACAGATTTTTCTAAAACAACTGCTGATTATTGGCTGACGGAAGAAAGTGTTACCATAGATAATAATTTTCCAACTGATGGATGGATCTTAATCAACAAACAACAAACTGGTAGGTTCTACTTTATGGGGCGCCAAGTGTAAAGTGAAAATTTGCTGTGCATTTCACAGTATTTAAGGCAATTTGTCCCAATATTTATTATATATACACACATTTAGCTAAATGCTTTCTATTTTAAAAAATCGTTGTAGATTTAAATAATTCCTTAAACATTTGGTTTAAACATTCCAATATTTAATAAAACATTAGAGATTTAAATAAATCTTAAAACATTTACTTTAAATTTTCAAATATTTAGTAAATCTTTATGTATTTAGATAAATCTGCACAAATTTGTTTTAAATATTTCAATATTTAATAAATATTCGCAGATTTAAATAAATATTTACCGATATAAATAAATCTTTACAGATTTAAATAAATATTTCAGCATTTAATTTTAAGCTGTCATATTTATTTGACTTTGGTAGACCC
Organism: Ctenicera cuprea; assembly: GCA_958336395.1. NCBI lineage: Eukaryota > Metazoa > Arthropoda > Insecta > Coleoptera > Elateridae > Ctenicera > Ctenicera cuprea. Next base: position 11,333,637 of record OY284489.1, read on the forward strand.
AGCCTACATAGAAGACCAAGACCGTTTAAACTGGTGGTAACGTTGAACAATTATGAGCACGTTTTCCGTATTTCAAGAATTTGTACAATTAATGTTAGTTCAATCATTAATAACAACATAAACATTGCATAATTTATTATTCATACAATAAAATTTCCTCAACATTTTCTTGAGAATGTAATTCTTAGTCTGTTTGTTTAAGCGTTGAACGCTCCTACCATGACCCTGCCTTGCGCTTTACTACCGGTGCAAACGATCTTGGTGTCCTAAGTCGGCTGGGCTCGCCAAGGTCAAATAAATATGACAAGTTAACATTAAATGTGACAGCTTAAAATTAAATGTTGAAACATTTATTTAAATCTGTGCGGATTTATTTATATCGGTAAAAATTTATTTAAATCGGCGAATATTTATTAAATATTGAAAGATTTAAAACAAATATGTGCAGATTTGGCTAAATACATAAAGGTTTACTAAATATTTGAAAATTTAAAATACATGTTTTAGGATTTATTTAAATCTCTAATGCTTTATTAAATGTTGAAATATTTAAACCAAATTTTTAAGGATTTATTTAAATCTACAACGATTTTTTTAAATAAAAAGTATTTAGCTAAATGTATGTATGTATATAATAAATATTGGGACAAATTGCCTTAAATACCGTGATGTGCACAGCAAATTTTCACTTTACACTTGGCGCCCCATATTACTTTTCTTACTTTATTTTATTTGCTATTTACTGCTATTAAATTGTCCTAACTCCATATACTTAACAACAGTCAATTTTTGGACACAGGTTAAAATTTCTACTTCCAATTGAGCTTTATCGTCCTTTTTTGCCGTTTTCTAAGCTGAATGTGCTTTCATGACCATACGATTTTACTAATTGACCATCTTCTTTTTTTTTCATTGTCTACCTCAAAGGCTTACTTTTACTTACTTCATTGGTCCTTTCTGCATTCTCTTCTTTTTGAAGTGAAATTTCTTTGCCAGCGCTTACATATTTCGCAGATAAAACTCGTTCGTGGAGACGCAGACGTAAATGCGTCACGCTTTTATTAACGATTTTTAATTATAATAAACTTAAAAACAAAATAAATTAAAAAGCTGGAAAAATTACCAAACTCCAAAGCCTTCATAAACTTCTACGGCCCTTCTCTACGTCTCTCCTATACTATGCGCGACACGTATTTGTAATATTCCGCTGATTGGGCCATGCTTAGGCCAGTTTCTGCTCGGCTCGGACGGACGTTGGTGCGCATTCACGTTGTAAGTACGCATTGACCTTATACTTGACTGGACGGAAAAGTCATATTATCTGTGCTAGATGACAGTGAGCTAAGTCGAAGAGAGAAGTAGTTGTTCGATAATACACTCTTTTTTGTTAAAGCATACAATTCAAAATACAGTTTCAGTGAGAGCACGCTAAGAAGTTCCACTTAGAACTTGCGTGGTTGACACTTATCAATTTCAAAACAATAACTTATTTACTACTCTTTTCATTCTTTATCAAAATCTATAAAGTTTCCTTTTTTTTGCCCACAGTCAATATATTTTCCTCTTTTATTTTGTATAGAACGCCGTTCCACTTTTAGCGTCAGCGATTTTTGTCAAAACAAAAGTATATTTTTAGGTAAACATATACGAATCAAATATATCCAAGATTTTTTTATTTATTCAAAAATATCTCTGAGGTATTGTTTGATAATCAACTCAGCAACGTATCAATGCATTTTAGATATTTCGAAATACATTCAGATACTCATTATCCTAGATATTTAAAAACATTGCATTTTAAAATATCATCTTAAATATTATAAACTAAAAAAAATGGGGAATATCTAAGATATTTGGAAATTACCGTCATCTATTATAAGATTTGTAGTACCGCTAAGTAAAACTACATCTGGCAACGTTGCGTGGTCATACATAACCTCATTTCAAATTAAATATAAAATCCATCTATGGCATTCACCGCACAAGAGCTTCATCACTTTCGTGCCACGGTCAAGCTGTCCGCAGGTGTCGAACGTAATTTGAAAGCTTATCGGATGTACGAACTTTATAAATGGCGGTAACTTCTGAATATCGCCGATATTCAACAATTCCTCTACTTTATAACATCTAAGATATGTTAAAATAAAATAATTTTTAAATTTCTAGGATATTGAGCAGCTAAATTTATTTTATAATATATAAGATATTTAGAATTATAATTCTTGTAAAATATCTCTCTCAATTGGTTGCACGGCGGAGAACTGCGGATGCCGGTCACACGGCATTCAAAGTTAAGCACTGTCCGTTCTGGTCCCCACTCTTATGGGTTACCAATATAGTGGTATGTCTGCAACCAACCGTGCTTCGGAGGGCACGTTAAGCCGTCGGTGCCGTTGTCATACTAACATCTTTGGCAATCGTAAACCATTTAGTGGAACTTCTTCTCCTTTCGACGGGTAGGGCCAGCCTCCTGCCCGGCATACGTGCAAAGAGGGCTCACAGAACCCGCACTAATTGCAGGTATTAAACAGGCCATTGGCTTATAACAAGAGGAAGAAGAGAAGTAAAATATCTCAGATATTGTTAAATATAAAATTATTTGAAGATATACTTAATTAATTAAAAATATCTCACAGACATTCCTAAATTCAAAATTTTCATAAAATGTTTTTAATTGTTTAATGATATCTCTGATATTTTTAATTATTTTAAAATTAACGTAGATTTTTTCAAGAAAAATATGAATGTCTAAGTCATTAGTAGTATAAATTGACTATAAATATTCGTCTGAGATATATTTTGGTGATTCTGCACTGCCTTTCAACTTCTTCTCATACCTTTTATAATAGAAAATATTATTTTATAATAAAAAAATTGAATATATTTGATTTCAAATACCTAAAAGATATTTTTATATAAAAAAGAAATATCTTTAAATTAAAACTAGTAAAGATATATCACGATGTGTTTCAAAATAATTTGAAAAATTCTAAAGATGGTTATAAAAATCCGACTTAAAAACATCGCAGAAATATTTTTAAATACTTTAGAATATTAAAAACAGTTTTGGATAATTAAAAATGACTTAGATATTTTCAATTATCCAAAACTGTTTTTAATATTTTAAAATGTCTAAAAATATTTCTAATATACCTATTTAAAAATAGCTAAGGTATTTTTAACTAGAAAATTATCTGATGTACGTATACAAGTCAAATTTAATTAATTTAAATATCTCTCAGATATTTCCAAATAATTAAATACCAAATTATCTAAAACTATTTTGAGTTATTTATTACTGTCTTAGAGATATTTTTAATTATTTTTTAATTTAATTTAAGTCAGATATTTAAAGAATTTGACTACCCCTTAACATATTTTATTAATAAAAACAAAATTTCCGAAATATTTTCATTCATTTATTTACAAATATCTCAGAAATACCTTTTGTAATAAAAATAGCTGAGATATTGTTAAATAACGAAAATATTTAAGAAATTGTTTATTCATTTATTTAGAAATATCTAAGATATATTATTAAATATAATTATCTTAAGATATTTTAAATTCAAAAACCAGGCTTAACATATGAACACTAACAAAAATATGACGGGAGCGTTTTTAAATTTTAAAAAATATTCCTAATATCTTAAAGATATTTTTAAATATTTCTGAATAGATAGTTCTACCAACTAAAACTATTTAGGATTTATATAATTGTTCAAAAACAAGTTTGAGATGTTTACAAATCATGTCAATTTATATTTTATTATTTTCCTAAAATGAGTGCTTCTAAAAAGTAAAAGGGTGTTCCATAACTTCGTGTTTTGTATACTTCTCGCTCCTTATCTCAATCATTCAACCAAACACTTGTTTGTAATTACCGCTTCTTTCGTTTCTCTTCTATTACATTCTATTTTCACCTCATTCCATTGTACACGTACTGTGTACGCCTCTTTAACTATCTGTTTTACTTCCTTTTCTGTATGTCTCTTCCTAATTTGCTGTTATTATTTATACGCATTTTGGGACGAAACGAAACTTATTAGTTATTTAAGTAACAAGGAATGTAAAGACGTAATAACATTCGAGGTAGGTAAATGCGAGCCGAGGCGAAGCCGAGGATTGTGGCCTGCCGAATGGTAATAGTCGATACATTCCGTGTTACTTATTAAATTTTTCACGCAACAGGCAGAAATTTAATCATATTTTTAAAAGTTCGTTTTGACTGCTGTCATCGGAATTATTTTTTAAAAGCCCCATTATTCTAAGTTGCCTGTGCTTATTACCATATCAACGAACAGTTAAAATCAACATTTTAGTATTTTGCTTGAAATAAAATATTGGAATCTGTACCTTGTTGCTTTAATTATTATCCTAGGAATGTAAATGGATGTATCGTCTATTTACCTTGCCTGTAGCGTGAAAAATTATTTATTATTATTGTTCTTAATCATGCATTTATTTATTTCAAGGTTACTATCGTGTAAATTACGATCTTGAAAACTGGGAACGACTTATCGATTATATGAATAGTGAAAATTTCACATCTATCCATGTACTAAACCGAGCACAACTTATAGACGATTCGTTTAACCTGGCTCACCACAAAATGATACCTTGGCATATTCCATTAAGATTGTGCGACTATCTGATACGGGAAAGGGATTACATACCGTTCGCTGCATTCTACGCTGGTTTCCAAAGATACATTCGTGTTGATCAAAAACATACCTCTAATTACTTTCATAATTATACATTAGCAAACACTATTTCTGAAAATGCTAGCGAATATGAGATTTATACGGTATGTAACTTGCTGTTTGACAAATATTGTAAATAATTAACTGAAATATCAATTTTTAGGAGTACTTAAAAACTACCTTGGGTGGAATAGCGAATTATTTAGAGTCACTAGAAGAATCGAATCGCACTCACTTGGATGATCTTCATATTCTTAACCAAGGGAGATATTTGCGTAAATTGAAGCGTAATAAGTAGAGACTGAAAATACATAATAATGAATTTAGTCTGTATTTGAATTTTGACTCTATTAGCTGAATTTTTGTTACATGCATTAAATAAAGAATTTACTGTAAATGTTTCAACAATTTTAAAAATTGTGGTTCTAAAAGTGTTTGTGGTTCGAAGTGGTACCTGTATGATCTTTTGGGCGCTGCCGTTTGGGCGGCAATCACAAATTAAATTGTTCGAATTGTAATTCGGTTTATATAGGCCAGACAATTAGAAATTTTGATATTAGGTATAAAGAACACGTACGTTGTTACAAATACAAACACCCACATAAATCCAATTACGCCAAACACTTACTAGAACACAATCATTCAATGACAATTTTGTGATGACAAACGCAAATTAGGTATACTGGGAGCTTTTGAAATTCACAAACATTTAAAAACTTCACCGTTAATTAACGAGCAAATTGATCTCTTAAATTCACCTCTATTGCACTTGTTGGAATAATAAATCAAGTCGTCTGCAGACGATTACCATGATCAAGTCACCAAGTTCTGTTGTTGCTATAACAACAGTAACTGTTTACTTTTTAATACAACCTTTGATAATGGCATGTGAACAGGCCATGACACGTATAAGGTTAAAATAAATAAATATTGTTGAGGGAATAAGTATTTTATTTATACTCAATAAATACGGACTTCAACGAAGTAAAGTAGAACTTATAAATTTAAATAAACGATTGTTTGATTAAAAAATCTCCTAATAGAAAATAATAATTAAAAAGACAATCCTGCACCCGAAGAGCAGATGTTTCATCCTAAGGTTTAGTCTAACGTACCTAAATACTACTTAATCGATTATTTACTAGTTCATTAATCTACCATTCGCTTAATTCTCCGAATAATCGAATATTTAAGTATTGATTAATTGATTCCTTTAGTAATCAATATTTTGATACCGATTATTTTATTAACCGATTACTTCATTAACGATTACTTAATTTGTTGATTATTTGGTTATTCGATTATTTGATAAATTGATTAATCTATTATTCGATTAGTGAGTTATTTGATTAATCGACTATTTGATAAATCAATTGTTTGATTAATTGAATTTGATCGGTGATTTGATTGTTCAGATACATTGATTATTTAATTAATCATTCATTCAAATATGGGATTGTAATATAATTAGTCGAACATATGACTAAACTATAGTTGATTAAGAGATTATTTAGTTAATATAATATTTGTTTATTTGATTATTTAATTTATACATTATTTGATTAATCGGTAATTAGGTTAATTAATTTTTTGATTAATTGTCTGAGTAATTGATTATTTGGTTAATAAACTAATGCATTAATCAATTAGGTAATTAATCGATTATTTGATTAATCGATTATATGATCAATTAATTATTTGATTAACCAATCAATTTGAATAATCAATTGTTCGAATATTTTTTACATTAATTTTTTAATTAATAGATTATTTGATCAATCATTTATTTTATTAATCATTTATATGTTGTAAATAATACATTACTTTATTAATCGATTATTTGATAAATCAATCACTTGATTAATTGCTTATTTGATTATTTTACTAATTGATAAATCGTTTACTTGATTAATCGATTATTTGATTAATCGCTTATTTTATTGATTTTTACATTAATTATCTAATTAATCAATTTATTGATTATTTAATTATTCGAATAATGGATGTATTTATTCGATTCTTTGGCCAAACTATAATTTGATTCGTAGATTATATAATCATTTTTTATTTCATTATTCAATTAAATAATTATTAGATTCCTTCATTAATAAATTATCTAATTATTCGATTATTTGTTTAATCGGCCATCTGTTAAACCATTCTTAGATTAATTGTCCGATTATTTGATTATCTGATATATAATAAATTAATCAATCTATTATGTAATTAATCGATTACTTCATTAATTGGTTAATTGACTATTCAATCGTTTGTTTAACTCGTAATTTAATTAATAGAGTATTTAATCAATCGAATTAAATTGATAATTTTAAAGTTTAATAGATTGTGCACTTAATCCATTATTTGATTAAACAATTATATAATTAATAGAATATATTGGATTATTTGATTAATTAATTAATCTATTGTTTTACTAATTAATTAAATGAATAGTCGATTGCTTCTTCAACTAGTCATCTAATAATCGATTACTTGATTAGTAAATTATGTTATGAATCTATTATGTAATTACTCAATTTCTTAATTAAATAAGTATTTGATTCATGGTTTAATCAACTATTTAATTACCTGAATAGTGGTTTAGTCCAATAAAAAATTAATCGATGATTAATCGGATATTTAATAATCGTTTATTTGATTAATCACATAATTGAATAATTGATGGTCTAATTAATCGATTTTTTGATTAATTGATCATTTGATTAACCGATTATTTAATTAGTTAAATGTTTAATTGATTAATTATTTTGTTTCTTCGCTTAGTAGATTGATTTTTGGGTTAATTGTCTGAGTAGTCTGTTATTTGGTTATTTACTCGTACTTATTTGAATAATGGATTATGTATTTAATCGATTGTTTGACTAAACTATAATTTAAACAATGGATTATTTAATTAATTTTTAACAGATTATTCAATTAATTAGTTAATCAATTCTTTGATCATTGAATTATTTGATTAATTGATTGTTCGTTTAATCGGTCATTTGATTAAACAATTACCGATTATTTGTTCATCGCTAATTTCAATAATCAATTATTTTATAATTGTTTAATCGATTACTTGATTAATCATTTGAATGGTAGCTCCTTTGGGTAATCGACAATTACTTGCTTAATCGTTCATTTGATTGAATTTTACATTAATTGTGTGAGTGATCGATTATTTGATTATTTAATTATTTTAATAATGAAATATGTAATTAATCGATTGTTTGGCTAAACTATAATTTGTTTATTGGCTTAGTGGAACTAACAGAAAATATGAATACATTCAAATGCTGGATTTTTGCTTTGATAATTTCCAGATATTGGCCTACAAAACATTGAAATATCTTTAAATCGAGAACTAGTTGCAAGATGTAGAAGTTTTTCTTATTCTTATAAATTTTTAAATTATTTTTATTTAAATTTTAAAAAAATAGTGGTATTTTGTTTATGAATTTATGAATGGAAATTGTGTAATTGTGGCTCGTGGTTTCTGTAAGTCCCATAGTTTCTCTCATTCTTGTGCTTTTTTCTATTATATAAATATATATTTTTTTGGGGAAAAATGCTTATAACGAATTTCTAAAACTTAATGATTTATTTTATTTTTGAAAAGAATGTTTAGCACCTAATGATTTTGGATTTAGTGCTTGTTGTTTTACGAAGTGTTTGAGCTCATGTTATTATACTAAGTATATTCCAAAAAGCTTCTTTCCGTGCTTCGTCATTTTGGCTTTTTCGTCGTCGTTCTGTGCTTATTTCACTTACATTCTTTTCCTCTATCTTTTTATATATTATTCGGTTTTGAAAATAATTATTTTCTGTACTTTTTTTTTATATTTTTGTCATGCCTAAAACCAAAAGGCGATAATTTATTCATTACAATTTGTATCTAAATTAATTAGTTTCTCGTTACCACTTTTACGAAACATCATTCCCAAATCCGTACGTGAGAATAAATAGGCAACATGACTTGACACTCCTGAAGCTCGTGTTAACTCTCAGGAAATACCTGCTTTATGTTCACTTAAACGTCCAATTTGATGCGTGCATACCAAACTAGATTTTTAAGCTCTATTAGCTTGCTTTTACTCGTTTGAAGCTTGAAAAGAACGTGATTAACCATCTCAAAACGGCATACGACTCTTTCTCTTCTTAAAATGAACATGTGAATTACTTTTCACGATTCTAATTTAAAACCGATTTGGGTCAAATTACAAATTTTAATAAGCAATCGCAATTTTAATTTGTGTAACGGATTGAAATTAAAATAACGGATTGATTTGTTCAATAAAGTGGGATTGGTTAATCTAAAAAAAATGTGAAGATTCTTTCATAAAATCAACTTTATGGGTGCAATTTTAACATACAATTGCAATTTGGGTTTGTTAAGTGTGAAAACAGTTAACCTTGGTTTAAACAGGTAACTACAAACCATGGCGTGCATTGCATGCAAAGTCACGTCTAAATACCTGCACCTAACTATGAAATCAGTCCTGAATCATCAATTTGTTCTCTATTGTGACTTTGTTCCTATTAAGCAACAACAATTTTATGCTAGTAGGTTAATTTCGACTCTAAAAGCACGTACTTGTATGCATGGTAACCAATTCATTCCAATTTTAACTAGTATACCATTTCTAAAATAAAACATCAAAGCAGTTTAAAGGTCAACAATCAAATTTCTTCCAAATTTAGAATTTTATGAAATCATAACTTGTGTTTATTCAAGGTTTTTACCTCTGTACTTTTGTATCATTTAAATATGTCTCTGCATACAACTGCTCACTTAACATCCGACATCAGTTTGAAATTGATGATTTGCATGCTATGGTTCTATCAGCTCCCTCTAAAGCTTGGTGAAGCATGACACCCCATTTTCATTAAACACGGTCATGAACCAGGGGCGAAATAGTCCACAAGCTTGAATGTGCTATTGTTGATTTTATTTGCAGGCAGGTAGATGTTAGAAAAAAATAAATTCGTGCTCATAAAACCGACTTTTGCCCTGTTTTATTGCTGGACAGGGTCGTTCTGTAAACACCTGGGGAAATTTGTGTTTGCAAAGTTCATGTTGCACCTGTCTGTTTTTTAGCTGCCGAAATTGCGAGGGTGGTTTTAGAATAATCACCTGTGGGGAAGTTGTGTGTTTAATGTTAATTTTGCGAAATGCAAACAATGTGGATGATTTATGCAACATTTTTATTGAAAGTTCTGTGTATAATTTGACTTGGATTAGACAAAATATATTTTTTTTTAACTTATAAAATAATGAAAAAAAGAGAAAAAAAAATCCTCTGGAAAAACTTCGCCGGTAGAAACAGCCTCTTTACAGTTATCATTTGTACAGTTCTCTTAGATAGAAACATTGGGTCCCTCAAGGGCTGTTTTAATACAAAACTTCACCCCGATCTGGGAACTCGTTTTTGAGTAATAATGCGTTAAAGTCGAAATTTACAAAAATTGTATCGGCCGCCATTTTGAAGCTATAAAGTTGGAAAAAAAATTGGATATACTCTTAGGTCTTGTATTAAATTCCGTTTCCAGTTTTAGAAAATTTGTTTTTTGGTATAAATGCTACCAATAAAAACCTCAGCTTCGGATTTCGGATTTTTTAAAAGCTTAATTTGACGGTGAATGTTTGATTTTGATTATTTTGACATTCCGAAGCTCATCAAAATCGAATCATCTGTACGGAAATTATGAGGCGTAACCCACGCTCACACATACAAACCCAGCCACATACCAGATACACTTTTCTTAAAAACCACTTCTTTGATTTCCTGAAAGTCCAAAACATGTATCTTGTTTTTACCAAAAAACTATTTTGGGGATTTTTGTTTATGAGCCTTTTTGCTGTGGGTTATTTTCAAGATATCGAAAATTTTGAGAATTCTAAACATTTGCAGGATTTTTAAACTTTTGCTAATATTTGAAAATTTTTTTAGAAATGTTGAAAATTATTGGAAATTTTGAAAATTAATTTCGTGGTTTAAATACTTTCATATAAAGACAAAAATTAAGTGTGGACTTCGAGTGGATTTTCCAATACTAGATATAATAATTAACACTTACCGTACCTGCAAACGTGTAAATTTTATAAGTATAACGTTGTACATTTCACCGACAGTTAGATTTCTAAGAAAGCAAGCTATATAGGCAACCCTCCATTTCATCCATTCAAATTCATAGAAAGCGCCACAGTAAAATTATGGCTTTCAGAAAAAAATTAAATTGTAGCCAATCTTCCGTTCTAACAGCCTATAAAGTTTAAAAAAATCGTGTGGGCAGTTTTTGAATATATTTTTGAATATTATCAAAACTTTTAAGAAGCGCCATTGCCATCGTTTTTAGATTTTCGAAATTAATTTTGTTTCGTCATATACTACTAAGAGAGTGGCGGTATCTCAGAGGTTGGACGCTCAGTCTCTAACGCTGAAGGTTCGATTCCGCGCCGAAGCCATGCAGCAATAAAAATCTATGCCGCAACCCGCCACTCACATTCCCCAATTCGGTGTAGGCAGCCGTGGGGTCTTAATGCCTGAAACCTTCTCTGGAATTTAGTCGTTCGGATTCGACGTTAAACTGTAGGTCCCCCGTACTCCACCTTAGCTGTAAGGAGAGTACGTGGCAGAGAAGAGTGCCGGTGCCCAGCAGTGGGATGTAAAGGCTGATTACGAAATCATATACTATGGACAAAGGGCTCTCAAACAAGTGGTAGCTGGTAGATAACTACATTTCGAGTAAATAAGCGTAAAAGTCGAGATTTTAAAAAACCCTACAATGTTACATAGGTACCGTATAAGAATAGTAAGAACGGAACCGCCTACCCTACAGCGGATATCTGACTAAAAATCGATGTAACTGGTTTATTAAAAAATTAACAAAAACATGCAAATAATATAAAATATATTGTTTAACTAGAGCTAATTGATAGGCGTAGTTAAAATCGCGTAAATGCCCAAAAACGCGATGTTGATATTAAAAAGTATCGTTTGTTTATTAATTTTTAAAATAGTTAAAAATTCTCGCTAATCCTAATAAAGTACTTCAAATAGTCTTTCAAACTAATAAAAATGTATAACAATCGGCGTTTGCGCTTTTGAATAAATAATTAATCAATATTAAATTGTCAAACATTTCTGGAGGGCGTCAGAGTAAAATTTGGGAGATTATTAAAAAACAAATTGGTAGTCCACTGCAAGCTCTAAATTTTCAAAACCTTAAGGCCGCGCCATTGCCACCGTTTTCGGGTTTTCAAAATTAATTTTATTTCATCGTATACTAGCCACAAAGCGCCCTCAAACAACTACTTTTTGAATTGAGGCGTTAAAATCGAGATTTTCAAACAGTTGTAGTTGCCGGAGTTCGGTAAATAAGTTTTCGATTTGCCTTTAGTTCCTCTCTTAGATCCCATGCTTAAATTTCAAAATTTAGTTTTAGAAAAAAACGCTACCAAAAAAACATGTCTAACTTCCGGTTTCGGATTTTTCGATATACCGCTTGATTTAAAATTCATCAAAATCGGCAAAGTACTTTCGCCTTTAGACGCGTCACCCACACACAGACAGACATTTTTTAAAATACACTTTTGGCTTCCTTGAGTCCCAAACCGTGTATTTCCGTTAAAATCTAGATTTTAAAATTTTTATGAAATAAATAGTGGCCTATACCGAAGGTATAGGAAAATCATAAGCAGGAAGAAAGGAATTCTGTGAGAGCAGATTATGCTTTTCTGATACCGGAGGATGGTCTTTTAGCAGGCGAAACTTAATTAAAAGTCGTTGTATGTTTCAAGTAAAGGGTAATAAATATTTAAAGATTCCTAATTTACATATGAAAAGATAACGAAAATATAAATAATAATTAAATTGAAAATAATAATAATAATTGATTGCAGGTTTAAATACGTCTACGAACTAATAAGTGCAATGAAATGTTATCACTAAAGGCTGGATTTATATGCACTAACAGTGTTGCCAGATATGTTTTTCCTGCAACAAACAGGATAACGTATCTGGTAACACTGTTAGTGTATGCATATACGGCATGCAGTAACAATGTTGTTAGATATCGTTTCCCTGTTACAATAGGAAAAACATACTTGGCAACACTGTTGATTCCACAAATCAAGCCTTTACTAATGAGAGATTTAAATCATAATGTAAAACAACAAAGTTGCACAAAAAATTTGCTATTTCACTATTTACACTTTTTGTTAAAATAATCGAGCAATTAGTAAAGACCTGTTTGTGGCATCAACAGTGTTGCCAAATATGGTTTTCCTGTTGTAACAGGGAAACGATATCTGACAACATTGTTAGTGCATGCCGGATTTACAAACACTAACAGTGTTACCAGATACGTTATCCTGTCTGTTGCAGGAAAAACATATCTGGCAACACTGTTAGTGCATACAAATCTGGCATTTAGTTATGACCATTCATCAAGCAGTTATAATCAATTAATAAAATAACAACTACACAAATTAGGCGTTCTTTATGCTTAATCAAACCATGAAACATAAACACGTTAGCATACGATTAAAGAATTTTAAATAAATAATTGAGCTTCACCAACCAAAAAATTAAAACATTTTTCTCCATTCTCCTAATAATAACTATTCACACAAAACAAGAACAGAGACTCGAGTCTAGACTCTCTAGACTATAATTAATCATGATTATTATTCAACTAATCTCCATTTTATCAGTCCGACCAACATGTGCTGCCGTTTATTCATGTTAGAAATATGAATTCAAGAACAGTCTTGCGCTTGTAGAAACGCGAGTTCGAATGGGAAGGTTTATGTGTTTCATTAAACAATTTCATTTCATTCATCAAAGACATGTAATCTAATACTACAACTGCTCCTGTTACTGTCTTTTGTTTAGATTTTGATTTAATGTGTAATTAAATAGCTTTGGTGAATTTAATTATGTGCAGAAACAAGAAAAGTCGAGCTAAAATTAAACTTCATTTTAGCTTTATACGTATTTCAAAGTGTTTACACGTCATTATCAAAAGCTAGATTAAAAGTAATCAGAAGGGGTTGCTATAGGAACAATAAATCTTCATAACTTGATCTTGGTTTTCTATATACTAAGAGTATTTGAAATTCATACACATTTAAAATCTGTACCTTTAATAAATGAACAAATTGATCTCTTGAATTCACCGTTATTAGACGTTTTGGAATGAGAAATCAAGTCATCTGGACGCAGATATAGAAAACCAAGATCAAGTTATGAAGATTTATTGTTCCTATAGCAACACCAACTGTTTACTTTTAATCTTGCTATTGATAATGACGTGTAAACATGTTGAAATGCGTATAAAGCTAAAATGAAAAACCTGTTGAAGTTAAGAATTGTTTTATTTACAATAAATTAAAATGAACTTCAACGAAGTAAAGTTCGAACTTATAAATATTTTAGTTATGATTGTTTTTAGTAGTTATAGTGAGTCTACCTTTGTTAATACCAAGGTATACTATTAGTACCTTTACACTTATACAGTGGCGTTAATAATTAATTATTTTAGTTAACAGAACTGTTTGAATTTCAGCCAAAATTCGCTTCCCATAACGTAACAGGTTCTTTTAATTTATAGAATTCCACCCTCTGAATTCATGATTTATGTTGCCCTAAAGAAGACTTTATAGTCCTAAAGAATTTGCCACACTATCCTCAGAAATGCAAAATTTGACACCCAAAATTCATTCCTTACTTTATGGTTATAAATTTATAAACTTAAACCAGTTCTACTTTTTATTTCTTTTTTGTTGCACAACATAATAACAATATCAATGTGAAAATGTTAAGACTTAGTAACCAATTCGCACATTATTATTTATAATCCCTTCATTTTTCGATTCTTATGATAATAGAACAAGTTTTGGGCTGCTCCAAGGGTGACTTTGCTTGAGAACCGCCTCGAACGTGATGGATATTAAAACTAGGGGATGAAGTGACTTTCAAGACCTGGCAAAAGACACGTTCTTGAATTTCATAGTTTTTGTTAGTCTGCTATAAAAATAAACCTTCAATGAAGACTGGCTTTTAAGAGAAGTCATAAGGAAACTCAACATAAAGGTAAAGATGGGTACCTAGACAGGTATTAATAATGCCAGTTGAGTTTTACAAAATAAACTACTTCATACTTATTATTTCATGCTTATTGCCTAAATTTAAAAAAAAATTGTTGAAAAACTTCACCTGGACCTGCCTGCACTTTAAATAAATCATGTAAGTACAGGTATAAGCTGTAGTGTTAGCTTGCTACATATGATCAGATCGTCCGGGCATGCGGTGCGCCGCTCACTCGCGCAATGTTCCAACAAAGCGCTTGCTATACAGGGTATTGCATGATTTTATGTACAAACTTAAGGAGCACATTCCTGAAGTCATTCTAGGTAGAAAAATGTCTGATAAACATGGATCCGGAAACGTTTCCTTACAGAGTTACAGTCTTCAGAAAATGGAATAGTCTTAATCACGCTTTAATTAATATCTCCGCCAGGAATTGAGATATTTGATTTAAATTTTGTACGGATATTGCACTAGCGACGATTTATATTTTTGCATGTTTTTGTTTAAATCCATTAACCAGGGGCGTATATGTGGGGGATGCTTGACGTATGCTTTAACGTTTAACGTACATCTACCCCCTTGGCCTCGCTGAATGTACTTTAACAAAAAGAAGCGTAAATATAAATCATACATAGTGAAATATTTGAAAATTACAGCACCGCTCCACACAAGTAACTAAATACCAGATAGATACTTCGACAGCAAAGCTGTCATCATCAGTGGCAAACTGACACTCATTGCGAAGGTTAGTTTACCACTGATGATGATAGCTTTGCTGTCGAAACACGTATCTGGTGTGTAGTTACTTGTGTGGAAGGGTGCTGTATTTTTCAAGTGTTGTTATTCCAAAGTTCAAGGGTTTTTAGTTCAAGTGATATATCTTTACAAAATATAAATCAATTATCTCAATTTTTGGCAAAAATTTTAGTTAGAGCGGGATTAAACAGTTTTATCTACGAAAGGCTTTAGCTCCGTAAGGCAGATGCAACACATGCATATACGTGACCGCCAAAAGTACATGGGAATTTTTTTTATTATTTGAGTTATCAACAATTTAATTTTGGCAATCGGTTCTGCTTCACGAAAAAAATATAAAACAGAAAAATAAATACATTTGTGTCTAGAAAATTCAAAATTTTAATAAAAGTAATTTTAATTTTTTTATTTTTGCTTCTAAATTTGCACATGGCATTAAAACTAAATTCCTAATACTCTTTCTTAATACTTTTTTTGAAATTTTTGCTTATGACGTTTTTTCCAAATTTTATTTCAGTTTTTTTTTAATTTCGCGCAAACCGAAAATCACAAAATACTTTTATTTTCCGTTTTTTGCGTTTTAAATGAAGGAAAACTGATTGCCAAAATGCGAAATTATTGACAAGGTAAATATATGTAGCATACTGTTTGGGGGTCACAATATGAGAATAGAGTGACAAAATTTTTGAAAAATGTTTTTTGGAATTATTTTTGGAATTATTTGGAATAAATTAAATAATACCAGACATCAAAAACTAAATCTGTTGGTCTAAAAATTGAGAGGAACGGAAGGTTTAACCCCCAACTCTATAGTAAATTCGTACTTCTTCCTCCGACTGGATTTTTGTTGGTATACGCCATTAATAGCACCTTAATAATAGCAGCGCTAAAATTAGGGCCAGCAAAAATAGCGCCGGTCAAACATGTCGCCAACATAAGTAGAGGTCCCAAAAATGTCGCCGACAAGATAGCACTTTCTAAAATAGTCGCCGGCAAAAACAGCGCCGGTAAAACATGTCGTCGGCTAAAATAGTGCATCAAAATTAACGGCTTAATAAACATAGCCGTACAAATGCTTTGACAAAATGTACGGCGACGTTTCTTAAGCTGTTAATTTTGAAGAGCTATTTGTGCCGACGACACAATTGACCGGCGCTATTTTTTCGGCGACATTTGTGACTGACGCTGATTCTGCCGGCGCTATTTTTGCCGTCAAAATTTTTATAGGTTACTATTTTTGCCGGCCTACTTTGGACGGCGTTATTTTAGATTGCGCTATATTTGCCGGCGACATTTTTACTGGCTCTATTTTTGACGACGACATTTTTAACGTGACTGTTTTTGCCGGCGCTATTTTTGACGGCGCTATTTATGTTGGCAATGTTTTTGAGAGCGCTATTTTTGCCGGCACTAGTTTGACTGTGCTTTTGTTTGAGACATTTTTGACGGCGCTGTTTATACCGGCGCTATTTTTGACAGCGCCATTATGTCGGCTATTTTGCCGGCGCTAGTTTTATAGCCGGCGTTTTTGACGGCAATATTAATGACGGCTTTATTTTTTCTGTCGACTTTCTTAACTAGCGCTATTTTAACTGGCGCTATTTTTGGCGGCGCTATTATTAGGCGCTATTTTGACCCCAAGTCTTTTGTTAACGAGCTATGTTTTTACATCTCGACGCAGCTTATTTTATTATATTGTAGGCCGTTTTCCATATTTATGTAACAGTCAGGTGGGGCGTTACAGTGCTTGATTTCAACAGCTTGCGTAATTTATATAAGTTATCAAAAAAAAAGTGGGGAGCAGCCCACGGGTTCTGCTTGTAAATATTAAATATTAAATTATGTAAAAGCTAAAACTATAATCATATTTTACTACGAGTTTTAGCTTAAATAGAAATAATTTATCGTTCCCTATCTATTAAATAAGGGGACATGAATTTTCGAATTCCAAAAATTTTTCTAAATGGCGTCACAGAGAAATCAGAGAATTGCGATACCAAACAAATTGTAGATCATTTTTAGATTTATAAGCTTGTAATGTAATGTTACATTGTAAGTAATAAGTTTTTTTAATTTAAATTGAAAGTTACAATTATAATTATGTCATTTTTCTTCGGAAAGTTTACCTGAATAGGTAAAAAAATTGTGTTTCTGATTTCAATTTTGTTAATAGTCATGCGACATCTAATCAAATAAGCAGCATTAACGCCAATATTCGTCAGCTTGGAAAAATACATCTGAGTCAATTATTGGTAGTAAAGTTTTGTAAAATTGCGAGTTAAACAATTAACTTAAATTATTTAAAACTTTCTAGAATGTAGCTAATTTTTTTATTAATATTTCTATACGTATTTCACATATTTCGCTGCTTTTCTTTAGTCGCAATAAAAATAAATTCCTAATTAATCCAAGACGCTATTTTAAGATATGATATACGTCGCAGCATACTATAGTCATATCAAAACGATACACTGTACAAGACTGGACATCGGCGATATGCAAGAACCATAAACAACGTTGCTTCTGTACGTGCTTGCGCATAAAGAACCACTGTTTATGTAGCCCTTGGGGCCATTTTCTTCGATACCTTTATTATCCAACAATTTACACCATAAAGGCATTAATATTTACCTTTGTTGCGTTATATTATACTACTGTGCCCACATCCAATTACAGGGGCGAGCAGATGTAATAAAACAACTTATTGCCTTTTAAATACCCACTTTGATATAAAATTTTGTAATTTTAAACGTTAGCAAGCAATATTGTTAATACCTAACATGTAAAAAATACAACAAATTATGATTAATGCAGCTATACGAATGACGTCAACTGATTAGGCGCCATTTTAAATTTAAAGTAGGATCAGTACAAATATACATGGGAAGTCCGCGGGATTCGAACTTGCCACTATTATCTATACATTTATTTTTCTTTGTACAACTAGAAACGTATAAACAATTTAAATTGCGCTTTAATGGTATTTAAATGAAGCAAATACTAGTCCTAATTTTCTCAAACCATTGAAACTATTAAAAGCAAGAAAAATTGTCTACAAATAGAACCAAACAGAACATATCCAAAGAAATACGATCTAGTTAACGGAATTACAGGGGGGAATAAATAAATTGGACTCTAGACACCTTAACATGCACTAAGTATCCGATTTTAACATTTAAATACGTTTTGAACACGCACCGGCATGGTTTACGACGCTTTCCATCTTCTTCCACATCTTGGATGCAAATTAAGAAATAGAGATAGAGGGAACGTGTGAAATACGTCGAGGGTTGGTGGTAAATTTTCTTTAAAAAACCCTCGGTGCAAGATCAACCACACGTGCTTCTAGTTAGTGTTGCTCAAATTGTGAACTAATCCCTTTATTTTTAGATATAAAACATTAAAGAAATTAATGGTTTTGTGTTTTTGGTCTGGAGTTTTTTGTGCTGATGTCGATTGATGGCGTTATACATGTGCTTTCAGGCTTAGCTATTAAAACGATTAAGGTTTTCTTATTTTGTCGCGTCCTAATTTATTTTCCTCTAAATTTACTAACGTAAGGAAAATGTGTCAGTTTAAACATGAAAAACAAAAAAACTGGCTCATGATTCGCAAATTTTATTTTTTCATATTTTCAAAAGTATTATATACAGGGCGATACATAGCATGTGATACGCAGTATTAGGATGGATTCACAATCTAAAACAATAAAAAAAAGTTCCTATTAACATTTTTATCTGACAATTGCTTATTTAGGTTAGTATTTATACTAATTTTTGTTTGAATGAGTTCATCAGAGGTGTCTCATATTAAGATGGGGGAAAGGGGTTTGTAATATTTTCTTCCGAATATTTTAGCTTTTTTACAATTTTTGCTTTTAGGGTAGAAAATCTTATTTGACATACAAACGTACACAAATAAGCACTTTGCTGAAAGTTGCTAGATCTAACAGTTTTCGAGATAATTTAATTTTTATGAAAAACCAAGTTGTGATGAAGGTCTGAATTCTTCCTAAAAATGCGGAAATAGTTCTTACTTTGAAGATAACTTTTACACACTAAAGCAATAAAAATAGTTGTTATAAACATTGGTCCTTGAGGTGTTAATGTCTCCAGAAGAGACAGAAACAGCTTTTCAAAGGCTGTAACTCTGGAACAAAGCGTTTTCGGGCTCATATTTCTACAAACTTTTTTCATTGTTTCGTGTTTAGAATCAACCCTAGAAGTTTTGCGGAAACTATTTGGGCATCTTCAGAAACCGCTTCGACCTTTATAGTAACTTGATTTTTCAAAACTTAATTCTCTCGAAAACTGTTAGATTTAACGACTTTCAACAGAAGTAACTTTTCGTGTAATAAAAGCCTGAAAACGTTTCACAAGAAAATATTGCGCGACATCCTATATGAAGCAGAAGCACCTCTGGCGCAAATAAAACTTAAAGTACTGAGCTAAATGAATAATGTTTACAGATATGAATTTGTATATTTTACTGCAACAATTGCAAAAGTTATCGACAGAAAATTGCTGAGACTGTTTCATATTTAGAAGGCTTTAACTCCGTAAGGAAGCGTTTACAGACCCATGCTTATAGAATTTTTTTTCTTGGTTTTCCCATTCTGAATCTATCCTAAAAGTGCGTCCCACGTAATACGAATCACCCTGTATAAACGTTTATAGCCCCGACAATTACCCTAATATTTTGTATTTCTCTCTCCCTCTTTTCACGCTTTCCCCTGTTCTCCCTCTTTCTACATTTCTTTTATTCAATGTTTTTATACTTCTATTTTTATTTTATTTTATATCTGTGTTATATCCTTTTATGCTCTACCTGTTTTTGGGAACGTGCGCTCCATAACTTCTGAACGGATGGTCCGATTTGAAGAAACTTTCTAATCTAAAAGTATATCAAAAATTCATCGGGGAAATAAGCTTTAAAAAAAATTTGAAACAGGAAGCGGAAGTTAGACATGTTTTTTTTTTGAATTGTTTTAATTCTGAGAACAGAATCTGATAGAAGACCTTAGGCAAATCTAACTCTTGTTTTCCGAACTTTCCAGATGTAAAATGGCGCTTGCTACGCTTCTTTTAAAATTTTCATTGTCGCGCCTTTTTACTCAAAAACGAGGTGACAGATCGGAATCAAATTTTGCGTCGTAATAGACCTATAAAGGCATAGTTACTGTGCACAAGCGTTTTTGAAACAATAAAAACTATGAAATGAAAAATATTTTAAAATTTTTGAAAAGTTGAGAAGAAAATGTTTCTCAAAACTGGTTACCCGATTTTTTTTAATTTTTTATGTTTTTAGAACTAGAAATCAGCTACAATTTAGTTTTTGTCCCAGCCCGCTAATTTCTCTGTGACGCCTTCTATAAATTTTTGAATAGTTGTGTTTCTACGCCGATTTACTCAAAAACCAAATATCAGATCGGAATGAAATTTGATATTGGAAGAGCCCTAGGAGTACACAATGTTACAAGTTATAAGAACCTTTTGAGCCATTTAAACTGTTAAGTAAAAAATATCAAAATTTTGACTTTTTCAAAAAAATACTTTGCTTAAAAACTGGCTACACAATTGTTTTTAATGTTTATAGGCTAATACAACTAGAAATTAGTTACAATTTAGTTCGTGTCCAAAGCCGCCAGATTCCTTGTGATGCCGTGTATAAATTTTTGAAAATTGGCAGTTTATGCATCTTTATTTTATTAAACCGTAGCCTATAAAAATGTCTTTGTTTTCTCTAGTGCCATACCCTATTTAGGGCATTGACGATATCTCTCCTATCTGCGTGTTTGGTGCGCAGCGATAGATAACTTGCACAGACAGACATAAGGAACCTACACTTTTACCGTGGGTTTCGAACCACAGGAAGCGCAAGCACTTTTTAAATCACGTTTTACGTGCAGCTGACTGTGCCGTAAGCTATGATATACCCGATGTACGAAAGTTCTGTATTAATTTTTGTTGTTTGTTGTAATAGTCTACGACAAGAGAATTCTTTATTGCGTCTCAGAGGGGCGTCTGTAAATTCTTGGTTAAAGGCTTAAAGCTCAAGAAAGTGTTAATTGCAGGTGAAATGAATAACCAAGTTTTGCATGTTTCATTTTAGAATGGGCATTTTAGGTTTAAAATAACATATAACTCACGCGAGCTTACATTTAAGAAATAAATTTATTTTTTATTATCTATTTCTATTGAATCTACGTGGGTACAGTCTGTACTTTTAAGACCACTTACACAGGTGGTAATAATATGTTCTGCAATTACTTTTTTAAGCGGATAATCTTGACGCCAACTATACGATAACAAGTGCGCTTCCGCTAGAGTGGTAGAGGTAGTACAATAATGACGCATGAAACGTTAATACAAAAATACTCTTGAAAATGTGTTAAGTAACAATTTCTAAAGTATAGGAATGTTTATACAAAATGCTTTGCTTAATTTTCTATCTTTTTTATTCCTATTTCTTGACCCCCGATTTACAGTTTTCTTATTTTTTCACTATTTATATTCTCAAGTTTTTTTTTCTTTCTTTTTCTTTCAATCTCTTATTTTTGCTCGTTATTATATGGCATTTATGTATCTTTTATTCGTTCTACTTTTTTTTTGCTCTGACTAGCTTTGATTCAGTATACGTTGTGTGCTACTATAATGCTTTTTGAGGCCCGACAAGAAGCATTAAACCATTAACCACATCTACGAGACAACATAAAGACGAGACAGCAGATACAGGAAATACTAGTAGAGAAGCACCTGGGTCAAACGTCTTCTTGCATAAGCCTACCTCATTTGAAGGGTTCTACTTCTCCACTGAATCGAGTTGATGAGCTGCATTAAGCCTTTATTTGGTTATTCTGCCTGTAGCAATACTTACCATATATTTAAAATTTAACAAACCCACGTTCTAGAACGCGAATCCGTGCGAATGTAGGTAAATAATTCCTCGATTAACATAGCTGTACGTGAAGATGTTGAGAAAACCAGGAAACATTGTTAGTAGCAAATTGGTTAAGAATTGCAAGTAAGTAAATGTAGGAAATTACAAATTTTGTATTCGATACGGTAAAAATTGGGTAAATTGTAAATTTTACATAGAGAGAAAGGTAAAAAGTTGGCCAGCTAATGCTTCTTCCAGCTTTATTTAACAAACATTATATTTCATTTAAAAAAACGATATTTTTTATATTTTGTAAATCACGATTGCGAGATAAGCGTAAAAATGTTGTGTAATCAAAAACGCAGCAGCTAGCACATATAAAATTAATATAATGAAAGCAATTTTGAAAGTGTTCCAAATTAACTACCGTTAAATCGGTCAAAAAGGTATCCGAAATGAGAAAATCCCTGTAATTGTCATACACTCTTAAACAATTATTTTATAAAATTTAATTTGCAATTATTCAAACTATTTGGGTAGAGGATTAAAAATATAAAAAAAATTATGTGGAAACGTTTGGTTTGAAAATCTTCTAAATAAGTGTGCCTAAAGGAAATTCAGAAATTTTTGAAACTTTGAATATGGAAACTTTAAAAATTAGAAAATTCTAAAAATGTCTTTTTTTAAATTTTTCAGCTCCGTAGATTTTCTTCTCCTTTGTCTCGTTTTAATTCCCCACTATTAAGATTTTGACTTGAAAACTTGGTGGAGCACTTCGCCTGGACGTATTTTGAAAATAATCAATCGTAATCCTATCCCTCCAGTGCTTGCTCGTCCAAAGTCAAAGCGTTTGTCACTCCTATAGAAATGAGAAAAGTTCAAATTATCTATATTTTTCGTAAGAAAAAAATCTATTGTTATATTTATATTAAATAAAACACATTATTTTACTTTTAACAATAATTATAAAATTTAACCTTATATACGTATATTTCAAAGGTAATATAAAAGCGTAAACAGTTGGTGTTGCTATAGGAACAATAAAACTTGGTCAGTTGATCTTGGTTATCAGTGTTTGCAGATGATCTGATTTCTGTCATTCCAAAACCTCCAATAAGGGTGAATTTTAAGATCTCTTAAATTCACTCCTATTGGACGTTTTGGAATAAGAGAAATCAATTCACCTGCAATCACTGATAACCAAGATCAAGTCACCAAGTTTCATTGTTTCTGTAGCAACACTACCTGTTTACTTTTTCATATAACCTAAAATTTACATGAAAATGTTCGATTTTAAGATTATAACAGAGGTCCAAGAAACACAAAAAAAAATTTTTACGAAATACCTTTTTGTAGGTGCATTTTGTAGGTCGTTATATAAAAATAAAATCGTTTCAAGATTTAAAAAAAAACTATAAAATAACTATTATCTCAAAATTTGTTGCGCAACGTTATTTCAAATTTTTAGAAGCAATAGAGGTGGGAATGAACTATATCATCTAGTTTATGCCCCAATTTTCTAATTTCTCTGCAACGCCATCTATGAATCTTTGTAATTCATGGTAGGGGTTGCACCGAATATTCGGTGGACTGCGTAATTGGCCGAATATTCGCATAAGCTGAATATTCGACGAATATTGAGCGTTTTTACTAAATGAAAACAATACTAAATTGCAAAGTTTTGTAAAAGTTGATGATATAATCAAAATTAAAAGAGTTAGATAATATTCGGTACTTGACATAGTTGGCCTAATAGTTGGTACTTGTCTGAATGCTTATTCTAACATTGCGCCGAATATTTGACCAAATATTCGCCGAATAGTTAGCCAAATATTCGCCGAATAGTTGGCCAAATATTCGCCGAATAGTCTTTTTTAGGCTGTGGGAGGCAGAATATTCAGTAGTATTCGGTCAGTGACCAAAATCACTATTTGGTGAAGCTCCAATTTGATGTTCAGTAGACCTTGATAATAAAAAAAATCTGTGTTTAAACGAACTTGCATTTCAGCAGCCTGAGAAGAAAATTCCAAGTTAAATATTCCTCAGATGCAGTTATCGTTAAAAGAGCATTTTTGCTCTCGTATTAAGGATAAATTTTATTTTCTGGTCTTTTGAATAACAAATTATACATTTTAGGCAAAACTAAAAAAAAATTGTTTTTGTCTTTACTTCGCGAGAGAGAAGTATACTTTTTCGGCTTTTAACTATAGTTGCATTCTTATATCCATTCCGAGTCTAAGCGAGTAATACGAAGAATCACAATTTATAAACAAAGAATCGATTTGTTAAATTTTGGCGGTGGGAGATCAATTAGGATTAAGGATCACCAAATAAGAAATAACAAAATATGCCAGCCAATAGAAGAGTGACAAGAGGGGGAGGACTGCCTTTCCGTTGATAACAGAAAATCTAAAAAATAATTTAAGAATTGTATTTTCCTGTTCTTTATAATACAAACCATTTTTCGACCACCGTTTAATAGATAAGAAGATATTAGTTTCAAAAATTCATATAAGGCGTCACACAGAAATAGAAACGGTAAGCAATTACAAAATTTAACAAAAAAGAGTTTTACCACTTTTTGAATAATAATTTTTTCAATTGCCCAAAATTTGATTATTTTTTATTTATAACAGTTTTTATGGTCCAGTAGTTCATGAGTTTTTGATACGGTACACACACATAGACATAGATATTATTTAAAAGCCAATTTCTTAGGGTTTCCAAAACACCAAATCGTGTATTTCCGTCAACATCTCAAAGTCGAATATTTTAACGATCACAATACATTGTATGGAATCTAGGAAAAAATGTCCCCCGAAAAAATTACACGGAAAAGAAGTCCATGGAAAGAAAGTCCCCTGGAAAGAAAGTCTACGGAACAAAAGTCCTCGGAAAAAAAGTCCCCTGGAAAAAAAGTCTCCGGAAAAAAGTCTCTTGAAAAAAGTCTCCGGAAAAAAATTCACAGAAAAGAAGCCCCCGCAATAAAAGGTTCTAGGGAAAAACCTGAAAAACTTCAAAAAGAAAGGCTAAACTCATGAAAACACAGAAATGTTTTTAATATAAAATAAGTGAAAATTGCATTTATTTATGGTGTTCATCGTTGGCAGTGAGTTTATTAAAAAGCTTATATTTTGATTACACCGGTAAATCCAGGGCTACTTCAATTGCTAGATTATCATTATTAATATAAATAATAAAAATAACTGATGCAGTTTCTGGGGACAAAAGCAAAATTATCGACTTCCGGTTTAACTGAAAAACGATTTTATCTTACACTTTTGACATTTGAAATGGAACACTGTGTGTTTTAGGGCAATTCAATCGTATTTTTACTGCATTTTGTACATTTAGTTTAATAATAAACAATAAAATTGTAATGACAAAAGGCGCTACATTATTATTATTATATTTAAAAGTAATCTTTAAAGGGCTACCGTATATAAAAATCAGGTAAAGTCGTTTATTTTAACCGATTCTCAGACGGGGCTTCAATATCCAACACTGTTTTTGGCGACTCTCTCTTACTGTAGACTTTTTTCCGGAGACTTTTTTTCAAAGGGACTTTTTTCCGGGGACTATTTTTCCATGGGACTTTTTTCCGGGTTTTTTTCCTAGAGACTTTTTCCAGGAGACTTTTTTTCCGGGGACTTTTTTCCGGAGACTTTTTTCCTGGAGACTTTTTTCCTGGAGACTTTTTTCCGGGAACTTTTTTTCCGTGGATTTTTTTCCGTGATTTTTTTCCAGAGACTTTTTCCGCCTACCGGGAGTATGGGAAGAAAAAGAAGTATTAATTTGCAAATTTCATGAAAAGCGACACAGGGAAAATAAAAGCCTGAAAGAAAAACCGTTGATCAGCTAACATACTTAAAAAAAAGCAAAACCAGTTTTGTAAAATATTTTATGTAATTTGAAAATTTTTTAAAAAGCTTTTACGGTTTAGTAGTTTATGAGACTTTGATACGTCACAAGCGCATACAGACTGACATTTTCTGAATACCAACTTTTTAGTTTTCTAGAGAACCAAAACGTGTATTTACGTCAAAATATTTTTTTTACAATCGCAATACATTCTCAATACTTCAAGAAAGTAATAATTGCATGTAAAATCAATATTCCAATAAACACATTTCAGCACGTTACCTGTGTAGGAAATTGTTATTGTATTTCCTAAACAATGAACAATTAAAACCTCCAGTCGCCTGCCGCAAGGTATGAGTCATAAACTCATAATGTAACAATTTTAGTAGCAGATTAAAAATAAATGCCAAGTATGTGCGCTAGCGTTTTGTGGAAAAACTGTGAAACATTTAGGTGAATTAATGTTAAAAGTTATCTTCTCCTTAATCATAAGCTTTTAAATCTCTTTGCGTGTTAAGACAACATTATTGTATCATTATTCAATAGATTTCTTATTTGTTATTTATTTTCATAGGTACAATTATTATTTTTTAATAAAAACCTCTCCTGAAATAGGTAAATAAATTTTCAATGATTATCTGTATATAAAATACTTAATTACTTTAACAATATTTATTTATTTTAACCTTACATGTATTTCGGATAGTTTACATGCCATTGTCAGAGGTTATATTAGAGAGTAAACAGTTGGCGTTGTTACAGCAATAGAACTTGGTGACTTGATCTCGGGAATAGTCTGCAGATGACTTGATTTCTTATTCCAAAATGTCGAATAGAGGAGAATTTAAGAGATCAATTCGCAGTTAAATATGCTTCGATCCCATATTTTGGTGACAAATCAGAAAAAATTGCTAAAATTATAAACAAAACAAATAAATATAAAGTAAGCTTTAAAACAACTAAAAACATCTTAAACACTTTGTTTAATGCAAAATCAAAAACAGACGATTTGCTAAAATCAGGCATTTACAAATTAAATTGTTCGCATTGTAATTCGGTTTATATAGGCCAGACAATTAGAAATTTTGATATTAGGTATAAAGAACACGTACGTTGTTACAAATACAAACACCCACATAAATCCAATTACGCTAAACACTTGTTAGAACACAATCATTCAATGACATCTAGTAACGCTATAAAATGTTTCCACTTTTGTGATGTTAAACGTAAATTAGATATACTAGAAGCTTTTGAAATTCACAAACATTTAAAAACGGTACCGTTAATGAATGAGCAAATTGATCTCTTAAATTCTCCTCTATTGGACATTTTGGAATAAGAAATACAGTCATCTGTAGACGATTACCGAGATCAAGTCACCAAGTTCTATTGCTATAACAACACTAACTATTTGTTTTCTAATATAACCTTTGACAATGGCATGTAAACATGCCGAAATACGTATAAGGTTTAAATAAATAGATATTGTTAAAGTGATTAAGTATTTTATATACAGATACTCATTAAATATGGACTTTAACGAAGTAAAGCTAGAATTTATAAATAAAAAAATAAATTTTCGATTTCTTTACCCAACAGTTTACAGAAAATTCATAACAAATAAAATAAATAACCTTCTCCACGCAACAAATCGTCTTCAGCGCAAACCTCCATCATTATGCAAAATACACGTTGTTTATGGCACAATTTGTAATGCACATTGTTATTTTATAGTTAAGCAATATAATCGAGCCCGCTAGGCTTTGTTTCTAACCATGGAAACGGCTCTCCTGCTTGAAAATAACTTTATGGAGCCGGAGCAACGACGCTTTATGGCCCAACCAGCGAAAAATGCAAATGCATCATCTGCATTGGAATGCCGGGATGGGTTAAAGTTGAAACAAAGTTGTTACAAGGGAGATTTATGGATTACGAAATCGTTTTCGGTTTTAAAATGATAATCATTTTCCAACAAGTTACTTTGTAGTTGTTTGGTTGAGTCATATTTTGGGCTGAGGCCAAAATTGCTTGCAGTTAGGATTATTTATGTTTTTACCAAGAATAGCTGATGTGTACTCAAGGTTTAAATCACTGCAACGAGTTCATAGAATGATATTATTTTGAGTTGTTAGGGAAGATACTTTTTTGCATTGTAGTTTTTGGAATTTTACCTGAACGTTGTCGGATTGTTAATTTCGGAAATGCAAAAATATTTATGCACAAAATTCAAACCTTAACGACTTTGGAATGACACCAATGCAAGCGGTTCCTTTTTAACTTCGGAGTTTCAAATTCTTTTTAGGTAAAAGCAAAAAATCTAATTGGAATATGTAAAAAGTTCGAAACAAAGATGTACAGAAATAGAATTGCCCGAAGTTAACCGTACGGGTTTGTTGAAAATTATGGTTAATTTTATACCATGAGTTGGTTTTGATGACTTCAATTACCATCCTCGGGCATAGACAAAATTAGACAAAAATTATGTTTGCATCTGTGTTAAATTTGAGTAAGCATGAATCATCAAAGTGCCTGCAATCTAAATTATCTTGTTGGTTGTTATAATTGTTAGCTGCTTAATTATCAACATAATTTAGATTGTCGATGACAAAGGTAAGGTGTTTCTATATTTTTATGTAAAAATTCTGGTTCAAGACACTTCGCCTGGACTTTCTCATACTTCTCTAGAAGATTTTGCATGGTAATGTTCTAATTCTAACAGTTATTATCGGATCAAAATCAAAATATCCCTATTAATTATGAACAGTCAGACGATTAGGTAGGTTATGACTCATCGTTTTCAATTGTTTTTCATAAAACTATTTTTTGGGTACCCGCAAGTCCAATGCGTATATTTTTGATAAAATTGCAAAATCGATTGTTTTTACGAACACAATACTCTCCAGTATGGGAGCGTAAAATTGAGTGAATCATTTCGCATGAATCTTCTTCGCAATTCAAATTTCTTGTTTTTTTAGGAACATAAATAAAGTTCAGTGCCAAAAAATTATTTCTTGCAAAATTTGAAAATAAAAATCGTGTTGCCACTTCATTGAGAAACGTATTTTTGAAATATTTTAAGTGTTCACCATTTTTAGAAATATACAGTAACAATGTGTTTTTAATAAGAGAAGAATTATATCAAAAAAACTACCACGAGACCTTCCTCGCATTGATGGAAGTTTTTGAAAATTTTGTAATTTATTTCAAATGTTTTGGCAATTCTATGGAAATTTAAAATATTTTTAAAATTCCCAATTAAAGTGCGAATATATTTTATACCGAACCTTTTTTAAAATTTAAAAATTCAACTTCAAATTATTAAATTTTTTTAAAATTATAAAATTAAAAATATTGAAAATTTTAAAGATTTCAAATATTTTGAAGTTTTGACGATTTTATGAAATTATGAAAATGATAATTATGATAATTATGATAATGTAAAATGTTTAGGTTTTGAAAATTTGGAAAATTTTTTTAAAATTTAATATGTTAGTTCAAAAATTGAAAATTTGTGAATTTTCCATATGAAAATAATTGAAGTTCAATGCCAAAAACTTTTCTCGTGCAAAAGTTGAAAATAAAAATCGTGTTGCCATTTGATAGAGAAATGTATTTTTGAAAATTTACGATTTTGGAAATATGCAGTAGCAAAGTTACTTATCTTACTAGGAGAAGAGTGATTCCAAAAGACATGTATAACTTCCGTTTGCAGTATTGCAGGTGTTAAAAAGTTTATTTTCTCGAGTAATGTTTGCTGTCAATCATTTAAAGGTTCAGTAAAAATTCTCCTAGAAATCATTATTTAAAAATTGACAAAACACGTCGCTGGTACTTTTCCATACGTTTTACGTTTTAAATATTCTCGCGCCAATAAATTACTGAACAACGTTGTTTTAACAAAAATTTGAGAAATAAGAAGGAATTAAAGAACCTGCGGTAGCCTGCGCAATAGGATGCCTTACCAGCGCTCCCCAACACTGTGCTACTGCGACTGCTGACAGAAAATGCTGAAATACGGACCGTAAACATAGTACATGCCGGTAACTTCCAAAAACCTCGCGGAGGCAAAGCAGCCGCGCTACAACTACAATTTACTTACATATTCGTCTTCGGACTTCGGACCAAAAATCGTTATACATAGTTTATTGGAAGAATCACTAAGTTTTGAAAAAATAGTATTGACAGTTTTTGAACAATAATTTTTAAAAAATATACACAACTTTGAGTACGTGTGCTATTTTTAGTTTTCAAATTTGACAGAAATAGTTGTACCTCACATGATTATACCATTACGAAATTTTTCATGGTATAATATTTTTTACAAATTAAATATTTTCTTTTTGAGTAACCGGACAATTAAGTCGACATTTTCAAAAATTCGTAGCGGCCTTCGTTTTGAAGGATACAGCATTTGAAAAAAAAAGCGTTTTAATTTCGAAAATTGATATGAAATCATAACGTTCCATACATCTCGGATCTAGTAGAAGTATGGAAAAGTAAAAATGGGGTTCTTTGTTAAAATCTCAAATTTTATGACAAATACTTTAATATATGAAATTATATAGGAAAGTAAAAAACTTAGGTCGTGTTAGAGATGAGAATGTGCTTTTCTCTGATGCAGTTTGCAAGAAATGTTTGGTTGAGTGAAGAATCGCTAAAATAAGCAGAAAGCTAACATTTTACATACAAATTTTACTTCAGCCTTAAAAGGGTTTTGCATATTTAGAATCGCTAAAGATGTCATTCTACAAAATAAGCTATATAGGTGCAACGACTTATCTAAATATCGAATCACTTAAACCCTTACCTGAATAAACATTTCCTTTAAGTATTAATCTTCTAGAATTCTTCTTAAAATTTACCTGAACCTAGTTTTTGTATCTTTAAGTAACAACTCAAGTTTAAATAATGTTTTTACGACAACTTTTTTCAAGCAAGAATAGTATTATAAATTTTTCAGAAATGGCAATTTTTACTTTCTCATACTTTCAGTATAGAGAATTTTTATTTTTATGATAATTTTCAGTTTCAAGATTTTGACGGAAATACAGATTTTGGACATCCAGCAATTCAAAACAGTTGGTTTTTAAAAAATGCTTGTCTGTGAGTGGGAGGGTGCGTTTATTCCCTTTTATCTCTCGAACGCATCTTCTTCTTCTTATAGTGCCATACCCTATTCAGGGCGTTAGCTACCACTCTCGTATGTCTTTGTTTGGTGCGCGGCGATAGATAATTTGCACAGACAGACATAGGGGACCTACAGTTTAACGTGGGCTCCGAACCACAGGAAGTGCATGCACTTCTTCTCCAGAGAGGTTTTCCTGGGGAAAATCCACCTCGCTGGTTTCCCGTTGCCTTGCTAGGGAGAACGGCCGGACCTGGGATCGAACCCGGATCCGCTGCAGTGGTAGCCCACGCTCTTACCACTGAGCTACGGCCGGAATGCATAGTCGATTTAAATTGTGAGAGTGTATCAAAATTCATAGACACCATACTATTTAAAAAAAAATCCGAAACTGGAAACGGAATTAAGACTTGTCCTTTTGGTAAATTTTTTTCAAAAACTGTATTTTATAAAATTATGATGAATATAAAAGAAGGGCTTAGGGCAAACCCAACGCTTTTTTCCCGAACATTCTACCATCAAAATAGCGGAGGCTGCGATTTTTTGAAAAGTTTCAAGTCAACGTATTGTTTTTAGAAAACCAATTGGCAGATTAACATAAACTTTTGATATTATAACAGTCCTAGGAAAACAAACCGTTACTATGTAAAGTAATAAACAGTGAACAGTAAAGGAAATTTAAAATTTTTTATACTATTTCATTAACAAAATTGTTCATAAAATGGTTAGTACATGGTTGGTGTTTTTTTACTTTGTACAATTTAGTTGGTGTGTCAGTTCCCTAATTTCTCTGTGACGCCTTCTATGAATTTTTGAGTATCGAATAGTCATGTCTATTTAGTAGACAGAGGACAATTAAAAAATCCTCTTTAAGCTAAATTGCTCGTGACTGATAGTGGAATAAGGTTCATAATTTTTAGGTATAGCAATATTTAATGAGATAAAAAGCTAAAAAAAAATCGAAATAAAACCCAGAAAAATAGACCCAGAGAAAAATTTTAAGAAAGAAAACCCTTGTAAAATTGAAAAATAAAACATCTCCTGATACGATTTTTATCATAGCCTTAGAAGCAATTTCTTAAAAAAAACGATAAAAAAGTTAGTTAAACCGTTGAACTTGGCTTTTTTCCTCATTTCTATAGGGAAATGCTTTATATCGGAGATTTTCAAACTGTTTTTAAAACTAATAAATACGCCCGAAAGGAATCTTGTTGGAAATTTGCATATATTTCTCAAATAAAACCTGCCCTTATTTATATAAATCGACCGGGGAAAAAATCGTAATTTTTCAGGCAGAGCTTTTTCTTATTTCTTAATTATGTAGTGATTAATCAGCAAGAAAATACACTTGCGCTTGTTTAGTGGATGTTTTTTCGGTGGTTTGTTTTTTCAGGATTTTTCCTTGGGCGCGGCCGTTTAGGTGCAGGGATGTTTCGGCGCAAGGACGTTTTGGCGCAGGGACGTTTGCACGCAGAAACGTTTCGTTGTGAGCCCTTTTGGTGCAATGGGACGCAGAGACGTTTAGCCGCAGAGACGTTTGGACACTTTGGACACAGGGTGTTTAAGTGCAGAAACGTTTGAACGCCAACCGTTTTGACGCAGGGACGTTTTGACGCAGGGACGTTTCGACGCAAAGGTGTTTTTATGCAAATGATGTAGAGTTGATTTCAAACCAAGATAAATTCTGCTGCTTTTTGGAGTATATGTAGTACATTTAACACGTTTTTCAGAATTGATCCATAAATAATTGGCAAAATTAAAATCTTACTCAAAACAAAACAATTTTTTAATTTTTAAGTGTTGTTTTATCGATTGGTTTTACTGCTCAAGTTGTATTAACTGTTCACCGATTTTAATATAGCACTAAATTAATGATAAAGTAATTAATAAACAACAGTAAATTACGATTGCGCCCAAACGTCTTTGCACCAGAGCAGCACGCGCCAAAACGTCCCTGCTCCTAAAAGTCCCTGCGTTTAAACGTCACTGCGCCTAAACGCTCCTGTGCCCAAAGGGATGAGCGGAAATGTTCGGTTCCGTGATTGTTTAGTGATATACCTATTAGCAGAGTAAGAAAAACATTTCTCTTTGAAAAACAAAATTTTACTTAACTCTTTTATTAAAATGAATTTTCAGTGTATGAAAAAATCGACTTAATTTTAAAAATGAAAACAATTGATTTTTGTTATTTAATTCGATTTTTACTATTTAAACAGATTTTTTTATTAAAATCGTTTTTTTTTATTCAATAGGATTTAGTATTTTTCTTTAGTTAAAATTTTGGGTTTTGTATGGTACAAGTGAACTTTCTGATTTCAATCTTTCAGTTATCAAATTTTCAGAATTTGGGAAACAGGTCAATGCTACATTTTAAACATTAAAGGGCTAAAGTATACTGACGGATTACGATAGCAAAGTAAGATTAGAAACTCAGAATGAGATAACCAGATCATTCAAGCATGTTAATCCAGAGATTGCACAATTTAAATCAAAATATAAATCAAAGTATTTTCTGTTGTTTTAATTAAAGATTTTGCTAAAGTACTTAGTAATTTTTTATAAAAATGTTATTGTGTTTTTATTCAAAACTCTACTACTCTTATTGTTTTTCTTATTTTTTAATGTAAATAAACGAAAGAACATTTTTTTGTGCGCAAATCGACGGTTTTAATTTTTTTATTGGTTATAGGTATATAAAATACTTAATTACTTCCTTCAACAATATTTATTTATTTTAACTTTATACGTATTTCGGCATGTTTACAAGCTAGTGTTATAGCAATAGAACTTGGTGACTTGATCTCGGCAATCTTCTGCAGATGACTTGATTTCTTATTCCAAAATGTCCAGTAGAGGAGAATTTAACAGATCAATTTGCTCATTAATTAACGGTACAGTTTTTAAATGTTTGTGAATTTCAAAAGCTTCTAGTATATCTAACTTACGTTTATCTTCACAAAACTGTAAACATTTTATGGCGTTATTAGATATCATTGAATGATTGTGTTCCAGTAAGTGTTTAGCGTAATTAGATTTATGTGAGTGTTTGTGTTTGTAACAACGTACGTGTTCTTTATACCTAATATCAAAATTTCTAATTGTCTGGCCTATATAAACCGAATTACAATGCGAACAATTTAATTTGTAAATGCCTGATTTTAACAAATCGTCTGTTTTTGATTTTGCGTTAAACAAAGTGTTTAAGATGTTTTTAGAAATTTTTTTAACCATATTTTGATTTATAATTCCTTTCATGAAGTGTCGTGGAGTGTTTTAAGATAACATATTTCTGCGTTTTTCTAAAGTAACGCACTTAGTTTACCGGTTTTGACAATCTTGATTTAAATTATTATTAAAAACAACATTCAATTTAAATCAGGCATTTACTACCTATTAAGAAATAATAAAAGTAGTTTTAAAAGCAGATTTAAATTAAAAACTTTAGAGTGTTTAAATTTTATTCTTTAGATTCGATTCTATTGAACTATTTCATTCTTTTCAGAAACCTAAAGA
This sequence comes from Ctenicera cuprea, assembly GCA_958336395.1. Classification (NCBI taxonomy): domain Eukaryota; kingdom Metazoa; phylum Arthropoda; class Insecta; order Coleoptera; family Elateridae; genus Ctenicera; species Ctenicera cuprea. The sequence goes on from OY284489.1 coordinate 11,368,574, forward strand.
ATGGATGCTTATTTATGCCGTCAATAATACTGAGAAAAGGTTGTTGACATTTTCAACATTTATTGTGAGCTTGTTGTGTGTATTAATAATAAACCTCATTGTTTCTTGGAGATAAACTGTTGTTATTTAAGTGCGTTACTTAATAAGAACGTATTATCATTTCAAAACATTTATATTTAAATAAAATCATTTCGAAAATATTTAACAAATGTTAACTTTTGATATTTTACAATATCTGAAAATAATTTCCATTTGTATGATATGAGGATGATTTTAGGTTTTTAATCCACAAATATTTTTAAAATATGCCAATGTTTTATAAATACTCAAAATAAAAACAATGTAAGAATAAGCGCTCGCTCAAATTTAAAACCCACAGCAAAATATCTCTCAAATCTTTCATTTTTGCCCCACAAGTGCAGAAGGTATGCAACCCTCAGAGTAAAGCCAAACAGCACAACTGAACTGGTAAAAGAAAGGTAAAGCCGGAGGCAATCCAGCTACCTCACTTACGTCGAGTGTTGTGCTTTACCGCTGCATACTAGGGAAAAAGTAGTGGGAGTGAGGCGCAAAGTTTGAACGCTGCGCTTCTTCGAACTTGAATGTTACTCGCTAGTTCTTCTCCGACTGCAGTTAGAATCGGTTGCGAGCGAGCTTTTCTGGTACTTCCGGTGTCGGTGTCAACCGGAGCGGAACTTGCGGCTGGAAACCTAACAGTTTTATTTTTGAAATAATCTAAAAGGAGTGTTGTTATTGTGTTGCCTTGGTTACGAATTAATCAATAGGAGCTTTTGACTGTCTGTATTAATTCAGACGTAAAAAGAGAGTTATAAAGTGATTTGATTATAAACAATTTAAAGTTTGATCAAGCCGTATAAGGATAATTTAAATAACCGAGTGTTTGTGAAATCCAATAAAATAAGTTAATAAATAACAAAGTGACTCAGGTGTAGAAAATAAATTTATTGATCACAATTTCTTGGACTTGAGCAGGACAAGAATCTTCGATTTTTCCCGTTGGTTTTGGGCAAGGTTCTTCAAAATTGTGAAGTAAAATGCAGCTACAATAAATAATTGTTTTGAGTGGATAGTATAGACGTTAACAGATAAAAATGTCGGCGGTATTAGTGATTTTTTCAATTTTGGCGATTTTTGGACAATTTGGGCAACCACTTGAGTTAACGTCTGGGGCGTATGAAGATTTGGTTATTGGCGTTTCAGATTCGGTTCCTGCTGCCGAGTGTAAGACGATTTTGGCTAATCTTGAGGTGAGCTATTTTAAGTTTTTTGATAGAGGTTAAAACCATTAAAAGGGCTTTTAGTGACTTTGTCGGTAATGGGACCGAAAAGTAGGTAAATGAGTTGGTCTACATTTTATGTTGGTTGAGAATCCTAATTATAATTAAGCCGACAATTCGGGAAATTTCATGAATTCCTTTGAGTAAAATCGCTGCCGACGCTAATGGATTTGAGCAATTTTTGCCGCAGAATGCTATTTTATCGGAATTAGACGAGGAGGCATAAACCAGCAATTAAATACGGATTTCTGCCCCAAATTCCCATTTTTTTATTACACCAAAAACGGCTCAACCTAATTATAATTACCACATAATTGGGCTTAATTAAAGAAATCATAATTTTCAGTTTTATTCGTTACCTGAATAGAAAAAAAAATTAAAGCAACTTTTGACCTTTAAACCGTCTTAATGTTTTTATAATAGGAGTTCTTTTTATACACTTTTAGGTAGAAAAACTTATTAATTATGTCTGAGGGTTGATCCAAACCAACCGGTCTCTTACTTTTATAAAAATAAAAAATCAGTCCAATTTTTTCTTAAATCAAACCTAGTAAAGTTAATTTTTGATGATACAACTAATGCTGTGCTTCCCTCAATATTACAAATAATTTCTGAGGGTGGCATCTTCGCTTTCGGATTGGAGTCGCGTTATTGACACTACTACTGGTAACGTTTCGTCCACAGTTGCACGGAACATCTTCAGGGCTGCCGAGTATATTCCGCGCAACCGTGGATGGAACGTTGTAGCTACTGTTGAAAGCAGTAATTTTAAAAATTGTTTTGTTTGCATTGCCTAAACAAGAATCAATTTTTATATTAATTTATTCCAACAATTGTTCGCTTACGAAATTCAAAAGCAGATGGTATGTCTCCCGAATGAAACTGATTATGGATTAAAATTAATAAATGACCTTAGTTAGCTCATTAGGAATTTCCAATTTTTCCGCTTTTAATGCTGATTTCTTTAAAATATTAATCTAAAATTCAAATATAAAAAATGTACAAAATTATCTTTTATTTATTTATTTATTTATTTAAATTTTAAAAATCCTTATTTTATATTTGCTTGTTTCCGCTAAAAAAAGTTACATAAAGGCTTTGAAAAATCAATAAAATCTATAAGCAAGCTTGAATATTAGAAGGTTTCTAATTTACTCAACATATGCCAAAGCCTAACCAAACTTGGTATAAAAGTTATGATGAAATCCCTGATTTAAAGGATATGAAAGTCTAAAACTTTCTATAGAATTTAAATGATCCCATAAAAATAAGTCTAATGGGGTTAAATCTGGAGATCTTGGGGGCTATTTTATTTCTTAATTTTTCCGAAACTAATTAGGTAAAAAAAATGTTTGCTACTAGCATTTTTAAAGAGCTTTTTCGCTTTGAAATTTTTTTGTTGGGGAACTAGAGCCTGTGGGGTTGAACGGAGAAGGTTACCCTATAAGTCCTGATAATTCCTCCTTTGTGTTGTAGAAACGGTTTCTGGAAATTTTCAATACCTCTTTTATATCCGGAGATATAACACACTGTATGTTTTCAAATTGGCACCCTGTATACCAGGCGTATAAGGAATAAAAAAAAAGGTAGAAAGTCACCACCTTTTTTTGCTAAAAATTGGAAGTGCTCAATATACAGAGTGGCTAGGAAAACCCCGGCCACTTTTCTTCATCCAAGACGTTTTAGTTGTTTTGATTTAATATTTAATAACTAAAGCGTCTTGGATTCTGCGTTGTTGCCAGTATTTTAATATAATTTTTCTTACCGCCGCAAGAAAAGTGGCCGGAGGTTTCCTAGCCACTACATTTTCAATTTTTTTTAAATTTCTGGTTTACCGGAAACGTTCCAAGTTTTCTTGTTTTCACCAGAACTATATTTTGACATTTTTAGAGGCAGAATTACATTCCGCATAATTACAGTGCGCGTCATTTTACTTTCTGCGAAACATGGGAAAGTAAGCACTACATCGGAGCTGTTCCGCCTAAATCGGGACGTTTGGGCGGAACCTCCTACATAGTATTTACCTAAATTCAGTGATGACCTAAGTTCTACTTTAGTCACAACGCTCACTTTTCGTTTTGGGCGTTGTGACCAATGTGGCGGCTGTAACCAAGGAAGTAATTGGGGGTTGTGAGCAAAACATCATATGATTAGGTAAAATAAACTATGGGTGTTGTGACCAGATGACATGTAGTTACACAACTAAATTTTAAAAATTATTTGTAGATTTCAGTCTTGCAAATTAAATGGGCATTTTTAATAGAAATAGAAAAAGTAATGATTATACACTTATTAAAAATTAATAGGGCCGTTAGTTTGATATTTTATGGCATAGTTATTAAATTAATTTTTAATTTGGTCTCCAGCACTCGTTCAATTAACACGACTTGTTTGCGTCGACGTTTATGTATAATAATATTTGTTATGTTAAAGCCCCTACGTACCTAATTAGAAAAATGTAACGCCATACTTTTAATACTTTGTAAATAGAAGCCAGCTGGTAATTGGTTACAATATTAATAATTTGGCATTTATGTTGGTACAAAATTTTTACATTTATTACCAACACAAATTTGTTTTACAATTGTAAGTGGGCGAATGTTGTTTGGGACATGAAATAGTAACTGAATAAAAAAAATAACTAACCGCACCAAAATTTGAGGGGATTGTAAAATAATTAACCAAAACGTCTAAAAGTTGAATTTACCCATAAATTTTCAAACCGTATCGCTGTATCAGTACTGTTTTCATACAAACCGTCAATGCTTAATCTTTTAACGGTAATTCGTTATCGTTTTTGCTATTTACCTTTGCGCCTTTTGTTGAAGATAATCTTTAGTTTGTTTTTCTAAACGACTGTTTTTTAACACCTTTAATCTGCACATTTCTGCGTAGAAGCAGTTGTTAAAACAATTTAAATAGTAACATAAAATTAATTCATAATAAATAATTTGAGGCTAATTAGCTATTTTATATTGACGCTTTAAGAGAGCGGAGCCGGCGGTAGAGTAGTGGCCAGAGTATCTGTCTTTGGAGCTATTCTCCCAAAGGCGAGTGGGTTCGGATCCCACTCACTCTAATTCCCGCGATATTTTTAAGTGCTTGTCTAAATTATGGCATGTAAATGGAATCCGTGTGACCTTAGTAGCGTAGCCCTTATCGTAAGCAACAAGAAAAACCTTATAAGAATTGAATTACGTGCCAAACATGTAAAAACAAATAAAGATATTCTTGGCAAATAAAAAACCATTGCATAACAGTGATTAATTCCGCCGATAGCTTTAAACGGCTTAGTACATAATTTTCGTGTTGTTACACAAAAGTTCAGTTGTTTTTCATTTATAGGTGCGGAGAGAAACAATAAAATGTTACAAAACGCAAATTTATCAAGCCATTGTATAAAGAATACGCCTTGAACCGTTAACTTACAAACTACTTTAAACCGTAATTTCCAAATAACTACGTGACAATATGTTACTTGAACTAATGCATTCCAAGATTGTCTTCTTGCTCTTCAGACAATACCGAATTACGTAGCGTAAGTTGTTATATCATACCTAGATAGTGATAAAGTGTATTGTGTTCTCTTGATTATGTCGTTATGAGTATATTAAAGTCAAACTAGTTCGTAAAAATTCATTTTGCCTTATTTATTGTAAAATTTAATTCTTTTTAAGATCATGGATTGTTTTGAAAAAACAAACAATTATAAAAAAGAGAAGCGGGGATGTCTCACTAACGGCAATAGGTTCACGGGAAATCAGTCGGTAATTACAGCTATCACGGCAGTAGAACTGAAATCAACGGCAATCAACGAAAATAAATTTTTCAAAACCATTACTCAACAGAACAATAATTTTTAAAGAAATTCTGGTCACTCGAAACGAGTTCGACAAACGATCATGAGTGATCAACGAGCAGAACGTGTTCGGAAAAGAGTTGCAATGAACAGAACTAAATTGTATTTAATTGTTATTAGAATAACCAACATTAAGGATGTAAATTTCACCCTTTAGGACAAATTTAAACTTCATGGCTTACACACTTTTATTTTACCTAATTTTCAATTTAGGGAAACATTCATTTTGAGAAAAATTTTAAGCCACTTTGTCCCAGTCCGCTTTTTTCTTTATTACACCTTGTGATTTTGTGAAGTTTATTGGAATAATTGGTTCTATTTTGATATTTATTTGAGCATCGTTATAAATTAGCTTTAGCTAAGTAAAGATAAACACTATGTATTCAAAATTTCCAGGAACGTCTTAGTGCACAACCAGCCTAGTTTACATCTCGTTCTGAAGCTTGTGAACGATATTCCGTAAACAGAAGCATGCAGTCTAACGGCGCATGGCTGAATTACACAGAACACACTACTGTTAAAACGACATGGTCACTTCTGTTTATAGCCAATAATTGTAACAAATGGAAGATTTTTAAAAAGTTAATGCTATTATTTTTACTTCAGTGATTACAATATTTTAATGCCAAGAAGTGGTAGGAGTGGTTCGATCTTATAGTCACTGTTGGCGCGGAAAATGTCGATACCAACAGAATAATCGAAACGCAACTTTTCCTTGTTCTTGATACAAGAAGCAAAGGTTTAAAATAAAAAGAAAGGTGGTAATAATACCAATACTGTCAGCTAATGTAGTCTATACAATATCAGGATAATTATTGCCACTCGTAACAATCATCGATGCAATACAGAACGATGAGGAAGTACGGGTAAAAATACCATATAAAAATTAAATTATTAAAATTCTAAACCCTGAAAATAAATCAAGCATAGAATTATGAAAATACTAAAATTTCTGTTTCTTGGGCAACATCTTGAAAAATTCTTTCACTTTTAAATTCCTATTGAATCAGATCAGATATCGTAAAAACAGTGAATGAGAGTAAGGAAAAATAGAGAAAAGGGAAAATAAATCAAGCATAGAACTATGAAAAAACTAAAATCTCTTTTTCTTGGGCAATATCTTGAAAAATGCTTTCACTTTTAAATTCCTATTGAATCAGATCAGATATCGTAAAAACAGAGAATGAGTGCCACCACTCTTATCATAAATTCATAAGTATCCACTTGCTTCACTAAAAACATTATAACGTAGCAAGTTTGTATACATTATAAAGTTGTCAATTGAAAATAAACTACATGGTGGCCCGAATCGGCGCATTATAGTCCTATTAAGAGCTTTTGTGCTCCAATCAGCAGCTAATGATGGCTGGCTGTCATCCGGAACTCGGTCTGATGTACCCCTACTTATACAGGAGACCCCTTAATCAGACCACGTTAACTTACGATTATATCTCTTAATGGGACCGGTTCTGATTATTTATCGACCTACGACATTCATTATTCCATCGATAAATGAGTTATGAGGTTTTATCATGAAACTATAAATGGAACGTTTTTCTGTTACATGCATAAGTAGCTGAGTACCGTTTTCAGCCCTAAAGAAATCTTTTGTTATTAAACATGCAGTGATGGTTGCTGTGCTCATATTATAATAGAGATATTTTTTTGCAGAAATCGATTACTACGTCACTTAAGTGGGCGGGATATTCTAAGAACAACATTTTTAGATTACTTTCTATTGTCTTTTGTTTCATTCGAAATTTTTAAGCAAACTAAACGGTTTTGCGTTAGATTTGTCAAGACACCAAAACAGTTAATATATAAAATAAGTCACGTTTCGTATAATTTTAGTGAATTTTCACGGAAATAATTGTTTAAATCCGTTAAAGGTGCGGCAATTAGATCTGAAGCGTGTCGCGCAATCATCTCATGAACGGTACATGAGGACGAGAGCTTAATTTTCGGTGGCACGTGACAACCGCCAGGGATTTGCAAGGTAGAAATCAGTTGCGTGCATGAAAACGCCTTTGTCAATTAAAGAAATAAAATGTCTTTTAGAACTGCTTATAACCTATAAATGCAGCCGTAAAAGTGATTCTTGATCATATTTTTTGCAAAGGGAAAAGGAAATAAAGTAAATAATAAAAATAAAATTTAAGAATTAATTCGGTCAAATTTTAACGGGCGAATAATGAACTAATGTTAGTTTTGGTCACGGTCTTCCATCAAAGGCAGAATTTAAATGAAAATTTCGTTCAGATTTGATAGATTAGCCATTTCTCGTTGGGGAATATGTTGACAAGCTGCTAATTAATTATGAATTTATAATTTACAAAGTGTTGGACTTTTATGGTGATTTTTTATTAAAGTAGATGAGAAGCGTCTATCAACAGGGAATTTTTTGTCAATCTAATTAATACAACATCAATACTTAATATTTTTTGTTCCTGGCTCTTTAACGGCTTTATTTCTATCCCTCTTTATAAACAAAAAAATATTGTATGGCAATTATAATGTTAGACTTTTTAGTAAAAATTAGAAAACAGGTTGAAAAGTAGTTTGGGGTTTAAGTTAAAATTTTTTTATACTTAAATGAATGAGGTTTTTGGTTCAGATTTTTAAAATTATTAATTCAATCCTAACACATTCTCCTCCATAAACAGTGAACAACTATTATTATGCCGTCGCTCGGTCCGGTAAATTATTCGACAGCAAGTGTACGAAAATCGATTGTCGCTGCACAGCAGTTGTTCAACGCAGCAATTGTTCGTGTTCGAAACGACAATTGTTTGGAAAAGCTATTTTTCGGATAAGCAACAATTTTTGAAATAATGTTTAAAACAGATGATTTTATTTATAAATTCTAGCTTTACTAAAGCAACTAAATAAATATTGTTGAGAAGTAATTAATGCGTTAAGACTACAAATCTATCTATTAAATAAAATGAATTGTACTTTAGGTGCCAGGAAAGAATATAGAAACCAAAAATAATATTTAATTATTATCTTGAAACAAAATATCAATACAATTAGTGTAGTGTAGCATACATGTTGTGGTTTCGAAGAATTGCTGTTGCGAAAAATTGCTTTACGAACAAATGTTTTCCAAAAATTGTCGTTTCGAACAATTGCTGCGTTGAAAAACTGTTTGTCGAATAATTGCTGTCGCACGAATGTTTTTTGGAAATTTGTCGTTTCGAACAGTTGCAGTGCCGAAAAACAAAGCTGAAAATTGTTTGTCGAATAATTGACGTCGAAAAGTTGCTTTTTGATAAAATTGCTGTCGAACAGATGTTTTTTTCGAATAATTCATGCGTCTAAAAACTGGTTTCGGAACAATTGCGTCGCAAACTATTATATACTAATTATTCTGTTAAATTTTTTAGTTAAAATTGCATAAACTTTTAAAGAAAAAAGTATTTCGTTGTTTTATTCAAAAATCGAAAAATTGATATCAAAGAAACGTTTTTTAAACACTTGTCAGTTTCGAACAGTTGCTGCTGCGAAAAAAGTTATCAAACAACTGCTGCCGAAAAATTACTTTTTGAAAAATTGTTGCCGAACAAATGTTTTTCGAAAAATTGTCGTTTCGAACAATCGGTGCGTCGCAAAACTGTTTCAAAGAAATACTGTGGAACAGTTACTTTTCGAACAATTGCTGTCGAACAATTTACCGTGAATACCTCTGTTCATAAACAGAAGTATTCGTTATTTTATTTTAAAAACGAATTATTGCTGTCAAAGCAATGTTTTTTGAAAAATTGTCAGTTTTGAACAGTTGCTGCGCCGAAAGAGGTTTATCGAACAATTGTTGCCGCAATTAGTTTTTAAAAGTTGTCGTCCAAGAAATATTTTTCGAAACGTTGTCGTTTCGAACAACTGATGCGTCGCAAAACTGTTTTTCGAACAATTTGTGTCGAAAATTGCATTTTGAAAATTGTTGTAGAACAAATGTTTTCGAACCAAAACTGGATAATTACTTTTCGTACAATTTACCGCGAGTACCGCTTCTTATAAAGAGTGAAATATTGTGTTTCATTTTACTGTTAAAATTTTAGTTAAAATTACAGTTTTAAATTACGTTTTAAAGAAAAAATTTGCTGCGCCGAAAAAAGTCTTTCGAGCAATTGTTGTCGAAAAAACTGTTGTTGAGCCAATGTTTTTTTTTTGTAAAATTGTCGTTTCGAACAATTGCTGCTTTAAATAAATATGATTACAACAGAAATGCATCTAACCTAACTTAAATTAAATTTACTAAAAATTTTATTTGTTGTGATATACAACGGTGCACATTTCTTTGATGCCCGATTTTTGTAAAAAAATATCAAGAAGTTGTACTTGAAAAGGCATTTCCTAGAGTTATTTTTCTATATAATGGATGTACTGTCTAGGAGTGGCAACCGGAACATACAATTTTTTAATTAGAACACCCTGTATATTCTTACCTATAGCTATGCCTAGAAATTTTCTGATTATTTTTTTGCTCGAAAACCGTAAATTTTAGCTATCATCTTAATAACATTAATCTGTCACTGCTTGGATGCCTTTTTAAAGCTATTCATTTGTGTTAGGTAATGAAGTTCATTATCGCACTAATGTAAAATGAGTTATGTAATGAATTTATTACCCAATTAATATTATTTACACAAACAAAACTGAAGCTTTGTTTAAAAGAGAACTGGCTGGTTGCCATAGTATTGAACAAATCGAACTATCTCGTATTTTAAAAGTGACTTGACATTTGCAAATAAAATAATGCGAAATGTCAAATAGCATTTCAAGCAAAAAAATTCGAAGTTTTACCAAATTTTGAGCAGTCGTAAAAAAAGTTTGTATGTCACACGTGGGATAATGCATCATTATGACACTCGTTTCAAACGTGTTATAATAACGCCTTTATCCCACTAGTAAAATAATTAAATATAGAGCACCAAAAGCGATTGATTAAAAATATACAGAATGTACTCGTTTAAAAAATAGAGTTTCCAAAACAACATACTCAAAGAAGCAATTAAACGGAGAATTAAAACATGACAAAATATACAATGTTAGTTTGGGTTGCTACTCCTGGACGGATACACTCTCAAACAAAATTCTCTAGAATTTTTATAGATATATGGTTTTTTGGTATTTTATACTAATAAAATCGGTGTAAAATAAATACAGGCTATGGGGCACATATGCTAATTTTTTTTAAATTCTACTTAAATGATTCATCTACAATAAAAACTAAAAGTTCGTTTTCACTGAAACTTGGAACAAAATTTTCTACTGGGTTGGATCTCTAACGTCGGTGGTAAGCCTTAGAAGCAGAAAAAATTCTCGAAATGTAAAAGTTAAATTTTTGAATAAAATTATGATTGCAAACTGAAAATTTAATGTAGGTACGACACAATTTAAAGAATTATCTTACATTTTTTCATTACAATTTCGATTTTCAGTTAACATAACCAAGTATTTGGTGGGTATAATGTTGACAGTTTTTATAAAATGTTTTCTTTTTAATTTGCATATTTTCTTCATGTCCTATTCTACTGTGAAGTGCGAATTTTTTTGAAAAAGTCTAAATTTCATCAGATGCTTTTATTTTCCTTATAAAATGATGAATTTACCGAAATTTCACATTTGAAGCTGTAAAAATTTGATTTTGTGAAAATATTTTTCTAAGATTTTATAATTTTGTTATTTTCTGCGGACTATTTTTGGACAATTTGAAAATATGTTATCTTGAATGGACCACCAAAATATCACCGTTATTATTCTATACATGTTAGGCGTGTTTCACTTCTTTTATCTTGTTTCTAAATTGTAAGAAGCTTAAACTATTTTTCCGTCTTAACAGAAGCTGCTTTTCTTGTATCTAATAGAAGATACATAATTCTAACCATCTCGCAACACACTCTTGTCACAAGCAACATTTATCATTTCGGCCAACCACGGATTATGGTGTAAATCTCCGACTTAAAAAGATTTAAGACGATTTCAGCTACGCAGGTCAACGTACAGGAGTTAACTCTGAACTCGTTGTGAAAATTAATTTAGATTTATATTACAGGCAAGGGGATTAATAAACCTGGCATTAAAGGAACTAGTTTTAGCTTTAAGCCTCCGAGATCTTTGTAAACAAGGAAATTTGAGGCAAATTCGATAAATACCGGCCTCGAAACAAACGTTATGCTGGTTTCTTATAATCAACCATTTAAAATCACCTTAAAGACGATTTACAAGCTGAAGAAAATCGAACAAAAAATTATTCCTGGAGATAATCTACATGGGTAGCCTGACCAGTCATTAACTCGAAATCAGATATAAGTGCTCGAGTAAACGAAGTGAGGATTTTTCTCACCGACTTTGGGAGTTGAAGAGTGTGCACCATAGATTTATGATCTGGTAGATTGGGTTTGTAAATGGTGTGGTTGAAAGGTATTGGTTTATTTAAATTTAAATGTTGCATTAGGTTGTCTCGTAAAATTAAAAAGGTGTTAGATTAGCTGCTTTTGGGAGTGTCTGTTTTACTTAAGTGGTACTCAAAAGTGGCATAAATTGTTAGTTACAACAGTTATGTAATATAGTAAATTTTAAGATGAATACGAAACAATGTTTTAGATCTTGCAAAGGCATAGTTATCTTTTGTTTATATTGTATTTGACTTCTGACCCGCATGATAGACGTTTGCAGGTTAAAGATCTCTATTCAGCACAAGACGGGGGTTCAGCAAAATTTGCAAGTTTATTTTCCTGGTTCTTGTTTTATTTCTGTTTAAAAAAAACACTGCGCACGCATCTTTCGGTGTAGCGCTCTAGACGCTTGCGTCCGTATTTAGTTTTAGCAGAGCAAATAGATTGACAATAGGCAAATGTAATAATAATGCATGTGCTAAAAGTATCCGTGGATACGCAAATCCTTACTTGGCCTGCCTATCATCTCCCTTCCTTGTCGCACCTATTAGTTGCCCATGTTTCCAGTAAAATGATGACAATCTGTATGTAGGCGACCAAAGTAGTAAATATTATATAAGTTTTTAAATTTAGAAGAATTTCGCATTTTTTTTTAATTTATAGGAAAAGCACGATGTGCAGTTCTTTTGGAAAAAATTGAATAACCTTTTCTTGCAGAAATGTAGGCAACTAATGATTACGACAAGGAAATGATATCAAACCAACGAGTGCGATACGTAAGCAAGATGACTAGCGGGCCAAGTGTGGATTTATGTACCCATCGATGCTTTAAAACTAGAAAAAATGAGCAACTCCGGTGTTGTTCACGTATGGATAGAGGTGGCGAAAATTTCTGTAAATTGCGCCTAACATAAAACGAATATTCTGAAAAATCCAAAAAGGTGCGCGAATATTCCGACAAATTTTCTCGCAAATATTCGCATTTCCCTCCAAACGATTAAATTCATAGAAACCGATTATATAAGAAAAAAAAACGAAAATATTCTAAAGTCTCCATAACTTACGATAGTTTTCAAAATATTCACAACATTAATGAATGCCAAACATTTTACATAACTCGGCTCACATATACTTTTAAGTTGAATTTACAGATTCACGTGTTTGTTTTAAATTTAAAAGTATCAATGAATACGTGAACCTATTTATATAAAGTTTCGGAAATGCATGATTATTGCGAATATTTTGTAAATTTTCAGAAATGTATGGAAACTTTGTGGACTTTTCGTTTTTTGTTCTTCAGACGCATTTTTATGATTTTATTATTTTAATTGTTCTTAAAAAAATGTGAATATACATCAGATGATTGGCGCCCAAGTAGAGATCGTGTACCGATATATGCTTTAAAACGTATTTTTATAAATGAGCGAGTTAGGTGGTGTTCACGTATTCAATAGCCGCCTACCATAAAATGAATATTCAAAACAATCCCAAAATATTGCGCCATTATTCCTGACGAACTTCGACGCAAATATTCGCATTTCTCCCCAAACACGCATTTTCCCCTAAATAATTAAACTAATAAAACCCTTTATACAAAACGAAAAACGAAAATTCCCGAAAGATTCTGTAAATGACCAATAGTTTCGGAAATATATGGAAAACGAATACTAGGAAAAATCTGAAAAGACTGCGCGAATATTCCTGACGAATTTTCGCGGAAATATTCGCATTTTCCTCTAAACAATCAAATTAATACATACCCGTTATACGAAAAAAAATTAAATTACTTATAGTTTTCAAAATGTTAACAACGTTAATAAATTTTAAAACATTCACATAAAAAGGCTCATGTAGGTATGTATTCATATGAATACTTTTAAGTTTCAGTTAGAAATTATTTCTTGATACGTAAACCTATTCATGTATAATTTGGGAAATTCATGAATATTGCGAACATTCTGTAAACTTTCAGCAATTTATGGAAACTTTGTAGGAATTTTTGTTTTTTGATCTTTAAACGCATTTTTATGAATTTATTGTTTTAATTGTTTGGAAGGAAATGTGAAAGTTTGACAGGAATATTCGCGTAGTCCTTCCTATAATTTCAGATGTTTCCGAACATTCGTTTTTCGTTAAGCGAAAAATTAGCATTTTCCTGGAAACGTGGGCAACTAAAAATTGCGACAAGGCAAAGCTAGCAAACTAACGATAAGTGCGATAAGGCAATATGATTGGCAGGTTAATTTGGGAATTTACGTATCCATAGATGCTTTCAAACTCGGATCAGGTGGTGTTCACGTAGTGACGGAGGTGGCGAATATTTGAATTCGCATATTTCCATAAAATCCGAATATAAATTTTAGCCTAAGATAAAACAAATATTCGTAAAATTGCTCTAACATTCCTGAATCATTTTCGCGCTAATATTCGCATTTCCCTCGAAACAATTAAATTCCTAAAAACCCGCTATATGAAAAAAACACGAACATTCAAGTAATTTATTGGAAATGCATAAATATTGCAAAAACTTTCGGAAATTTATGGAAACTTTAGAGAATTTTCGTTTTTTGTTCGTCAAACGCTTTTTATGATTTTATTATTTGAATTGTTTGGAAGGAAGCGCGAAAATTCGTCAGGAATATTCGCATAGTTTTTTGATAATTTCAGATTTTTCCGAACTTTTTATTCAGCGAAAATTTCCGGAATTTTCTCAATATCGATATATTCGCCACTCCATCACTACGTGAATCCGTTAATATTTTTAAAGTTCAAAATCATATGGACACGTGAATTAAAGTAGTTGAAATGTAGAAACGTGGTTTATTTCTTGGTTTTTCTTCTTATATTGCTAATTTGTTTCAGTTTGGGTGATCGGGAAGAAATTTGCATGCTTTTCATCAATATTTATCGTCTGCACATTTTAGTTTCTCTTAATCAAGTGTGGCACTTCTTCATCTTTCTGCGTTTTTTTGGCAGTATACTTTTAATATCTTTTATCTGCATCCGATGAATGTTTCATTCCTACGCTGCATCCTGAAATCTTGTACATTACGCCCATTTTTTCTTGATAGTCATTTACAATCCTAAAGCGTCTCCATTTTGACCATTTGTTTATTCACAGTCCTCAAGGCTTAATTTATTTCGTATGTTCTTCTACATTTCTGATCGTTTTTGTTGTTTGAACTTTCTCATATTTTGCTCATCCAAATAAATATACGCTTTTTGGCACGTTTACTTTCTAAATCAGTCTGTTGTATCAAGGGTAACACCTTTTAATTCCTATATATTTTAATCCTTTCCCTTGACATCTGCATTTTTAAAATTTTTCTTTAAAAAAAACTTTCAAACATTGTTCTTTAATGGACCTACACGTTTCTAAAGATCCCGCTTTTAATCCAAGACCGCCTGTTTATTTATGTTAATTCTGTGATCAACTACAATGTAGGCATCCAACTAGTGGCCACTTTAATCGCATGTTTTGGTTGTAACCGTCCCAGTTATCTTAATTCATATATTCTCTCGTGATCATACGATCCCATGACTCGAAGCCAAACACGTACCGCTAACGGCACGACTTATGCACACCACGATTTTCTTGCTTCATCGCTCCAAATGGTGAGAATTTTCGTTTGGACGATTGAATTGCATGCGACTCTTGTGCGCTTCTTCTTCAAGTTCAGTAAAGGAATGAAAGAGCGAAAGGATTAGCAGATGTTCCCTTTTGTTTGTGGTTACGCTTCGGAGATTTCAATGATAGATTAGACGCGAAACTAATTGGTTTGAGATTGTGTTGTGCAGGTTATAAACAGTAGGATATGTTGTAATTTTTTGATTTCGTTTCTATTCGTGACCAGTAGGATTGTTTTACGTCTGGGCAGGTTTTATTGCTGGTTTTGGATGATGGAACTTTAAATAACGGAAATATTTCATGATTTAAGTGAGAAGAAATTATTTATGTATTTGTGTATTTTAATAAAAGTGCGAGTGATTACTTCAAATTCTAAAAAGGCGGCAGGTATTGTGATTTAAGTTATTTTTGTAGGATAATTCAATAGGTACTGCCATAATTTGGGCATAAACAAAGTATGAAATTTACGTCGATCTTATCACATGCTGAAGATGCATTAGATATTGCCATTTACAGAATCTTTTCAGTTAACTTTACATAATACGTTTTTTTTTACTAAATAGTACCATAATTTGGGAAGAAGAATCTAATCTTATCTAAGTCGGAGGGAGGTATTGTCGTTTAACGTATTTTTTTTTAAGTTGTCGTAATACGCTATAAAATTATTTCTATGTATTACTATCTATCTAAATCTTTAAAAATTGTTATAAATTTCTTACGTTTTTAACAATTTTAATAAAATTTAGACAATTTTTGAAGTTTTCCAAAAACTGAAAGGGTGTAATAATTTTCAACGTTTTGAAAACTTTTGTGCCTTTTGAAACTTGTTAATTATTTAAAATTTTTGTAATTTCGAATATTTTTCAAACTTTTTGGAACTGAAAGGTTTGAAAATTTTGGAATTTTGTTTTTAATTTATAAAATTTTTGGGATCACTAGTTGTTTAAAAATTATGAAATTAACTAAAGTGTAAAATTATGAACATTTTTTAAAACAATAATGGGTTGTAGTTTCGTACAATTTACACCTTTTTACTTGCGCTTTGTAAACTTTTATAATTATAAAATATTTATAAATTTAAAATATTCGAATTTTTTTTAAATTGAGAAAGCTTTTGTAACTAATAATTATTAAAATCGCATTTTATATTTCTAAACCTATAAAATTTGAATATTTTTAGCTTATCTGCCAATCTGACGCTGATTTCACGGAAGTTTCTCTCGCTTTGCTGATTTGCGAAAATCATCACCATGAATTTAATTTCTCCTACATTTCCATTTTGTTTCCTTATAGTTACGCAGAAAGCAAATAAATGTCATTTTTAAAATTTAAAATTGAAACATAAAATGCAATTTTCTAGTTCTATTTCGTGCTGGTTTTGATTTCCGCCTACATTCTAGAAGGGAAATTTCCGTAGGTTCCGTAGGTTTTGATTTTCTACGGAAATTTCCCTTCTAGAATGTAGGCGGAAATCAAAACCAGCACTTAATAGGTTGTACATGTACAACATTTTTGGTAATTAAAATGTTTTATAAATATTCTGAATAATTGGAACTGTTCATTTTCATTTTTGATTATTTTTAAAAATTTCAAGCAGTTTAAAAATGTCGATAATTTCGGGACTTTCAAAATTAAATAAATTGGAATTGGTAAAAATTTTGAAAAATTGGAACTAAGTTTATGAGTTTTTGAAAATTTTGGTTTTTAGTATTTTCTAATTATAAACAATATTTATTTATAAGTCTAAAATCGAACTGTTTAGGTAAACAACCAAAAGGAAACCTCCCAGTGGTGTTTTATTCATAGAACGTTGTTCCTATTGTCAATTAACTTCTTCATACCGATTTTGAAACGGAAATTCGGACAAAACAAGGCGGTAGTAGATCTTGCGCAAATCGGTTATTAGACATGCGTAGAATACGAATTTGAAATTCTTTTTCGCGCGTGTCTATATAGAAGTAGAACACCTCTCCTCACCCCCGTGTTTTTTATGGTTTTGATAGGTTTTATGACATCTGGAACTATGCAGTTGCAAACAATGTTTATCCGCTGATAGCTGAATATCGCTTTTCTAATAGAAACGATAGTTGGTGTTTTTGGCAGTTACTTAATTAAGCTGTTCAGGTAGGCGACCAGAAGGAAATTGCCTATAGAGCTTTTCCTAATGGAATGTTGAGCTGTTGTCATTTAACGTGTTCATACCGATTCGAAATTTTTTGAAATAATTGAAAATCGACGATGAGGGTGACCGGAGGGTGGTAGGAGGATAGCTCTTGCGCAGAAGCTGAGCTTCTTTTTCGAGGGCGTTTATATTAAATATAACATTCCTACCCACTCCTCCTTTTTTGGGCGGACCAATCTCGCTACTTTGCGATTTCATCTCGGTGTAATTAAACAATCTTCTAAGCTTAAATTGGAGTTTCTGCGTTAAGGAGTCTGAGCATAAAACGTGCAAATCCGTCAAAATTTCAAGGTCCGTAATTTTAACCATAACAATACCTTTCTCTAGCTGTATCTATTCCGTATAGCGAGGGA
This sequence comes from Ctenicera cuprea, assembly GCA_958336395.1. NCBI lineage: Eukaryota > Metazoa > Arthropoda > Insecta > Coleoptera > Elateridae > Ctenicera > Ctenicera cuprea. The sequence goes on from OY284489.1 coordinate 11,386,292, forward strand.
GGCAAGAGCTACATGTCTTATTGAAGATCTCAGAAATGACGTATATTTGTTTAATAACTAGAAAATAAACGAATTAATTAACAAATATATAAAAATATTCTTGACAAGGAAATTGTTTCAAAAAATGTTTATTAAGAGCCTGTCAATTTATCAATCAATAGGTTAATTAAAACGGCCAATGGTAAATATTACGTAAACTGATAAAAGATACGTTAATTAGAAAAAAAAATGCACATTCTAAAAATCAATCAAATACTTGCAAAGGTTACATGAATATTAATGTAGAGATTGCCGCAAAAACACAAAAATCCTTCTATTTTCAAAAACTGTGTCAAATGCGACCATAACGATAATAATCAGTGCCAGATAAAGTGCTAATTAGCTAACTAATTTGTACTAATTTATAATTTCGCAATTTCTTTGAAAAAAATACCTGGTGCTGCTTGCCAAAATTTTAGCTACGAATTCCTGCAATATTTGTAAGTAATTCATCCATAAAAACCCTTAAAAAGACACAATTTTGTTTCTCTAAACTTTCTCCAATACAAATTTATTGTTGTATTCTTATTTTAGATCAATTTCAGGTAACATAAAAACCTAACTCGCCTCTCTTTACATGATTACAATCTTTAATGTCTAATCACCAAAGCAATCAACTGGAAAAAACTAAAAACAAGGAATAGGCGTATTAATACCGCTTTAAATAAGTTGTTACCGGCTTAATAAAAAAATTCTAATATGCAAATAACCACCATATCTGTAGCTACAACTCGGAGGAATTTCAACACTCGAGCAAGCAACAAACCTGCTTTTGTTATCGCTCGAACAATTTGTCACTAATTATTAAATATAATCTGACCGCTCATTAATATTCTAGAATTTATGAAGATTGAGCCGTAAGAATTTATAAAAGTTAATTGTGTAATTAATGAGCGCTCTTATAAAACAAACCCCGCGTGTTCTCATTGTGCTCTTATTAACAATAAGAAGAGAGCAATTCTTCTGTTATTTATAGTCCAGTAAATAACTAAACGCGGTGGCTGCTCTCTTAATTACGAGCCACAAAGAAGCCATACGTTATGAACGTTGACATGTATTGATGTAGCCCTTATGTGTATTTTTATAAGAACCAACCGCTTGTTGCTACCGCATAGCTACCGGACTTATTATGCACAAGTCCTGCCTTCGGGGCAGCGATGCGGTCTTTTGGATCATCGTAAACTTAAACTTAGGTCGATATTGAATTAGTGCGGTGGTCGAAGTTATTATTTCTTGCCCACAAATGGACCTGGCGGTTTGAGGTTTTAATACTGACCATTTTCCTTTGGCGGTTCACAAGTTGTTAATTAGTTTTTGAAGAACGCGCACATTTCGCTGAAATTGGGTTTTGGGTAAATGTAATTAGGCTCGATAATGGGTTACTTAGTTTGCCTTGTACTATTGTATTGTTTATCTGTCACTGTTTGGATTCCCTGTTGTTGATGAATTTGTAATTTCTTTGTTCTGTGGTAATTAGAGGAAATAAGTGTCAAAATCAAGATGGTATCGAGAATTAGAGCCTACTTGGCCTGGTTTAAATTAGAAATAGAATTTTCGATTCAAACATTGAAAACATTGAAAAATTGACGACGCAATTTAGCTGGACCTTTTCATACTTTAGATATTGTTACTTACCGTATGATAAAATAGATTTGTTTAACATGTCGCAGAGGGCACTAGTAAATAGGGATATGCCTGTGACATTAGTCGCTTGGGTCAGTACACCTACGTTACAACACTTATTATATCGGGGCTTTTTTTTTCCTATTTTTTCGTGGCTTATTTTTCTACAGCTTTGCTATTCTAGATTCCGAAATTGTTCTATTTTCCTATATTTTTGATAAAAAATTATTGATTTTATGCAAACATTCTAACAAAAAAATGTATTGAAACTCTAATAACTCGAGATTTTCAGAAAAACAAATTTTTGCTTTATTTTATACATTTTTTTTAAATTTATGAATATCTGAATGACGTTATGACCTTTTTAACGGCGATTAGACCTCCATTTTGCTTAAATTGTTAATTAATAAAAATGGTATTTTTTTTAATATAGTTTTTAACTGTTTTTAGAACCATTTATTTATCGATGGTTGTATCAACCTTCTATGTACTTTCTTGATATTATTTGTAAAACAGGTAATATCATGTTTCTAGTATTTTTAGCATAAAAATCGAGTTAACTTGAAATATGAGTTAACTTGAAATATGAAACAAAATATGCCTTGCAAAACCAAACGCGTTTTTTGAGAATTCTATGTAATTTCTTTGAAATTATTGCGTTAAAGAGGTCCCCCTTTATATTAAAGGTTGTAAATCTCAACGACTGTCGCACTGTAATGAGGCTCGCAAGGCAGACCCGTAAACAAGGAAATGCCCGAGGCATAGGCCCAATGTACCTGACTAAGTTACAGTTAATTTTTTGAAGTATTTTTTTGGAGATAAACAATGGAATTTTATTATATTTTGCAATAAGATTTCTCGGTATTTAATAAAACTATAAACGGAAGGGCAAATTCGTCGTCTCCCGTTTACGAAATAAAAATGCATGAAATTTTGGTATTCAAAAATTCATAGAAGGCGTCACAGAGACATTATAGAACTGGCACACGAACCAAATTGTAGCTCATCCCTAGCTCGATTAGACTATGACCATTTTGTGAGCAGTATTTTTTTTTGTCAATTTTTTGATAGTTCCATAACATATTCCTAGATAGTAACATTGTGTACCTTTAGGGCATTTCCAATATTACATTTTGTTACGATCTAATAATACCTCATTCTTCAATAAGTAGGCTATAAACCAAAAATATTCAAAAATTCATCGAATGCACTACAGGTTGAGAACAACCAGTGTAATACGAAGCAATATCTTTTTGAAACTTTCCGTAATTTTTAAATAATTTTTACTTCAAAATTTTCATGCGTTTAAAATTTTTTGTACAAGGCAATGTTTTGTGCCTTAAAACCAAATTTGATCCCGATCTGCAAATTTGATCCCGATCTGTAAACTCGTTTTTGAGCAATGAGAAGTCAAAATTATCAAAAAATCGCGTACGCCATTTTAAACCTAGGAGGTTTGGAAAAACGCTTTGAGATTCCGTTTTTATATTTGAAAAAAATCGTTTTCCGGAAAAAAAAATGCGATCAAAAAACATGTCTTACTTCCGTTTCCGGTTCCGGATCGAAAAGAATATGGCTTACATACACATAGATATTTTTTAAAACCACTGTTTTGGATTTCTGAGCGGCCAAAACGTATATTTCCGTCAAAACCTTAGAATACAAAATTTTCAGCGTCACAATAAATTCCCATAATGGAGGTATGAGAAAGTAAAAATGTAACTGCGCAGGGTCGGGCTCTTGAAAAATGTGTTGACCATTGATTTAATACTAATTAGATTTGCAAGCTTTTATTAATCAGGTGTGTGCACTTTTAAGTGCGGGTTTGGGTGTTTAAATCACCAGAAGACGCTATTTTTAGCATTAATACTTTAATGTGCTGGGCCTACTGCAGTACCCAGGCCAAAACCATGTAAAAAAATTTGGAAATTGACTTAATATGAATTAGAGTGGTAATTGCTTATTTATTGGATGACTGCATTTAAGAGCCATTAGAAGTCGTTATTTTCATCACTCAACTTTAAAGCTCTGACCAGCCACGCGGTTCCCGGCCCTTTTTTGGAAATATCGAGTTGTTGGTAGTTTTGAAATTTTATGATAGTAGGTAAAACTCAGTTTTTTTGGAAATATCGAGTTTTCAATTTTTTGGTAACTTTTTGGAAATTTTCGAGAAATTTGAAAGTTTTTATTTTTAAAATTAACAGAAATTTCCAAAAACTCAGTGTTTAAATATTTAAAGAAAAATAAGAAGCAAAACCTTAATATTTTTTAAAATCTTCTGACACAAAATATGAAATTAAAAATATATTAAAAAATTAGAAGTTTATATAAAACTGTCAAAAATGTAAAAAACTTCAAAATTTTCAAACATTTCAATAAACGCGAGGAAGTCCCGTGGCGGTTGCCTGGCAGAGTTTTTAAGCAAATAAATGTAAAACTAAGACAGGGAATTCGAGCCTACTTTACTCTTAAAGCTTGATTTTTAGAGATCTTTCTAATTAATTTCGTTTTTATTTGCGTTCATCAATCTGATCTATAAATATAGTTTTTTCTAACGATAAGAGAAAGCAAATAAGAATCAATAGATAAATACATTCTAAAGCCTCAGCAGTTTTTATTTTGCCTACTTTTTAGTAATTGAATTAATTAATTATAGAATATTGAAAACATAGGAAATTAATAAGTTCGACAAAGAAAAAGAAATAAAATGGAAAAATCGACGAAAGTATGAAATTCGGGCTTTCTTTTTCTCTAAATTAGAAAAAAATAGCTAAAGTAAAGCTATTCGCGGAAATACCACGTTAAATGACAAAACCTTGCGATACTCAGAATGTGGTAAAATTTCATTAGAAATTTTTTTACTTTCACTTATTCGTATTTTGGTAATAATAAACAGATTTTCAGGTTTATCGTACAATCTAACGTTGAAATCACCACATGTTTTCTACAGTTTTTTTTTAATATTTAGACAGTAATTTAAAATTCCCATAAACTTTTATATATAAGATTCCGATCAACATTTATTATAAAATTTTCACAAATACATAATTCATTTGCTATTTAACAATTCAACAGGTATTTTTTTATCTTATCGAATGCGGAAGCGGGAAGATTTCGAATGGCACAGAAACGTGGACATATTCCACGCTACAGTACTCGTAAAGAAGGTCACATATTTCACCATAAAAACCTCACGTAAACAAAGTGACGTAGTTGGCAAGTTCTGAAAAACACCAACAGCAGCATGTAATCGTTTCTCATTTAACAATCGAAAACATACTGCTGATGTATTTGCTCTTCACTTGACACCTGCTCACGTAACTGGGCGAGGCTGCACAAGGTTATTGAATAATTAAACAATCCCACGACTCTTCATACCTCATCTGCGTTTTCTCAACGTCGCTTTCGCTCTAACGCAAACACTACGGAATTCCGTTTTCTGCCTCCTCGACGCAGGGCTATAAAAAAATTTATGCTGCTTAAACTTATGAATTATTCGGATTACTTTGCGGCCATTTAAATTTATGCATAAATTTTACGCTCTGGAGATGTTAAAATCTGTTAATGATTAAGGCATCACCTTGTTAATTCTTCGGACACTTTTTTTAGATTTCATCAGTCAATGATTAAAATGGAAACGAATCAGAGCAGGCTTTTAAACGCTAATAGTCCAAGGTGTCAACTGTCTTAAATGTTCGCCTGTTTAATTGCTTTTAGATACAAAAAAAAAGTTGTTTGACTGAAAAATGGTACCTTTCTTAATAAATGCTAGATAATTAAAACGTTTAAGAGGCAAATCAGGCGAGACGTGGGTTGAACTGATTTAAGCGATAAAATTACCAAAATATGTTAAATAAAGGAAAAAAGAGCCAAATTGTTGAAATGAAAAAGAAAATACGTTAAGCGACAATACCTCCCCATATTTAAAATTTTTCCGTTACGATCAGTGATTAAAATGGAAACGAATCAATGCAGGCTTTTGAACCCTAATAGTCCAAGGTGTCAACTGTCTTAAATGTTCGCCTGTTTAATTGCTTTTAGTTACAAAAAAAAGTTGTTTGACTGAAAAATGGTACCTTCCTTAATAATTGCTAGATAATTAATACGTTTAAGAGGCAAATCAGGTGAGAGGTGGGTTGAACTGATTTAAACCACCAAATTACCAAAATATGTAAATAAGTAAAGGAAAAAATTAGCCAAAATGTGCAAATGAGGGAAAAAATACGTTAAGTGACAATACCTCCCCATGCTTAAAATTTTTCCGTTACGGCTAGGGTATTAAAAATTCTTGCTTAAATACAATCAACAATTTTTTTGTTGGTTCTGAATATGCATAAATTTCAATAGATCAGATAAACTTTACGCCGAGAGTGATTTGTAAAAAATGATTCGAAGAATTAGTTAAAGGCCTCAACATTAAATCCGCGAGGAACCTTCATATTTCTGGATGATTCTCGCGGAAATTACGAAATATTTGGAGACCTTTACACGAAACCAAGCGACGCGACAAATTAGCGGTTATTAACAAAAACTGTCAAAAACTAGCAAGTTAAGGTATTTTTTTTGTTAATCTGAACGGTTTTGTGATTGTTTGTAAATACCTAATGAGCAACGTGACAATCTTTATTTAAATAAGGAGAAGGTAGGACCTTCGAAGTGTTAAGGAAATTGCGAAAACATTGGAGATTTCTACGTTAAATCAAGCGATGAAACTTTTGAATTTTCGTTAGATTAGGTCTCATTGATATAATGGTGCACAAAAAAATAGCTTTATTCGTTTGGAACTGTAGACGCAAAATTTCTAATTATTTTTAAAAACGAGCTCCAAAATTGCGTCATAAATTGAGATAAAACTTCAACGCTGAATCAAGTGACAAACCTTAGTCAAATTTGTACGCTAAACTTCGAAACAGTCCTTGAAATCTTTGTGTTTTCTCTATGAATATTATTTTCTGGTTGCTTGTTTATGTATTAACAAAGATGCTAATTGATAATAATGGAAACCAACCTCAAAATATCAACCTACATTATTTAACGTGTTTTCCCTACCGCTAATTTCTTTCTCACTAAACACTTTAAAAATCTAACGTATACTTAGTACTTAATACGTAGAAATTAATAAATACCAATCCCAGCCCACTAACAGCACCGTTACATTCAAGCAACGATCCGTTCGTTGTTGAGGATGCTTAATTTCACGCATGTTACTTATATGTAGATACGAACTAACAACAATCCTCCATACAACAGTTTTAGGTCAAAGGGGCCCACATATTTCCGTACAGGTCGATATAAGCTTGTACCACTTGTAATTTAAATTCGAAGAATTTGAAACTTATAAGCACGAGCGCATGATGTGCTTAACGTTCATTTAAATAACGAGAAAAAAATTGAAATAAAATAAAACAAAAAGTTGTTAGTTTAAAGATACTATGGGAAAAAATTTCTTTAATTTTTTTAGTAATTACCCAATACTATAAGCTATAATAAATAATCATAAAAATTATATGGTTAACATTCAAAATTTTTAAAACTTTCCAACATTTATTACATATTCACCATAAAACAGGTTTCAGAATCCCAACAAACATAGTTATAAAAAACCATAGGCTTTTTACTAATTACTACGTATATAAAAGCAGTTTATTAAAGCAGCGTTAAACGCAGAATAATAAACACATTTCCTGACGGCACCGAACGAAATGTTTTTATTCGAAATTAACTGACTGTTTTGGTATAATTGCAGAGGAATTCACATAATGAAAGGTCGAGGATTGACGAGTCGTATTTGAAATTCAAATTTTTTTAACAGCCCTTTCTAAGGTAATAAATTGCGATTTATTAAATAGTAAACATAATTTTTGTAAAACAGGGACATTAATCAGTAGTAATGTCACAAGAACCCATCTAATTATTACTAAATAAGTTGTGTATTTTTCGAAAAACAATTTTAGCAATTGTAAGGAAAAAACAACTTCTTTGATGATTAATTACACATATATAATGTTTGAAAAAGAAAGGGCATTAATCGGTGGCAATGTCACAAGAACCCATTTAATTATTACTAAGCATTTTGTAGTTTGTTTTAAATAACAATGTTAGCAGCTTTCAGAGAAAAAAAAACTTATTTGATGATTAATAAAGACAATTTTTGTAAAAGAAGAACATTAATCAGTAGTAATGTCACAAGAACCCATTTAATTATCACTACCTAATTAAGTTGTTTTCATTTTTTTGGAAACCAAATTTTAGCAGATTTGAGGAAAAAACAACTTAGTTGATGATTAATTATATATCATTTTTGAAAAAGAAGGGGCATTAATCTGTGGTAATGTCACAAGTACCCATTTAATTATTACTAAGCATTTTGTAGTTTGTTTTTAGAAAAACAATGTTAGCAGCTTTCAGAGAAAAAAAACTTTTTTGATGATTAATAAAGACAATTTTTGTAAAAGAAGAACATTAATCAGTAGTAATGTCACGAGAACCCATTTAATTATCACTAATTAGTTGTTTTTATTTTTTTGGGAAACCAATTTTAGCAGATTTAAGGAAACAACAACTTATTTGATGATTTATTAAATACAATTTTGTAAAAGAAAGAGATTCATCAGTAGTAAGGTCACAAGAACCCATTTACTTATCACTAGCTATGTTTTGTTCGAAAAACAATTTTAGTAGCATTAAGGAAAAAACAACTTATTTGATGATTTATTAAATAAAAGGGCATGAATCAGTTGTAATGTCACAAGAACCCATTTAATTATCACTAAATAAGTTGTTTTTCGAAAAGCAATTTTAGCAACTTTGAGAAACAAACAACTTTATTGATAAATAAATAAGTGATGGGATGTTTCGAATGAAAATAATGAAAAAAAACTTTTCGAGGGGTGAATTAAAAATCATTCGAATTATTTTGCGGTTTTAAATTTTTGGTTTTGTCTGCTTCGGATGCGCATTTTAAGCGATAGCATAATGTAGACAGAATTCACAGAATGCTAAAATCTTATGGCATTCGAGCAAACCCGGGGACAAGAAGACACGAATGATTTGATTTGAACATTAGAATTGAGCATATGAATGATTTACACTTGCACAAATAAACTGTAAAGAAGTAGAATTTTTCGAATATTTTATATGAAACAGAATTCGCATTCGATAACTGATCTTTGAATATATTGCATAGGTACGCGCGCATTTTTATTAGAATGATTATTTCGAGTGAATATGCCGATGATTAGAATCAATCGAAAACCAATCATTCGATTGTGGCCATTTCTCAATTACATCGAACAATTTTCTGCAATTTTTTTGTATTTTTTGGGCAGTTGATTGTTTGTTAATTTTGGTAGCGTTATTTTGATTGCATGTAAGAAATAATCATACAAAAGAGGAAATATTAAATTGCGACTTCAGTAGCGTGCAATGTTAAATAAAAGCACAATTTGGATAGAAAATCTGCCAAATAAATTGCAGAATACAACCGTCCTAAATCAGGGTGCAAAAGTTGTGATTTCTATTTTGAAAAATAAAATAAAATAGTTTATTTGATTTAACCTGAATGTTTTTGTTAAAATCGATTTTTTTTATTTAATTTAATTTTTTGTTATAAAATTTAATAGCCCCTGTTTATTTGCACAAACTAATTTTTTTTATGTATTGGTATGGATTTGTGTAGAAGTAAAAATTATTTTATATCGTATACAGCTTAAATAAAGTATACAGGGTGAGTAACAAGTAAAGCGTAATGGTTGTATCTGCGTAAAAACAGTTAATGGTTTAAAAATCTCCTAGTTGCCATAGCAACCAAATAAAAAATTGAACATTTACAAAGTATGAAATTTAACAAACTTTTATTGAGGCTATTTTTTCTTAGAGTTAATATTTATGGAAATTAATAGTATAGCCCCCCTTATAATAATCGTTTTAAACTTTTATTTAATTTTATAACTTTTAATATAAATCGTTAATGTAAATGCGATTTAAATCAACGCGTTCTGTCTCTAAGTTACACAACTTTAAGGGGAATTGTGTTATGTAAGGTTTTGCATGTATTGGGATAAAAATTGTTTTCGAATTATTTGTCAATTTATCAAATGACCAATTTTAATTAGAATGGTTGGATGTGAAATCAGGTGGGGGATTGTGTATTTTCACATTAACACGAAAAATCCGAAGCATTCCAATAAATTAATTAATGTAGCCTTCCTAAGCTGTTTATATAAAAATTTACAAGGTCATGGATTGCATTTTCTGTTCGACCTTCTAATAATTTGCATAAAAAATATTGAAAAACTCGAGAATCTAATAATGTAATACAACACCATCCTCAATCCATCCCACGCAGATCCTGAAAGATGCTAAGGTCATTTAATACTCGAACTCGGTTGCTCACAATCACTTTAAATAAATAGTAAATACGTTAGTCTCTATGCCTAAATTGCACATGCAGCCTTGAATAAATAATAAGAAAACAAATTACCGTGGGCATTCATAAGCATCTTCAGGTATTTATAATTACAGCAACGTTTCTTCTGTTCAATATTGCAATTGCGTCAAGGCTTTTCGATTTGTTATTATTAAAGTTATTAAAGCCGGTTTCGCAATATCGAATTCTTCTTTGTTTTCCGATATGAATGGCTTTTAAAACTTTCAGCTTCGCTCGTTGATTTGATGAAGGTTTTACATTACTAGTACATAAAGTATGTTTTTAAATTTAAATACTGGAGATAATAGAAATGTAAACAAAGAGACGCCTCACCGTCACGACTTCCATTACAGCCTCGAATCAAGGTAGGAATCTTAGAGCAAACGGTGAGCTTTTAAAATTCCTCAGTTTTTGTCTTTTAAAACCGCGATAAAGATTATAGGCCCACTTTCCATGATATGTAAAAGGTTACAGATAAATGCCTTAATGTTCTTGCTTGATGAGGTCTTCACTTCTCTTCCCAGAAGGTTTTAAAATGTCTACATTTTTATGTTTACAGCGCTGCTATCGCCTTCGAAATTTAAATATGATTGCGGGTTCGTTTGGACGTTAATTGCGAGCTTTATTCATATTTTTTATTCCATTTGTTAATATTTCGGTTGAAATGAAATCGAGCTGAATGCGTATGCGTATTTCAGTTGAAAACCGAATCAGCGTGATACCAAACAGACTGAAAACAATGCCGTCTGCTTTCTTACACCGTAATTTAGAAGTTCATGAGAGGTTGAACGCCTCAAACACCTGAGGAATAATTATGAGAACACGAATTTCTTACGTCTAGCTAGTACTATCCATGTTTTTGATTAATTCGGTTAGATAAAACGCTTTCATTATTCACAAAAAAATCTGATAGAGATGAACAATTTGGGTTATGATTTTGACAGGAATGTGTGTGTATAGACATTTACCAGGCGAAGACAAGGAGCGTAAGACTCGTAAAAATGTCTTTATTAGATAATCGGAAATTCTCATAAAACAAAGTTTGTTAGTTTTCAATTTTTCATATTCCTGATGTTTATATATGATTATAACGATATACAAAGCCTTCGTTAATTACTGATACCCACGTGACCTTTGGTCCGCAGTGACTTAGGGAGTTTTAGATTTAGATGTTGAAGTCAGTTCAGGATTGGTACTCGTGGTAACTAAAAATTCCCTGTAAGTGTCACTGTCAACACTCAAAGTGAGGTTATGTATGTAAACAAGCAAGCTTTGTTCAGTTAACAAACGGCTTGGGGATTTTTGGATAAAAGGATTACTAACAGTGTAAGTTGGGTTGCCTATATTTTGTGGTCACGTGGGTATGAGTAATTAATGAAGGCTCTGTATTACACGAGCCAATAAGATGCTTTAACGTTCTACATTTGGCGAAATCAAAAAAACTGTAATCGAAAATTCTACGCGTCGAATTTTCAGTATCAAATTAAATAATTAGGCAAACGCTGGTCAGCTACTGACAGTTTTGCAATATTAATAATTATTATTTTGTAAGTAAAGTAAATTAAAGTTTATTATTAAAGTTATATGGTTGAATAATCTTTCCACATACCACTCGTGATAAGAACTTTTTTATGATTTGTCATTTCCATACAAATTAAAATTATAGCAAATTTCACTCAACAACACCTCCCTGAAATCCAACTCGCTCAACTCTCAATGGATTTTTGAGCTAATTTTGTTTCGTGAAATTTTGACGCAATAATTTCTATGGAAACGATAAATCATTCTCAAACAATTCTGATCTGCCAAAAACCTGCTATAGGCAATAGATATTAAAATTGCTAGAAAAGATATTTAAAAAAAATAATGAGGGAAGTACTTCCTTCGCTTTACGTGCCAACAGTGACTATAGTAATGCGAGACACCTACGCTCGGTTTTAGAATACGATAAATAAGCAACGCTAATTTTCTTACTGCGCATGCGCCAGCACATGTGACTTTAAACTATGTTTAGGTTCTAAGTTTTATCATTTATCTGTAAGGTTTTAGATAGCGCAGATGGAAAATACATTAACAATCTTTCTGCCGCGAACGGCATAACTGTTTTTTTTTAAAATTTAAATACTCTTTTTTTTGTAACAATGTTGACGGCTTAGGCGGTCTAGGTGAGGCTGCAATTGTGAGCAGATAGTTATAAAACATACGAAAGCGAAGTTCTATTCGCCAAGAAATCAAACACAGATTGCTGATTTATCGGCTTCTCTCGGGTTCTGCTTTAACGTAGATCGTAGCTACATCTAAGCAGAAGCGCATATCCATGTCGTACTGTTGTTAGAAACTGAATTTTTTTTTTGATAAACGACCAATTCTGATATTTGTAAAAAAATTCATGGGATTGAAGAAAATTGGAAACCAAAGAGGAAATTCTTTAATCAAAAATTGGGTGACAGGAGAAAAATTGGCGCCACTAAATAACGCTTCTACTGTCACTCGTGAGCAATTTAGCTTAAATCGAAATGTTTTATCGTTATTAAATAACTTTATTAAATTTTAATTTTCATCAATTCACAAAAGGTGTAACAAAAATTTAGGGAGTGGAACACGAACCAATTTGCAACTCATCTCTAGCTCTATGGGACTACAAATTTTAACAAAAATGTCATGTGGCCATTTTTCAGCAATTTTGTTCCACAATTTTGTAAATATTTTTCATTTTTTCAAAATTTTTGTACACGGGGTACTTCAATCAGTCGAAATTATTTTACATTCCGTACCGGTCGGTATATTGAAGCTAAAAAGTTCGAGAAAAAATCTTCTAGCAGATCTCGCTTCACAAAATTCGATTTCTGGAAAAAATGTTAAATTACAATTTGTAAAAATAAGTAATAGCATTAACAGAAGGAATACCGAAAAAATATGCCTAACTTCCGTTTTAGGTTTCATTTTTTTGTAGCTTATTTTGTGGCTGGATTTGTATATGTCATAGTGGTTGCCGTGGCAACCGTAATCTGTTCATGCTTTATATATTGAATACGCGAATCTTTATTTGGCCCGCTCGTGAATTTTGATGTGACAATACACTTGTAAAAACATTTGTGAAGACATTTCGAGCCAATCAAAGTTTCTGCGTACGCGAAAGAAGGTTATCGATAGCGCAGATGTAAAATGCGCGCAGAGCGTAGGTACCGCCTAAATTGTTTTTATTTAAATTTGTTTGACAGCAATATTGTTTTAGGTAGTCTACGCGAGGTTATAGTTGTGAACAGGTTTCTTGTTAAAGAAAAATACGCAAACGTGGATATCAAAACTTACGTCCCCGCCCATTATATCCCTTTCTTGTCGCACTCATTACTTGCCTGTCTCTTCCTTGTCGCTCTCTTTAGTTACCTATGTTTACTGTAAAATAATGACAATGGGTATAGCATTTACTCGAGTGCTGCTTGTCCTGGCAACCGTAATCCGTTGCTTTATGGCCGGCTCGATTAAGCTCGATCACCTTCTTAAGTAAAGCCACGAAAAGTTGCTTATAGCTGTAGTAGTATGAAAATTCAGCAAGACATATTAAGGTAACGTGCTATTCTTCTTAGTTAAGATATAGCTGACGTACTTCTGATATTACTATTAACAAAATTTTGTACTCATATTTTATCCGTTATTTGACAGCGGAAGAGCGACACGTCTGCAGTTATCAGCAATATTAAATAATTTCATAATGCAAATTCTTAGTAGTTTCGCACTGTCTGCAGTACTTGTACAATCTCGGCATTGCTAGGCAATATTACAGTATATGCTAAAGATACAGTAGTTACACTGTGTCGGCGCCTTCTCTCTTTAGCGAGTTAAGTGGACTCCGCGCACATAAACAATTTTTATTACTCTTCTCTCTTACTCTTCATCACTATATTCACAGCTTAACACTGCGCAGTAACCTGCGCGAAGTTTCACTCTGTTATTATGTTTTAGCCAGTGCAACTACTGTATCTTAAGTTATATACTGTGACAATACTCGGATATTTAAACAAAATTACGCATAAATAAATTGGCAAACCTCGTACAGTTTTTGAGGTAGCGGAAGACCTCTTGGCGAATTCACCATGCATTGATTTCCCTTATTTTTATACCAAACAATTAAAAAAACATGCATGCAGGTATAATTAATTCGCGAATCCAAGTCGCTTACGACAATCAACTTTCAATTTAAAAATTTATAGTATTCTCATGCAAGCATTAAAATACCAATTATTTTCTTCTTTAAAACGTTACACGCAACGCCAATAAATTAAGCAAACATCTCCACGTGCATATTTAATTAAGCAATTAATTAACCGCTGCAACTAAATACATAACCAGCAAACCCATAAGTTAAGGCACACTTTTTCAACATCAACGTTGGCGTATTATCTTACACTGGATATGTTTTCAAGCATTACTAATTATGCGACAGACCCTAAAGTTGCTCAAGTAAAGAAACTTCGCCTTGTTTTTACTTTGCGAATCTTGTTACAATGACCCATCGAGGAAGCCTGGAAGCACTTTAATCGCAAAAATCGCTTAGAGGGGTGGCTCGAATTTTAAAGGATGACATATGTTTTAAACTAAGGCTTCAAATATGGAGTCGAATGGATTTAATCAAAAAATTAGCCGAAAAACAAAACTAATTTTAACAAGCACAAGCAAAAAAGCTGTCACGTCATGTTTGATAATTTACTAGAGTGGAAAACAATTTTCGAAGATTAAACGCGCGGTCAAAATGAAAAATACATTAGCATTCCTCCTTTTGGGCCCCAAAAACAGAATAATTGCATTAATTTGGGACCCTCACTTAATTTATAAGTTGGAATTTACGCCTTAGAGCGATCGAGTTTCAGAAAAACACCAGAAAGTTTTTATCTCGGGAATTCGAGGAATTACCGGCTTTTCTGCACCTTCATTAATTAGATGTGCATTTGTAAAAGGTTTTGCAGAAGAGTCTTGGAATCTAAGCATTGCAGTGTAATTAGTGCCGTTATGTTGCCAGCAGAATGAGGATATTCTTAATGTTTGTTTGGTTTTCTTGCTGTTGATGGTAATAAGAGATGTGCACGGTTGGGAATTATCCAATTAACAACCAGTTCATATCTAAATTATTGCGGTTGTTTCTAATGCAATTTCAACGTCTGAGGTTTTAATAGCACATGACAATTTTCTTTGTCACTGAAGTAGAAAAATTATGATTAAAGTTGTATGCAATAATAAGAGGTTTTACGTATTCTTGTATTTTTTGCTGAATTCTGCATGTTGAAAATTTCTTTTGGGATATAATTTAGGTGAGGATAATGCGGCTTAATTAATGGCGCAGTTATTAATTAAAGCGTAATCAGATAGTTTCATTTTCGGAAGGTTGTAACTCCGTAAGGAAGCGTTTCTGGGCTCTTGTTTGTATGAATTTTTCTTAGTGTTGTTCGATATGCTATCCGTCTTTAAAATATTTACCATAATTATCGAAACACCCTATACACCTTGTACCAAATTATCAGGGCACCATCGCTAACTTCGCTATTATTGGAGCGGTCAGATGAGCAAAGTATTACAGTTTTTTACGCTAATTACGATGCTGCAAACGAAAAAAAAATTGACGTCGCGTTACTTATAAAAAATATCTTTTTAAATGGAACACCCTGTAATTTTTGAATATTCTAAAGGAAATCTAAATACTGGTTATAAAAGCTTTAATGCAGAAATAACTTACGGTGAATAATAAAAAAATTCATGGAAAAAGCTGCCAATTTTTTATGATAAATTTTAAAAATTTGGAATAATTGTAAAAAAAATTGAGCTGAAAATGTTTTGATATATTGAAATTGTGATATTTTTTTAAATATTAAAAATTAACATTTAATGAAATTTTGAAAAGTTAAAAAAGTGTAAATATTCTTAAAAATTATGATTCGAAAATATTAAATATTTTTGAATTTTTGGAATATTTGTGAAATTTTGTACAAACTTAAATTTTAGAAAATTATGAAATTTCAAAACTTTTAAAAATTTTGAAATATTTTTTGGACTATATCAATTTTTTTAAATTTGAGTTTTCGAAAATTGTAAAATGATTTTTTTTGTTTCTAGTACTTATTTGTTTTTTAACAATTTTTATTCGTTGAAATCTACAATCGATTTCATTATTTGGTCTTTATTTTGGCAATTATCCAATCAAACTGTTCAGGTAAACGACTAAAAGGAAACCTCCCAGCGATGCTTTCTCAATGGAAGGTTGTTCCTATTGTCATTTAACATGTTCAATTGTTCATGCCGATTTTGAAGCCGAAGTTCGTACATGTTTTTAATATCGAAAGTCCGTTGTGAGGACGCTTGCGCAGAGCGGCTATTCGAAATGCGTAGAATACAAATTTAAAGTTCTTTTCCGAGCGCATCTATTTTAAAGTAGCCCCCCCCCTCAAAGTTTTGAAGCAACCCAGTGGTTTTATGATGTTTTCTAGTTGGAGATTTTTGGCGATTCCTCAATTACTCTGTTCAGGTAAACGACCAAAAGTAAACCTCCTAGTGATGTTTTCTTAATGGAAAATTGTTCCTATTGTCATTCAACATGCTCATACCGATTATGAAGCCGAACTTAGCGCGAAAAAACAAAAATCGATGGTAATGGATAGGAGCAAGGGGGGGGGGGTGATAGCAAAATCACGTTTGCGCAGATCGGCTATTCTACATGCGTAAAATGCTAATTTAAGTTTCCTTTTCGACCGCTTCTATTTTGACATAGAGCACTCTTCTCCTCCTTTTCTTCCCCCTTTTTTGGCCGACACCTCTGCAGCGTCCGCTTTATCGGTCTCCCGAGGCCCTAAAACCTGCTCATTAGTAAAACGGTTTAGGTTAAAAGTGTTTGGCATAAAAGTACCTTTCTTTTAGGCGTAACTCGTATATCGGCGAGTAAACTCAAAGCGAATAAAGTTCTGCTGAATGAACGCATTTGCTCCAAATTCAACCTGACGATCACAATACCTCCCTCTATAGCTATACTTCGTGTATCGAGGAAGGTAAAAAATAAAAAATAAATGTAAAAAATATATATTGCATTTATTGTATTTAGTTTTAACATGCGTCAGACCAAATTTTCTAACGACGCGACGCACCCCTGATTTTTGTCTCGTACCCCCGGTTTAGAACCCCTGCTTTTAGTAACGCCCATAGCGTTTAGAAATATCTTGTATTTTTCAGCACGTTTTGTATTTAACTTTGCTACTTTTATCTTTCCCATACTTCTACTGAAGTAAGGAAAGTTATGATTTCATGCAAATTTTCAAAAAAAAATGGCTTGAAAAACTGCCCACACCAATTTATTTTTAACTTTCTGAGCCGATAGAGCTTGCAATGAACTACAAAATTTGTTCTCTACTAATTTCCCAAATTTCACTCTAACATGACGCCCTCTAGAAATTTTTTATTCTTAAACGCAAACCCCGATCGTTATACACTTTTATCAGTTCGATAGACTATTTGAAGCACTTTATTAGGATCAGGGAGAATTTTCAACTATTTTGGAAATTATGGAAGAAAACGATACTTTCTAATATCAACAACGCGTTTTCCGGCAGTTACGTAATTTTAACTACGCCTATCAATTAGCTGTAATAAAAATAAATATTTTTCATATTACATATTTTTGATAACTATATAAATAAAGCTGTTATAACTATTTTCGTGAGCGCATTAAATATCTTAGCGCCTTTCACGTCACGTCGTAGGAGCGCGCGCACTCTAAGTAACCAACGTCTTGAGTCTGCAGCGGGCTCGTACCGGCTAGATTAGATGTAAATTTTCTTCACTTCTTGACGCGAGAATATTTAAAACGTAAATAGTATGGGAAAGTACCAGCGACCTGTTTCGCCCATGTTTGCTTTGTGGTAATGTGTGGTCGCCATCTACTTTTCTCCAATGTCAATCGACTAATCCTGGTAAATGAATCAAAACCTTCCACATAGACTTATTTAAAAAAATTCCAGAAAAATTAGAAATTGTTACCGAATCATAACTCAAACCTTTAATTTCACATACACATCATTATATTGTCGGATGCTTATCTTTGATTGATTGACGAACTAATGATAAACGACATTTGAATACCCCACGTGCTACTTTCACTGTAACAATTGTAGATTTATACCAGCAATCCATTTCACGTCAAAATCTGGGTAATAACCACCCACATAAATAATAGAATAGATTGTAATTAACTTAACGTCAAAATGGGAAAAACAACTCCTCGGTAATTACAATAACGTACGTCGAAGGTTAATTATTTAAGTCATGTTTTAAATCGTGTAATTATTTTAATTATTCTTTGGAATAAACATATCAATTCTCCTAATTATTATCAAGAAATAGGTTTTAATAATAAATTCAATTAAAAATCCAACGTCATCTATTTTAATAGTCAGTACTTACATATAGTTATCATTCTCAACAATTCCCTTGAATTTTTATTTAGAAAAAAAAATAATTCTAAGAGAATTCTTTAGGCTTCAAGCCAACAATACCGCAACATTGCAGGAATTAAAATTGCCATCGTGCTATTTTACAAGACCGCAAGAAATGTTCCGTGTCCACTATTTATTTGTCAGTGGAAAACTAGCTTTGATGTCAAATGTCACGGTGATGACAGCAACGGCGACCTGTCGCCAGGTAAATAAACACTTTTAGCTCCCGAGGAATTCCTCAGAAGTACTTCAACAACGTCAAGCGACTACGATAAAGGAATTTTAATCGTCTCTCGTGAAAGTAATTAATTTTTTCATCTAAGCTTGTTTTTAATCTTTTAATAATTTTCATTTTTGAAGAGCCTTAAAGGTGGTCTTGTTTGCTTTGGGATTTGTCAAGTGGACAATTTAAATTTGAGCTTTTAGTGTGTCAGATAATAATTAGTTGCATAAGTAGGTTAATATGAGTAAATGAACAGTAATTTTTAACCTCCATTATTGCAGTTGTAGTAGGTAATTATATCTGTTGTGTTACATTTTAATTAACTATTCAGACTCAGCACGTTTTTGTTTTGGTTTGGTAATAATAGACAGCTGAGAGTTGCTGTAAAATGAAGTGTGCATTATTGCGTCTATTACATACGGGTCCCACATAATATTTTTTTATTGAAATAGAAAACCACACGGAACACTTTCGCGAATAAATGTTGCATTGAAATTCATATTACAATAAATAAACACAGCTCGGAAGCGGTTTAAAATAAAAAAATAATTTTGAACAGTTAAATTTCTCATGTCCAACTTTTTGGCACTTCACACACGCAATATTCAATGAGCAATTTAATTTTATTAATCTTGACCCCACATTTTGCATAATGTGTTGTATGCGTTGTATAATACTTAACAGCAAATTAACGACATAAAAAGTAGCACAACAGCCTACTTGGAAGTTCATCAAATTGACGAAACCTCCAATCAATAAAAAACTATAAGCTTCTGATCTACGCATTAAGTTTCCGTTATGTAAAAGATGTCCCATCAGCTAGTAGCTACTTATGCTTCTCAGGGGCCCATTTAAATAAACTGCGGGTAATACACGGCGCCGTTTCCAACAAGCATTATTATTCAAATTAATGTGGGTTATCGCCGCAAAAGGCAAAAATACGCGCGCTTTACCGCTATGATGTCCAGATGAGTGTCAAAAGGTCATAGGTGGCATAGGCCGCGACCAAAGCAAACAAATACCGGATATTAAAAGAGGCGGATCCATGCAGCTACGCTTGATTATTGTGTTAAATTAACCTGGCTAAGTAGGAGGATGGTGCTGGTTTTTTCATATCTGATTTAACGGTTAAAATGGCGACGGATTTATGCGAGGTGTCGTGGTTTTGCTTGTGCGGATTTTTGATGACATTTTCAACGCGTTTACACCAGAATAAATTTATAGAATTTACTACTCAAATTACAATTCTTGGAAATTAAACAAAAAGGAGAAATGGGAGAAGGCTTATCGAATATTACATGAGTAAGAAACAGAAATACGGTTTTAATGGTAAAAGCGCGGGCTATCAAAGCAGCGGATCCGGGTCCATACCCCGGCCCGGTCGTTCTTCCTCGCAAGGCAACGCGAAACCAGCGAGGTGGATTTTTTCCCAGGAAAATCTCTCTGGAGAAGAAGTGCATGCACTTCCTGTGGTTCGGAGCCCACGTTAAACTGTAGGTCCCCTATGTCTGTCTGTGCAAATTATCTATCGCCGCTCACAAAACACTGACATAGGAAAAAGGTAGCCAACGGCCTGAATAGAGTATGGCACTATAAGAAGAAGTAATGTCGAAAAACAAGTTTATGCTGTATTATGAAAGCAAAACAAAGCCGATCGTGAAAATGCTTTGCTTAAATGTTCACAATTTTTTCCTATGCAGTTTTATTCCATTTTCACTATCAATTAAGATCATATTTTCCTCGTATTTAGCGAACTATTAAGTTTACAATTAATAAAATAAATAAAAATAACTGGAAAACAATTTTTCCACATATAAACGATTTTTTCTAGCTCTGCTAGTTATACCAATGAAGAAGAACATTTTATAATACAATATTTAGTTATTCTCATTTAAATAAAAACTAAAGTTTAGAAAAATAAGAATTTTCCTAATATGACCGGCTGCGGTCAACATTTATTTATTTTAAAAAAATTAATATTATTTCTTTATTGTATACATGGTGGAATGCTACTGCTTATGCTCTTTGTGATGTTTTCAGTTACAATGGCAGCGCCACAGGTGCAGCAAAGTGTACAGTTTCCGACTGTCTGGTTTTATTCTATTTTCACTATCAATTTAGATACTATTTTCCTGGGATTTAGCGAACTATTAAGTTTACAATTAATAAAATAAATGAAAATAACTGGAAAACAATTTTTCCACATTTAAACGATTTTTTCTAGCTCTGCTAGTTTCTGAGATGTTTCTAAAACTAAACTTTGGATCTAGAAAATAAAAATGCTGTTTTATGAGACATCCTGTATACAATGTCAAAATATGAGTATAACTACTTCAAATCCAGCAAGAATTACTGCTATGGGGTTTAGGTTACAATTAGGGACGTTTTTGCATTTCCTAGGACGCGAGACATAGTTTTTAAAAATTCGATTTTTAGGACCTGAAAATTTTTACAATAAACCGGTGGGGGAATGAGTGTGTACCTTGTTGTTTTTTATTTATTTTTTTCTTTAAAATTGGTAAAATATTTATAATTTTGTTTTGTTATTATTTTGAGATATACGGAAAAATATTAAAAATTACTTTATTTATACCAATGAAGAAGAACATTTTATAATACAATATTTAGTTATTCTCATTTAAATAAAAACTAAAGTTTAGAAAAATAAGACTTTTCCTAATATGACCAGCGGTCAACATTTATTTATTTTTATAAAATAAATATTTTTTTATTGTATACACGGTGGAATGCTACTGCTCATGCTCTTTGTGATGTTTTTAATTATAATGGCAGCGCCATAGATGCAGCAAAGTGCACAGTTTCCGACTTGTCTCGTATCCTCAACTCATAAACTACCGCCAAAAATCAAAACAAATCATTCAAAATCGCGGTAAACTGCGCGAGATTTATAAAACCCGATACATTTTTTTTGGTCGGACTCGAGACACGGTAAATTCAAGAACTCCCGGAATTTGCCGAACGAGTCTTTTTAATTACAACCCCCACAGCATGTTTATCTTAAGTCAGTGAGGATTGTAACTCCCACCTTCTATTTTGGTCACAACGTCCACTTTTTTAGAATTTTTTGAAGATAAAGTAGAAACGGAATAAAAATTTTAAATTTATCCAATATTACACGATCAAGAGACAAATAACAAATTTGATGACAAAAAGCAAGTCTTGAAAGCAAATTAATAGACGCTAGTGAAAATGATTTTCTTTTTAATTCCTTAACTGATCTACGCATTCTTTTGTGCAGTTTTATTATATTTTCACTATCCAGAGAGTACATTTTTGGTTCGTATTATTCCTTGAATTAGAAAAAAATGTTTCTATATTTAAACGACTTTCTA
Source organism: Ctenicera cuprea (assembly GCA_958336395.1). Classification (NCBI taxonomy): domain Eukaryota; kingdom Metazoa; phylum Arthropoda; class Insecta; order Coleoptera; family Elateridae; genus Ctenicera; species Ctenicera cuprea. Next base: position 11,408,429 of record OY284489.1, read on the forward strand.
GCTGTTCAAGTTTCCGATATTTTTCAATTTAAAAAAATATTATTTTTTGAGTTTTTGGCATTTCTAGTGTATCTACCACAAATGCTTTGAATATGGAAAATAAAAATCCCATTCGCTACCATTTCAAAATAATAATGGGGTATATATTTTATGGGACACCCTGTATACAATATTAAAACAAAAGCATTGTATTCACAATGACTTAAAAGTGGTGGAATATTTCGAATGAATATAATCGACATTTTAATTGTTGAAATATTTACAGATATGTCGAGAGGTTGCGAAAACTATTCGAACGATTTTACGATTTTTAATTTTTGGTTTTGTCTGCTGTTGCGAATATTTCAAATAAATCCTGTTTGTTTTTAACGAGCGGTCCGAGGAAATACGGTGAGAACGAGGCTAGCAAATTCCTCTTCGTTGGCAGTAAAATCACCGAGCTTTGATATATTGCTCAAATGCGCGCACATAAAGCATTCGAATGATTTTTCCGAATGAATATGTTGATGATCAAAATCAATCATTCGATTATGCTCGTCACTAGCCAGTAAGAGACGCTCTAGTGATGTGATCGCACCATTCGTTTATCGAAATATCCCGAGATATCTCGAAAGGTTACAGAGAACCATTCGAATGATATTACAATTCTTAAATTTTCGGGTTTTCCCATTTCGGAAGAGAACGTGGAAGCAACAGGCAACTAAAACTGCCCAATAGATGATACGATGATACCACCAGTCGTGGTATTGTGATGCGACTACGCAAATGGAAACAATATCTGGAATGCTATTGCATAAAAGCGGCTGCAAGTTTCCTGCGCAAGCACGAGATAATAATGTTGTGAATATAAGAATATTATTTATTAGGAATAGCAAACAGCAGTTTCCACTACACTGTTTTGTTTCTCATGGCCATGTTAACGCAGAGTGGTATTTAAAATTTTTTAATATTTCTCTAAAAAGTATAAATAATAAAATACATGAAAATACAAAGATATTTATTATTATTTAAAATAATGCTGCATTACTATCCTAAGAACAAGTAGTACAATTCACAAAAAAATAAAAGTTGAATTATTTATACAACGAATAATAATCGGGTAGTTTTTGCCCCTGGTGCCTTTTTAAAAAATAATCTATTTATAAAACAGAAAAATATATCTGCTTTCTTGGTTTATAGAAATATTATTTAAAAACAGGCCGGATTTAGCGATAAAATGTGAGTAAATGAATAAAAATACTATTTAAAGACCGGTATACGCTGTTTTGCGGAGCGACTCGAGAAAAGACGATGAGAACGAAATTTTTTTCATATGAGCATCGGGGAGCGAGCGGAGAGTGCTTTGTTACTACTTTTTACCGCATATAAACATGCGAATGAATTATTCGATGACTAAATGCTTTCAATGGCAATAATTCGATTATAAAATCATTTGATTATGCACATCGCTAAGATACTCTTATGTATTAAAATTGTAGAAAAATTGGACACTAAACTTTGTATTGTGTAGATGTCGCAAAACTTTGGAAAACCTTGCAATTAACTGCAAAAACTAAAAAAAAAACGAAATTTTGAAATTTAAAAAAAAATAAATTTTCTATAACTTAAGTGTTTTCAGCTTTTCTAGTTTCTGAGATGTTTTAAGTTTTAGGAATTGTCGCATTTGGGTTTATATCTTATATCTAGTGACCTAATGTTCGGATCGAAAAAATTAAATTACAATTTTAATGAACCCCAAAAGCAATACTGTTTTGAGATAACAATGGCGTGTATCTGTTGTGGAGCACCCTGTATACACTGTAAAATATTAGCTTTGTTTTCACAAAAATTTAAAAGCCCCTAAGAAACGTATTGCAAGTGTCGAATAATGGGACATGAATCTTAGCATTGTCCAGTGGATCTAAAACTTTATTTTAACATTTGTGGAACTTTGCAATTGCTTACATAAACTTCAGTGACAAAAAACACAAAAAAAATCCTAAAAATAAAATTATGATTATAATTGCATATGATAGCAGCAATAAAAACGAACATAAGTTGTTAATAACACCAATAAGATACTTTTATTGCGTATAAATTTTATACTTTAAGTACCAAAAAGTGCTTAAAACGGGTTTGTGCTCCTCGTAGGCAATCTTCATAATTTTGCGGAGTAATTATATTTGATAATTCACAACCTACGTGGCTCTCATGGGTTGCAATGGTATCCGAGCGTCGTGTTTCGCGTTGTATTATTAAGCAGTACATTGACTTCTCGTTTTACTTTGTTTTGCGGCTTCGGAAATCGTTAGAAACTTTAATTCGCAATTTTATCGAATATCGCGATAAGCGCTTTTTATTGTTTACCTCGTTATATTGCGTTTGATTTATTTTGTACAGCTTGCTATTAAATTCTGCGTATACCTTTGCTATGATAACGTAAGGTTATTGTATGTAGCATGTTATGTTATGTGGAATTTTATTATTTATTTAATTGTTTAATTAATTATTTTAATCAGCTACAATATGTTATTAATAATTTTTATTTTGTTACAGGTGAGTTTCGTTTAAAGACTGCAGCTTCACGAATCTAAAATCTTACTTCATTGCGGTACTGCTGGTATGTCAAAATATTTCAACACATCTTCATTTGCAAAATCTGCAAGTTGATTTATGTTTGTGTTAATACAAAAAATCCGACCTTTTCAATATAATGACGGCTAACTTAACATAATCAATAGCTTAGTTTCATAATCTTAAACATACAGTTCGTTAATTAAATATTTAGAAAGCACAGTTTGAACTTTTGAACAATTTCGTTATAAACAAAACTTGAGCTATGGAAGTTTTGATTCTAAGAAAATTGTTATCATGGTCAAAAATTGAAAATGTTATCGTTTGAAAGGGGAAGTAAATATTTTTGTGACTTGACCACAAAAGATTTCTGTTGATTTTGTCATAAATAAACAAAAATAGCTTCCATTCGGAAGTTCTGAATTCAAATCTGACAATTTTGTTTATAATTCGCGAGTAGATTTGGAAAAGCTAATTTTGGGTTTTAATTAAGGAAGTAAAACTCTTGAGCCTGCAATTATTTTTTTACGTATACCAGCCAAACCTATCTATGTATAAGTTCCCTTCTTTCTTTCTTAACTTTAAGTGGTGACGGTGGTGACCATGTTAATAAAACCCACATATTTACGCGTTCATTATATAAGGCCCATATTCGTTTGTACAGCAGCCCGCTACTGTTTTCAATTTAGGCTTCTACTATTTGGGGAACTCGAACTTCTTATAATCTCGGGTGTATCCAGTGTTGCCAGATTCTAGGGAATTTCATGAGATCTCAGAATATTTAAATACTGCTACGAAAAATGAATTAAACGTAAAATCTCAGAAGTTTTGCAAATTTCATGGAATTCTAATGAAAATTAGTCAACTTTTACAATGAAAGTTCAACTATCGAATGTAGTTCCTCTTTAAACATTTTTCGAACGTAACCATACATTTGCGTTAGCTGTGTGCAGTTAGTTTAATGTCGAGAATGTGACAAGAGATACTATTTACCAAAATATTGTTATAAACGGTGCAGTTGAATATATCTTAATTAATGCATATTTTCTTACTATTAAAACTGAAAAATAAATATGTATATATTGATACTTAGTGATTTAATAGATGGCAGCACATAATGCAATAATGCAGCCAACATTTTCATAGTCATCGCGTTGGGTCCTACTGCCCCCTGGTAGATGATATTTTAAAGCAAACCTCTAAGTATTTTATTGCTGTTTGCCATTTTATATATTATTTTCTTATCCATATAAAATGTTTTAAATTCAAATCATGAATTTTAACAAATTTCGTTCCAATAAAAATTTCAGGAAATTACTCATTAATATCGTGATGTTTTTTTGACAACATTACAAATTCAAATTAGTGACGTGTCAACACTGAATGCAGCTGCATTACTAACTTACGTAGCATTTTCTGGAAATGTGTACAGTAAAAGCAGTAATTGGAGATATTGGAACAAGAGGATCTTTGCGTATAAATTTATAAAACAAATACGGCCACCTTAGTTTTAGCTATGAGATGGTATGAACCGATTACAGAGGGTTTATTACGTGGACGATGTTTCAAAATAAATAAGCTAAGAATTAATAAATACTATCTAAAGCTAACCCAAATATTGGGACTACTACCAGTTTGCATTTAAAAATAATTAACTGTACATGAAGGCTACGCCTTAAAGTTAGTTTTGGGTAACTTTGCAAAAAATAAGAACGACACGAGCCACTTGGGTTGCATAATTTTAGCTGCAGCCAAGTTGAGACAGGCAGAAGAGATCCGGATTTAAAATGTAGAAATACAAAAATCGCGATATTATTAAAAAAATAGGAATTTAACCTGCGCAGCGATCTGTTCACTACCTATTTCATTAGCTTATTTATTAATTTTAAAAATAGCGTGGGGCGTAGCCCACGGGTTCAGCTAGTAAAACATTAATGCCCGCCTATGTATTTATTTCTTCAACTTGGATTGAAAATTGATTTTTTCAATCAAAACTTATAATTCCTAAAATCGCTTGCTTCCGCCGATTTCTCGTTGATTAGCAATCAATCTTCCATTGTAATCAATGATTACAATGGATGAGTTCCCCTGAATAGCAACCTGAATGCAGTTGATTACGTCACCCTAATTTGAATCGTAATTTTTCTCTTTTCGTGGTTAATTTGCAATTTAAATTTCAATTGCTAACATTATTCTGACTCATTTACTCATTTTTGTATTAAATTAACAGGTTTCAATTTCAAATCAACTCTGTGAAAAATTTTATAGTAAAATGCAATAGAAAATTGTTGTTATGTAATGTTATATAATATTTAAAAAAGAATCCATTCCGATTGAATTAAAAAAAAATATATTATTCGACTACAGGAAATGTTAAGCAAATGTCAGTAGATACTGATTGTTCTATTAATAAACAATGTTTATCTTTTAGTTTACTTAAGAATTACTTAATTTATTTTGCAACGGCGAGCGAACTGTCAACAAATTTTGTAAATTATTGTTACCAATTGATAGCGATTTAAAAGTCGTTAAGTAATTGTGTATTTTTTTTAATGAATCATGAAGCCGTGCGTGAGCACGACCCCATGATTCCCTTCCCACCCCTTTACCCGGGCTCAGCACACTAAGTGCTCTTCGCCGGTCTAACATGCCCCACCCCTGAAAGACATGCAACCCAACATACACACCTACATACACCATCCATGGACCCGTCGGATTTAACTTAAAAATGCTTGATAATTTTACAACGTTTTTAAAATTATGCAAAGTTTTGAAATTTTCGTAGTTTTATTTTAAATTTTTTTATAATTTTGATTAAAATATTATTTTAGGATTTAAAATAATACTTGAATACGTGCGTTGGGGGGGAGGTTGTTAAAATCCCGTGTGTAAATTAGGAGACATTAGGATAAGGTATTTATTTTTTTGTGTACTAATAATTATTTGAGCGGATGGCATCCCCTCAAACTTGCTAGCTGACAAGTGTTATTTTCTGATCACGAAAAATACTTCGTAGACCATCAATTTTAAAAATAGCCATTCGTATTTTAAAAGGTTGCGATTTCAGACACAAAACAGCTATTAATAAAAAATAAACGATAATCTATTATAATTTTATTTAACATTATCCTGCGGGGGGTGGTGTTCAGGTCGAAGAATCTTCCCATTGTTAAAAGATGACCAATTCAATTTTTAACGCTTGAAAAGGTCACGGTCCCAATAACATTTAGTTGTCGTTATTGTAGTAATTTCTTTATTACCAAACCCTTTACGTAACAATAATGACAATAGATTGAAGTTCGTGTAATTCATTTAAAATCTCGGCTGTAATCTTCCTTTATGGGGCGCCTTGGAGAGCGTGGAATGGAGGATGCTCACGATTCGTGATCTCGAGTCACGTTTATAGATCGATCCTTCCACGGACGTGATTTACTTGCTCTGGGCTTCATCGACCGTATGATCTTTGGCGAATTGATGATTGAGATGAATAATTCGTGCTCTTCATTGCGGCGGACGTAGCTAATTTCATATTAGAATCTAATGGGCAATCAATTTGAAAAATTATTATAGGCTGCAATAAATTGCAGATGAAATTAAAAGTCGGGGATTAATGAACTTTCGGCTTACCAGCTCATTACGCCTAGGAGGTATAATAATTTTGAATTTCGATTTTTACTGCACGATTTTGCTCCATGTTGTAGTGACCGTTAGTGCTCATTAGCATATGAATTCCTAAAATGTTGTCAAATGAACAAATTGTTATGAGCATTTTTAGAAAAGGGTAAGCTTCATCATAATATAGGAAAAGGCTTGTTGTATTCAAATATGTTAACATCCTGTGACAAAGCTGTACTGAAATTTCCGGTTTGACTATGGACAGCAGGTGTCACGAGGAAGGCGAAGGGAGATGTTTCCTTGTTACAAAAATATAATACCGCAATTTGCTTTTAAATACAGGTATCCATACAAATAAATAAATAAAATAAACTAGCAGAACCAGTGGGTTATGCCCCTGATGTTTTTTTTGTTATTTCGATGCACGGCGCCTGTGTCGGTCTCAATAACAATTGCTCTCATAACTAAATTTTGTGAAAAAATTGCAGAGAAACCTAGAAAAACAGGCTATAAAAAATTGGAGGGAACCGAAAGCTACTACTTGATATCAGTGAGCTTCAAGGCCTAATCACGCTACGTGATTTTAACGTAAATATCAAAGCTCTTAAACATAATAAACATCTAAGCTGTCTGGAGATGTGTAAGGCATGATAATGAATGCGTCGTCAGTAAAAGTGTTGTTCCTACAGATGCATCTAGCTGGAATTTATAGTAAATAGTTTTGTAGTAAACACTTTTTAACAGTAAGCAAAACCTAATCCAGATCCCAGTTTGTAGTCAATGAATGGTGGAATTTTTTTGCTATGTATTTGTTTGTCACCGCGATAAATACAAATTTCCCAACCGCTAGAATCATAAATAATCAAAATTTACCAACAGAAGTGACAGCAATGTAAACGTTTATTGAAAACAATCAATAAACTGAGCCAGCGGGTGTGTTGTAGTGATAACTTTTTCCGAAATGCAAGATTTAGTCGTGTTGTTATGGTGAGACAATAACGGATTTATTATAGATCGTTTCTTTATCTATTAAAGTATTTTATTGATACATAAATCTTCTCTTGTCTGTTCTTTCTCGCCGCCCCTATTTTGCCTCTACTCTCTTGTCTCTCCTCCTGTCTCTCCTCTCCTACCTCTATTCTCCCATTTCTCGTATCTTGGCTCTCTTGTCTTGAGTCTCCTTTCTTGATTCTCCTCGCATGTCTTTTCTTTTCTATCTCTTTTCTATTGGCTCTATTTTATTGCTTCTCCTCTGTCGTCTATGCTCATTTGCGTTTCTTCTCTTGCCTATCGTATTTGGGTTACTCCTCTGACCGGTCTCCCTCCCCTCTTGTCTTTTTTCTCTTGTCTTTCCTCTCTTGTTTCACCTCTCTTGTCTCTCTTTGCTTGTTGGCTCTCCTCTCCTATCTCTAATCTCGTGGTTTTCTTTTTCTGTCTCTCCTCTCCTGTTTTCCGCTCCTGGCTCTCCTCACCTGTTTTTCCTCTCCCGTCTTGGGTCTTTTTCATTGTCTTTCTCTTCTTGCCTCTCTTCTCTCGTCGCCCTTTGTTGTTTCTCCGCTTTAGCTTCGAAGTCTCTTGCTTCCCGTTTCTTCTCCCTTCTCTGACCACTCTTTTCTTACCTCTATTCTCTCTCCTGTCTCTCTTAGCTTACTTCCCATCTCTTACTTATCATCGTTTGACTTCACTCACTTGACTGTGCTGCCTTCTATTTCCTGTCATTTCTTGCCCCTCTTCTCTTGTTTATTTTCGCTTGTCTCTGCTCTTATGCTTTTTTTCCTTGCCTTTCATTAGCTTATCTGCTCTTGCCTATCGCTCGTGTCTGCTCTCTTACCTCTACCATCTTTTCTTGTCTCTTCTCCTGCCTCTTTTATCTTGTCGCTACTCTCTGTTTCTGCTCTTGTGCTTTTCTTCTTTTGCCTCTTTTCTGTTGTTTCTCCTCTTGTGCCTCTCTTCTCTCGTCTTTGCTCTTTTGCTTTTTTTCCTCTTGCTTCTCCTCTCTTGCTCTCTTGCTTTCCAGCTTTATCTTTCTTTTTCCCTTTGTTCTCATCCTCTCTGTTCTACCATCTCTCACTCGTATAGTTAATTTTTGAGGGTGTAATTTTATCCTTCGTTTGTGTAGGTGTCGCCAAGGTTTTGCTAAGAGATTTTCTATTTAAATAAAAAAAAGTTGAGTTGTAATTCAGAACATAACTATCTTCTCCTTGGACTTAAATTTCAACTAAAACCACTCATAATGCACGTTTTAATTTGCATGCGCTCTTCCAAACCCGTTTACCTCTGAATATTCCTTATATCCTTTCAAATTTATCCGTGTACATGAACAGGAAAAAACACTAGGAAAAAATAATTTCCAATTATACACAAGACTGAAAGGTTAACTGCTTGTCAGGATTCCCGTTGATAATTATTACCTTAGCTATTTACAAACGGAGAAGATGCGCCGTTCACTATCCATAATGCATACATGTATGCATAATTACGTGATGCTTACGAGTATACGTGTTGCTTAGGATTTTAACGCTGATGGTCACGACGATTCGAAGGATCATCGGTTTTCGAGACGTTCTCACGATTCCGGCTTGGAGAAGAGAAATCAGCGAATCATTAATATTCTAAGTATGAGGAATCTTGGCTAATAGCATAGCTGCGGCTCTAGATATTATGTGGAATTCTGGAACGGCGGTTTTGTTCGAAATGCTTGGGAATTAAGATTTTTACTGCTTCTCTATTGCTGCTCGAAAATAAAAGTGGTTTTATAGGAGTTTTAACATCCGTTCACAAATAAATTACCCAAAAGTGTTTGCAGTTATGTCAGAAATGGACGAATTTAGTAATCAAATAGCAAAAAAAATGTAAATAAACCGTTTTGAAACTCGAACAAACTGTTACATAGTTCTTTTTTGCAGAAACACTCGGCATATGAAGCTGTTTTTACGATATAGCATTTTAAATAGGTACTGATAAACACAAACATAAATTTTATTACTTTCCTGATTTTACGCAATTAATATAAGTAACATGATTTTTAGTTTAAAAGGGAATGTTGTTTATGGGCGGCTCTAAAATCGTGCGAAATTACATTGCTGACAAGTTTTAGTTTATTCTTAGCTCTTTATAAATAAAATATGTACGTTGGCGTTGTGGACATCAGTCACTGTAATAGGTATGTTGCCATTAAGTTTTAGATTATGAAGTTAGAATTCTTTTGTTTAAATAATGATAGTTGATTTGTTTTACCATCCGTGATATACGGTAACAAAAGGCATCAAATATTGGTTCCAAAACCATCACAAATTGCCTATAAATTAGTCTAAAATATTCTATTTTTTTTTCATAGTTTGCTTGTATTTGTATGTTGTACAAATTTCACAAAAAAACGCGAATCTTGTAAAATTGCATAGAATTAAAACCAAAAAATACGGAATTTTAAAATTTTTTTAAGGCAAAATACGACATTTTTTAACACTGTATACGTTTCGTCTAAAACTTGACTATCTTCGCGTAACTGTACCTTAAATTCGATATTTTTGTTGAAAGGGCATTGCACGAGCGACTTTAGAAATTATTACAATTACATATTTTTAAACGCTGTTTTGTATCAACGTTTACGCGACAACAGTAATTATAGCAATGCGTTTCTCGCCTGCATAAGTCAAGCCGGAGGGCGGAGGGAGAAACGCTTCCACATAGGACATAGCTACGTTTATAGCGGAAGCGCACCTGCATCTTGTTCTGTAGTTAGTTTCGAAGTCATTTACCGAAAGAAATCACTTGTTGGCTTTTAATAAAATGATTGCTTGTGATTAAAGTAAGCCAGCGACCAAAGAAACATTCGTCAGCCAAAAATGATGTGGTAGTGGCCGCCATTTTAAAGCTAGAGGGGACGAAAGCGTTGAATTTTCCGTAGTGTTCTATCAGATTCGGCTTATAAATTACCAAATTTCTATTTTTGAAAAAAGTGCTATTGTCTCGGATTTTTTTAAAGCTTATCTGAATGAATTTTTGATATTCTGAAGCTCATCGAAATCGGGCTATACGTTTAGGAGGTATGAGGTTCATATACTTACACAAATAGCAACCTCCACATCTGACTCACTGGCGATTCAAAGCTTATATTTCGGCCAAAAACTCGAAATCGAAAGTTTTCATGAACTCAATACTTCTCTACACTAAAAGTACAAAAAAGTAAAAAATTGTATTTAAACGTTCAATAGGGTAGTGAGTTTGCTCAATGGATGAATACCGAATAGTCTGCCAACTGTTCGGCGAATATTCTGCCAACTATTCGGTGAATATTTTGCCAACTATTCGGTGAATATTCTGCCAACTATTCGGTGAATATTCTGCCAATTATTTGGCTAATATTCTGCCAACTGTTCGGCTAATATTCTGCCAACTATTTGGCGAATATTCTGCCAACTATTCGGCGAATATTCTGCCAACTATTCGGCGAATATTCTAACAAGTATTTGGCGAATATTCTGCCAAGTATTTGGCGAATATTCTGCCCACTATTCGGCTAATATTCTGACAAGTATTTGGCGAATATTCTGCCAACCGTTCGGCGAATATTCTGCCAACTGTTTGGGAAATATTCGGCCAAATATACCGAATGTATCTGCCAACGATTCGGCTAAGTACTGAATATTATCTAACTCGAGCCAATTATTCGCCAAGTGCCAAATAATTACTGGTAATCAAAGCGTGTTGCATCATATAAGTTGACGGACGACGTTGCCGTTTGGCTTTTAATGTATTTTTAGTATACCATCAATTTTTTCATTTACAAAATGCCGAATATTCGGGTGTACTCGAAAAAATATTCGTTTTAACTGAGTATTCGATCCACCGAATTTTCGGTGCATTCCTATTTAAAATTTCATGTTGGCTTAGCTATTTTTAAAATATAAGAAATATTTCAGTGTAGAGGTGCAAAAAATAAGAGCTTTATAAATAAATTAATAACATCAGAATATTTTAAAAATCAAATCCTAATTTTAAATTATTTTTAAAATGACAGAACAACTTTACCACAATTTCTTTCAGCTCTTTTTCGCTTTACTTTAATTAAACCATTACCAATCTCGGACCACTAATGATCTGCAATTTAATTTTACCCAAAAACCACGCTTTTTCTCATCCTGGACTTAATGTATAATTAAATTTACAGTCGACTAATTTCCCCTGATATAATTTACGAACAAAAACCATTATTAATCTGCCAGTAAAAAGTGGCTGTAAAACGACCCGAAACAGCAGAAGGTAAATGTCGTCTTCAGTAATTTAAAACCGATCCACGTGTTGTAATTTTTAATCCAAACCCTACGTTTCCAGCCTGACGCGAAACTCAATCCTTTTCAAAGGATCTTCTTTGTGAATAATTCTGGCTTGAACTTAACCTTAAAAAATTCAAGTTGATTACATAAATTTATAAGCTTTCTATATTTTTTGTTTTTCCTCCCACGCAGCGGCTTCATTTTAATTCAGAATCCTGTTGTTTTAAAATCGGTCGTGTTCAAATAAATTGGTCACCAGCAGAGTTTAAAGAACCGTTATTAAAGCCTTACAGAGTCAATAAAAATTGTACGAAAAATAAGGATCGCTTGTTTAAACAATTACCTTTAAGGAAATACACGCCTTCGCGGTATTTCTTTAACATAACATGACACAACTTATAACAAATAGCTCCAAATGGTCGTGAACCAAAATTAAACGAGCTCTTCCTGCTCGCTTTTAAATTATTCTTTCTAATTATGTCCAGGCCTGACAATGATAACTTAATAATCATGTTGCGTTCGTTGTATTTTATCATTTTTATTGTGGGACTTTTTTTAGTTATTAATTAATAGGTGTTAGGGATATGTTACTTCCTCTTCGGTTTTGCGTTTATAGTTTTATAGTACAGAGATATAGCTTGTCATCTGTAAAAGCGAGGATTGAAGCTTGATTTACCATAAACAATACTGTACGTACTTTCACATTATTGGATGCTGCTCCTTCTTCATGATCTCTCTTTACAAGGCAATCTTCATTTTATGAACAGTTCCTGGTATTTAATACCACAGATGTTTAAATTGTAGATTGCTGTAAAATCTAAAAAAAAACTAATTTTAAAGTTTTTTTTTATAAGTGTGAAAATCTTAATGTGTTTGAAAAAAGTTATTGTTGAAATCATTAAAATTTCAATTACGGTTTTCACGCGCCTCTGGCAATGGCCTATATCAAAAAGGGAATTTTGGACAAATATTGTAAAATTTAAAATTTACCGTCGGTTAATATAATTTTACCTAAGTACAAGGTTTATAAAAATTAATTTTTTTTAAACATGGACGAATCTTTATTGTAACGTTAAGGGGGGAGGTGTTTTACCATATGAAAAACGGAACGAATAAGATTGTTCGTAGTTTAGGATCAAACAGCGTTTTTGATACATGGTTGTAAGATTGATTTGAAAGGTTTGTTGTAACCTAAACCTAAGCTATAAATTGTTGTTAGAAAAATTATTAAGATATTAAATCTATGGGAGTAGTCGGATTCTATTTTGAATAAAATCTAACCAAGCTGTTGAACAAATTCTGTATTTTATTTAACATAGAACGACAGAAACTGACTATTTTTTAGAAATACAAATGTCAATATTTAAATATTTTGAATATTTTACTTACTTCTGCCCTTTAATTCTTGTTCTAGTCGATAATGTGTTACTCGTCAGTATTCTGGTAGAATCTCCCAATTAAGTTGTTTAATGGAGGGGAGGGGGATAATGGCTACAGCGCTAGATGGCTGCACAAAATCCCCGGTTCGATTCCGGGCAAACAGCTCATCTCTCGCAAGGCTAGGGGCAACCAGGAAGAGCGAGGCATACTGCCCTTTTTCTGAAGCAGAAGTATAATTATACTTCCTGTGGTTCGGAGCCCGTAGTAAATCGTAGGTTCCCTGTGCATGTGTGTCAACATTTTTAACACAAAAATTAATTAAATTTACAAACAGTAAAAAAAAACAAAGAGAGTTATGCAAAATTATCGAAATTTATAGCACAAAAATATTTTGAGAGTTTAAAAAAACTTTAAAAATTGTTATTATTGTACTTGACACAACAATTTTAGATTTATTTTAACATTTCACCTAAATTGTCACGAGTAATATATGTATGTGCTTAAGGTGGGAGTTGCTATTTGAAAAGTATGTGTCTTATTTACCACAAATCTGGAAAAATTGCATAATATTTTGGTAATTCAAATTTATTTTGTCAATTTTTGAAATCACGTTTACGTTTTACGTAAGTTTAGAGTAAAAAATATTTTAGTTATTTCTGCCTTTAAATTCTTGTTGAAGTCAGTATTATCGCTGAATGTCCCAATTAAGTAGTTTATGGAAGGGAGTGAGAGCGAGCGTGGCGGTTAAAGCGCTAAGCTGCTAACCAAATTTTCCCGGTTCGATTCCGGGTGACGACTCACTTACTTCTTCTGCTCGCTTCTCCCTTGCAAGGCAACGGCCACAACACCTAGTAATGCTTTATCTGCAGCAGAAGTATAACTATGCTTGCTGTGGTTCGGAGGTCACGTTAAACTGTACGTCCCCTGTGCACGTGTTGCACTTAACACGCACAGGAACGATAATAGCCAAAAGGCCTGGTGAATAAAAATGAATTAATTAGACAGTCAATAAACTCAGTCTAAAAATTTCACAAAAGGAAGCAGTTCTAAACGCATGCGCACTGAAACTGCAACCTTTAATTAAATAATGGTAGGGAGCAGGTCTGGTGCAACATTTTAGAAATTGCCTGCACCAAACAAACATTTTCGTGAAATATGTGTGTATAGGTGTATAGGTGCCGTGTCTAAGGTACCTACTCAGGTGAGCGGTTAAAGAGAAACAGGTGAAAGGTTAAAAAGAGCCGAGTAAAATCGACTAAAACGGTTGCAAAGAAGCTGGCGGTTCTATATGATACTATGAATTCATTATCAAGATGGTATCCAGTAAAGTAGGTACCTGAGACACGGCACTGGAATCCTTCAGACTGCTGTGTCTCAGGTATCTACTTTACTGGATACCATACTGATAATGATGTTTCTCGTGTTTTACTTTTGTTATTTATGGTATTGTATAATTATCTAGTAACACCTAATGTTAGTATTATGCTACTCGGTTTTAGTCGATTTCTGTTGTTTTCTGTAACTGCACACTTGTTTTGTGTATCCGTTTACCTATTTTCTGCAACCGCTCACGTGAGTAGGTACTTGAGACACGGTAGGTACTAGAATTTCCGTATACACCCTACTAATATAGAAAAATTTAAAAATTTCTTAATTATTGCACTTAATTTTAAGTGTTGTCTTTTATTCCATTGAAATTTCGAAGAGTAATAAATTTAAGGTTGGAGATGTAAGGAACAAAGTTTAAATTTAAACCAAAAGATTGAACTTAAACTTTGGAATAAATAAGAGGCAAAGGATCTGTTTTTTTTTCTCATTTAATCTAAGCGAACAGTTATTTAACGTCCTTCTCAGATACAGGTTCTCTACAATTTTATACGTCAATATTATCAATCATTGCAAGCAAAGTTCCTCGCATTGTAACCCACTTTCGATCCACTGCGAGTCGATGGACTGGCTGTGAAACTCATCCGTGATTGAATCTTCAAGCAATTAAAATTTTTTGTTATGTAAAACTTACGCGCAGATGCGTCTTTAATTACAAGCCAGGTTATTAGCAACAAACTTAAATCATTTAACTTTTTACCTTCTCCGTTATTGGTAAATAAAAACGCGCAGAGAGATTCACTAAAACTAATTTGACCTAAATCCTAATTTATTTGACTTTTATGTTGCTTAATAAAAAGTGAAACTGCGTCTTAAAGGAAATAATTGGATTAAGTTAAATGTAAGACAGGCAAATGTCGATGAAGATGGTATCAGGTTGACGTTCGGAATATTTTCTGCTACTTTCTGTTTTTTTTTAATTTTAAAGCAAGCATAATGCGACCTCCTTAGAAGGATTTTCAGGCACGATTTGACGACTCAAGAAACAAGTTTGTGTTTATTATACGAGTACGTGAATAATTGCTTGCAATGCAAGGTAATTAAACCCACAATAATTGAGCTAGTTCTAGTTAAACTGTTGACGTAAATTCAATTAACATAATTTAATCAACATTATCTTGTTAGTTGCCGTTGATTCTTGTTGACCCATGAGGAAATTTGAATTTTAAACGCTTTAAAATGTTAATAATGTTAATCTTCTAAATCTTGATTGAGCCAAAAATCACACTTCAGCAACATAATGTGGGAAACAGTTTTATAATGTGACAATTAATTGGAGAAAAACCTGCAAATATCAATGTGAACGTCCACTGGAGAAAAACGTTTTTAATTTTTTCCCAGCTTAAATTCAAAATACCACCACAATAGTTATTTTAATAGAAATCTCGTACAATTGTCGTCCTTGTTGATGATACGGGACACTGAGCCGTTTCAAAACAGGACACCTTACACCTGAAACATTTTTTATTTGTTATGGGCGTGAGAGAAAAAAACATTTAATATTTTGGGTCCGGAAGCGTTTTGTCAAGCTGCTACCACCACTCTGTTATTACGGTAGCATTTATGATTGTTCACTTAGAAAAATATAGCTGCTACCTGTACTTTTGTGGCCTGTGCATGAGTAGAGACATGAAATAGTACCCTGTAATTTTTTCGAAATAGCATAAAAGGTTTTTAATTTGAATCTTGCGAAGGGGTAAATTAAACAATTTGCTTACGTGTGGTTAAAAACTATGTTTAAGGTAATAATATAATTGACAGGTATTACGTATGATTTCTGCTCTCGTGCATGGTTTTTTTTAACAAATCGAATATACGGGATGTCCCATAAGTAATTTCCAATCTAAAGAAAGATGTAGTTATTTGCTGTATATAAAATGGTTATCATATACAGAGTGTTTCATAGTTCATCAATTTACAATCAAATATACTATTTGTCTCAAAAATATAGTTCTTTATTATAATTTTAATTTCCACCACTTTATTATAATGTACAACATCAATCAGGGCTCCATTTGTGTTAAATTCATAAATGAATTATTATCAAGCAACTATAATTATCCAAGAACTTTATCTCCACTGAGTAATTATACTTATATAATGAACCTTTTGTCTGCTAAATGTCAGTGACTGACGGGTCCTAAGAGGAAAGATAGAAACCACGCTGTTGTGCCTCTCTTGTGCGTCAGTTTTATCTCGAAAGGAAATTAGGCAATTATATTTTGGAAATCGACCGTTATGAGGAGCATCAAACGGGCTTTGGTCTTATCTACATGTGAACTAAGCTCTATATATGAATATGAATAATTGTTTTTTGTATTCCTGTAACTAGAACCTTGATAATGGTTCTAAAAGCTCTTTCAAAATTAATTTCAGGAAGGAAAACAATAACATAAATAATTAAATTCTGAGAAAGTGTGAATAATATATTAGCACGTCTTGCAAACATTATTTTTTAAAGCTGCTCTATAATTATTTATACTCGAACCCCTGAAATTTACATTTAGACAGATGTTACTAATGAAGTTTTAATTGCACTTTAGGGATAGATTTTTGAAATTAAAAAATCTCAAATTTAAAATTTCCCGCGCTTTCTAAGCTTAGAATGAACTCTTTAATACATCTCATTTTTAAGCCTTAACATCATCTCCCACCAACCCTACAACCAGAACTATTTTGCATACAAATACACCTAAATACCTTAATCGCTCATTTAAATTAAATAACAACAGGGGGTTTCCCCTATTTTCGATTCGCATAAATGACATCAAAGATGTTCCCCCATCAATTTTTTGTTAGTTAATCTGTCCTTAAACGTTCCTTTTGTGTGCTGGTACTCAGCGAGGGTCGTTATGGGTGCCAAAAGCCTTTGATATTCAAATATCGGACATTTTCAAAGTTGAACCGGCAGACAGCTATGCAGATCTATACGAACGTAATTGAAAGATATGAAATGGGGGACCTTAATTAAATTCCTTAGCGTTCGCCTTTTTTCTGTGCAGTATGCAACCCCAGTCTTAAAATTTAAATATTGTTCCTGAGGTTTTGGGCGAGAGAAATTGAATTGTAGAACTATGTTTAGGCTTGCCTATGAACAACTTTCACTCGAGAAGATTACTAAGATGATTTTAATAATTTGAGGTCGTGAAATGTTACTCCATTGAATGGCTGTAGGTTAAATTATATAAAGTTACTCGTAATTTATTTAAATGTTTAGGTAATATTTTTTATCAGGTGTGATGGTATTAGATTTTTCCCATCAGGTTTGGTTAGTGATCATTAAAAATAGATTTCGTTTTATTTTTGTTTATGTGGAAATGAGTTCATTACCGGTCTTCGAATTTGATTCGGTTCTGGTTGGGCTATTAGGAACAGTATTTGATTCTCATGTTCTCTTTTCCTAAATAAGTAGTGATATTTCAAAGGTTTACTATTTGTTCCAAATTTATGACTTACGAAACAATTCAAAGCACGACTTTACCAGTTTTAATTAAAGGTATCTTAAAATTAAATCTTACTGTATATTTAAAACAAACCCTAACACAATACCAGTAATTATCTTTTATACAATACACATGTTGTAGTTTTAAATTCCAATACCACATTATTGTTCATGATAACCAATCCATGATTAAAGTACATAAATCATTATTGCGCTGCTTATACATAACACCATGTGTAAATCGAAACCTAAAATAAAAGATAATTACTGGTATAGTTTATTTGATTTGTTAATAATAAATAATCATTACTGTTAAACAACAAATTATATTATGACGCAATTGTATAGGCAATAACGTGGCAATGCGATGATATCATTAAAAAAAACTACTCATACTTGGCAGAATAACTTTCATTTTTTAGCGAATTGTAAGCTTGACAGGTACGCCTTCAGGGTTTAACAATTACGTTGCTTCGTGTTTCATTAACATTCTACATGCTATACGTCAGTAAAATACAATATGTATCACGTTTCAACTCTTATCTTCCTTCTTTTCCTTGGTTAGCAATCAGTAGCAAATCCTAAAGTGTTTCATTTTTAATTTCAGGCAACGTTAACAGCTACATCCCAATACCTTTTTTCTGCTTTGGATGGTCGTGCTTTCCTACAATCAGCAACCGTTGTACTTCCAGCATCATGGCCCAATTCATGTGCTCCCAAACCTGTCATCTCAGGTTCTGGAGACACTCAAGATATCACCATCTTACCACAAGGCCCTGCAAGGGGTCGAATTTGGACCCAGCAGTCTGCTGGATGTGGACAATCTGGAGACCAAATTTACTTGGGCTTTGAAAGTCTATTGGGCAGGGATGATACTTTAGGTAGGTGAAAGATTTTTTAAATATTTGGCAGTTGAGACATTATCACGACTGTGATTTACTATTGATGTACAGTTCTACCATTTCGTTTCTTATTTCAGCTCGCTCTTTAGTAAAGGAGTTTGCAAAGTACCGGTTTGGTGTCTTTGATGAACAGGGTTATGAAAATGATCAGGTCCATCCCACTTGCTACTACGATGATGAAGCTAAACGTAGCAAAGTGACTGGTTGTTCAGATATGCCAATAAGGGACAATGGGTAAGTGTCCTCAACCTTCGTTTTAACCTTAATGTTTGAGGTGTTTCATGTAACCTTCAATTTTTGATATCTAATTTATCGACTTTTTTTCATCTTTAATGATCTATTTTCTGGTCAAAAATATGCTTATCTTTTTGATTTCTATACCTACTTTGAAAAATGGGCTAACAAAGTGTTTTGTTTGCAGGATTTGTGCAAACCCAAGTGTGGACTACAACATCACGCAAATGGTGGATGAAAAAGCTCGCAGCTCAATCATGTTTGCAGCAGAAGCACCTTCTGTTTCCATGTTTTGCGACGAGGGTACCCATGACCAGTATGCACCCACCAAACACAACTTGATCTGTAACAAACGAAGCACTTTTGATATAATAACCAATCACCCCGACTTTGCCATAAACACTATCTCAGGCAACCAACATACAACCGAAATAAATACAACACCAAGAATACTGTACAAAAAGCAAAATATCACCAGATACATCCTGATTATTGAAAATACTAAAGATATGTTGCAAAGAGAATCTTGGAACTACCTTAGAGCTGCAATACGGAAATGGGCTCTTTTTGATTTGCCCACCAATACTGAAGTTGGTGTTCTTTTGGCACATGAAACTGGGGCAGTGAAACTCCTTAATATTTTGTCTTTAAAAAATTCGAGAGATATGATTTCTTCTAATATACCCTTTGCTTCTGGAGATTCAAGTCAACCTGCTTGCCTTCATTGCGCCCTTAAAGAGGCAATCACGATGTTAGATGATCAGTCAAAATACAGAAGTCCAGCTCGTAATGTTATTATTTTGATAGCTCCTGGGATGAATTTGAATACCCAACTGGAAAATCTCACTAAGGAAGCAAAGAAAGCAAAAATTCGTATTGCCACCGTTAATTATCCAGAGGTGATCAGAACACAACCATTGGACTCTCTTGCATTGCAAACGGATGGTGTTGCTTATACAGTACTTGAGAAAAAATACAATATTGATATGAGTATGTTATCGACGTACTTTCAATTAACCAATGTGTTGTATAATATTGTGGAAAGGTATTACTCTGGAAATCCATCAGATTTGCCTATGGAGGTAATTTTCTCTTTTTTTTTATAAGGTTCAAAAATTGAAGTTTACAGATTGTTGGTTATTACCGGATACCTAATCTAACAACTGTTATTTCCAGATACACAGACGGAAACTTACCGATGATGGACGTACATCAGTCACTGGTAGCTTTGTGTTAGATGAGAATATGGGTGAACCTGCACGTTTCATGCTTTATACACACAACACTGAATCACCTCTGATTCGTGGTCTTTCCCTTGTGAGTCCAAGCCACCAGGAATTCATCATCCGCAGGGATAACATGCTTACTGTAAAAATTATTTCTTTAGCAGCTAATATTACTGAGGTGAGTGTTCGGTAATTTATGTCTTTGTTCATTCTAAAGTGAAATGAATCCACATGTAACCCAATAAATAAAAGCAAAAAAGCTGAAAACTTGTATAAGAAAATGTTTGTTTGATGTAAAATTTATTGCAACATACAAACAGGAGATACTCTTTGGTGTGACTGCAAATTAGCAAAAAAAAGTTTTCTCAAAGGTTTTCCTACTATTTGTGAAACATATGCTATTATGATGTTCTTAATTGCAAATTGTTGCAGCCTGGAACATGGACGTACACAATCGAGCGATATGCAGGCAATCCACAGCCTCACTACATTCAAGTAGTAGCAACTCCACATTCAAGAAGAGTCCCAGTCATTCGAGCTAGATTTTGGACACAAACAAATCAACCTGGGGGTCCTCTAATTTTATTTGCTGAAGTTAAACATGGAAATTGGCCAATACTTGGTGCCAAGGTAGAAGCAACGGTTGCAAGGTCTGAAGTAAATGGGTCGGTTGCATACAGTGATACCTTGGAACTATTGGATACTGGTAGTGGAGATCCAGATATTACCAAGGGTGATGGAATCTACTCCAGATACTTCAGTGCTGCTCCAGGTGGTCCAGGAACTTACACCTTTGAAGTCACAGTTACTGACAATGGAAATACTGCTTATACATGGCAAGGTTCTTCTAACAATTTTGGTAAGTTTCAATTTTTTTTTGTTGTAACCTCACTAAATTTTATTGTTTTAATTGTAGAAGACAAACCATGTTGCGGCAGCATTGTACCGGCATCCAGTGTTCAGCCTCTGTCACCTTTCCAACGGGTTCTTCCACCAGTTACCATTGGAATCTCATCAGATGACATATTAAAGGCAAGTCAAGTGTCAGTGGGTCGTATTGGGGATTTAAAGGTTCAAGTGAAACCAGAAGATATGAAAGCTCTCTTAAGCTGGACATCTCCAGATATGGGAGGTAATCGACCCACGCGATATGAAATTAAATATGCAACGACACTGTCTGACATGGTGGACAATTTTGAAACTGTGGCCAAACCTTGGGAACATACAACTCCACATGTATTAGCTGCTGGATCAGAAACCACCATTACTCTTGATATGACAAAGGAAAAGCAACTTTTAGATAAACCTTTGTACTTTGCTGTTCGTGCTTATCCTCAAATGTACTCAGATGCACAAGCTGCACCTGTTTCAAACTGGGTGAGAGTTTTGGTGCCTTCCCCGCCGCCTCCACCAACAGTTCCACCTACGTTTATTTCAAATGATCAAACTATTTGGCCAAATCAAATACATTCTGTTGGAATTGACCCGGTTGCACCAAGTTTGGCTAGAAACAATTTTGGACTTGAAGTTATCTTACCCATAATAGTTGGAGTTATAATTTTAGCAATTGTTTTGAGTTTGTATTGCTATTTCTGTGTAATCAAACGCCGAAGCCGAAACAGCCACAAGAAACCCATCAAACAGTCTAATGGAGTGAAAAATGATAAAATGAACTCTACAATTACGATTGTACCTAGTTCACCACTGCATGCATCTCAAAATAGTCCACAGCAAAGTTATGTTAATCATTCCGACTTACCAGATCCTCATACCATTGGTGTTCCAATTAACAGTTTTACATTTGATGATGAGCCGAAAAAGCGATATTCATTGGTGCATCAACAGGAACAACAACTAATTGAGGAATTGAAACAACAGCAACTGCAACATCAACAACAACGTGAATTAAACACGCCAAGTAACACCTACACAGGCTTGAGTGTTATCTCTAATAATAGTTTGCAACGAAATGGACATACTTTAAGCCCATACAACTCCTGGAGTGCTTCCCAATTGCTACACGAACATGAAAGACGCCACAGTCCATTGGACAACATGATGCCGGATGAACAAATGTTAGCACAACACCAAGACATGTTAATAAACGGCTCTCAAATTGATCATATGTCTTTAAATGGACAAAATATGGACCACATAAGCATGAATGGGCATCAGATTGCTAACCAAATGCCAGATCATTACAGTCAAGGACATGCCCCTCCGGTGCCTCCACTTCCAGTTTACAGTTCGAATGGGTATCCAGTAAATTATAACATCTATGGTGTTCATCAACCACCCCAAATGGTGGCCTGTCAACAAAATCATCCGATTTATCAATCAATGCAGAGGAATGAGCCTATTGGGCCTTACAGTGCAAGTTTGCAAGGTTCTTTAAGTTCTGTAAATAGTGGTGATAAGAAGAAACGTAATGTGACAATGGTTTAACGGTACGTGTATATCAATCAAGTACACGTGGACTCTTTTGAGACTTACTTGTAACCATGAAAACTTTGAAGTTTATGTGAACGAACTTTCAAATGATTTGTTATAAAAGGACAGTCTTGTTAAGACTTTCGTTGTGTTCGTATCATTTAAAAAGATACTAGTCATTTGAACTTCTGATTCATTAGGTCGTAAGCGTTTAATGAAATTTGAAGTTGTGACAATTTTGTGTAAAGTTTTTTTAATAATGAAGCCAGTACTTGTAGCGTAAATGTTTAGGATAATGTAATTAAACAAATCTTATAAGGCTGATCTCGAGTTTTGTATCTCTTTAAGCACTTTGTGTGAGGGTCCGTGCTATTGTTGTATATAATATGAGATAAAGTGTAGGAGTGTTTTATGAGTTTCTGTTATATCTTTCTTGTAAATATGTTTTATACGTGTATGTATTTGTCAAACTGTAAATAGCATTTCGTATCATCTTTGTACTTGTGATTAGAAAATAAATGTTTTCTTAAATAATGTAGTATTTGATTTTCCCAGTTTGTAGCTTTGTGGATAATGAACATACCACATACCACTTCTGTGATCCTAATAGCAACTGGTGAAAATCTCAGTCTAAAATTTTATTACAATTTACTTATAAAAATAAATATTTGAACCACTCTTTGCATTTCTGTGATCCTGGTCAGAATTCAAATTGTGAAACTCGAAAATTTGTCAAAAATGTAGCTTTGTGGAATACCTTTCCCCACTTCTGTGGTCCTGATACCAACTGGTTAAATTGTGAGCCGAAACGTTAAGAAATTTATTCGGAAAAATAAATTCTTATAATTTCTCTTACCACTTCTGTGATCCTGATAGCAACTGGTGAAAATCTCAATCGACAACTTTATACAATTTACTTATAAAAATAAATATTTAAACCACTCTTTGCAGTTCTGTGATCCTGGTCAGAATTCAAATTGAGAAACTCGGAAATTTGTCAAAAATATAGCTTTGTGGAAGACCTTTCCCCACTTCTGTGATCCTGATACCAACTGGGTAAATTGTGTGCCGAAATGTTAACAAATTTATTCGGAAAAATAAATTCTTATAATGACTCTTACCACTTCTGTGATCCTGATAGCAACTGGGGAAAATCTCAATCGACAACTTTATACAATTTACTTATAAAAATAAATATTTGAACCACTCTTTGCATTTCTGTGATCCTGGTCAGAATTCAAATTGTGAAACTCGAAAATTTGTCAAAAATGTAGCTTTGTGGAATACCTTTCCCCACTTCTGTGGTCCTGATACCAACTGGTTAAATTGTGAGCCGAAACGTTAAGAAATTTATTCGGAAAAATAAATTCTTATAATTTCTCTTACCACTTCTGTGATCCTGATAGCAACTGGTGAAAATCTCAATCGACAACTTTATACAATTTACTTATAAAAATAAATATTTAAACCACTCTTTGCATTTCTGTGATCCTGGTCAGAATTCAAATTGAGAAACTCGGAAATTTGTCAAAAATATAGCTTTGTGGAAGACCTTTCCCCACTTCTGTGATCCTGATACCAACTGGGTAAATTGTGTGCCGAAATGTTAACAAATTTATTCGGAAAAATAAATTCTTATAATGACTCTTACCACTTCTGTGATCCTGATAGCAACTGGGGAAAATCTCAATCGACAACTTTATACAATTTACTTATAAAAATAAATATTTAAACCACTCTTTGCATTTCTGTGATCCTGATCAGAATTCAAATTGCAAAACTCGGAAATTTGTCAAAAATATAGCTTTGTGGAATACCTTTCCCTACTTCTGTGATCCTGATACCAACTAGATAAATTGTGTGCCGAAATGTTAACAAATTTATTCGGAAAAATAAATTCTTATAATTTCTAAAATAAGTCCACCTACGTTTAAAATATTTACTTCTTTGCAGAATGTTCAAAAGGGGATTTTAAATTGCATTTTAATTTGGGAAAATATATCGCATACAGATATCTTTAATCTGTAGGGTTTCAATTTTATCAGGTAACCCCTTGACCCTTCCATGTAGGCAACACACGTTGTAGATCATATGTTGCTTTACTATTAAAATATATGTTTATAAATGAGAACAACAATTTGCTATAGATAAAAAAGCATTCTTGTTTGGTTTTTAATAAAAAAGGACATGCCTACGTATGTTGCCTACTTCAAGGAGTGTAGAGGTTACACGATAAAGTGGGCACTCTGTACAGTATGTTCTGTACTATACAATATAACATATTCAGTCACCATATGTCACCGACAAGAATGTTTTTAATTACTACAAGAAAACTACTTTTCTTTCATTCTTTATTTTATACAACCTTAACGTCTTACTGTCAGTACAAATAAGTTACAGGTTCAATAGTGAATTCAGTATTTTATATTTAGTTATTTACATCGTATGCAAGTTTATTTTGGCACATTTAAACCAATTCAAACAAACATGTTTCGATAACAACAATTATGGCACATTTTATGTTTATATATAATCAGTACAAATTATTTCATTTAAAGCGGTGTTACAGTTCCTTCTAAAAGAAGACACATGTCTACTTTTGGAAGAAAAGTACTAGTCGAGATTCTTCTTCATATAAAAATTGACTAATTAGTAAGTCAGAAAATTATTTAGATATGTCATTTTCATTTCTTACTAGAAATTTTAGTATATCTCTGGATTCTTAACTATTTTTGAAAAAGTGTCTAAAGTCACTTGTTAAAAATTCAGACACATTCCGTTTGTAATTTTTACAACTTTTGAAGTAATTTCTGGAAGGTGTCGAAATTTTGTTCTGGATTATTATTACCTGTGTATTCCTTTTATTATAGAAATGTATCTACTTACTGTTTTTGAGTGTTTAGTTTTGATTATGTTATAGTTATTGAAATGTACTTAACAGATAACAATAAATACAAAACATATCAATGCTTCTACTGTATATAATCAGAGCAACAATTAAATAGATATTAGAACAATTTCAGTATCACTTTATTCATTTGCTTTAATATTAGAATAGATATTTATTTAAATCACTAACAAAGAAACCAGGTTTGAACTTAAATTTTTATGAAACACTATACAGAGTGCCTTAGAAAAGTGTAGTAAAAGGAGGTTTACCTATCAACCACAAACAATTTAAAAAATATTTAATGAACATTTTCTGTATCGCGAAGACATTTTTAAAATCTGCACTTTAGAGAAACGTATTGTATTTGTGCACCCTGTAAATTCATTTTTTCGTACGGCATCTTCAGTAAACTTCTAATTTTGTGTAATAATTACTCTTAATAACATCATCATTACTTTCGAGAAAAAGTTTATGGCTACATTTTGATTCAGTAAAGCCAAAAAACATTCTATTTATTCGATGAAATGTAAGCAGCAGTTGTGTTACTACAGAAAACTTAAAAACAAGTCATACAGTACAACACACAGACAAAATAACTACACATTTTGTTGTTGTATGATCAAAAGTCGATGAATACTGTTTTGGGTAGTTAGTATTTATTTTTACAAATAGGAATAACACCCTGTATATACCATGTGTATCTAAGATCAGAATAAGCTGCAGAGTTGCAATAATGTTTGCAACATCTAAGAACTGTCTCTCTAAGCGAGTGATAATTTGCTGCATCTTTTTTAAGACACCCTGTAAGTTATAATTATTATTATAATAAATACCTTAATAATATTATTTAACAAAATGTAATAGTAACAGTAATAATATATAATTATTATAATAAAGCATGAAGTGGGTCTTTTAATAAAACATTTGTCTAAATTTTTGATTTCTATTACCTAATTATGAACTCATTTTCAAACAGGTGTAGTTCTTCTTAAGGTATCACTACTAAAATCTTTTCTTCCATTTTCATTTCGCGAATTAACCGACACGGTACTTTGAGCACGTATAGGTAACGGTTGGTCCAAATCAAACGTAACAAATTCATGTTCGTGTTGAATACTAGGCGAATAATCTTCATACTGTTCAGGTAAAAAATCGTCACAATTAATATCAGCCGTCGTAGATACGGTGTTGGTGGTAATGTCACGTGGAAAATGTCTAGAAGCATCCCTGTTAAAGCTCTTTAGCTCTTCGAATTGATAACTAATTGTAGGTGGTGGTGGAAAATCATAAAAACTACTAGAAATGTCTTTCAAGGAATTCGACTGCGATCGGTTATGGTGTATACTACACGGAGACTCCTGTACAGGTTCCTTACTAAAGAAATAACGTCTTTGGTGCACTGGCGAAGGAAAATTAACTGGTACGTGTATGGAACTATTTGAGTTTATATACGCTTGTGGGTGTCTTCGACATGGGTAAAACATGTTATGGTCCAATTGTACATAGTTGATGGACGGCGGAGGTGTTCGTATTTTGCCCCTTCGAATGTCTTCTAGGTGTTTTATTCGCCATTCGTGCTGCATCCTATAAATGAAGAGGAACACTGCGCTGATTCCAGCCAACTGGGTGCTGATGAACCCACTAACGTACAGCAGGAATGAAAATCCATATTGGTATGTGAATGAAGGTGGCTGTAGTTGTGAGCGAGGTCGTAGTTTACTTCCAACTTCTGCTTTGAAGACGGAAATGTACACGATCAGTCCAAGAAGCATAATAAGGCCTGTAAAAGAAAGCTATTAGTAACTACATAATTGGTTTGTAGTTCACAGGAAGGAAACTAGAGGGGGTATAGGAAAGAGGAAAGAAATAGAAAGCAAAGAGGAGTAGAAAAAAAAATAAACATGCTTACTTAAATCTTTTTCCACAATAGTTAAAGCCTACATTTATTTAACTTAAATGTAAACTGTTTAACAATAGCAAAACAGAGTTCACAGTAATTGGATTTTGCTATACTACCTGAAACAATAAACGCTACTCCAGAGATAAAAGTGCACAGTCTTCGGTGTTTCGCACATTGTCCAAGAATACAACAGCAGTAGCTTCCAAAAAGGAGAAGAGACGCCGACACAAAGAAGAAGATCGATTTTGTAACAGCATCTAGAAAAATACATATTTATGTTTAGGAATTTATAGATTGTATGATTGAAAAAAAGTAAATAGAAACTATTTGTAAAACTTTTCACCAAAGTGGCAGCGATTTGTATTGTGTGTTGCCTATACGTACAGGATAAGAAGTTACCAAAAGGTACAGGTTTTAAATTTTATTTCTGTTTTCCTTATCATTAGGCATTAGTTGTTTGAATACGTTTGTGTGAGAAATTTTATATTTAATATTAAAAAATACTGGACGCATATAGTAACAAAGTGTATTCGTATTTACTTAACCAGTAAATTAAAATATATATTTAATAAATTTAAGTTAAGTTCTGCATTGACAGACTGACAAAGGATGCGGCTATGGGTGCCCATGGTCTTTTCTCCTAGGGCTGAAGGGATGTCAAAGTGGTTAGTTTAGTTTTAGGTTTCGAGGCTGCAGATCCCCCCCCCCCTCCCGCGGAAAATATTTACAGTCAAAGTCAAGTCGATGTTCAATTTTATAATAAAAACAAGTTGCTTGAATTAAATGCCATTGGCCGGTTTCTCGCCCATCAGGAACTAGAGCCGCAGTTATCTCTATCAGGCGCCCCCGGGTCAAACAATATTTTGGGCCCATTCATCTTTGGTATAAAACTGCGATTTCGTTATCTGACAGAAAGAACAAGGAAAGCGTCAAACCTCCGACTAAGAATATTTTTAGCGTGATATGTGAGTCTCCCATATAGAGCAAAAGAGATGGGCGTACAAAAGGCAGTACTTCAGAAAGTGTTGTTTTGTTTTGCTACACCAGCAATCTCGGGGGCGATCGGCTTCGCTAGTCAAAACGTTCACGCCGCGGGTATCCGCCATTAACCAGAGGCGTAGACGTGAGAGGGTACGCAACGTATTTCTTAACAGCACTTATCACACCTACAATCAACAAAAACGATCCCCAGGAAATCTGGGGCCCTTGACTTAACGTGTCTTAGTCCATTAGTTGACCCGGCCCTGCGCGTTTCGCCCCTTTTACACTAAATCAATACAAACACAAACATTTTTCAGTAATTCCAGTAAGTTGTTGGGGCTTTACCCGCGTACGTGTGCCGCGGTTCTTGAGTCATACCATACTATAAATTTTAAATACACAGGGTGCCCATTTTATAGTTTAACTCCTTGACTCTCCAGAGTTCAGTCAGTAACACATGAAGCACGTCACAGTTTGCTTTACTATTAAAATATAATTAATATAAAAAAAGATGTACAGTAAACTATACCCACAGATAACTATTGTTCTAATTTATAAATTTATATTTCAATAGTAAAGCAACCTATATGACATGCAACGTGTGTTGCCTACTCTGAAGAGTCAAGGGGTTGCACGATAAAATGGGCACCCTGTATAAAGCACAATTTTATTAAATCAACATTATTTCTAACAATTAGACCTTTCTCTTTTCTTCGACCGTTTTGTACTCGTGGTTGAGTATAGGCCTCTCTCTCTCTCAGCTCTTTTTGAGCCCTGTTGTATTAGTTTAATCAGCCGGTGTTCTTTACATCGTTTCTCCATCTCTGTTACGGTTTTCCTCTGCCACGTTTCTTTTCCAAAGGCCTCTATTTGGATACTTTTCCACTCCATTTGTCTATAGATCTGGCGACATATTCTTGATCTTTTCTCTTATTCAAAGGTTAGTCAACGATCTTTTACCGAGATTCCTGACTACTACTGTAGAAAGTAGTGTTATCTCTTTTTAATTATTAATTCTTAGCATATTTATTTCGTCCGCCGCATGATCGTTGGGCCAGGTTTGTAATGTAATTATTCAACATATATTTGCCCAATTATTTCTTTTACTTCTACATATCTTAAGGAATGTCTTATGTTTCAGTAATATTGTATGACATTTTGTAACACATTTTTTATCAGTGTGTATTGCAAATGCACGTGTTCTCGAGTATTTAATCACAAAATTCCGTCGCGGATTCTTACGGATACACGGATGCAAATTCCAAGATTTAATTTTAACAGTTCTGTCATAAAAATAAACCAAGATGATTTTGCAATGCTACCAACAGAACACACGTTTTGTTTGACAATTCACATCTAGTTAATGGAGTATACAAGTGTTTCCAGAAAGTTATTTTGTGTCTTATCCGCATATTGAATTTTTTTGAATTAGTCTGTCTTCATTAGTACACCCTATCTTTCAGATGACCCTAACACAAGAAATTCATGTAGGTGAAGTTTAGAGGTTTACTTAATATTTAAGAACGCCATCTTTTTGCAACCAGATTCTGCCATTTTTTTCTGACCAACCCGTATTTTAAGTATTTCTGATAAAGTAAATACTAAAGGAAAAGAGTCGTACCTTCTGATCACCCTGTCTATTTTTTAACATTTTATTAAAAGTCGCGTGAGTTTTTAGTACAATCTTAACATTTTTTTTGTATTTTATGAGTTTTAGTATTTACACACATTATTTTATATAAAATAAAATTAAAACCAAATCGCCTTCCTTAAAAAAGTGTATGTAAATTAATTGAAGCTACCGATATTGTGTATTACCATGAATTTTTTGACAGCCTCTCGTACATTCATAAGTATTTACATTCAGTTGAATAAACTTCTTTTAAAATTAAATAAATACTTACATGGAATAGCTAAAGTTGAGTCGTTAGGATCCGGACTGTATTTTTCTTTCGAGAAGTAATCGATTCTGGTGCACTCGTAGAGAGTTTCTCCAGCTGTAACAACAAAAGGAAGTTAGACCATGAACACGAAACAATCACAGTAAGTTTACTATAATATAAAATACTCTAAAAGTTATGAAATATTTCCTGCTGTCGCTACGTTTTAATATGATTAAACATTTCTGCAAAATGTTCACATTGCTGCTAAGTGTAGGGTAAGAGAACCATTAACTGCAAATGGGCAGGAAATAGCAGGAATGTGCAGGAATATCAGGAAATGATGCGATGTCCAACAGACGCTGAATGTCTTATTTTAACCATTAACTAGCAATGATGTGTACCAGAGAATTTCAACTGCTTTCGGGTTGTTAGACTTTAAAACAAATAGTTTCATGTTTACACTCTGATAAGTTTTGCGCTTTTATATGAACTTTATAAAGTTTTACTTATGAGAAATTCAGAACTTTTATTTTTCCTTTTTGGAAATCCCGAATAAGGCAAACAGTAACGACACTGAAATTTTAAACAACGATGTAGTTTTTCAGTTAGTTTTTTTAAACGATTGGACGATCAACCCTTTCATATGCACGTGCAACAACTAACTTCACGTTATGATAGAGTGCTTGAAATTCCTCCGTAATATACCTTATATCAGGAATCAACGAAGGAAGCTGCGGTTGATTTGGAGCTCAATTGCAGTAGTGATAGATTCTTCCGTAAATAAAATGAGTTTAAACATTACAACTTTCCGATGAAATGTTTCGGCAATAGGTACAAAAAAATCAGAACAATTGAATAGAAAAAAATGTGTTAGTATTTAATTTTACTGCAAGAGGCGAAATAAAAAAAATACCTTTGATATTGAACATTGAATAAAATTTTCGCCTTTATTAAATTTACCAGAAGATTGATTTCAAGGCGCAATGGAAAAAATCAATTTTCACTGCTCAAAAACATATACGTCTGTACTATTATCCATAAATCAGTTGCATAATAAATTTTAGTTTAACCTAAGCATTGGCAATTTAACTTTATATCTCTATTGTCTCCAACATCAATGTTATATTAACAGCCCAACAAGTTCAAGTATATTTAAAAGAAGTGATTTTATAAAATTTCACACAATCTTTGTTAAAGCGGACAACATCAAAGCGTTAAAACTTTATTTTATAATGCATTCTACAATAAAATAAATATAATATAATACAACCGCTTGCTCCATCTGCTAAATAAACAAATTTTTTCTACTCCCATGTTTTAATTTACTTATTAAGTGTGCGCTGCCTATACTAAAATGATACCCATTTCGATACAAATTTTCATTATGAAATGACCCAAACTGACCAATAGCAGCAAAGCATTGCTTTTGGTAACTATGGTTACAAGAGTTGTTGACAGTTAACATTGCAAAACAGTTTGAGTTTTTTGCATTAAGAAACTCTTAATGAATACTTTTTTTAATTAACTAGTCGTAGAAAAAATAGTGTATGCAACTCTTATATAATGGCTATTCATACCTTCGTTTGAATTACGACACTCGCTGCCACTCGTGTCGTAATCTCACTCTACCATCATTATAGATTCGTTGCATAATATACTATTTTGAGCTCGAAACAAGCTTTGACTTGCTTCCTTTATTCTCATATGGAAAGTCGACGGTGGAGCTGAAAATACTTCAAACAATCATACAAACACATAGCCAATCAGGGCCAAGGAAGGCTTGTTCTTAAAGAAGAGCGCAAACTCGTTAAATACATGGCCACACTAAATAGTACCCCTTCTTTCTCTGCATATACCATTGCAATGTGTCACATTTTTTTACATAATCAGTGAACACAAAGTTACCAATGCTGAATAAAAAAATCTGCAAGCACGTGCGTTATTTTTGAACACAACACGGCAAAATTTGTTTTGGAAGCGCATCGGAAAATGTCGATACTCATTGCTGAGAAACATCTACGCTTGCGCAATTATCTACAGTATAGGTAATGTACCTAAATTAAATATAATTTGTTTACTAAATATAAAAAATTTACCTCAAGATCATAACCAGGGCCACTGTTATATTCAACAGTCATATTAACAGCTGCACATGTCCGATTATACTTGAAAGTAATAACTTGATAACCATTCTATAAGATTTATTAAAGCTAGCTAATTCAGCATGTTCGTATCTGAGCAGCCTTTAAATCTACACACCTGGTTAATGAATTTTAAATGGGAAAAAATCAAAATGTTCCTACTAATATTTAAACCAAATATCTCAATTTATGACGGATATTAATTAAAGCGTAACGTGATTAGACTTTTCTAACCTCATGCTTGGAAGACTGTAACTCCGTAAGGAAGCGTTTCCTGATCTAAGTTTTTTTGAAATTTCCTACTTAAAATAACCCCAGGAATGCGCTCGTTAAATGTGCCCTGTATATACAAATATAGCAAAGTAGTGCATCGATGTGGGATGACTGGAAAGTCTATATTCGATGTTATATAACCGTTGGTATATGGTCGGCACTGGTATAACAATAGTTCAGTTAACAAAAACTTAATAAAGAAAAGATACTTTACGAACAAAAATGCATTAAATTTATTGCATTACAAAATAAAGATACATTAGATATTTGACCAATAATAAGAAATTTTGCGTTACTATTTTATTATCAGTATGAGGCATGTTAGCGTATCAAATAACGTCAACGTTTTCAACTGCATACTGCCAATGTATCAGTTCCAAACAAATAAAAGCCTAAACTACATTGAACTGACATTAGTTACTAAGATTCAGAATCCTCTACAATTTGTAAAGTGCGGAAACGGAATAAAGCAAGCACATTCAAATTCTAAACGATGGTGAAGTTTTCTAGTTATTTTTTTACGACTGGGCGAAACACTTTTCCATATGCACGTGCTACAGCTAATTCCATGTTATGATAGAGTGCTTGAAACTCCAACATATATCTTCCATCGGGAATAAATGGAGGAAGCTGCGATTCATCTAGCGTCCAATAACAGTAGTGGTAGATTCGTCCCTAAATACAATTAAGTTAATAATTATTACTACCACACGGCATGTTTAGTTGCAAGGTACCAAAAAAAATCAATGGGTAGGAATAAACAATTGTAGAATTTACCATTGCTGCAAGTTAATAAAACCAACTACCTTCCTTATAGGACAGCCAGTAAAATTTCCGCATTTAGTAAAATCACCAACACCCATATAGTTTTTAGAAACAGCTTGGCAAAAATTGACTTCAAATCGTATGGGAAAATATCGATACTCATTGCTCAAAAACACATAAGCCTGTACTACTATCTACAAGTTAACTTTAGAACAACTTTAAGCACTGCAAGTTTAACTTTGTACCTCTAGATCATTTCCAACTTCAATGTTATACTGATACGTCATGTTAACAGCCGGACAAGTTCGATTATACTTAAAAGTATTAATTTTAAAGAAATTCATATAAGGTTTATTAACACGAACTGTATCAAAATGTTCGAATTCCACTTTATAGTCATGTTGCTGAAAGTAACAGTAAGTTAAAAGTTATACAACATACTACCGAATTTTATTTTGTACCCCAAAGTTAAAGGGTATTCGTTCTTCTGTTAAAACTCCTGAAATAAGTATAACAAACAAACCAACAAAATTCATCATTTTTAAAAGAAAATTCATCATGTTTCTAACACCTATAAACTTTGAAATACTTGCAATTGGTAGAAAGAATATATTCGCTAGTCGACGTGTCATACGCTAGTACTGGGGTCACTTGACTGAAACGTAAAAGGCTAATTTGGCTGTTTGCGTTTGTTGCTAATGATGGTCCAAGATACTATAAAATTGTAATTGTAAAATAATGACAATAATCAGCAATTTACATTAACCCAAAAGCTGAATCATTTATTTTTACAACAGCAGTAATTACAGCTACTCATAAGCGTAATTACAATAAAAACGTAAAATAATTACGCAACAAATTTTAATACATTTTGACCGATTATTTTTCAATTTCTTCCTGGTTACCTATTAAAAAATTGCAGTTTTGTACAAAATTTTATTATTTTAATGTAGTTTCAATTGATACAAAGAATATCAGCATATTTCGAAAAAAAAATTGTGATAAAACTTTAGGATAGATCAGAACAGTCTAAAGGAAAAAAGTACCTGAAAATCTGCCTCAGGATCGACCATTAGCTTCCGGTCCAAGGCTCCTTCAAAGATCCCGGATTTGGGATCAAGTAAAAGCTTACGGTCCCGAACACTTCAAAGAGCGAAGCAGCAACAATAAAGTATATGGTAATAGGTCGGGTAGACGCTTTCTTTATAGATTTTTAAATGCCTAATGTAAAACTACTATCAGTTAGAATCTTGAAAGCCATTCGGCGTGTTTTACATAAACAGAGCAGTCCAGAGAAAATATCATTGGCTTAAATTGAAAAACATTTACAAAATTTTGAAAATTTGCTTAAAAACTGTCGATACAATCTTATTTTTATTCTATTTGTAAGCGCATATACAGCTAGAGATTAGCTACAATTTAGTTGGTGTCCTAGCCCTCTAGTTTTTCTGCGTCGTCTTCAATAAATGTTTGAAAATTAGAAATTTATGCTTACCGTTATTCACAAATTGTATGCCTTCAACCAGCCTTGAAGTGCATTCTACGATGTTCAGATAAATTCATTTAATATAAAAGAACTACTACTATCCATGTGTTAAGCAAACTAACCGCTACTCCTCGGAACAAACTTAGACCTACGTCCTGTCCTTCCAAACCAATACTGAAAAGTGATCGAACTGGAGAAGCTTCAAACAATCATACAAACTCATAGGCAGTCAGCGTCAAAAAAAGCGTTTTCTTAAAAAAAAATAGTGATGTCTCAATGCACTTCATTGCTACACTGAATACTACCCTCTCTCTTGCTCTGCACAGACCGCCTCAGTCTGTCTTACTCTCGGTCACATAGACAGGGAGCGGTGTTTTTCCGAGCGTCTCGACGAAAGACGATAAGAACGACAATGAAGGAGCATTCAAGAAGAAAGCGAAGAGCGATTTTACTACTTTTTACCGCATAGAAACATCCGATTGATTTTGTTCGTATGAATCTAACGATTATTAAATTTATTCGAATGTCAATCATTCGATTATGAAAATCATTCGATTATGCCTATCACCAAATTTTAACTCAAAAAAACATCATTAAACGCTAATGATGATTTTTGTTTTGCCAAACTCGACAGTTTGTTTGCCATTAGGTGTTGTATATCAATTTAGTTTTGGTATAATGATAATACAATGTAATTTAAACTCGTCGTATTTTTAATAGTTTGTTCAAATTAACTTGTATTACTTGCGGTAAAATGTAAAAAGCCAGAATTTCCAAATTAGAAACAGAAAAAGAGGTTACCTTTTTATTTGAAGTGTCTTACCATCGTTAGAAGAATGCATTTTAATGGAAACGCCGTATATGTTTTGAAAGTAATATCTGCATATGTAACGCAAGTATTGGATATTTTCCAAAAAAATTTACATAGATTGAAACAGAATTTATCGTTTTATCTTAGTTTATCAACAGCAGTACCACAATTGAATTAAAAATTATCGAGCATGCTGCCGCTTCATTGACAACAAAATTGTGTTGTTGCTAGGAAATATCCTGACTCCGAAGGAGCAGTGATATTGCCGTGCATCAACATAATTAAGTTGGTCAATGAAAGACAAAATTATAGAAAATTTTTTAATTCAGAAGTAGATTTTTTTTAAATACTTGACGAACTAAATATTAAAACACTTAGTTGGTATAATAATTTGTTACTGTTACTGACGTATAAACGCATTATTTAATTATTGAATGCAAAATGTACCGAAGCTTCCTAAAAAAGTATTATCGCAGCAAGTCAGGGTGCGATTGGTTAACAGCCTGCTTTTGATTTAAATGATAATGGGATCATATTACTGCAGCACATTCTAGCTTTAATCATACGAAAGATTTATATAAGACTCGTAAACTATACAGGTTATTAAAATCAAGAGTATGCCTCAAAATAACATCAAAAGTTGTATAGCTTTTCGAGCATGTTTTTTCTATATAAAAGCCAAAATTAAAAATCGTTTCGAAATAGACACCCAAAGTCTTTAACTACAATCTTTCTACAAATCTAAGTCGATTTATTGTATAATTACATATTTCACGAGTTGGCCCAAGCATAAATTTCACAAAAAAACCTTTATCGATTTAAAGAAATAATTTATACGTTACACTCCAATCATATAATTATTCTAGTAATTTCAAACTGAAGTACTTAAGAAATAATGATGGTCCAAGTTAGATCCCTGTGGGACCCCTGACGTAGCTATGTATAGATTTGAGACTAAATGCCCAAAGTAAACTTATTGTACAAAATTTGTAAAATAAAGTAGGTAGTTAGAAGAGACAGGTGGATATTAGATAAATATTATTCGGTGCAATTATTATAGTCGAAAGAAGAAAGAAGAGATTTGGTTTCAATTATGGCTAGAATAGACCACTACATGTTTCGTTCTTGTTTGAACTCATGAGGTGGACATAATTCTAACCATAATTGAAACCAAAAGCAAACAAGCAGATATATGCCACAAAGTATAACACTAAAGGGGAATTACACTAGTAACGCCCTCTATTATGTGCGGCGAGAAAAAGTTGCAAAGCAACAAACCGGCAAAGTTGCGATCGGAACCTGCTAAGCAGGTATCTGCGATCGCACCGGCCTCTAAGCACAAAACACAGAAACGCCCGTGTGGCAAGAAATAAGAAAGAAGAGATTTGGTTTCAATTATGGCTAGAATAGACCACTACATGTTTCGTTCTTATTTGAACTCATCAGGTGGACATAATTCTAACCATAATTGAAACCAAAAGCAAACAAGCAGATATATGCCAGAAAGTATAACACTAAAGGGGAATGGTTAGAATTATGTCCACCTGATGAGTTCAAATAAGAACGAAACATGTAGTGGTCTATTCTAGCCATAATTGAAACCAAATCTCTTCTTTCTTATTTCTTGCCACACGGGCGTTTCTGTGTTTTGTGCTTAGAGGCCGGTGCGATCGCAGATACCTGCTTAGCAGGTTCCGATCGCAACTTTGCCGGTTTGTTGCTTTGCAACTTTTTCTCGCCGCACATAATAGAGGGCGTTACTAGTGTAATTCCCCTTTAGTGTTATTATAGTCGACTTCAACAAAATTTGAACTACCTTCGCAAGTTTATTTATTTAAAGAATTAAAAATACTCACCTTAGCGTCTATACATATAATTGAATGTGCCACTTTTATTCATGAAAATAAAATAAACTTTAAGCAACACGTGGACTTCCACTCATATAATACTCGAAAAAAAAAACTTTGTGATACCCTACCATAGAATCAAAACAACCCAACGTAGCATCAACCACAAGTGTATTAAAATCTACAATAAACTACCTGAAAACATAAAACAATTATCAGTCTGTAAATTTAAGCAAAACTTGAAACTTTTTCTTATGGATAAAGCCTACTACTCAGTAGAGGAATATTTATTAGTAGACGATTAGCAGATTACATTATCGAACGTGCATTGTCTAATGTGGGTACTGTGATTCATCTATGTAAATTGTCTTTCCTTTTTACTTATTTTTATATTATATTTGTTACTAGTTACTACATGTACGATTTTTTTGACGAGTGTATAAAGATGTACTCTTTCTAACACCAAAAATAAATTATTATTATTATTATTATTATTATTATTATTATTATAATTATTATTTGAGTATTTAAGCAGAACCATCTTGTAGAAACTGTAGGTACATATGTAATAAAGCTACATATTCCAAGAGATATAATTATGTTAAATAAATTATTAGAAATAGGCCAAATCGAGCTATGCCACACGTTTAATGAATATGAAAATTATTCCTATTTTTAGTTGTGCCTTGGTTGAAATTATTTATTTATTTCTGCCAAAAGTAGTTTATCGACTAATTTCTTGTCTAAGAATTCAAGAAAACAATGGTTCTTTAATGGGCCAACAAATTACATTGCATTCACGAACTTTATTAAATTTGTGTATACTTGTATACATAATACAGTAACAGAAATAATCTAATAATAGTTGAATAACACTGCACTTAAATTCTGGTTTTGCAATTGCAACTAGGGTATTAAAATTGGACGATATACCCTTGCATATGAATGCAATAGAAACAATTCTGTGTCATGATACAGTCCCTGAAGGTCCAGCATATATCTGCCATTGGGAAGAAATGGAGGAAACTGCGATTCTTCTGGAGAAAAGTTGCAATAGTGGTAAATTCTTCCCTATATTGCAGTTACAGAAAGTTTAGACATAAACACATTTTTATATTTTAAACAAAAGAAAACATGATTGATAAGAACTTATAAAAAATGGTGAACACATATTTTTAACACCTTTCAATAATACTAAATAACAATATTTGTCCCAGATACCGTAAATTGTTTTGCTACATTTTTTATTGTTTCTACAAAAGAACTTATTAAATGAATTACCTTTCTTATTGGACATCCACTGAAATTCCCACATTTAGTAAATCCAGCAAGACCTGCCCAATTTTTGGAAAGAGCTTCACAAAAGTTGAGTTCCAGGCGCAATGGAAAGAGCCGATATTCATTACTCATAAACATATATGCTTGAACTACTACCTAAAATGTAATTTTATAAATATGTGTACATCTTAACTGTTGAAGATATAGAATATACCTCAAGTTCATTCCCAAGGCCAATGTTGTATTCATGCGTCATATTAACAACTGCACAAGTCCGATTATATTTGAAAGTGGTGACTTTAAAGAATTTCACATGAACTTTATTGAAGCGAACTAGTTCAAAACGTTCAAATTCCATTTTGTAGTCATTTTGCTGAAACTAGCCACAAATTTTAAATTCTAAACATTTTAAAATGTTTATCTTTATCACGGATGTACCTTCAAATTTAAACATTTTGCATTATCTAGAAATCCTCCTAAAAGTAAGAAACAAAATAAAGCAAACACTAAAGCCAAATTTTCTGACACCCACATTGTGGCTTTCAAACGATACTACAGTGTAAAATATCTCTATCATAAACATTCGCCAAAACATATTATGTAAAATTTGCATCTAATGAGATTTTCTTCGTCAAACTCAACATTTGGACGCAGTTTGTTTGACATTAGCTGTTGTATATCAATTTAGTTTTGATATAATGATAATGAGCAGTAATATAAGCTGGTCGTAAGTTTGATTAGATAAACTTTGTGTCCCACAAAACAAGTTTGGCGAACAGTTTTACCATTATCAGAAAACGTATTTTAATTCAAATTAAAAAAAATTCAAACAGTAGCTTTGACAGAATGTTTGTAAGTCTTACCGTAAGTATCGAACTGTGGATTGGTATTAAAACAATTTTTTTTATAGTTTTATACGTATTGATATAAAGCGCCGTTTAAGCGAGTAAAAGGATTAAATATTAATTATTTATTTAACTAAAAATTTTTTTCGGTAAATATTTTATTTTTGTCAGCACAAATAATATTTTTTTTAATAAAGTAAATAAAAAATTTTTTTCTGTCCCAATTTTATGTTTAATGTTAATGTATAATTAGAATTTTTTTTTCTGACGCAATAAAAAATTGTCTTTAATGGGAAAAAGTATAATTAAAACAATTTTCTGGCGTAGAAGAAATTTATTTTTAACCGACTTCAAAAAAAGGAGGAGGTTCTCAATTCGTCTGTATATATTTTTTTTTATTTTTTTATTTTTTTTTTTAATGTATGTTCGGGCATAACTTTTTTGTTTATGAACCGATTTTAATGATTTTTTGGTGTTGGGTTCAGTATAGTTCCAAGGTGGTCCCATTATAATTTCATTGGTATTGGAGCTTGAACTTCGAAGATACTTCTCAAAATCTATTTTTTTTTAGGACTTTTTTAGTGTTTCCGTATTTCATCTTCCGTTTCAACTAGCAATCGTTTCCTCATTCGAGAAGCACCCTTACCAAGTCTGCCCATCACTTTAAATTGTAAAATAAATAACTTTAAAAAAAAAAGAAAACCGACTTCAAATAAAAACACAAAAGTAACATAAGTTAACTAAAAAGCAAAAAATAAATGTTTTTTATACAACAGTTTTATACTTATTTGTTGTTCCGTTTAATGTAATTAAGAAATTGTTGTTTATTATATAATTATTAATTGTTTTATAATTGTTAAGTCGGTGCCAAGTATAACATAGATATAACATTAGATTCGAATTTTTGTTTTACTTGGCGCCGACTTAACAATTATAAAACAATTAATAATTATATAATAAACAACAATTTCTTAATTACATTAAACGGAACAACAAATAAGTATAAAACTGTTGTATAAAAAACATTTATTTTTTGCTTTTTAGTTAACTTATGTTACTTTTGTGTTTTTATTTGAAGTCGGTTTTCTTTTTTTTTTAAAGTTATTTATAATGTATGTAATCTGAAGAGATAATTTTAAGAATTGAAAAAACATTTTCTTCCTAATTATTTTCCTTTAGAGTAAAATCTGTATATTATCAAAAGAGCAAATTTTTGTACGAACATGAACCTTTTTTTGTGTGTAATCTGAAAATATAATTTTGAGAATTACAAAAAATTGTTTTTATTGCAAAAAAATATTTTTTAGCACAAATAACCACAAAGAATACTGAGAAAAAAAGATTGGATAGAGCTCCCAATACAAACATAAGAGAAAGTTGCGACATTTCAAACATATTGGATTGGATCATCGGCAGAAGAAATTAGTGGAACGAGCACATTGACAGAATGAATGAAGGAAGGATAGTGAAGGAGGCCCAAGATAGTGAACCGCATGGAAGAAGATCGATAGCCCTACCGAGGAAAATATGGAAAAACAGCTTATAGGGTGAAAACGTTATTGGTTAAATGAACAGGCTAATAAGCCTAAGAAAGAAGAAGAAAAACAACATTTTTCTTGTATTTTTTTTTATTTTTCTGCCAGGTGTTTTAATTAAATAACAAATAAAAAAACTTTTTTTTACTGAAAAATGTATTTTTAAAATGTTTAAAAACATAATTAAAGAATTGTTTTTCTAGCGCAGTAAAACATTATTTTTAATGTTTTAATATTTCTCTTACAGCTTTATTTTTATTTTATTCTCAATTTTTTTTGTTAAATCTATAAAAAATAATTAAAAACATTTTTCTACCACCGGGAGTAGAAGTCGGTTTCTATGGCATCAAAATTGTGACAGAAGTAAAGCATTTACTCCCTAGGGACGAAATAAGACAACAATTTCCCCAGGGGAGTTTTTATTTCATTTTATATTTATTTTTGTAAACAAATGTCTGTTGTCATGGTACGTTGCATGGAAACATCCCAAAGGCTTCTAAATATTGTAATTTCGCTCCGATTTATTATAATTCTTTATTTATGAAATTAAGTGTTTCTACTCCCGATCGTGAAAAAAAAGTATATACACCGCGGGAAAGACCGCCATTTTTCCCTCGATGTATTTGTAGCCCTTGGGCTTTGCTCTTGGGCTTTGCCCTTGGGCTTTGCCCTCGGGCTTCAAATTACACCTCAGGAAAAATAAGACGTTTCTCTCCCTTAGTGTATAATGTACTATATTTTTTCTGACGCAAAAAAAAATTGTTTGTAGCGCTATAAAGTAGGCTTTATAGCACTAGTGCTATTTATTGGCTATATTATTTGATGTTAAAGTTTAAGGATATCCTATAGTTATGTTATTGTTTACATATTTCCCATGCACCAAGCGATGGGAGATAAACAGTTTGGAACATAGACTTTTTTAAAATTAATGAAACAATTATAGCCAATAAAATTAGGCTGAAAGCATTCAAATATCTCATTTCTACCTTAATTCGGCACATTGATTGTTGCAGTAGTTAAAATGCGGCATTTACACATCGGGTCGTGCGTTAGCAAACATTTCAATTTCACCTCGACTCCAAGTGAGTAAAACGCTAACGTAACCGCGCCATCTCGTATGAACGAATAGAAGCTTTATGTTCCGAAAATTTATTTCAGACCACTAAAATAATATTTCTAGAAACAAAATCCATTGCGTTTTCCCGTTGAGCGTTATGTGCGAATGCCTCTATTGGCAGATTATGTACAATCATACACACAAGCGGTCTACTTCTTTATCGAATGCAGTATCGGTCGGCTCTACAAAAAAATTTAAAACGCATGTAGTAAACGCATAAACACATGGTTTCTAGCAGTGGGACCCTCCCTCCACTAAAAGCGGACACAGAGAGCAGAACTTCGAATTTACTACACAAAAAAAATACGCTTAAACTTTGAGCATTTAAGAAAAGCGATCTTGTGGAAACTGCCAGTATATGTCGTATACTCGTTTATTGTTATTTTAAGTTGTACCTTGGTTTGAAGTTAGTTTTATATTTCTGCCAGAAATAGTTTATCAAACCAATTTCATATCAAAGATTTATTAAAAAAAGGCAGCGAAAAACATAAACAGTTCGGCCTAAGCAGCAGGGCCGCTTTCTTGAACAACCATTTTTCCACAAGCATACTTAAGCTAGGTAGTCTTCGTAAATAGGTAGCCCTGCGTATTCAAAAAAGTTTCTCAGTCTGAATATCAACGGTATTAACATAAAATAATTGAACGAGACACTACTAGCAGAACAATTGCCTGAACTACTCATTGTAACAATGCGAAAACATTGCATTTTTACAACAAAGACACAAACAAATCGATTAAATATAGAAACAAAAAACCAACTTAAAATATTCGATTTATAATTAAGACATTTCACTCGAACTACATGGACATAAAAAAAATTTTTCTGCTTCTTTAAAGTCGTTTGAATAATTCTTTCAACGCGAGTTTCTGATTCAGTAAAACTACTTGCTGGATTTTCGTAAACAATGTTATATCCAGATGTTTTTGTCGTTTTTTTGCGATTACTCACATAAGCTGTTTAGGTAAACTATCAAAAGAAAACGTACCATAAGTCTTTTGTCAATTGCAAGTTGTTTCTATTGTTATTTAACATGTTTGTACCAATTTTAAAGTAAACATTCTTAAATTTAAAATAACACAAAAACTCGATGGTTGGGGTGACTGGGAGTCGCTTAATAAATTTCTGAAATTTAAAGACGGGGAAGATATTGTTGGTTCCTTACTGAAATACATCATATTTCACTGCATTTATTAAGGTTTAATATGTGTAGAATAAAAGGTAATAGATACATTTGCTACAATTAAGATTTTGTATACTCTGTAATTCTGTATTATTATTTCACATTTAATTAGAAGTCACAATTTTTGTTATTGTATTATAATTGGGCGATACACCCTTCCATACATATGCAACACAAACAATTCTATATCATGATAGAGTCCTTGAAGCTCAAGCATATATCTTCCATTGGGAATCAACGGAGGAAACTGAGATGGATGTGGAGCCCAGTTGCAATAATGGTAAATCCTTCCCTATATTTCAGTTCAACAAAATTTAGACATAAAGACAGTTTTGTGA
Source organism: Ctenicera cuprea (assembly GCA_958336395.1). Lineage (NCBI taxonomy): Eukaryota > Metazoa > Arthropoda > Insecta > Coleoptera > Elateridae > Ctenicera > Ctenicera cuprea. Next base: position 11,452,144 of record OY284489.1, read on the forward strand.
TTTAAAACAAAGGAAATAATAATTAGTAACACGTACAAACTTGTACAAAACCATTTAACGAATATTCCTAACATTTCTCAATGCAACTATTATCAATATTAGGCCAAGGTACATATATTACGATTTTCAATTAAATACGGTTTGAACAAGAAATTTTGTAGGAAGAAGTTACCTTTCGTATAGGACATCCAGTGAAATTTCCACATTTACTAAATCCAGCCAGACCTGCCCAATTTTTGGAGAAAGCTTCACAAAAGTTAACTTCTAAGCGCAATGGAAAATGTCGATATTCATTACTCATAAACATATATGCTTGAGTTATTATCTACAATGTAACACTATAAATATCTGAACAATTGAAAGATAAACAAATATACTTCAATAGCATTGCCAACGTCAATATTATACTCAAACGTCGTATTGATAAGTGGACAAGTTCGATTATATTTAAAAGTGGTGACTTTATAGAACTTCACATAAGGTTCATTGAAGCGAACTACCTCACCACGTTCAAATTCCATTTTATAGTCATTTTGCTGAAACTAGTGATAAATTTAAGATTTGAAACAATTGCTGTATTACAAGTCTACCTTCAAATCCAAAGATTCTGCTTTATCCAGCAATACTCCTAGAACTAAAAAACGCAATAAACCGAAAACTATTGCAAAATTCCGTGACACAGCCATTGCAGTTTTCAAGCCATACTAAAATCTAAAATTTTTCCATAATCAACATACACCAAAAAATTAAATATAATGTTGCGGCTAATGATGTTTTTTTCAGCAAACTAAACAGCCAAACGTATTTTGTTAGATATTATCTCTTGCATTAGTTTTGGTATAATGGCAACGAGCAGTAACTTGTGCTATTTGTATATATACAATGTGAAAACAGAATTGTCATCCGAAATCTAAATAGAATAAAACCGAAAACAAAATAAATCATTTGTAATGTATTTTATAAACGCATTTTAAACGATTAGCAGAGTTTAATAAGTTTTTACATAGTTTCAGTTTGCCAGACCTATTCAGATAAAGCCCATGGTGTACATAATCAACACGCGTCAACATATTAAAGTCACATAAACTAATATTATTATTGATGTTTTAAAGCTTGAAACAATATCAGAAATTATTTTGTTGCTTTCAAATATATTGTTATTAAGTTCCGGTGTATCATATCTGTAAAGCGTTGTTGAGATAATCCATTGAAGTTAAAACACATGTTGATGATTTTTAATGCAGTTTTAATCAAATGTCTGCGACTGTTATCATCCGCTCTAATGATTATCACGTAGTCATTGAAAGTAAAATGTTGAGAGAGCTTTTGTAAGTCGAAAGAGACTTGTTCTAAAGTCGCGTTGGGTTTAAAAATACTTCCATGTCAAATAATTCGTCACTAATGTTTTTTAAACCATTAAATAGGCCACGACCACAGCTGTCACACACTAATATAGTATATTATTATATGAGCGATTATGACAGCCATTATTCACGAAGATGATGTTTGAGCCCACGAGCCGCAGGCGAGTGGCGCAAATCATCCGGGTGAATAATGGCCATAATCGCGAATGTGATACTATGCTTTTTCTACACCTATTAAACAAATAAATTAGACTCAAATTTGATAACATTATATCATACATTTAATTAATTTGGCTGTCACGCGAGTCGATTGTCACCCGCAGAAATAGTTGATCGCAGGCGATTTAAAATATCATCGAATCAGCGATACAGTGATTTTTGAATTTGTATTTGTGATTGGTCGGATACAGTGAATTATGAATCCATAATTCACTACAGTGAATTATAGGTACGATTTTTCACGAAAAAAATGCTCATAATTGTCATATAATTAAATAGGTGTAGAAAAAATATTTTATTCTTGTTTTTGCCAACAATTCTTTAATTACACTTGGTTTCACACATAATGTTATCTTCACACACATCACGTTCCACCATGCTCTTATTATTACCGATCAAGGTATGCAATGGTTGTTCAGATCTTCATTGCACATTATTAACAAATTAATATGATTGTGTTGAGCACAAATTTGATTTTTCAATGCTTCACAGGAATCGCATAATTTTTGTGGTACCTGGGAACTAAAAATGATAGTTGTACAACTCGTACCTGCGTCTTTTGGAGTTTTATTAAAAATCGCACTACTCTGAAGAAAGGTTAGAAGTTCTATCAATAGATATTGCTATCATATTTGGAGGTGTATGTTTTTACTGGGGTATTGTAGTTCCTGGAGGGCAATTTTTGGGATGCAATTCAATTTGCGATTGGAGGTTTGTGAGAACTTTAAGATTTTGATTTTCTAACTTTTAAAGTCAGGGTTGCGTATCATTGCTGTAATATCTTGTTGTAAATTCTAATAATTTATATTTTTCATATTTGTGAGGTTTGTTTGTACTGAAAGAAAAGAAAAACACAATCAGATTGATACGATTTTTATTTATGTTAATTTTAATTATAATTTAGTTCTGAATTGTTCAAAAGGTTTAATTATAAGAAGTTTTAGACTTACTTGTGTGTGCATCGATAAATGTCATTATGGATGTCAGTGTCAATGTCACAAACGTATAAAAGAATACTCATGGTCATGAGATTTATTTGTTTGTTCAAAAAAATGGGAATCAAAGAAGGAAGACAAAAGAATGGAGAATTTGTTTAGTTAGTACGACTCGTCTTTGTAAATAAAGACAGAGAATTTTATATCCTCTGGAAAATAAAGAGGAAAAACGAGTTTAAAAAGTAATATAAAAGTGATTACAAATATAAAGAAGAAAATACAACGAATTATCAACGAATTGTAAAAAATCCAGAAGAATTACAAGTATAAAGCAATCCAGAAAGTTTCTCCTGTTGTGGTGGTGTTAAAAACAAGTCCAAAATAACATAAAAGCAGTCCAGAGCAAGATTCAAATTAAAGGCGAGTGTTTGTAGTTACTTGAGGAACCAGCAGACTAGTGAAGTAAAAGTTTCGACATTCATCGTTTGCTCGAGTGAAGAATATCCCAGTAAGGAGACATTAAGATAAGTGATCTCTATTAGAAAGACGATAGTATTTAGTAAAATTTATTTGATTTTCGAAAACTTCATTTAGAAATTGATTTATTAAATAAAACCTTTTTTTTGTAACGTTGATATTGTTTTGTGTTTATTCTATTTCTTATTTATTTATTAATAATTTATCTTACAAGCTAAATAACGACCCTGAGAAAGTTAATAAGAGTCTCATACGAAATATAATTTGTAATTGCGTGAATTGCGGGCATTTAGGGAATTGTTTTCTAGTAAGTACATGCACACGCATATCATTGCAATATCTTTAAAACCTTTAGTATCAATACCATATTATACTAAAGCAGTCGTTATATCAGAAACTTTCATGTCTGTTAATGTCTTTGTCATTTTTTAAATTATAAATCCATACATATATAAAAGCACAAAGGGTTTTTTTCTCCGGTTCCTCCAGCGGCTACCGCTTTACCAATTTGGACCATATTTTTTTAAATGAAAGGTCTCTACCCACAGATGGAACATGAAACATTTTTATATTTTTATTCTACGTCGATTTTTCAATAATAACTATTTTAATTTATAATATATATGAAGGTCGGCTAGACGCGCAACACTTGGGGCGCCATCTACAATAACGTCGCGTGTCATTATTGGAACTAATGCATCACGTGACTTGACATTTCGCAGGTTCTGTCAACGCTGTCTGTCAGTGCATTGTGTGCTTGGGTAACACTAGTAACAACTTTATTTAACTAGAGTACAATGTAATGCAATTGAAGGTAGTCCTTGTAAATATGTAACCCTGCGTATTCAAAAAACATTCAGCGTTCTCAATAGTATCAGGATTAACATGAAATAATTGGACGAGACCCTACTCGCAGAACAATTGCCTGAACTACTCATCGTAACAGTGCGATAACATTGCTCGTTTGCAGAAAGACACAAACAAAACAATTAAATATCGAAACAAGAAAAAACAACTTATAAAATCTGATTTATACTTGAAATTCAAGGAAAATCGAAATTTATCTTTACACAATATTCACACAAAATATCTCACTCGAACTACGAGAGCGGGTTGATAATTAGTTAGCCTAGCAATAAAAGACCAATTTTATGTTTTCACAATCATTTTTATTTTTCAACATAATCTCCTGAAAGTTGAATATATTTTGTCTAACGATGCTCTAAGGCTTTGAAGCCATTACGGAACGTGTTTTCCTCAAGGCCTGCAAAATAGGCGTCAATAGCGGTCTTGACCTCTTCATCGGATGAAAATCTCTGTCCACCTAGGAAAATTTTCAGTTTAGGGAATAAGTGGAAGTCAGAAGGAACCAAATCCGGCGAATACGGTGCGTATGGAAACAAATCGTACTTTAATTCGTTGATTTTAGCCATGGCAGTAACACAGGTGTGAGGACGAGCATGATCTTACTGAAAAATAATTTTTTTACGCGTTAAACCTGGCCTTTTTTGATGAATAGTTTGGCGTAGCTGGTCCAAAAGGTTAGCATAGTATTCGCCATTTATCGTTTTTCCTTTTGGAAGATAATCGATCATCAAAATCCCTTTCGCATCCCAGAACACTGATTCCATGACCTTGCCAGCTGATTTGAAGGTCTTTGCTTTCTTTGGAGCTAGCCACCAGGTTCTGTTTATTGCTTTGATTGCATATTCGTTTCTGGCGTATAATTGTGGACCCAGGTTTCATCGGTAGTGACAAATCGACGCACCAAATCAGTGGTATTCTTCATAAAACGGTCCAGACACTCTTGGGAAATCTGCATCTGCACACGTTTTTGATCGAGTGTAAGCAAACGCGGCACCCATCAGCCTGACAGCTTTTTCATGCCCAATTCTTGGGTTAAAATATTGAACACTCGCTCTTTTGAGATGCTCACAACATTAGCTATTTCAGCCAATTTCAGTCGTCTGTCTTTCAAAACCATATTATGGATATTGCTGACCATTTCTGTCGTAGTGACACTTTTTAGGCGTTCAGAACGGTGTTCATCTTGGATACACGTACGACCCCGTTTGAACTCAGCCAGCCAATTTTTTACGGTCGCATATGATGGAGCACTTTCACCCAATACACGTTGCATCTCTTCAAAAATTTCTGCATCTTTTAAGTCTTTTAAATGCAAAAATTTAATAACAGCACGATGCTCAATATATTTTATTGTTACAAAAACACAAAACACGTTTTCTCTGAACTTTTAACTTTCAACGTTAGTTTCTAATTCAGTAAAACTACTTGGTCGATTTTCGTAAACCATGTTATATGCAGATGTTTTTGACGTTTTTTTTGATATTACTCAAATAAGCTGTTTAGGTAAACTACCAAAAGAAAACGTACCCTATGTCTTTAGAGAATTGAAAGTTGTTTCTATTGTTATTCAACATGTTTATACCGATTTTAAAGTAGACATTCTTAAACTTAAAATAACACAAAAACTCGATGGTTGGGGGGTGACTGGAAGTCGCTTAATACATTTCTGAAATTTAAAAACGGGGAAGATATTCTTTGTTCCTTACTGAAATACATCATATTTCACTGCATTTATTAAGGTTTAATATGTGTAGAATAAAAGGTAATAGATACATTTGCTACAATTAAGATTTTGTATACTCTCTAATTCTGTATTATTATTTCACATTTAATTAGTTTTCACAATTTGTTTTAATGTATTATAATTGGGCGATACACCCTTCCATACATATGCAACACAGACAATTCTATATCATGATAAAGTCCTTGAAGCTTAAGCATATATTTTCCATTGGGAATAAACGGAGGAAACTGCGATGGATCTGGAGCCCAGTTGCAATAGTGGTAAATCCTTTCCTATATTTCAATTCAACAAAATTTAGAAATAAACACAGTTTTCTGATTTTAAACAAAAATAGTTATTTATGTATCTAGTGCGCGAAATTATACGTTGGCAGGGCCGGCGGAAGGGCATGGTAGTATAGGTAGTACTACCCACTTGAAAAATTCCCGAGTGGGTAATTACCCACACGGAAATTTTTTGGAAATTCTGTATTTCAAACCTATATCCGGGATATGATATTTGAAAAACGCGCGCTTACTTGGCACGCGCACTCGTTACACGCCGACCAATTCTCAATACCTCGTTTCTACACTTCCACGCAGTCATTTGACGTCAGCGCGTCAAAAATGCTTGCATGAAAATGTACCTTTACACTACGAGTTAACGCATGTGTGCGTTAGCGTAGATACGACGTACGTCACACTCCACGATTGAGTTCATTCATACGATTTTAACGTGTGACCTTTTGACACGTCTCATTTCCCGAAATAAGTTAATTGCTAAAAATCAAAGCAAAGTGGGAAGGGGGGGGCTTCTCTACCCCACTACCCACTCGGGCTTAGCGTGTTCTGCCGGCCCTGTACGTTGGTGCTTGAGAATGAAAGTTTAAAAAGATTAAGACAATACCAAACTCAATTTTGATTACATTACAAATGATTTATTTTCTTTTCGGTTTTATTCTATTTAGATTTCGGATGACAATACTGTTTTCACATTGTATATACAAATATCACAAGTTACTGCTCATTATCATTATACCAAAACTAATGCAAGAGATAATATCTAACAAAATACGTTTGGATGTTTAGTTTTCCGAAAAAAACATCATTAGCCGCAACATTATATATTAGTTTTTGGTGTATTGATTATAGAAAAATTTTAGATTTTAGTATGGCTGAAAACTGTAATGGCTGTGTCACGGATTTTTGCAATAGTTTTCGGTTTAATACGTTTCTTAGTTCTAGGAGTGTTGCTAGATAAAGTAGAATCTTTGGATTTGAAGGTGGACTTGTGATAAAGAAATTGTTTCAAATCTTAAATTTATCACTAGTTTCAAAAAAAATTACTATAAAGCGGAGTTCGAACGTGGTGAGGTAGTTCGCTTCAATAAACCTTATGTGAAGTTCTATAATTCACCACTTTTAAATATAATCGAACTTGTCCACTTATCAATACGACGTTTGAGTATAATATTGACGTTGGCAATGATACTGAAGTATATTCGTTTATATTCACCGTTTAAATTATTTAGATATTTCTGGGCCGGCGGGTGGTCTAGTGGTTAAAGTCCCAGGCTTTGAAACTAGACTCTCAATGGCAGTTGGTTCGAGTCCACTGCTCGTCACTAATTTTTCTGAATAAGTTAAATCTGACGAGTCCATGGATGGTGTATGTAGGTGTGTATGTTGGGTTGCATGTCTTTCAGGGGGTGGGGCATGTTAGACCGGTGAAGAGCACTTAGTGTGCTGAGCCCGGGTAAGGGGGTGGGATGGGAATCATGGGGTCGTGCTCATGCACGGCTTCATGATTCTTAAAAAAAAAAAAAAAAAAAAAGATATTTCTAGTGTTACCTTGCAGATAATAACTCAAGCTTATGTGTTCTTGAGTAATGAATATCGAGTCTTTCCATTGCTCTTGGAAATTGACTTTTGTGAAGCTTTGTCCAAAAATTACGCAAGTTTCAATGGATTGACTAAATGTGGAAATTTCACTGGATGTCCTGAAAGAAAGGTAACTTTTTTCTAGAAGATCTCTTGTCCCAACCGTATTTAATTAAAAATTGTAATGTTATATTGACAATTAGTTGCATTGAAAAATATTAAGAAAATTTGTTAAATTGTTTTGTACAAGTTGTTATGTGATACCAATTATTATTTTTTCTACAGACGTCAAAAAATGATGACATTTTTGCATTAATCTCAGTATGCAAAATGTCACATTGGAGTTGTTTATCTTGACAACGTGCACGAAGTATTTCGCGCACTAGAGCGTAAAATATTTCGTGCATGACGACATTTAAAAATAGGTTTTTAAAAAACGACGCCGACCAAACTTGTTTAGGAAAGAATAACTGAGAAATTTCAATATTATTGTTAAATTTTGTTTCCGTAGTACCTAACAAAGAAACAGACTAGATTGCGACAGAATAAATCTTTATTTTAGTATTTTGTCATGATTTTACTTAAATTTCATTATTTCAGTAAGTCTGTAGAAAAAATGTTGTATGCAACTCGTGCGCGAAATTTCTTTGGTGCTTTCGAATGATTTTTGGTAGCCATTGTTATCCTAATAGTTCAATGTCCTTTAAATAAAGATGTATTATTTAATAAAGTTTGCTTAAATAATGTAGTTATTTTGACACAATGTAGCAGCGTATTTAAGAAGTGGTTTAAAATTAAATTGTAAATAGTTTTCTAAATTATGTTTTTGTTATTAATAGACTGACAGGCTAATGTTATTTAAAATTAATACACACATTTGTACTGGCCTTGAACAAGATCTTTCAAGCTCATGATGAAATGTAGAAACCAGAAAAAAATAATTTTAGTCATAAAACTTTCGGCTTGGAATACTGTGATGTTATGGCCATTCGGAGTTTGCAGCGTGATCAATCCTAACGCAAGCTAGAATGTCAGGAATATTCTAATCTTATGTATTAGCTGTGCGGCCACGAGCAGTGACTCGTGGGTGCATTAATATATGTACCAGCAACTGCTTACCCCCCCCCCCCCCCCCCCCCAGCTCTTTCTTAATGACAATATTAACCCTGTTAATGTTACAATTTACCTAGACCGCGTCGTTATTTGGCTCCAAACAATGGAAGTGCATGCACTTCTTCTCCGTATGAAAATTTTACTAAGAAAATGTCAATCTTTTGTGAGCAGTAAAACTAAAGCCCGCTTAAGCCACAACAAAGATTTCTACCAGCTATAGGCAACACAAACCGCATCAGAGTACATTGCTAGATGTCCAAAGCCTTCCAATGCAGCACATTATTTTAACATATAGAATGTATTTTTTTTGAAGCCTAGAAAAGATTTGATGCGGTGAGTTCCATTAAGATGCAACTAACAATTAAATAAACTTCTTAAATCTTAGGAAAGTTAGATTTCTGGTTGAGTAAGACGACATTAACTTAAATTACTGTTCAGAACATTTATTATGTTTTAATATGTACAGAATAAAAAGTAAAAGAAATAACTACAATTTTGTATACTCTGCAATTCTGTATTCATATTTATATCTCTGTTTAGTAGTTGCAATTATTTTTTTAGAATTGGACGATATACCCTTGCATACATACGCAATACAAACAATTCTATGTCATGATACAGTCCTTGAAGCTCCAACATATATCTTCCATTGGGAATCAACGGAGGAAACTGAGATGGATCAGGAGCCCAGTTGCAATAGTGGTAAATCCTTCCCTATATTTCAGTTCAACAAAATTTAGACAAACACAGTTTTCTGTTTTTAAACAAAAGAAAAAATGATTGATGAAATCTTGCATAACCATACGAAAAAAAAACCTTCTCTTCAATTTTCAACGGACTAAATAACAATATTAGTTCAAGGTACTATAACTCATGATTTTGAATTTCATACTTTGTACAAGGGATCTTGTAGAAATAAGTTACCTTTCTTTGAGGACATCCAGTAAAATTTCCACATTTAGTCAATCCACCAAGACCTGCATGATTTTTGGACACAGCATCACAAAAGTTGAGTTCCAAGCGCAAAGGAAAGAGTCGATATTCATTACTCAAGAATACATGTGCTTGGGCTATTATCTAAAATGTAACTTCAGAAGTTTCTAGGCAACTTAAATAGTGAAGACAAAAAAGTTTACCTCAAGATCAAAGCCAACGTCGATGTTATACTCAAATGTTCCATTCACAAGTGGACAAGTCCGATTATATTTAAAAGTGGTGACTTTATATGACTTCATATAAGGTTTATTAAAGCGGCCTACTTCCATACGTTCGAATTCCATTATATAATCATTTTGCTGAAACTAGCCAAAAATTTAAAACAATTTAAAACGTATTTGTTTATTAAAAATCCACCTTTAATCCCGAAGATTTTGCCTTATCCAGAAAAACTCCTAAAACTAAGATGCAAAATAAACCAAATATTAACACAAAATTTTCTGACAGAGACATTGTAGCTCTCAAACGATACTGAATTTTAAATTATCTCTATTATACACATATACCAAAAATATTATAATTTTTTGCTCATAATGATTTTCTTCTACGTACTAAACATTTAAACGTAATTTGTTAGATATCAGCTGATGAACATCAATCTAGTTCTGAAATAATGATGATGAGCAGCAATTTGCGTTATTTTCAAAAGATTTGATCCGATAAAAAATTATTATAGAGGTCTAAATAGAATAAATCCGTCAAGCAAATCGTAAGATAAATCCCCATAACGATTTTGCTAAAGCTAACCAAACATTTAAAATTTAAAACAGTTTAAAATAATTATTGATTATCTGCATATAAAATACTTAATTACTTCAACAATATTTATTTATTTAAACCTTATACGTATTTCGTTCACATGTGGGTGTTTGTATTTGTAACAACGTACGTGTTCTTTATACCTAATCTCCAAATTTCTAATTGTCTGGCCTATATAAACCGAATTACAATGCGAACAATTTAATTTGTAAATGCCTGATTTTAGCAAATCGTCTGCTTTTGATTTTGCATTAAACAAAGTGTTTAATATGTTTCCAGTTGTTTCAAGTATTTTATATACCTATAATCAATAAATATGGACTTCAGCGAGGTAAAGCTAGAATTTATAAATTAAAATAATTACTTTATTACAAATCTACCTTCAACACCAAAGAATTTGCTTTATTAAGAAACACTCCTAACAATAAAAACTCAAATACAGTTCACTCGTCAGGTCAGAAGAAAGGACTTTACCTAGAAATAATTTAAAGAAAAAAGAAACCTGGTGCATTTGGTAGGGATAAAGGCCCTACATAGCAAACACGTCCATTTTGTGACCTCTAAGTCGGCGTAAAATTTTTTAAATGACGGTCATCAAAGAGTTTCTCGATACTGGTGAATGGTAGGAGAAAAATTGTTTTACAGAAAAATAAAGAGAACTAAATTTGATGCAATTTAGGTTTGTATTGTGTTGTACATGAAATTCAAATACAAATATTAAAAGTGTATAGAGAGGCGTAATAAAAACTGTATATAATTTTTATAAACAGTCTTCTATTTATTTACGACGAATCCTGGCTTCTGAGTATCCAGGGTAGTTTAGAGGCTGGTTGACTTATTACAAGCACGTACCGCTAAGCAACCGGAAATCCGCTTTTTGATTATTAAATAGAGTTGCAGTTACATTTTCAACGATAGTTTCAAGAATGAACAACTGGTTTGCAAGTTTTTTTACTTTAATTTTTTCCAGTTTAATAATAGTTATTTTCACGCTACCGGCGATGTAAGTAGGCCTTACATCCATAGCTACAGGGATCGTAAGTGGCTGATAACATTCGTGTACTAGTTACCCTTGACGACGGAACTTAATAGTGTCACTTACGTTCCTAGGAAAATAATGTTGATTTTAACTGTTCGTTGATATGGTAACAAGCACAGACAACTTAGAATAATGGGGCTTTTAAAAAATAATTCCGATGACAGCTGTCAAAACGAACTTTTAAAAATATGATTAAATTTCTACTTGTAGGCCTACTTACATTGCCGGTAGCGTGAAAAATTTAATAAGTAACACGGAATGTATCGACTAATAACATCCTCGACAGGCGACAAGCTTCGGCTTCGCCTCAGCTCGTATTCGCCTACCTCGGATGTTATTACGTCCTTACATTCCTTGATACTTAAACAAATTTTTTCCTAATGGGTTATCGATAATAACTCGTTGCTACGAGTGACGGGTTATACTTATAATACTAAAATGTAAAATGATTGCCTGTGTTAATGCAACATCTGGCGGTTGATTGCTTGCTAATTTTCATTACTGTTATTTGTACACGTATGAAATAATCTGCTAAGTCAATTTCGGAAATTTTAAACAAAAAAAACAAAGAGTTCTAGCTGCCTGTTACGACACTGCATTATATTTGCCTTCATAACATTTATCTAATTATAATACGTACAGAATATAAGGCAGTATAAATATTCTAGATTTTGGATGTTACACTTTACATACGTATTAATATTTATATTTACTTAGTCCCTAGAATTGGACGATATACCCTTCCATACATATGCAATACAAACAATTCAATGTCATGATACAGTCCTTGAAGCTCCAGCATATATCTTCCATTGGGAATCAACGGAGGAAACTGAGATGGATTTGGAGCCCAGTTGCAATAGTGGTAAATCCTTCCCTATATTTCAGTTCAACAAAATTTAGACATAAACACAGTTTTCTGATTTTAAACAAAGGAAAGAATTATTGATGAAAACTTGCATGAACATGTGAAAAAAAGATTCTCTTGAATTTTCAATGCAACCAAATAACAATATTAGTCCATGGTACAATAAATTATGATTTTCAATTTCATACGATTTGTACAAGAGATCTTGTAGAAAAAAGTTACCTTTCTTTGAGGACATCCAGTAAAATTTCCACATTTAGTCAATCCACCAAGACCTGCATGATTTTTGGACACAGCATCACAAAAGTTGAGTTCCAAGCGCAAAGGAAAGAGTCGATATTCATTACTCAAAAATACATATGCTTGAGTTATTATCTGCAATGTAACTTCAAAAATTTCTGGGCAACCTAAATGCTGAAGACAAAAGAAGTATACCTCAAGATCAAAGCCAACGTCGATGTTAAACTCAAATGTTGTATTCACAAGGGGACAAGTCCGATTATATTTAAAAGTGGTGACTTTATATGACTTCATATAAGGTTTATTAAAGCGGCCTACTTCCATACGTTCGAATTCCATTATATAATCATTTTGCTGAAACTAGCCAAAAATTTAAAGCAATTTCAAACTTATTTGTGTATTAAAAATCTACATTTAAATCCGAAGATTTTGCTTTATCCAGAAATACTCCTAAAACTAAGATGCAAAATAAACCAAACACTAATATAAAATTTTCTGACACAGACATTGTAGCTTTCAAACCATACTGAATTCTAAATTATCTCTTATATAAATATACCAAAAAATAATTTGAGTTTTTGCATTTTTGCTCATAATGATTTCCTTCGGCATACTAAACATTTAAATGTAATTTGTCGGATATTAGCTGATGTGCATAAATCTAGTTTTGATATAATGATGATGAGCAGTAATTAGAGTTATTTTTAAAAGATTTGATCTGATAAAAATTTATTGCTTGCATTAAATTGTAAAAACAGCATGTCATCAGACATCAGATAGCAAAAAAATCAAAAAAAAATCTAAATAGAATAAAACCATCAAGCAAATCGTTAAATAAGTCCCCATAACGATTTTGCTAAAGCTAACCAAACATTTAAAATTTAAAACAGTTTAAAATAATTACTTTATCACAAATCTACCTTCAAAACCAAATAATTTGCTTTATTCAGAAACACTCCTAACAATGAGAAACCAAATATAGTTAAGTCGTCAGTTCAGAAGAAAGGACTTTACCTAGAAATAATTTAAGGAAAATGAAACCTGGTGCATTTGGTAGGGATAGAGGCCCTACATAACAGTGTTATGTAGGGCACAAAATGGATGTGTTATGATAACACATCCATTTTGTGACCTCTAAGGTTTCTCGATATCGGAGTATCTTCGGCAAAAAAAAATTCTACATAAAAATAAAGAGAACTAAATTTGATACAATTAAGGTTTTATTCATTTTTTTTCAAAAAAATTGAATAAAACCTAAATTATATCAAATTTAGTTCTGCTTTTGCATAGAAATTTACGTGAAATATAAATATTTAAAATTGTATAGATAGGGGTATTAAAAACTGTGTTTAATTTTTATAAACTTCTATTGATTTCCGACGAATCCTGGCTTCTGTGTATCCAAGGTAATGCCACTTCTCCCGAACCTTAAGTTGAGAGGAGGGTTGACAAGCACGTACCGCTAAGCAACCGGACAACCGCCACGGTCCTTCCTCGCATTTAATAAAATTTTTGAAAATTTTTAAAATATTTAGTAACTTTTGAAAACTTAAATATTTATAGAAATTTTAAAAACTGAAAATTTTGAATAGTAGTGGCGGGGAAGGTAAAAATCGCACAGTTTACTCTACCGCAAGGTAATATAAAAAGCAGTAATTTCCATGCGACAAAAAGAGCGTTAGGTAGCTATTCCAGATTCCTATTACTTAATAATAATCAGTTAAAAATTGAAACCTAAACCATTTAAGGTTTGCCTAGCTAAAATCTCGCACTCGGTCAATCGTTTAAGGTACAGCTACGTAACCATTTAAGGTTCATAGAAATCATTTTAGCATAGCATAAAAGGTCCAGGGTCTTAGAATCACATTTACTTGCTTTCATTTTCTCCCATTTTAGTACAGCTCTACAAAATCGAGTAACAGAAGTAGGCTGATCATAGTTGAATAACATTAAACACTTAAACTCCGTTTTAGCGGTTACATTTAAGGAACTGCTTGAAGCTCGGGCATATCTTCAATTGGGAACCAACGGAGGAAATTGAGATTGATCTGGATTCCCTGCATTACATTTCAACACAATTTAAACATAAACACTTTTTCATAATGATGAAGAACGCATGTTTTTGTATTGGCTGGTAGATATTTTGCTAATTTTGCGGTTTAGTTACGGCTTTAATTAATTAATTTTATATTGCAATAAACACGTTCAGCTTATAATTCCAAAATTACGCTTCCTGCCTTACGTCTTTTAATGGCTACGTTGACGAATAGCAATGGTACAGAAAGTGCCGAGGTTCAATTCCCGCTCTCCGCCTTTTTTTGTGTGATTTTTTTAAATTTATAATTGTCACTTTTATTTTATAATAGCTAACTATTTGTTTCCGGTACCGCTTTCTGTAAAAAAAATACAAATTATTATACAGAGTGTTCCAATTTTATTGTTGGTAACTTTGGAGATACGTTCCGCACCAAAAATTAAGAAACCCTAATTTTTTTGTATTTCTTAATTTCGATTTTTAAAGGGCGTACTGGCCCCCAAAAAAGTTCTTAAAAACAGTTTCTAGTGAATACTTAAAGACACCCTTGACCTATTTGAATGAAATTTAGTATACATACTAACTAAGCAAATCCACACGTATGCCAAACGATAATTGTATAAAATTCGCTAAAGAGAGCTAGCTACGGGCAGATGCCTTTAGTTTTTCTACAGTAACATTTTTGTGTATAATAACTTTTACTTTTTATGGCTGAAAGAAACCCACTATCTCGTATTCGGTACGCCATCCGAAAAAACAAAAGTAATTTTTTATAGAATCCAATTTTGCACCTAATTTTGCCACAAAAAGTGTTACAAATTTTACACGAAAAAGTTACTATAGAAAAACTAAGGGCATCCACCCTCTATCGTATTTTACAAAATGTCGTTTTGTATACCTGTAAATTCACTTGATTAATGTGCATTCCAAATTTCACCCAAAACGGTCAAGAGAAACTTAAGTATTCACAAAAAACTGTTTTTATGGGCCCCCTTTTGTAGGCCAGTACGCCCATTGAAAACCGAAATTAGAAAAAACAAAAAAAATGGGTCTCTTAATTTTCGGTGCGAAACGTACCCCCAACGTTACCAACATTAAAATTGAAACGCCCTGTATTTAACTAAATCATAATGAAAGCATGCTTGCATAATGCAGTATTTGACAAACAAACAACTTAAAACGAGAATATTTTGTGCAATTATCAATTTATTTTTCAGAAAACAGCAACACAGATAATAACTAGCTCTTACAATATAAAATTTACTTACTTGATTAGAAATTTAAAACAAAAACTGGCGGAGAGCGGTATTTGACCCGCTGCACTTTCAGTACCGCTACTGTGTCGCAAGTATGCGACACGTTTTATATAGCATTTCTGCTTTAATACAAGTCTACCTTAAAACCGAAAGGTTTCGCATCATCCAGAAACACTCTTAAAACTTAGAAATCAAATAAACTCAGAACTAAGGTAACATTTTGAGACCCAGGCAGTGCAGTTTCAAACAAAAGCAAAATTTAAAATATCTCTATTATAAAATACACCAAACATATTATATTATGTTTGTTTTAATGACTTCCTGAGTAAAACTAAACACGCAAACGTAATTTATTAAACAAGCGTTTGTGTATCATTTTATATTCGGTATAATGATGATCAGCAGTACCTGTTTACAAAAGATTAAATCAGATAAACATATTTTATTCGCATTGATTAGTAAAAAAACAGCATTTTTATCAAAAGTTTAAATTGAATAAAACCGCAAACAAAACAAATCATTAAATATTTCTCACTAAAAGATTACAAAACGAGTTGTCTAAAGAATGAAATTTATCACATATAGAACAAATTAGTGATCTTGTTTTTTTTGATAAGCTTACGTTAATTGGTCATGATTGCTATAGTCACGAGCGCGACGCGCAAGCGACACTGTCCAAAATTCACTAGCGTGAGTTAACAATTAACCGAAATTTAACACATAACAAACGCGACCACGTGCTGTATTTGACTATAACGCAGACATTATCTGAGACGTATTATAAATTAAGGGATCAATCATATCGGAAATCAGCTTCGCTTTTTCCGTGCTGTAACTGCAAGTACGATCTTAACTTGTTTCCCTTGTCGCTAACAAACGCAGCCATAGCCACGAGTGGTTTTATCATACTTGTATGGTGTTTTTTCACTTATTTAAATCCTCTAGCGATTTTTTAGCTACAACTTAACGTGATAGGTTGTTGACACGGAAATCGAAAACTTTGATAATAAAATGTGTATGATATGGTCAGTATCAGTAGTAATGTAACAAGAACCCATTAATTATCATTAAATAGGCTGCTTTTAAGAAAATAGTTTATATGGAAAAAAATTGTCGTGTTGACATTTGGTTATTAATAACATTTATTACCTACATTATAATACGTGCAGAATAATAAAAAGTAATATACATAATCTAGATTTTGTATAGTTACATTTTAAATCCGTATTATTATTTAAATGTACTTAATAGTCATTAATTTTTTAGAATTGGACGATCTATTTCTCCATACATATGCAATACAAACAATTCTATGTCGTGATATAGTCCTTGAATGTCCAGCATATATCTTCCATTGGGAATAAACGGAGGAAACTGAGATGGATCTGGGGTCCAGTTGCAGTAATAATAAGTTCTTCCCTATATTCCAATATAACAATATTAAAAATTAAACACAATGATTTTTAACAAATTCAAGAATAATTGTTGAGAATTTGTGTAAACATATTGAAAATATTTTAAATGCAGCTTCAGTGCCATAAATTATTATTACTAGTTTTATATTGATTGTAAAAAAGATTTTGCCGATAAAAGTTACCTTTCTTAGAGGACATCCAGTAAAATTTCCACATTTGGTTAATCCAGCAAGTCCTATGTAATTTTTGGATACACTTTCACAAAAATTGAGTTCGAGGCGCAATGGAAAGATTCGATATTCATTGCTCAGGAATACATAAGCCTGTGTTATTAGCTACAATTAAACTTTATAAACTTCAGGGAAATTTAACAAGTGAACAATAACAAATATACCTCAAGGTCATTACCAAGGTCAACGTTATACTCAAACGTCGAATTAACAAGCGGACAAGTCCGATTATATTTAAAAGTAGCGACTTTGTAGGATTTCACATAAGGTTTATTGAAGCGGACTAATTCAAGACGTTCGAATTTTAATTTATAGTCATTTTGCTGAAACTAATCGTAATTTAAAACAATATTTTTTTTTTCTTTATTACGAATTTACCTTAAAATCGAAGGAATTAGCTTTATCCAAAAACGCGCCTAAAACCAAAAAACCAAACACACCAAAAGCTAATACAAAATTTTGCAACACAGACATTGTAGTTTTGAAACCATACTAAAATTAAAATATCTCTACGATAAACATTCACCAAAAAATAGTATATAATGTTTCCGCCTAATGATGATTCTCTCCGTCCAATAAACTTAATACGTTAAATATTATCTCCTGCATGTCAATTCAGTTTTGGCATAATGATAATGAGCAGTGACGTGCGCTATTTTCTAAACAGTTTGATCTGATCAACATGTAGTAATGACGATGCAATGTAACAACAACATTGTCATCCGAGATCGAAATATAATAAAACCCAAAACCAAGTAAATCATTGGAAATATTCCAATTTCTAAGATATATAAAAGTGTTTGTTTAATAAAGTTTCTATATTATAATACAATATTGATTTATAGCGGCAAAAAATATAGACCCTCGTTTCCAGCTCACACTATACAGGTTCCTGCAACCTCGACCGCGCTACAGAAAGATGCAAGAACTGTCAATTTCTATCAGTTTTTAGTATCTGTAATGTAATACGATTAAGGCCCGAAATAAGTTTAATTATCTCGGGAACTGGTACAGTGCTTAAATAAAGAGAAATTACACAGAGTTGTTAAATACGTTCTTCAACGAGTTTGCTCCGAGTTTGATGTTTTGCGGTAAATCAGTGTTTACGTTACATACATTATAGGGATCTCAAATAGCCGATCTACGCAAGCCCGATTTTTCTTCCCCCCTCCCCCGACCATCGATTTTCTGCTTTTTTCAAAGATTTACTGATTTCGGCTTAAGCATCGGCACAAACATCTTAAATGATCATAGAAACAACCTCCCATTGTACACAGACCTATAAAAAGTTTGATTTTGGCCGTTTACTTGAACAGTCTAATTGAATAATCGTTTTCTGTAATTAAAGAGGTTGAGAAGAGTGATCTAGTTAAATATACACGTGCACGAAAAAGAAGCTCAGATTAGTATTCTACGCATGTCAAATAACCGATCTACGCAAGCCCAATTTTTCTACCTCTTACTTCCGGTTTTTTGCGTTTTCAATGCTTTACTCGTTTAGACTTAAAAATCGGTATAGACATGTAACAGTTAAACAGTTTTTTCACGTTTTTCTCGTTGGCCTGAACAGAACAAAAAAAGTTATTTTAAATTAGGCTTGGGCAAAAAATAAAAAGAAGTATAGACAGAAAGAAAGCATAATTGAAATTTATTCATGATTTTTCTAATTAAAATTCGTTATTTACAACTTAAGTATTTTTTTTATTTCTCGAATAGGTGCTGTTTAACAAAATATTCATGGCAGTGCTGCATTTTTGAATGAGGATGTTTACTAATGAATTCAAAGACATAAGTAGAATTGGGAATTGTGAAAGAGGTAACAAAGGGCAGTTACTCTTTTAATACATAATCTCTGATATCCTGGTTTCCTGTGGTGTCTGTTGAGTGTACTTTTCTGAGTTTACGAAAATTTACAAAGACAAATAGTTTTCTATTAATTTTCTTGGTGAAAATAAAGCAAATCTGGCTGCTTATTACGCCACTAAATTACATTATTTTGCAGTACATTTATTAAGCTTTAATAAAGTACAAGTAAAACATAAAAGTAATATTTTGTATACACATTAATTGTGTATCAATATTTAAACATGTTAGTAGTCGCAATTATTTTTTCAGAATTGGTCGATAAATCCGTCCATACATATTGAGGACAAACAATTCTATATCATGATACTGTCCTTGAATCTCCAGCATATATCTTCCATTGGGAACAAACGGAGGAAACTGCGATGGATCTGGAGCCCAGTTGCAGTGTTGGTAAGTTCTTCCCTGTATTCCAGTACAACACAATTTAGACATCAGCACGTTGCTCTCATTTATAACACAAAAATAAATAATTGGCAACAACCAGTATAAAGATATAAAAAAATATTTTTAATGCAATATTAGTCAAAAGTACCATTATATTATGATTTTTAATTTTTTACTATTTTAACAAGAGATCTTAGTAAAAAGTAACCTTTGTTAGAGGGCATCCAGTAAAATTTCCACATTTAGTAAATCCAGCAAGACCTATGTAATTTTTAGACTCTGCTTCACAAAAGTTGACTTCCAGTCTCATTGGAAAGATTCGATATTCATTACTCAAGAACTTATATGCTTGAGATATCATCTGGAATGCAACTTGTTAAATTTTGTACAACTTAAATAATGAAAATAACAAATACTGTAAAGAGTGATTAATGAAAACCAGCTAAAAATTAGGTAGGATGGAAAAAAATTAACCCCCCTAACTGCTGCTGCGTCTAAAAACAAGGTTGTGAATCTTATTGTACTATCTCTGATGAGCAATTTACTAAATAAAAATGCATGCATTTTCGATTTAAAAATTTTTATCCAAGGCGTCACAGAGAAATTAGCGAACTAAGACGCGAACCAAATTGTTGGTCAACTATAGCACTATAAATATATAGAATTTAACTGACACCGTGTTGACTAATACGGCGTTAAATTTGCAATATTTGGACGCGGCTATCATTTTCAAACTAGAGTTTGGAAGAAAACCGTGAATTTGTTATCAAAAATATGTTTACGTCCGCTTCCGGTTTCGGATTTTTTAAAAGCTCAGTTTACCCATCATTTTTGTTGTAGTTTCTCATTGCAAAGAGTATCCCGATAAGACAATCCGATGCAGAGATGCGAGCAAGCTAAGCAGACAAACTTTTTCAAATTTTTTTTGGGTTCCTAGTGGTCTAAAACATGCATTTCCGTCAAAATCCCGAAATTGGACATTGTCATGAAATAAATACTTATATTGAAAGTATAGAAAACTAATAAATATACCTCAAGATCATTGCCAACGTCAATGTTGTATTCATACGTCAAATTAACAACTGCACAAGTTCGATTATATTTAAAAGTGGTAGCTTTATAAAATTTTACGTAAAGTTTATTAAATCGGACTAGTTCAACCCGTTCAAATTCCATTTCATAGTCATTTTGCTGAAACTATTCCAAAAATTAAAATTTTAAACAGGTTAAATTGTATTCCTGAATAAATCTATTAAAATCTACCTTCAAATCCAAAGATTTTGCCTTATCCAGAAATACTCCTAAAATAAAGAAACAAGAAAAACGAAGTACTATGGCAAAATGTGACAGAGACATTGTAGCTCTCAAATTGTAATGTAATATAAAATACCTCTATTATATAAATACACAACAAAATATTGTTAGTGTTTGTTCCTAATGATGATATTCGTCAACGAGCGATTTAAACATAATTTTATAGATATTAGCTTGTGTACATCAATCTAGTTTTAGTATAATGATGATGAGCAGTAATTTGCGCGATCAGACAAACATGCCTTATTAGCGATAAAATGTAAAAACAGCATTGCCATTAGAGATCGAAATAAAACCGAACGCCAAGCAAATCGTTAGAAAACTCCCAACACTGATATTCAAAATCAGATTATGGTACTTTCTTAATTAACGTAATCGGTATTGTTATCTTAACGTTAAGCTCAGACCAACTTTCTTAATAGAAAGAATCGAGAAGTAAAATACCAAATATCAAGGTCATGTTCTCCTTTGGAATCGTAGAGAAATTTTACGCTTGTTAAAAATTAATTTAATTTAATAATAGTTATTTATGTTGCTAGTGGGATAAAGGCGTTATTATAACAAGAGTTTGAAAGTTGCAC
Source organism: Ctenicera cuprea (assembly GCA_958336395.1). NCBI lineage: Eukaryota > Metazoa > Arthropoda > Insecta > Coleoptera > Elateridae > Ctenicera > Ctenicera cuprea. The sequence goes on from OY284489.1 coordinate 11,473,705, forward strand.
AACGAGGTCGTAGACTGAGTGTCATAATAATGCATTACCCCACGTGTGATATAAAAAATTTTATCTACGACTGCTCAAAATCTGTTAAAAATTGAATTTATTTGCTTAAAATGATATTTGACATTTCGCAATAATTTATTTGCAAATGTTAAGTCACTTTTAAAATACTTTTGTTTTAAAATCGAAGAAACGAGATAGATTCGATTTGTTCAATACAATGGCAAGTAGCCAGTTTTCTTATAAACAAAGCTTCAGTTTTGTATGTGTAAATAAAATGAGTTAGGTAATGAACTTCATTATCTAACTCATTTTACACTAGTGCGCTAATGAACTTCATTACCTAACGCAAATTGATGACATAATAAATCCTTATTCAAGCAGTATTTCTATTTGAAAAATGTTCAGTTTATTTACTGGGTATTGTTTTATGAAATTTCAATGAACCGTATCGTGTTTATTTAAAACGAGCATGTTTTCAAAATAACACACCATTGTTGTAAATCCCTAACGTAAATTCTGCATTTTCACAAAATATTTGCTGTAATGTCTAAAATACGAAGTGCTAAGTGGTTACGAGACTGCCGTTTCCCATTTTCAGCTGACCTGTTGAAATTATTTCCTGCTCGAGCAGGAAGAACAAAATGATAAATATGCGCAGCCCATTCTAAATTACACGTGCACGAGGACGTTGAAGAATATTACTCTCCAGGCTTTGTAACAACAGTCAAGAGTAAAGTCCCCCAGGTAGCACAATGAAACTCAGACGTTTCTACAACTGATGAGTAATGAGCCAGTTGGCAACACTGATGACACTGACGAATGTTATGCCATGACAGTCGAACATATTTCATCACAATATTCACGGGTCTGAAATGCGCGCGTATTGGAATCCAATTACATTTTTATACGAGCAATGAATTACATCGCATACAATTTCAACCTGGTGCATACTCCTTATTGATATATGAGCTTCCAACCAGAAAGGGTGTCAAATTTCGTTACGAACCGAAGTCAAGTACATAGGGGAATCCCGTAAACTACTTTTATAGTTCAAATAGTGTACTATACATCAAAAGTGATTACTGGCACCAGTGGCGGCTCGTGGAGCGGTGTGCTGGGAGGCAGTTTAAAGTATTTTTTGGAAAAAATTTGTTCATTCCCAAGTTTTAGGTAGCCCATCAAACCCATCCTTTACGTTGGCAAAATGATCCATTTTTACCAACATTTTCATTGATATCTTTAACAGACTTTTGATAAGCACTCTCTAATAAAATTATTATAAATTGGTACCCACATTGGTAGTGTGTCAAATTGCACAAAATTTTGCATGTGGTTTACGATTAAAAAATGTGTTTGAATTTTAGTTTTTAAATGTTTGCAGTCAATATCACACAATGAATTATCACAAAATAGCAGACAATGGAAACAAGTGAAAGCATTTTCTTACATGGCGTTCACAATCCAAAATTATTTTAAACAGACATCGTACAACACCACTAAATTATGATTACACAACCAACAACTGTTTCCACACTACTACGTCATGTACGTGCGAATCCCGCAAATTAGGCGGCTATTGGCATGCGCTTATCACGGAGATCTGACAGTATAATTCTCGAAAGTTGTGGGTTCGTGACCCTGAAGTCTTTAGTACGCAGATACTTCTATCCTCTTTTGGCTCGTATAATATGAATTTTACCGCAATGGGCTTTCTATTTCACTCTTATTCATTTCAAGGCCTTTTAAGCTGGCGGCTTTATTCGGTGGCGTATAGCTGAATTGAGGACTAACAGCCAAATGACTCTTTAATAAACGTTCTCGCATAGAAATCTCATACAAAAGTTAACTATAAAGTATTTTTTAAATATTATAGTGTATAATATGTCATGTACGCATTCATTTTCGTTCAGAAACGTACAAAACTCCTTCCGTGCAGTTCTCTCGAGACTATCCAATTATAAGTTTTTACTCATAAAATCAATGTTTCCCAACAGTCTCTCCATGTTTATGTCAGTCCAAGCTTAGTATCCTGTCCCTTGCCCCAATTTCCCTTTAGGACTGTCCCCAACTAACCCTTGCAGCGTCTTTAAGTCGTTGGCAGACCGCACTGACGTCATGGACGCTCAAAGCTCGACATAAGTGAATTAGCAACGCTGTGGACGGAATTGTTTGCTGCTAACTTAATAATAGACCCGATACAAGTGGAGGTGGTACATTCTGAAGAGTTTCCGCTTCAATATGAAGCCGAGTTGCAGCAACTTTGTTTCTACTTGAATTCGATTGCTCTTGACAGACTTACAAATTGATAGGGGTAAATAAAATTGGAAATGTTTGTTCTAGATTTGAAATGAAGGATGGTTAGTGAGAACTCGTTTAACAAGAATCGACAGGTAAGTCGATGAGAAAAGAGCTATGTACCGACAGTTCATTTGTTCATCATTTAAGGGTTGAACTTGTATTACATTACCCTAGTCGCCCAAATTAATATCTGCCACTTAATTATACGATGTCACCGTCAAGAACACTAATGATATGGCTAAAATATAATTACCAAACTTTACATCACGTAAATTTATTTAAAAAAAAGCGACATTCTCGCAGATTTTTAATTTTTACTTTCCTAAACTTCTAGTGAAGTAAGGAAAGGTATGATTTTATGCAAATTTTCGAATTTCGAATTTTCGCGTTTTGGGGTCAAAAAAGTGGTTTTCAGGTAGGTGAATGCGTAGGTGCGTGCGTGGGTGGGTGCGTTTATTTCCCTATATCCCCGGAACCCCTCGACTGCTTTTTATAAAATTGGAAATTTTCGAAATATCAAAATTTTGAATATTTTGGAAAAAATATAAAATAGTTTTGAAAGATTACCAACTCTTTCAAAAGTTTTAAAATATTGCAATTTTTTGGAAATTTTAATCTCATTATTTTGAAAAAAGTCATGAAAACTATTTAATACTTTGAAATTTTACATAGTTTTTAGATATTTGAAAAATTAGTGAACCTTAAAAAATCGTGAAATTTAAGAAATTGTGAATATTTTATAATTATTGAAAGTTAAACAAAAAGATTGTAAAATTTTTGAAAATTGTAACATTGTAATAGTTCCCAACATTTAAAAAAAAATTTGAAGATTTAAAATTTTTTAAAAATTATTAAAAATTTTAATAATTAAATAATTCCTGTTTTAATTGGAAATTTAATTGGAAATTCTGTATATTGTTCTATGTTTTAAAACAAAATTAAATTCTGACCAAAAAAACTTCTAATCCAACGGTTACCTAAAATGAAAATTTATATTCAGAATTTAATTTTTATTCAGAATATTGACTTTATAAAAAAAACTGTCTTATAGAATAAATCGAAAAAACTATTTTAATTGTTTTTTTCGTACAAAGCATATTAATTAGCATAAAAAATTACAACTTTTTTCTAATTTAATCAAATCTGTAGTTCTAATAATAAGAAGGTTGGCAGTCGTGTCGAGATAATTTTATACATGCTCTACAGACGATATGTTAAGCATAAGGGATATTTTAATCGAAACCCAGGCAGCTAATGAGTGCGACGAAAAAGAAAGGTAATAGGTGAACCAGTTGGTGATTCACGTACCCCGTGACAAATTACCGTGGCGACAACAATTTAAAAATACGCCAAGAATTATTTTGTTTGTTAGTTTTCCGAAGAGGCGCAGGTAGCGCTACAAGAGAAGACCGCTCTGCTGGATGTTCGTGCCGAAGCCGCCCTTCTTTAACTTCAGCCTATCTTCACTCCAAATTTCTCTTTAAAAAACCGGTATCAGTACCCAGTAAAGATTATATCTCAGTGTTTCCAGGTCCAATGAAAAATCATAAGATCTGGTGATTTTAAAACATGGTCTGCTGACTAGTGAAATTTTTTCAATAACTACTAAACATTAAAAAAACAATTTTTATATACACTGTGTCCAAAAAGTAACTCCCCTCCCCGCCCCCCAACTAACTTTTGAACGACTTGATATTGTTCTACAAAATTTGGTGTGCTGTAATGGGAAATTAAATACTATGTTTGAGACCATATTAAAATTTTGTATCATCCAAAATGGCGACTGAGCGCCATTTTAATGTTTTTCTTTTAAATAGAAAGGTGGGTCGAGTGACACCTCATTGGAAAGGTCTTTTAATTCTGCGTCTGATCCTAAAGTTTCAAAGAAAAATATTCAGCCTTAACAAAATGACAATGTTTGAAGATAAAGAAGTCTATTTAAAAAAACTAAGAATTAAAGCTTAAATTAATTAAATTAAGTGTTCGAAATGTTTACTTCTTGGCACATAAAAAGTCGGTTAGGAAATTCCTGCCTTACATTTTCATAAGTTTCTGGAGTGATATTTCTGCAAACTTCTGTAATGCGTTGCTCCAGTTCTTCAATTGTTTCTGGAAGGGTTCTGTACACTTTCGATTTCAGATATTCCCATACAAAAAATCTAAGAAAGTTAAATCTGGGGAGTGAACCGGCTATTCTACAGGCCCCCGCCTAACAATCGATCTGCCAAAGAAATGTCCGTTGAGAAAGTCAGAAACAGGCCTATAATAATGAGGTGGCGCACCGTCTTGTTGAAACATAACGTTTTCAATATTATTTCAAGCCACCTGAGATATTTCTGGGAAAATTTAGTCCTGCAAATGAAAATGTGGACTACTGGATAAGAAAATCAAAACAATTTTGAACTGAGTGAGTCCATTGGTTTACAATCCGCCATTTTGTTATGGTTCAATATTTTTCTTTGAAATTCTAGGATCAAACGCAGAACTAAAAGACCTTTCAAATGAGGTGTCACTCGACCCTGGATGAAAAAATCAAAACAATTTTGAATTGAGTGAGTCCAGTTGTTTAAAATCCGCCATTTTGTAATGGCTGAATATTTTTCTTTGGAACTCTAGGATCAGACGCAAAATTAAAAGACCTTTCAAATGAGGTGTCACTCGACCCCCCTTTCTATTTAAAAAAAAAGTTTAAAATAGCGCCCAGTCGCCATTTTGGATGATACAAAATTTTAATATGGTCTGAAAAATAGTATTTAATTTCCCATTACAGCACACCAAATTTTGTATCAAAATATCAAGTCGTTCAAAAGTTAGTTGGGGGGGGGGGGATTACTTTATGGACACAGTGTATAAAATAATCAAACACGCCAAAAAAACAAACTTGGTTTTTTTATTATATTAAATTATTACCTAGTATAAGTAGAAAACATTCCAACAAGCAACACGTCCACTAACTAAAAAAGTAGCTACCTCAAAACAAAACTGCAAAGGCTTTAAACTTCTTACTGTTAATATTCAAACGTATGATTTAGTTTCGTTTACAGACAATTCACCTGTACCCTAAATAAATGAACTTATTTAGTGTGTTATTCGCTTTGCATTCCAGATCTTAAAAACTGATATCAATTGACAACTCCTTACTTTCGCAGCGCGACCGAGATTGCAGAAACCTGTAAAGTGCAAGTAGCAAACGAGAACTCCAGTGGTGTACCGTTCCGGAGGGATACTATTTCTCTTTGGTGTTATAACTAATACAGAAACTCAAATAAGAAAAAATGAAACATTTTGTATCAGTTTCCATTTACAGTTCACGACTTATATCTACATACTCCTGGTTTGAGTTGAGCTACTCAAGGTAGTTCAACTTTTTCTGGACCATTAATACAAGGAAAAGTTGATCCGTTACAACCCATCAACATTTTCCTATTTAATTAAAATAATTTACGTACCCAAGTGACCATGAAAACGTAAATCCCCACTTGGCCCTTCCTTGTTGCACTCAGATGGTGACAATCTATATACTGCTTTTATTTTAATCTTTTCACCTTGACCACCTACTTCATTTTTGTGCTATTTTCTATAAACTCAGAGTATTGAGGTTAAGAAAGTTTAGAAATCCCAACTGAAAACGGCAAGATAACAATCAATTTCCAATTTGCCGTGGCCGAGAACTTCTACATCAAGTTTAACCCCAAAAGGACGCAGTTTCTCTCCCTAATGGATTAAGATTCATCTTGATCTGTCTTATATTTGTAAATTTCTGACATTTCAGCGTGAGACAGAATGTTTCCCGTAAAAGAAATCAACTTACTGTGTAGGTACATCCGGTTTTAAAACATTTGTATATTCCCAAAACCGCATAACATTACGGTAACCACAGTAATTATTTATTTATTTTTAATTTCGAAATAAGCTTCAGGAAATATATGTCTAAAGGTTTGCTTAAAAAACAACGTCCCTTAGAATTGTTTTAAGACTGATTCGGATAAATTCTACGGTTTTATTTGCCTTTGTTTCTTCTAAAAGAATTTACGTATAAAAATAAAATAATCGGGTCACGTAGAACAATCATCAATCTTCCTGAAACCTGAAAAATACGTTCATTGTAGAACAACATAGGTATCTACTCTTCCTTGTGCTGAAACATATTTCGATACAATACAATTTCGTGACTTCTTTTATTTCAGGTGCAATTTGTTCGACGTGGACTCCTTTTTTTGGAAATTTGTCTGCAAACAGCGTAACAGTTCCTCACACCGTGAATTAAGAAAGTTGAGCTAAACCGTCGCTTTACAAACACGTTTTGCATTTAAATGTCCTCGCTAGGATAACAGATATTCTAAAAGTGCGTAAGGTTGCGTAATGTTTTGCATTTTAAGCACCTTTTGTTTTACTAAATTACAGTTTCCGTGGATGGAGGGGCCGCGTGGCAATTCCAGATAATTATAACGGTAGCAGTTGGTCGTGGAAGAAATCAAAGAAGTAAGTTTGGAACTAGGACTAGCAAAGCCCGGAAACGGTAAATTTATTTTCGTGTTAGCAGGACTTAGACGCTTTAAAACAATTAAGACGCAGTTGTTGCGAAGAAATACGAGTTTAGTAGTTAAACAAAGTTACATATGTTGGGAAACAAGACAGTTTAATGTGCTTGCGGCTGTATTACCCTCTAAATCTTGGAGAAAACCCACAGCAACAAATAAACGAACATTCCTTAAATAAAGATTGAAACCGAGTCCCAGCGAACTTGCATTCGGTACACAATTCCTGATTTGCTTCTACAAAGTGTATAATAATATGACCGTACGCTCCTTTAAGTCTACTGTAAACTCAAATAAAAATCATTAAAATCCCATTTGCAGTCATTTACGGAATTTTAAAATATTTATAGATGGTTGGAATAAAAGCTGCGGTAAATCTCTAACGATAGGTAAACGATTGCCGCCTGTTACGTAAATTTTGTATTGGGGCTCTGAAGGTAACAACAATAAGAGTCGCTCGGCTGCTTGCACAGATAGGTGTGTCTCGATGGTAAAATTAGACCATAAAAAAACTTGAAAATTAATTTTAAAACGAGCGCCAAGATCCCTATGATAACCTAGCAATGGCCCAATTCCTACAATTTTACCGGATTTCTATAAATAATTTCATAAGACACAACACCAAAGTAAAAAAAACAATAACAAATAACATTAAGAAATTTGTTAGATAAACCAGTAAAGCAAAAAATAACCCATAAAATTTAATAGTATAACAGAAAACCTGTAGCCAAATCAAATCAATACAACAAAATTATTACTCAATAAATGTTATCAAATTTAATTAAATAATTAAAGATTATATACGTATTATAACATAAACCGGTAGAATAATAATGTCCATAAATCAGAATAAGAATAATAGTTACATTAAATTGTATCACCTAACATATGCAAGCAGAATGTAATTAAAAACCAAATTATCAAATATATTTATTTTGCCTCAACAGAAAAATACTAACAAAACATAAAAATGTATTTCAATACTCAATTAAACTGACTAATAACAAAACCTCTCTCTTAAATAAACCAATGTTTTGTAAGAGCTCGCACAAAACCATTTAAATTTCTGTGAGTTTTGGCCTGGGTTTTTGGAAACCCCACTAAAGGGTTTGATTCCATTTGGGTTCAGCGTCTCCCTTTTTTTAAGTTTTAGTTTGGTTTCTTAAATTCTCTTGTTTCTTGATTGTGTTCTGGTGAACGTTGGCTGGATTTTCTTTTTGCATTGATACTTTTCTCATTACGTATGTTGTTGATGTTAACTTCTAAGTGTCCATTATTTGAGAATTCGTTGCTATCTTCTGAGATCATTTTTTCCAATTCACTTACACTGTAGCTTTTCTTGTTAATCACTAGTTTATTACTTTGAGGAAGACTGCTTGACCATTTTCTCTTATTTGTTTGCGATATTTCAACAGTTGGTTTCTTCCTTTCCATTCTCTTTCAGCGAGGTCATTGTCTAGCCAATATCCTGTGCCTTTTAGTGCTTTTGAGTTCTTTTTGAGTAGTGCACTTTTTTTGTTCAAAGACATCATGGCAATTAATACTGGTCTGTTATGTCCTGGTGTATATTGTCCCAGTCTTTTGATGTAGTCTATTTCCTTGTTCATATCAATATCTTCATCGAGAATTGCTAGTATAGTTCCTATTTATTGGTGTATTTGTCCTTGGCTTTCGTTTTCGCTCTCTTCTACTCCTTTGCATATTAGGTTCTTTTTCTTCGATTCTCTTTCAAATATTTCGAGACGTATCTGTTGTTTGGCAATTGTATCTTTCAACTGGTTATTTTCTTCAGTTAACTGTTCTATTTTTGATTTATAGTGTCTACTTTCGTATCTATACTCGTTAAATTGTCTTGAATGGTTTGGAACATTTGTTTTATTTCTTCCATTTTAATAAATTTGCAGTTGTTAAATTTTCGACGAAGGGTTCTGTTTTCGATATAATTATTTTCGACGTACGGCGCGCGACCCTAATTGATAAGGTGATTTTAGAATTTGAGGTTATGAGTCTTTTATTCGTTTATTTTGAGTTAGTTAGCTTATTTACATGCAAGTTTCACTGTAAATTTGCTTTTCAACTTTTTATTTAGTGTTTTGAGTCAAATTGTTATATTATCATTAATTTGTTGAGCCTAAAACATTAAAATTTTCTAGTAACTTTCACTGATAAGCACTGCTCACCTTGACACACCCCACTTGCTTTTTGGTTGGATCAAATTAATTAAATAAATTAAAGTTTGAAGGTTCATAACTTACAAAATTTATACAATAACAAATCTTACAGACGAAAACAGCAAATAAATATTAAATTTAGGAAAAATTGCCACAGGCAACTAGCAAATATAAAAAATGCAAAAATATACAATGAAAATTAAATTTCTGACCTTAACAAAGCTCGATCTAGTGAACGGAAAACCAACATATTCACCAAAGAAGGTAAGATAATTCCATATATCTTATCTTGAAAACTTGACTTCCAACTGAATCCTTGTTACAGATTTATAGAGCTCCACTGGTCATCAAAACATACTCAGAACGTCCAATATGTTACGTACAAGAAAGTTTATGTACAAAAGGCAGCGACCTCAGTACAGAATCCAAAATTTGAAATTTTTAAAAATTTCTATTTAATATTTTGAATTTTGGAAATTTGAAAGTTTTTAAAGATGTTAAAAATTTGAAAATCTTGAAATTTCCAAAATTGTTAAAAATTTTGAAATGTTAGTTTTGAAAATTTCAAAAATTAAAAAAAATGTTTGTTAATAATATTTGTTAACTGTAAACAATATTGATTCGCTGAAATCTAAAATTGATTTCATTATTAGGTTAGATTCGTTTTAACAGCTAGGCTTCCGGGTTGGAGCCGCGTCATCGGTGCATGAACTGCCGACGTTTCGTCCTCGGTTCCACGGGACATCTTCAGGGCTGTGGTCACTTTGGGATCTGCAACACTTGTGTTCTAGATCCCAAAGTGGCCACAGCTCTGAAGATGTCCCGTGGAACCGACGAAACGTCGGCAGTTCATGCACCGATGACGCGGCTCCAACCCGGAAGCCTAGCTGTTATTAACAACGGCCGCGGAAGCTTGCAACTTAGGTTATATTCGTTTTGTTTTATATTAAACTGTTAAGGTAAATGATCAAAAGGAAGTCTCTCAGAGGTGCTTTCTCAATGGAAGACTGTTCCTATTGTCAGTTAACATGTTCATACCGATTTTGAAGCCAAAATTCGTTGGGAGTGGTAGGAAAATCGGGCTTGCGCAGATCGGCTATTTGACATATGTAGAATACGAATCTAACGTTCTTTTCCGAGCGCATCTATAAAGCAACCCCCCCCCCCCCCCCCCCATGTTTTGAAGCAGTTCAGTGGTTTTATCATGTTTTGCGTTTTTTAGTTGCAACTAATGTTTATCCCTTGAAATCTCAAAATCGATTTCATTTTGGTGATTACTCAATTAATCTGTTCGGGTAAACGACAAAACGAAAACCCCCCAGTGGTGTTTTCCTAATGGAAAGTTATTATTTATCGTCCATTTGACATGTGTAGAATACTAACCTAAAGTTCTTTTCCGAGCGCGTCAATGTTGAAGTAGGACACCCCTCCCCTTTCTTCATTTTTTTTTAAATGCAGTCGCTCGCTGTTATGATATTTTGTGTATTTTAGTTGCAACCTATGTTTATCTATTAAAATCTCAAAATCGATTATTCACGTTCTATAGGCCTTTGGCTGATTTGTAATCACTCAATTAAACTGTTCAGGTAAACGACCAAACGGAAACCTCTCAGTGACATTTTCTCAATGGAAAGTTGTTCCTATTGTCATGTCAACATGCTCATACTGAGTTTAAAGCCCAAATTCGTAAACTTTTAAAAAAACAAAAATCGAAGGTGATAGAGAAATCGCGTTTGGGAGATCGGCTATTCGACATGTGTAGAATACGAATCTAAAAGTTCTTTTTCGAGCGCGTCTATTTTGAAATAGAGCACCTCTCCCCTGTCCCCTCTTTTTTTGACGGACCAACCTCATTTTGTTGCGGTGTCATTCTATTGCAATTAGCAATCTTTAAGCTAAACTTGGTTTTTCCGCGTTAAGGCGTCTGAACCGTAAAGTGTATACAGACACACACACAATCACCTTTGCAGTGTCCGCTTTATCGGTCTGCAGAGGCCCTAAATCCTGCTTACTAGCAAAAATGTTTAGGTTGAAAATTTTACCTTCGTCGTTATACTTATTACAATTAAAATTGATAGTGAAATCTGGTCAAGGCCTGCTCTAGCGTAAATTTTGCGGATCGCTCCCTATCTTAAAGCAAGGAAATATGATTCGATGCCGGTGAACGTGGAAGTATAATGAAAGTCATTGTCAATTGGTATTTCGTTCTTCAAACCCAATATCAAATTTTAAAAAAACTTACTTTTATTATCCATATGGATTTCACTCATTTCCTGCGCAAAAATGAAAACTGGTTCTAGTAGTTCACGGAAAGTTCATAAAGTCTATTTCCCGACTTTATATGTTGGTAAAACGTGCACGTAGCTTCAAAAACGTTAATATAATTACGTATCCGTTGAAAGCGGCTATACCCAGTAGTTTATCCTGCACTAAATCACAAGCTAACAAAGGCGTTGATTAACTACGAAAATATTTCGGGCTGTATTACGAAGCTTTCGAGGGCCATAAAACTAAAAAGCAAGCGGTAATAAACAACTCAACCCCAATTCAATCTGAAAAATCCGGGAAGACATATAGCGTCATTAAATAACTTCTTCGCCACAGACTTCTTTAGAAACAATCATATTTTCTTTTACTTTTCTCAGTTGTCAGCGGCGAACGAAACAGTTTTCCCCCGGCTTCCACGTACTTTTAACTCAATTTTAGTTTAATCAGTAGAACGCAGAAGGATATGAAGCAAAGAAAATAATACCCGGGACTTGGAATATGAAATGTCCTTACCAACTTAAAACTGTTTCCACTATTCTGAATAAAACGCTTAATGCTCTTGCAGTAAGCTCTAGTTTAAACCTTGAGAAGCTTAAATTTTTGGAGTGGAAACGAAAACCCCGCGCCAGTTTAAAAAAATCAGGTAAGATTTTAAACGTGAAACTGTTTACAAAACCACAGTTTCCGGAAGAAATAATTCTCAGCAAGTGAGCTTTGCTGAAACAGCTTAAATAATTCTTATTCGGGGCGAAACTAGAGAGCTTCTGATGCCAAAAGTTGGCGAAAGCCGGGAAGAATAGACTCTCGACGCCTACTATATAAAACGAGTGAAATCACAATGAAAAGGCTATGAGGGAAAATTCGCCAGATAAAAAATCGTCCGAAATAACTATAAAGGCGACGGGTGATATGAGCGTGTACTTTATTTATAGGAAAGAGCACCGCAAAGCCCCGGAATCTGAAAACAGTTTCTTTTTGCGGATTCCCTTTCACTTCTTATAAAACTTCTCGTCAGTAAAGATCAATATGTGAGATGTGAAACCGCAAAAACGCTTATAAAAGATGAAAACTGCAATGACGTATCCTGAAAATTTTATTATCAGTATCTGACTTTCACCCTCTATAATACTGATCATTACTGAAAAGTTTTTCTTTTTATTTTTTTATCTCAAAACGTACATTTCTCAGCTTTTTTTATTCAAAACAAACAGCTTGTTTCATTTTCTGCACATTTTAAATATTGCCGACTGGTTATTTTTCATGTTTATAGAATTATCTGTAATAAAATAATGCTATTCTCATCCAAACATTTTCATATTTAATACTCAGGGTTTTTTAAAAAAACTTACTCAGACTTGATATTGAAAAATGACTCCCGTAATTTTTTGGAAAATTCAGAATAAAGAGTATTTTTAAAATTACATTGTTTTGGATGTTTGAAAAGTATTAAATACAGCATTTTTAAAACTGCTCCCAATACAAGGTAGGCAACTCAAACTACAAGTTTGTGTAGGGGGCTGCAGCATCTCGACAACTTTAAGGGGTACAATACACAAAAAGTGATATATTTATACACACAATTTTATTGTCATACAACAAACCGTTTTTAAATATACAAAGCGAGCTTCATTTTTAGTTCTTTTTATTTTAAAACATATTATGTATGCATAACCTTCTAGCGTCAACAGTTACTTCAAAATCAGAATACTCCTGTATGCAGATCGTCTTCAGCACTCGCTTCGACTTAGAATTCTCTCCATCTGGGCGCAAATAAAACTTCTCGTCAGTAAAGATCAATATGTGAGATGTGAAACCGCAAAAACGTTTATAAAAGCTGAAAACTGCAATGACGTATCCTGAAAATTTTATTATCAGTGTCTGACTTTCGCCCTCTATAATACTGATCATTACTGAAAAGTTTTTATTTTTATTTTTTTAACTCAAAACGTACATTTGTCCGCTTTTTTCATTCAAAACAAACAGACAGCTTCAGACTCATTTTCTGGCACATTTTAAATAATGACGACTGGTTATTTTTCGATTTTGTAAAAATATCTGTAATAAAACAATGCTATCCTCATCCAAACTTTTTCATATTTAATATATCAAGGTGCTTTTTAGCAAAACTTACTCAAACATATGACTCGATATTGAAAAATGCCTTCCGTAATTTGTTGGAAAATTCAGAATAAAGATATAATTTCAGAGTATTTTCGATTTTTGGTGAAGCTAAATTCCTCAGAAAAAGGATTCTTTTGACGCACCTCTTATGAAAATTGTTTTGATTGAATGTTTGAAAAGTATTAAATATAGCATTTTACAACAGATCCCAATAGAAGGTAGGCAACTCAAACTACAAGTTTGTGTAGGGGGCTGCAGCATCTCGACAACTTTAAGGGGTTATAACAGAATTTTATTGTAAATAAAAAAAAACTTTTTTAAATATAAGAAGCGAGCTTCATTTTTACTTCTTTTTATTTTAAAACATATTATGTATGCATAACCTTCTAGCGTCAACAGTTACTTCAAAATCAGAATACTCCTGTATGCAGATCGTCTTCAGCACTCGCTTCAACTTCGACTTCTCTCCAACTGGGCCCAAATTTTTACTTTCGTATACTTTTTACGTATTTAAAAAATGCCTGTGTGTGGATAGCCGTGGGTACATTTGTTCCAAACGGTTTGTGCGATTTTGATACGTTGCGAAAATATAAAAAAAAAACGAAAAAAATTACTTCTACAAAAATCAGAAAGCGGAAGTTAAAACGTGTTCTTTTGATAGCATTTTCACCGATAAACTTATTTTCTAAATCTATCAACAGCCTTATTAAGGCAAAAAAAACGCGGCCGCTGTGGTTTTTCGAAAATTTTGCCATAACGCCTTATTACTCAAAAACGAAAAGATTAGACAGATCGAGCTGCAAAGAGAAAAATAATTATGGAAATGTTGAAAACAATATAGCCCAAAAGCTTACTACACAATTTATTTAAATTATTAAATTTGATTAGATTTGATATGACCAGAATGGCCACAGAAATTTTTGGTCCAAAAGGCTACGGTCATGACGACCACCCTGGTCACAACAACCAACCATAAACTTGGTCGATACGATCACCCAAGCCGCCGCCGGGTACAACGACCACTCTGGTCACAACGGCCACCTCTGCGCGGAAATTTCAACTCAAGAAACGCTGGTCACAACCAACACGACCAATTTTTTTAAGTCATCACAACGGCCAGCAGCCGGTAGAGAAGTGGCCGTTGTGACCAACGTAGCCATTGTAAGCAGCAGAAGCTGGTGACGCGCGGATGTGTGTCGCTTCTAAAAGCGAAAGTACTGGACCTATTTTAATGAAATTTTAAATCAATAGATATATCCAAAATTGTAGTTCAAGTGAAGCTTTTCAAAAATATTCGAAACCGGAAACGAAAATTAGGCATGTTTTTTTGGTAGTGGTTTTAATTTTGACAATTTGAAGACGGGACTGAAAGAAGAACTTAAGGCAAATCAAAAACTTTTTACCCAACTCTCTAGCTTTAAAATGGCGGCCACTACAACTTTTTGAAAATCGCGACTTTACCGCCCATTTACTCAAAAAGTAGTTGTCTGATCGGGATCAGCTACAATTTCTTTAAGAGCCCTTTGTAGGTAGTATACGATAAAGTAAAATTAATTACGAAAACGATCGTGATGGCACTGCTTCAAAATTTTAAAAGTATTCAAAAAATTGTTTCCTAAAAACTGCCCACGCGATTTTTTTTAAACTTTTTGAGCCAATACAGCTTGCAATGAACTACAAATCTGTTTTCTTTTAATCTCACAAATTTTACTCGGACGCCTTATGGGAATTTTTGAAAAATTTGAAAATGATTATACATTTATTCAAAAACGCAATAACCGATCGTTTTAGATTTTTAGCAGTTCGATAGACTATTTGAAGTACTTTATTAGGATCAGCAAGAATGGTTATCTATTTAAAATATTAAAAAAAAAAGATTTATATTAACAACGTGTTTTCCGGCAGTTACGTGATCTAAACTATGCTTATCAATGTTATAGTTATAGTTATAAAATTAAATTTTTATTTTTGCATATTTTTGATAACTTCTATAATAAAGCTATTATAGCCATTTTTGTTAGACATCCAAAGCGGTATTTGTAATTATCCGTAGGGCGCGGCGCTTATCTTGCTTTCGTGCAGTTTAGTCGCTGCTACTATACGTACAGTAACGGTACGGAAACCAATTGCACAAGCTATTTATAATTTGTCAAATTTCCAAAGTTTCAAAGTATTCAAATATTTTCAAATTTTCAAATTCTTTAATCATTCAAAAACATTAAAATAAAAAAATTTTATGGTCATAATTTTCCAAAATTTGGAAAAAATGTTGTTAAACATGATATTTTGAGAATTTTAGAAGTTTTTTAGATTTCCCTAAAACCGTCAAAAATTTCGAAATATTTTAAAAATTTTCAAAAATTTCAATAGATGCTTTGGTTTTTAAAACACTGCAGTTTTGACAAAGTTCCAAATATATAAACAATGTTATGCAGTTAAATGTGTCAAAACGCCACTTGAATAAAATGTTTTTCCCAGTTTATTTTTTTCATAATTGCAATTTATTTTACCTGAAATTGATTTTGTGGTAGCATCTTACTTTGCTACTTGCCAATATCAAAACCTAATATTTAACATCTTAGTTTAAATATTCCACTCCTGAAATTTATCACAACCATCGCTGATCATCAAAGTGTCAAAGTGTCAAACTGTCAAAATAATCTGGTGCTAGTCTACAGCAGCAAAGCCGAGTTCTCCTAAAAACTATTAGCTGACCAGCGCAAGCCTCAAGCTCCTCGCAGAGTTTGACATAAAGGATTAACAAGCTCATTTAATACGCGGCTCTAACGCTAATTTAATCAGTTATTAATCCCTAATGCAATTGCCCGCGCTAATCCGACGTCCAGGCTGCAGGAACTAACTACCATCATATTAATGTATTATAATAACGTCGTCTTTGAACATCCACTTTTCCCGGAAGTTGGCGCAATTTAAGGACGTAGCTGAAAAGTAAGCTTTCAAGACAGATCTATTACAGCAAGTAGATCTTTGTTCGGGCCCAGGTTAGTTAAACTCGATGAATCACGCTGACGGGAATCGAAAGCATTTATGTATCGGAAGTACACGTAGTAAATCTGTACCGGTGTCCGGGGAGTCCGGGTTCCGGAAATGAATCGTTAGCCTCAGGACACCATCGGAACGCGCTTTAAATTGCTCTCTGCCTCGCGCCGCACCACGCCGCGTTGCTCTTACCGCAGAACGGATTGCCTTTTGCTGAAATAGACGCCACTCCTATTGATGAAGTCCAAATTATTGAAAATCGTTCGGTACAGAGTGCAATTTAGACAGAAATTCAAACGCAAAGGGCTGGAGTTAAATAGCCCGAGGACGTGATGTAGAATTTGTCAATATTTGCGCCATGTGCGGTTTGCAATGTGACGTAGACAGATTAATTTTCCGAAATTAGAAACATTGTCTGAAAGGAAAGTACGCTAAAATTCCAGATTGCAATTGAGAGTCTTAAAATATTAACATACTGATGAGATTTTAGATTTGCTTGAAAATTATTCGGGGCTTAATATACAAGACCCCCGATTCGTTTCTATTTGGTTCATGTATTTCCTGCAGGGGCGGGTTTAACTAGATTTGAAGGTTTCGGGGGAAAGATTGTTTTCCTTTGCATTTAATTTTCGAAACAAATTTCATTTAAAAACGTTGTTTTTGCAGTGTTCTACAGGGTGCCAACTATAACTTGTTCACCATTGCTAACTTTTTTGTTTTTAAGGATAGAAAGTTGGTTAAATGGGAAAAAATTCAACATTTTTGTAAAAATAAAAACGTTAACAATGGGGTACACGTTATAGTTGACACCCTGTATAGCCTTTATAGTAAACCACCTCGAACATGTCTCATGTGAACCCCACCCCGTACCTTCAGCACGCGATGCGAACGAGTTGGTTAATTGCGATGATACGCGTGGTGTTGTGGTTCTTAAACTCATAATTTAAAACATTGTACTAGTTATTAATTTTGGGTAATGTATTAACAGAAGTGGTTATATTTAAAGTCTGTAATTAGAATACGAGGTTTCTTAAAGTTATAGACTTCAATTCGTAATCATAATCAAAATATAAATAATAAGGTTTCACAGAAACCAGTTCGGAGTGAGAATTTTTTTTCTATATAAAAACTCGTTGTTGGATAACAGTCACAAGACCTTCCTGGCATCTGTTAAATTTTGTGTAAATTATTAAAATAGTCGCAAATACTGAATTTTTTTAATCTTAATATTATTAACGTTTTTGACAATTTTATTAAAATTTAGATAATTTTTGACGAGCTTTTTGTAAATTTTGATAATTATTGAAAAGTGAAATTTTTTAAATCTCAAAAGTTTTAACGATTTTCACAATTTTATGAAAATTTAGATAATTTTTAAAATCTTTAAGTAAATTTCAAAAACTAGAAAAAATTTATATATGTTTAAAATTCTAAAATTATAAAAATTTATACGTTTATGTCAATTTTATTAAAATTAAGATAATTTTTTTAAAAGTTTTGAAAAACCCGTGTTTTTCGTCGAAATTTCGACTTACGAAATTATGATAAATACAATACCTGCCTCTAGCTGTGCTTCGTATAGCGAGGAAGGTAAAAAGGAAGAAATTAGGTTGCTTTAAATTTTTCCGACACTTAAAAACAGTCTACTTTTTCTGTATTTTCATTATCCCCCAGTCTATTTTTACCAGTTACTTAATCATCAAAACTAATTAACTACACCGACGTCCACGAACGTTTTCATTCAAGCATACTGTCAGCTAACCAGCATAGCCAACTTGCCTTGTAAGTAAGTGGTGAAAATGAGAAAAATACTTCGTCTGTACTTCCGCGTCCAACAGCTTCTAGTTTTCCAGGTTGGAGTCGTAGCATTAACGTAACTAACGGGGTTCCGTGGGTTCTGCGCAACCATACGGCTTGTTCATCGCGGGGCCTGCCAAAATACCATCCTCTTGCTGCTTTTTTTCCCTTAACAATACGCAAATACCCATTTTTTTGTTCCAAACTAAACTATTTTTCTAACGGCCGTCTTTCGACGAATATCTCGATATATCGGTAGGTTGACAATGTTAAAGTACTGATAAGCAATAAATTAGTCCCACACTTCTCTTTATATTTTAATATTACAATATGGCAATTTTTTCTTCCAAGTAGCCATGCTGAGCACCCGGAAGCGTGGGGTACGTTACCATGGCAACCGCCTTGCTGTTAGATACGGTTTGCAAGCCTGTTGAAATCGCTTCAATTATCAATAGCAACGTTTAAAGTGATGTGTTGGGTAAAACGAGTTCAAAAATAGTATATTAAGAAACAAGTTTCATAAGACATAATTTTAGAGCACGCGTCCAAGTTAGAAAACGAGCCGCTTGTGGCGAGTTTTCTAATGGACAAGTGCGCTTAAACGTCTTATGAAACGTGTATTTTATACTATTTTTTCTATTTTGGTCCAAAAAGTTAAAAATTACCTTTAATTTAAAAATATAATCGATTAGGAAAATTTTTGGTTTTTTGTTTTTGTTATGTGGCTGTTGGTAACATTTAAAACAGATTTCAAACAATTCAAACTACTGTCAAATTAAAATTTAGACAAACAATTTGAAAGTGATTTAATTTTTAAAATACCTAAGATTTGAAGATAAGATGGAAGAAGAATTATCTTGCACCCCACCCGAGCTACGCAAAGTAGCGGAAAATACGCTAAATAATCTTTTTTAGAACTTACAATTTGAAGGTTATGTTTATAACGCGTGAAGGTTTTGTTGTCACACGGTTGTCACCAACCTAACATAATAAAAATTTGGAATTCTTTAAGGAGTTGTTTTATGAAATCCAAATGAGTTTCATAAAGTAGTAGTCAGTAAAGAACCAAAATAGAAAAAGTATGTTCATAAATCGGGTGCCGCAAAATGAAAAAAAAATTGGAAAATGCAGAAAGAGCAACAAAACTGTTAAAAATTACTGCAGCTGAAAGATTTCAAAATTAAAAATCATAAAGCAAGCTACGAGTCATCATCCTAGCTTACACTTTGGGCGCTTTCAAATATACAAGGACAAACAGAAATCCCCGTTTACGTTCACTCGCGCAGACTCGGAACGTCTATAATTGAAAGTACTTCGAGAAATAAAACTATTTTTAAAATAATATAACAAGCCGTTTGACAGCAAAAAGAAATTACCATGCAAGAAATGGAACGAGGAGAGAGAGACCTAAACCCCTTAAATACTACTACATCTAACAAATACATTTGACATCTTATTTTAATGTCCCTGGTGCGTAATTCAGAATTTTTTAACGCTTTCGAAAAAAATGATACACAAAAAACCGTCTAACTTCCGCTCTTGGTTTTTCAAGGCTAGCCGAGCATTGGTAGCATAGACACAACAACGGTGCTAAAAAGTGCAGCGGTTTAAATCCCACTCACTAGAGTTTTTTGTACTTATTTTTTTTTAATAACCTACCACCTGATTAATTTTATAAAAGCTGAATATTGTTTTTGTATCTGTTTTTGGTAAAAAGTTGTTAAATTATACAATATATCATATTTAACTAAAGCTTTATTCGCTAATAAAATATTTGACAAATAACGAACTCAAAATAATAATTCAGGGATTTCACAACTGCTGAATTATAGATCTTCATAATCTTCGTTTTAGACGTTTCAGTTAAATTTATAGCAGCTGATATGAAAATGTTCATGTTGTTTTGCAGTTATTCAATATTTATTAAAATGTTTGAATTTACAGATACAAGTAAAAGTAATTCAATGGTTAATGTTAAAAATTTTTACTATTTTCGTTAAGCAATTGGTTTTTAAACTATGATTCAACAGTTGTAAAATGAGTAAATTATTAATTAAGTTTTCTATTTGTCAAATATTTTATTATGTAAATATAAAAATGCAAAATTTAAAAATAATATAAAAACTTGCAATAATAATATACCGGGTGAAACAGAGAACCGGTTCATCCGCTTTTTCATCGGTATTTATGAAGATAATCAATTAAAATTTGGTATGAATAATGCATCATGCATGGGACCCTATTATTTGACGTAGATTACGACTTTCTGGCGCTTCCGGTTTCGCCAGAAGTGACACCAACTTTCTTATAAAAATAAGTGCCATGAACCACTCAAAACTGTTGCTATAGAGTAAAATATTGTTTTAAAAATGATATTCGAAATTTTAACGTTACTAACTGAGATATTCAAATTCCGTAAAAACGTTGTTTAAAAAAAACGATTTTTTAAATGGAAAGATATTAGCTCACCGTAGTTTCCGGACAAAATATTTCTTGACGATTCCAACCACACCCATAACATGAAATTTCCAAATCCCACAAATTTAAACATTCTTCTTTGAAAATTGTATTAAAATGGTATTCTTGTTTGGCTTTTGCATGCCCCTAAAATCTAAAAAATGCTTATGCATGAGGCGCACCCACATTCGAAGCCACCCATGGACGACCATTTTGAAAAAAACACTTTTTTGAGTTAAATAGGTCAAAAACAGGTGTTTTCGTCAAAATGACCATATAAATAAGTTTCAGGATATCAAATTAAAAATAATACAAATAAATATGTCTATTTGCAACCGGATCGTTATAAACAGATTGCTTACTCAATGAATTTTTGTTATAGTTCGACTGGTGAATATTTTAAACATGTAGTTATATCCGTTAAAAATGCCACACAAAAGTAATACATGGTTTGGGATCTGCATTTTTATATTTCTTTATTAATTTCTGCTGTGTAATCGCACTAGCGTCTAGTCGCTTCAATAACAAACGATCCTACCTCATCAAGGTCAGACTTGCGTGTTAATATGCCGTCAATCAGTGAGTGAATGCAAATTTGTCTTCGTATTTTTTCTTTAAAAATATAACTGCCCTTAACAAATAACCTCGCGTAAACAGCAAAACGCAACAACAGTGTTTTAAAACAAACTAAAATTTAAAAAAATTTTGGTCCCAACCGAGATTCGACCCCACAAACTACTTATGCAGTAAAAAAGCAGTACACCCGAACACACCCGCATATCCATCTGTGCCACTACGAACCTGGCGGTATCGCTAAAAAAGTGCCTATTGAATGCGTGCACAATAGAAATGCGCCAATAAAAAGTCTGACCTTGGTGGGATCGATTGTTTTATAAGAGACTAGACGCTATTTGTAATCGCAGCTTATTTTTAGCAGCGTACCTTCGAAAATGTTATTAGGTAAAGTACAAAATTCTGCACAATTATTTACAAAATAATGTAGAATTTTTATAACGAGTTTATATCTCGTTAAAAGCTTTGTAGGATAAAAATACCTGACACTTAAATCAAGATTCATTTTTCACGAGCAAACCGTTTTCCTCATACATATAAGTGGCAATTGTGTATTTCTAAAGAAAATGTACGATCAATGATAAGATACACGTGATAAATCAGATTTTAAAGTAATTATCCCGTTGTCGTGGAGATCTATTTCCATGTTCAGCTACATGAAGCTGAACGAGTAGAAAGCATATCAAGAGCCTTTACAAAGAGCGTACAGTAAAATGCACCATTTAAATTTAGCAAGTGTATTTCGTTTTACGAAGTTAGTAGAACCCCTGAGGCGGCAGGGCTCGACCGAACTGTCTAACTATTAGCTGGGGTATTATTGGTTTTGCGTCCCAACTGAAAATTGTTTTGCATAGCAAAATAATCATATTCAAATATAATTAGTTCCGATTGTGGCACTGAGTGAATTTTAATTCAGTTACCAGTTCTCCTTTCGCACTGGGGGGTAATTAACTACCGTATTATGGAAAAAATTCTCGGTAAATAATAAACAGAAAATTTGAAAATTTGCAAATAATCATTCACGATGTAATATTGAGTTAAAGTATATAATAATTAAAAGTGCGGACATCGATTTAACTGAAAACAGATTATTATAGCAATACAATTCAGTCGTTGCTGTTCCCTGAACTAAAATGGTTGATGGCATAAAGAAACAAGACGGTAAATGATTAAAATTGCCATTGTACTTCCTTGGCTACCAGTTTTTAACAGACCTCAACTTTAGCTTATACGGGGTTTGTTTAATAAAAATACGTTTGAGGGATCTCAGTGTTGCTAGCATAAGCTAACGCTACACAAACGAACGCTTAAAAATCTGCGTTAATATAGGGCATTAGCTTCCGGTTCCAAACAAACCATCACAGCAAGCTCCTTCTAAAGCAAACCAACCCAGCAAACGCCTCCTAGAGCAGTGCAGCAGTGCGCTCCCTCTAGAGTCTTGCATCACCAAATAGAACCAATAGGATCTGCCAGTCCCTACCGGAGTTTTACGTACCCAGCTGCTTGTAGAGCTCCGATAGAACAACAAGAAGCAACCAACGTCTGTCAGATCTCTACGCGGACGTAACCTTTTTTCTTTATTAATAATTATATTGTTTGTGCATTATCCTTTGCCCGTTGTTCTTGTATTGTTATTGTTATTTGTAATTGTTCTGTGCGACATTATTAAAATAAAACCTTGTAACATAAATAAATACCTCAAATACCTGGCAGACCTGATCGTCAGTCCTGACGAGCTAGTATCTTCTAAATAGACTATTTCGTATGCATTCCGCACGATCCGTTTGTAGATCTTGTCGACGTCTCGTCAGCATGTGTGCAAACCGTTATCTTCGTGAGGTATTTCACATGTATCCTGACAGTCTGTTACGGCAAACTCTGCAGTGTTGCAACAAAGCATGTGCCTTTTATGAGTCGCCAAGAAAATTCATGAGATTATGGGTAATAATAGGAACAACAATTTTCCCAGCAACACGGATATTTTAATTGCGGTGATTCAAGAACAAAAATTCATTTGGGATTCTTCTAAAGAAAGTTATAAAAATAGAGACCTGAACTATGAGGCGTACGAAGAAGTAGCTGCCATGGACATCGACATGATCCATAAACTCTGCTCTCGACCTTCTTTAACGCACATTCTTCCAAATCCAAATGAAAATTAGTTAATACATAAGTGACCGCAAACATGCAGGTCTGTCTGCTTTGTACGTCACTAAGCAACAGACGTCTTTCCTGTTACCCGGTCTGCAAATGTTTGTTTATTTTGCTATTCAACGATGTAAAGGTCAAAAAAAGTTTAAAAGCGCCACACTTTGAACGACAAATCAGTTCGTTTTTGGGATCGAAACGGTGGTAACCTCCAAACAGTGTCTAAACACTAAAACTAGTAAAAACATCTACTGCTGTATCGAGGCGCAAGCGAATGGTCGCACTTGATTTTTAGGATCGACAGCGCTTCAAAAACTAAAACTATTCAAAATAACTGCTGCTGGATCGATCTCAAACAAAGTCCTACTGCACCCAGTTCCATCTAGAGCTGCGAAATATACTATAACCTTTTTCCTTCCCCAAATCCTGCACATCGCCAGGTCTTTTCAGATCACCGCAAACCTAGATAGAAGCCTGAATGAACAGACCTGCCCGTTTCCTGTCAGATGCCGGCTAGACATACGACCTAGAAAGTGGCTGCTTCTCAGCAATTACTTACGTTGATCCCTTAGAGAACGTGTGTTCCGTTTGTAAAACTTTGTAATTTATTTCCTGTACTTAATAATTATCCATATATAATCTCCCGTTCGTTCAATGTAATGTTTGTTCAATGTTGATCTACTTGTTCTCCCCTCCCGAAGATGAATTTTTATACTGACCGATCGTTACCAAGCAAAACTGATGAGCAAAATGGTTCTGACAGTCAAAACTGACCATCAGGATGGTCACGATCGCCATCTTGCTACAAATGGATAAACCATATTTACCAAAAAGCTAAATTTTCTGGAATTATTTCTAATCATTTTATTGGACCTACAGTTCAGACTCGCTATTATACAGGGTAACTCAAAATTATGGTAAAAATTTATATCACGCATTCTAGGCACCCACTTGATAAGTAAAAAGTTCCTATAAACATAGGCGTAGGTCCGAAAACGCTGTGTTACGAAGTTACAGTCTTTTAAAGTCTAAACACTATTTTTTTGATAACTTTCACAGTAGGTGCAAAAAAATTAAAAATTTATATTTGGCCGTTGCTCATTTGGTTTTTAGTATTGCTTCTAATTTCTGTTTCAATAAGAGCCCCAGAATTGAATTTTATCTTAATGTATTTTGTTTGCCAGGACATGAATACTTAATCGGCTTATACATAGGCGATTTAAGTTATGGCTTAAAATTTAGTGTGAGCAACCACCCCCTCCCTTCTTTTGAGCGGACCGAGCTCATTTTTAATGTAATTCATCTAAATGGCACTATCAAACTATTTATTCTAATTTAGTTTTGCTGCGTAAAATAATTTTTGGTAGAAGCAAACCGAAAGACACATAAACAGCAAAAAAGTCGATCTTCTTATGAGCGGGAAGGCACTAAAAGGTGCAGATTGTCATTATTCATCTTTTCAATTTTATTTTTATTTAAACTTACTTGCAGACTGTAGTTTTTTTAATGTTAGAACTTTAGCTCTATTATTCAAAGAAACTCTCGGTCCAGGTTTGCTATTCCAATATTCTAGTACGAAAATTTTGAATAAAAATTTTAGCTTCTTTGATGGTTTCCTCTTAATTAAAAACCTGGAGATTATTTCTGTTTATTACAGAATTACTTTTCCTAAATAGCTTAATCAAAAGGTAAAATTTTGCCATTCAAACTTGAAAGCTGAGGGAATGGTTTATACCATCATTCTATAAAGTAATATATAGTAGTATATCCGTTAAAAATGGCACAGAAAAGTAATACATGGTTTAGGATCTACAGTTTTATATGTTCTTTATTAATTTCTGCTGTGTAATCGCACTAGCGTCTAGTCGCTTCGATAACAATCGATCCTACCTCATCAAGGTCAGACTTGCGTGTTAATATGCCGTCAATCAGTGAGTGAATGCAAATTTGTCTTCGTATTTTTTCTTTAAAAATATAACTGCCCTTAACAAATAACCTAGCGTAAACAGCAAAACGCAACAACAGTGTTTTAAAACAAACTAAAATAAAAAATGGTGCAGATTGTTTTACCAAAAACATGGGCAACTACTGAGTGCCACAATGAGCAATGAGAAAAAGGAAGGGAGATACTGGGCGGGCCACGTAGGATTTCACCTGAATACTTTAAAATTTAAATGGAATGCGTAAATGTATTAAATAAAACTTTAAAGTATCCATGGAAACGTGAATCCCCATTTGGTCAGCCCATTACCTCCTTTCTGTGCGGCACTCATTAGTAGCCTCTCCCTTTCTTGTCACATTTATTATTCGTTTTCTATGCTTTCTATAAAATAGTGACACTATGTGTATATTCATTGCACAGACTTACCATTGGGAGTAATGTTATCATAGCTGGATAACCTATTCCCCACACACATTTTCATGTTGTTTCAAACGCGCATACTGAAGATATAAAAAGCATCATCATACTTCCTGTATACTCTACGTATATACGAAGTAGTAGAAACAGAAATAGTTGACGAACTTCAAGCAATCTTTTTAATTTTATTTTTATTTAAACTTACCTGCAGACTGCAGTTTTTGAATGTTATAACTTCAGCTCGATTATTCAAAGAAACTCTCGGTCCAGGTTTGATATTCCAATATTCTAGTACGAAATTTTTTGAATAAAAGTTTTAGCTTCCTTGATGATTTGGTGTGCCTTAATGGGAAATTAAATACTATTTTTTGGCCAATAATTAAATTTTGTATCATTCAAAATGGCGACTGGGCGCCATTTTAAAATATTTTTTTTAATGGAAAGGAGGGTCGAGTGACACCTCATTTGAAAGGTCTTTTAGTTCTGCGTCTGATCCTAGAGTTTCAAAAACAAATAATTAGCCATACCAAAATGGCGGATTTTAAACAAATGGACTCGCTCAATTTAAAATTGCTTTGATTTTTTTATCCAGAAGTCCACTTTTTCATTTGCAGGACAAAACTTTTAGAAATATTTCAGGTGGCTGGAAATAATATTGAAAACGTTATGTTTCAACAAGACGGTGCGCCGCCTCATTATTATTAGAGTTGGGCAAATGCATATTTGCCTCTTTTTTCCTATCGATCATAAAATGTTAATTTTTCGTATATACACGTTTCGTGATGTTTAGAGCATATTTTAGCTTTTAATGGCATGAAAATGCATATTCTAGCAAAAAAAAATAAAATTTCAAATAAATTATCAAATAAAATATTCGTAGTTCTTAGAAGAAATTGCACAATTTGAAACCACATGAACCCTACACTAGCACTTTCTAAATTTCTAAGTAGGGGTAGAGGAAATAAAGGATTAACTGACAAAGGTTGTATTATTTGGGTAGGTCTTATTCCTTAGGTACAAATTTCTTTGAAAATAATATTTGGAAATTTTTCTTATACTGTCCACTCTATACCCTGAAAATGCCTAAAGTTGCTAGTTCAAAAAACGATTTAATTAAGAAGTAGTTGAAGCCGTATACATGTTTTAAATACGATGGAAGTGTTGTGTTGTGCATCATCTGTGAAAAAGAGGTATTTATCCGTTTATTTTTATTTTGAATTAAAAAAAAAACTGTTTACTCTGTTTAAAGTTAAAAAACTTCAAACAAGCCAAAACAGCGAGTTAAAAATTTAATACTAATTTGTTATTTTATTTTGTAATTAAGCAAACAATTTAAGAATAAAATTAGAAAGTTTTTTTTGTGATATTGCAAAGGATATGGCACAGGGCACATTCAATTATTTTCCTTTGTGTAAGCTGCAGTAAATTGTACTTAAATATTGTTTTTACAGATAAACGTTAATAAAAAGTTTCAACTTGATCAGCACGTAGACACCGGTCCGCATCAAAAAAGAAAAAATAATACAAACGAGCCAAAACAACAATTATTGCTGAACTGCTTAAATAAGAATGTCAACAATTTCAACGACGATTTGTGTAGAATGATGGTTTCATGCAACATTCCATTAAATAACATGGACGTTCCCGAATTTAGAACTTTCTTAGAAAAATATACAAAACAAAACGTCGTTTCCCGGAGAACAGCTTCCAGAACGTGCATTCCAAAATTATACGAAGAAAATCTTCAAAAAATAAGAAACGTTGTTTCGAATAATTGTATTTGGTTTAGTGTTGACGAAACCACCGATGCTAAAGGAAGATAGGTATATAGCGAATTTTATTGTAGGTGTTTTAAACAGCAATCCTTCTTCCAGTTATTTAATTGCTGTTAAACAACTAGAAAAAACCAACAATTTGACAATTTCACGTTTTGTTACTTTATTTGCCAAATCAAATACCACCAGAAAGGATTTTATACAAATGGTGACTGATGGTGCCGCATACATGGTAAAAGCAGGTCAAAATTTAAAAATCTTTTTCCCAAATTTAATTCATGTAACTTGTTCGGCCCATGCGATGAATAGGGTGGCCGAAGTGGTTAGAACTGAGTTTCCTTTAGTCAATAAATTAATTAATAACGGAAAAAAGTTATTTTTAAAATCACCACTTCGCGTCGAAGTTTACAAAGACTTGCTTAAAGATGTGCCCTTACGTCCACAACCATTCTCACCAGGTGGGGAACGTGGATAGAAGCCGCTCTATTTTATTGTGAAAATTACAGTGAATTTAAAAATGTTGTTAACACCTTTGATTCAACTTCTGCTCAGTCTATAGCAGATTGTCAAGATATTTTAAAGTGTCCGGAATTGCAACCTCAGTTGTCCTACATAAAGGCTCATTTTTCGGAAATTCCTAGCATCATTAATAAATTAGAAACACAAAACCTGCTTCTCACTGAATCTTTAGAATTAATCGAAAAATTTCATTCAATTTTGAATAAAAATATGCAAAAAAGTTAGCAGCAAAATGGACGATTTAATTCAGAAAAACAGCGGACTTTCAACTCTGAATTCCATAAAAAATATTTTAAATGGAGATTTCTTAAGCAATGGCCACAATGACGAATGCTTTGCAGTTAAAAATTCACATATTTATTTAAATTTTGTCCAGTAACATCTTGTGATGTAGAAAGAAGTTTTTCCAGCTACAAAAATATGTTGGAAGATAAGCGGCAAAATTTTCTCGTTGACACCATTGAAAAGCACATGATTATTTATTGTAATAAATATGTTGTTATTTATTGATTTTACTTCTACCTGTATTTTTGTATATGCAAATAAAAAATGCTGAAATAACTGAAAATAATAATGCGTTTCTATATTATGTAAGCCCTTTTGATTTTTTGAATGTTGAGTGTTTGTAACTAAAAATAATGAAAATAAATCATTAATTGTATTTATCTTTTTCTTTCAACGAAAAATTACATTTGATGCAAAACGTGCTTTAACTCATATAATAATTACTAGTATTAAACAGCAGATTCAAATAAACATCAGATTTTCATATTAAGCACTAAATAAACAAACTAATTTTTTTTAGTGCATATCGCAAAAGGTTACTGCATATTCTTGCATATATTGAAGGTTTTATGCGGCATATTTTAGTGCATATATGCACTATCTTTACAGCATATTTGCCCAACTCTTAATTATTATAGGCCTGTTTCTGACTTTCTTAAGGGACGTTTTCCTGGAAGATGGATTGGTAGGCAGGGGCCTGTAGAATAGCCGGCTCGCTCCCCAGATTTAACCCCCTTAGATTTTTTTCTATGAGTATATCTGAAATCGAAAGTGTACAGAGCCCGTCCAGAAACAAATGAAGAAGAACTGGAGCAACGCATTACAGAAGTTTGCAGAAATATCACTCCAGAAACTTATGAAAATGTAAGGCAGGAATTTCATAACCGACTTTTTATGTGCCAAGAAGTGAATGGTGAACATTTCGAACACTTAATTTAATTTCTTTTTGCTTTAATTCTTAGTTTTTTAAATAGACTTCCTTATCTTCAAACATTTGTCATTTTATTATGGCGTGATATTTTTCTTTGAAACTCTAGAATTAGACGCACAACTAAAAGACCTTTCAAATGAGGTGTCACTCGACCCCCATTTCTATTTAAAAAAAATTAAAAATGGCGCCCAGTGATACAAAATTTAATTTTTGGCTGAAAAATAGTATTTAATTTCTCATTAAAGCACACCAAATTTTGTAGTAAAATATCAAGTCTTTTAAAAATTAGTTGAAGGGGGGTACTTTATAGACACGGTGTATTTATTTATATATGCTGTACACATGGCTTGACGTACTAAACTTTTCATTACTGAAGTAAGATATGATCTTGAACGATCCAACAGAATACATTTATTCGCAGAAAGAAATCGAAAAATTTGGCTAGATTTTGTGTCGTTTCTAAATTAGATCATTTTTTCTATAATTCATTTAGGCATTGTGAGTGCATAGAAATCCGTGCTTTATTAACAACAATTGATTGTTATAATTTCCTTCTCTTTAACACAGTCCTGTATTTTTTATTTTTGTAAATACCAAACACTAGTTTTTTAGCAACTATCTTAAACCCTTGCTAATTTCCCACAAGCCCCAACGTATTCAGCATTCACAAACATTAAACTCGTGTAATTTGAAAGGTCGTCTAACAAAAAAGAACCCCAACAAAACGAGACAAATCCGTTCCTGTGGCGATAACAATGCAGGTTTGTAAGACAGGCAGTGCACGTATAACTTTAATTGTATCACGCGCCTCCAAGGGGCGGGGGCGTCTTGAATATTAATTACAGCAGAGCAAGGATTTCTTATGCTACATTCCTGCTAAGTGCACCGCAATCCTGCGGCCCAGGAACAATCAAGCTTTCTGCTAACATATGTAACTCGTGACAGACCGTGTTTCATTGCGCAAAAAGGGCTTCCTTCCTGAAGGCTCTCCCGGCTTTTTATTCGAATCGTTCTGTGCAAACACCGAAAGGTGCATGCAACCTTTTACTTTAGGGTAATTTTATTCCAGTGGGCGCAATTTGACCTTAGGGTAGAAACTTAAATGGCAATAATTATAGAACTGTCGAAGATGAGGTAAAAAATGTTTGATAAAATTTTTCGTGGGGCTGTGCACGTGTGCAGTACTGGCACCGTATACATACGTCTGTGTTTTGCTTCCGATATAACCGGAAGCAAAACGGCTTTTCATAGACGCGTATAAAAGGGTATAACGTTCTCTTCAAAGCATGCACACTTACCGACAAAAAAATCCGTACACCCTATTGTTTTATTGGTTTTGTCAATATGATGCATAATTATCTATTAGGTTTAGTTGCCTTACTCTATACCCTTCTCCAGCTTTGCAATATTCAGTTATTGTTAATTAACCTGCCATATTTTGCGTTGCCAGTATTGCCACAATTTTGTACATAATTGCATCTGTTTTAACTTTTTCTTTCAAAACTTTCAAGTTCGAGTTAATTTCATTAAACAGATTTGTGTCTTTGAAATTTCTTGTCGCCATTTGTGACTGCAGAAAACTTGGCATTAATTTTGCAGTAATCGAAGGCGGCAGAAGTCAACTTTATGTCTCGAACCAACTAGGAATTTCACCTTGAACAATACAGGAGTTTTGCAAAAGATTTGCGAAAACTGGTGTATATGTATATGCGCAGGCTAGGATTGGGATGTAATCGCAGCACGTCGGCACGTAATAACGGCTGTATCAAAAAACAGTTAATAGAACGTTACATAAAAGTGTTTTGTTAGCAAGACACCAGCACAGGGCCCAGAATTGCACAACTGCATGTCGCTCAAAGTTTCTGCAAGAAGCAGCGGCTCTCTACAAAAAATTACAGCGTGCAGACATGTCATGCCCCCTCCATACTCTTTCTCGTCCATCTGAAGAGCTCAGATTAAATCGAGAATCGTCCGTGAATAAGACCTTTTCCCAATCGGTCTTTTTTCAGTTTCTATGACCTCGAGCGAGTTATCCAAGGTCGTCATAGCAATTCAGGGCGGTTTGCTGGTCTTGTTGTCAGTAAAACACTTTGATTTAACCTTCTTCTAACTGTTCTTTTTGATACATGATGAAAGTTCGCTTTTGGTTTGCGCGGCAATGCAGTAGCAGTCTCTGACAGCAGTCTCCAGGATCATGACGTGCCGACGTGCTGCCATTACATTCCGATTCGGGCCTGCGTGTGCATTTTTCAGTCTCCCCAAATCTTCTGTAAACGTCCTTTTAATGTTGAATGTAGAATTTCTAGCTGCTTGGAGACATAACGTTGACTTCTACCGTCTTCGATTAATGCTACAACTTTCGCAATGTTTTCTGCAGTAACAACCCAATTCCTTTAATGCAATTTTGAAAGAAAGTGTTACAACAAATGAAAACGTGTTATAAACTGTGACAATATAATCACATATGTACCAAATGGTACAAAAGTTGAAACGCAATATATGACAGGTGCATGAAAACAGTGCCGACGGAAAAAAGTGCCGCGGAAAAAATGCTTAGAAAAAAGTGCCGCGGAAAAAAATGCTTAGAAAAAAGTGCCGACGGAAAAAGTGCCGCGGAAAAAAGTGCCTCGGAAAAAGGTGCCGCGTAATAAGTGGCGTGGTAAAAAGTGCCGTAGGACAAAAATGCCCCGAAAAAAAGTGACTGGAAAAAAGTGCCGACGGAAAAAAGCGCGGGGGAAAAAAGTGACTGGGAAAAAAGTGCCGCCGGAAAAAGTGCCGTGGAAAAAGTGCCGTGTAGGTATAAATTTGTCATTTGCACTAGCAAAATAAAATAATATAAACAATATAACGTTATACTTAATAATTTATTTTAAAACAGTTAGAAAAAATGGATACTAAAGACTAACGAAAGAATCATCACTACATGATTTGATCCAATATTTTGACACCACATACGTTGCAAGAAGCAACAATAAATGAGGAAGATTGAACGAATAACCAGACGGAAGGCTGCAAGTAACAGATAATGGAGTTAGGTTAGGTACCTACACGGCACTTTTTTCCGCGGCACTTTTTTCCGGCGGAAATTTTTCCCACGACACTTTCTTCGCGGCGCTTTTTCCGTCGGCACTTTTTTCCAAGTACTTTTTCCTGCGGCACGTTTTTCCGCGGCTTCTTTTCCGAGATTCCGTGGGAAGGCAAGAGACAGAAAAGGCGTCCGAACCAATGATGGATATATGATGTCAAAATAGTTGCACGATCGAGAAGGCTCCCAACTGCACAGGATCGGGAAGGATGGAAACCCTGGGGGAAGCCTATGTCCAACGATGAGGAAAATAATATAGTGAAAGCGGTGGTCAGAGACTTTTTCGATCAAGGTAGCTCAACTCAAAACGAATTATTACTGTACAAATTTGGTTACTTTCTTTTAAAAAAACCAAAACAGCAGCAACCTTTATAGTTATCCAAAGCTAATATAAGAGCGCTATTTGTATGCAACACCTGGCAACACAAATTCGGTAAAAATGATCGCCTACCCTCTGGCGTTGATGTTTAGCCTTAGCAGCAGAAATACTTCGACGGTAAATAACATCTGGCTTGCTCGATCTACAGGCCTCAACCCAGGTAATCTTTAGCAATGGTACTAAGATAATTAGGAATTTTTTTAACTGGCTCTTAAGTACTGGCACGTAAATGTTTTGAATAGTAGAGACTACACGCAATTATCTTTTCAATGCTATTCATATTATTAAATTAACTGTGTTGCAAAAACAAAATGGTAGCCGTGTTGGATTATTAAAGAATGTATTGCAATATCAAGCCATGTACTTCATTTTGACCTGAAGATGATTTATAACGCTACAACTATTTGTTATACGACTAACGTCAAATATGCAAGTAATTAAAACCTAAAGCTCGCCCCTTCCCTCGTATATTTCAAGCAACCGCAAATTAATTAAGGTCGTCATTTTCTTGGCAACATCTTGTAAGATTCTAAACTATTCGGATCTTCCCGTGGACTCGACAGTAAAAAGCGGTAATTACGACAAAAAGATAATGCAATACAAGACAGTACATTTATATATGCGGCCACCCCCGGGCAGGCCGTATCTCCGGTGCAAGAGTGATGATGTCATTTCCGGCAGGCACTGTCCCGTGTCCAGGCGCGACCCGATTCGACCACTTCGTCCGTTTCGCTGTCAGCAGCAAAAAATATTCACTTTCACACATGAAGGCCGCCAATTTATATTAAAATACGAAAATAAGTTTAAAGCCCTCTATGCCCGCGTCCAATCTCCTGCTTTTATGTCTTGGGGGAACCGGAAATTTTACCGGTTATAACAAATGATAGAGCGCAACATGGTTACTAATACAAATTAGAGATTAGAGAAGTGCGCGAAGTCAGGAACACCATTTTTCATCCCTCCGCTGGTTTTCTTTGCTCTCATCTACCACCGCGGCTTTGTCCCCTGACCAGGGACGTATTACTGAGGATTTGTAAATCTGACACAGACAAATTGTAAATTAGGGTAGCACTTTTTATATTGCCCTCAGTGGGCGAAGTAAATTTATTATTTTGGAGCACTCGAGATATGCGGTTCGTCTAAGAAACGCGGAAACGCAAATACCTAATGGAATTACTTTAACCTACAACGTAAATAAATAACAAAGAAATAAAAAAACAACATTACCCCCCAATTAAAACCTACCATTCTACAAAAAAAATACAAGTAACCACTCCATACATAAAATTACTCATGATATCATGAAAATTTCGAATTAAATGGCAATTACTAAAATGGTGCCCATTAAATTATTTTTCGAGAAGGTTTGGGAGGTTGAAGAGAGCATTTAATTGAACGACTTCAAGTTGTATGTGGGAGAGCTAAAGCGAGACAAACATTCAATTTCTACCTTAAATGTCACACACGGCATCCGTTAGAAACGGAACGTTAATAAAGTAAATAGCCTTAATTTTAATTAGTTTCAGAAGAGCTTTAAAGTTCATTAGTTAAAAGCAAACATCCGAGGAATATATGCATATGTACTTGAAAAGAAGCAAGACAGTCAAAACTCGAAATACACATACCAGCCAGAAATACAAATACAAGGCAAGAAGAAAGACCAGAAGTAAAGTACAATTTTTATCATAAATGTGGAAGAGATACGTCCTTTGCCGATTAGATGGCGCTAGTAAAAATAATGCTACTGTGTACGGTTAAAAGCGGATGTCGTGCAAATTTGCTTGACCAGCAAATATAAAAGCTGTCGGGCAACCGCCACGGGACCTTCCTCGCATTTAGGGAAAATTTTGAAATTTTTCATTATATTTTGGAAATATTGGCAAATTTATGGAAATTTAGAATATTTCTAAAATTCTAGAAAAAATTCGAATATATTTTCATACCAGATTTTCTTAAAAGTTAAAAAATTTTGAAGATTTTTGAAAAGGTAAAATGTTTTAGGTTTTAAACATTTACGAAAATTTTGAAAACATTGACCAACTAGAAAATGTTTGAAAATTTCGTAAATGTTTAAGAATTAAAAAAATTTTGAAAATGTATAATTTTAATAACTTTTGAAATTTCGAAAGTTGCGGAAAATTATAAAAAATTAAAAATAAAAAATTTATTTTTAATTTTGGAAATTACTAAAAAAAATTTATTATTATATTTAAATTTTGAAAATTGGGAAGCTGTAAAATTTTTTAAAAATTTTGAAATTATTTGAATTTGAAAATTTAATATTTTTAAAAGTTTTTAAATAGTTCGAAAATTTAGATAATTTGAGAAAAACAATTTTACGCGTTTTTAAAAATGATTGAAAATAAGTGTAAAAAGTTTGAAAATTAATAAAATGTTGTAAATTTTAGAATATTATGTTAATTTTAAGAATTTTTAACTTTTATAAATTTTGAAAATATGTGAAACTTTTTAATACTTTTGAAATTCGAAACGGAAACGCCAATCGTAATAAACTTTAAACCGTTTCATAGACTATTTGAAGTTTACTAGGAATAACAAGAATTTTCAACACTATTAAAAATTAAGAAAAGCAACAATATTTGTTAATATCAGATAGGCGTTTTCCGGAAGTTACGCAAGGTTAACTACGTTTACAAATTAGCTCTAGGTAAAAAATATATTTTTTATTCATTGCATATTTTTGATAACTCTTCAAATAAAGCTTTTATAGCGATTTTAGTCCGAAGTCCAAAGCGCATCTAATCAGCTTAAGGCGCGGTCGGTTACCGTGCTCCGTGCTATGCGGCTAGCCGAAGTTATCGTTCTTATACGGTACGTGATATCGTATTGCACAGGCTGTCGCAAGTTCAAATCATCGCTAGGGCGTAACCTATTTTATTGTTTTTTTTTGTTCTCTTTCTAATGCTTTTATTTTTGTAAAAACAATGATACTTAGTAAGTTTATATTATTTGAGGCTTTCACGGTTTCTCGAACTGTCAATATTACAATTTACTTTCGGCTTAGACCGCGTCGTCATTTGGGAACTACACCCAGCATAATCAGGTAAGGACCGACCTGTAGCTTGTCTGCCTTTACAAGCATTTGCTCTAGAAGTCTGAGCAATATTTGTTCGTAGGCCCTGCCTGCCTAAACAGGGCCGTGTGCTTAGTTTATTTAAACCTTGGGGCGGACAAGGATTTGATCTTAATGTATTTTGTTTGCCAAAACAATAATACTTAATCGGCTTATGCCTGTTAGCTGTTTGTGAACCAATACAAACTAACGTTTTGCAAGACATTGCAGCTTGCATCTTCAGAGTGAATAGAACACTAAATTCAAATCCCGGAAGCGGAGGTATTTAAACCTCTATGAGCCAGTCGAGCAGAACGGCGGAGTTCTGGTTGGCTGTCACCGTTGGGCAAAGACGGATCCGGTGGAGCGTGATCGTGAGATCGATGATGCTTAGGAATCCTCAGAGGATAAACTACCGGAGTCAAAGCTTTACTGAGTATAAAACCATCCTCCCTGTTTATGTTGTCAGGTTGTTTCTCAATTTCAATTGTTTCACGTATGGTGCGAGGGAAGTAATATTCTGCGTTCTCAAAGTCCATCTTATGCCTAGTTAAACCAGTATGTTCAACCACCGCAGATTTTGTGATGCGTTTGTGGTTGTAATCACCTTTGTGCTCTCTCAATCTTAACTCAATGGAACGACCAGTTTGTCCGATGTAGTTAGAGCCACAAGAGCAAGAGATGTTGTAGATCCCGGCAGTAGCTTAGTAAGTTACTGGCGCACGAATATTTAGAACGTCAAAAGTATGGGAAAGTCTATTTTTGTTCCTTCTGGCTAAAGCCATAGTCATAAAATGCTCTCTTGGAAGCATTTATTTCACAACAAAAATAATACATTTTAAAATGCTACAAAAATACCTTGAAATTTCTCACTCGATTTTTTTACAAACGCGGTTCTTTATCTTCGTTTACTTTATAAATTGTAAGACGAAGAATTTATGAAAAAGACTAAGAAATATTACAAGATAGATGCAAGAACTTGAATTTTATGTACCTAACTTTTTCTAACACTTAACGCTGTTTATAACACCGGTGCCAGAAAATAACTCAGTTCCTTATAAAGGCCTAACTAATTCTGAGCTACGTGTAAAACATGCCTATGCAGTAATGCTAAGCATTTACAGTAATTTGTATGAGAAAGATGTTATAGCTAAATAAGCAATGCTGACACATAATCATTACTCACCCTTTTACTCAGTGGCGTGCGTAATAAAATACATGACTATAAATTATTGCTCACTGGCAAGACTAGTATGTTTACTTATAAAAATATACTTAACCATCAGTAAACATAACAACACTGAAAATTTAGATAAGAACGAGTTTGTTGATAAATACACTAAAATAAATGCCAATTTTTATAAACACACCCATTTTTTGATAGGAAATAATAAGAACCCCCCCCCCGTTCTTAATACTTTGCAGAAAACGTATACTGCTGCGATATTATTTACGGATAAATTACAAAGTTACAGTTCTGAATCTCAAGCTCTGAATATAATTTAACAAATTTAAACCTTGGACTAGCGGAACCTGTGGGCTACGCCTCGCGCTTTTTAAAATAATAAATAAGCTACTTAAGTTGGTAGTGTAGCAGGCCGTGGATCTACGTCCTAGTTCTTCAAATTACATAGAGTTTGCTTCAATTATATAGGATAGACCAACACTTATTACACCCCTATTCAAATCAGAAACAAATCAAGATAGCGAAGAATAATGTTAATAAAAGTTTCTTGGTAACGTTGAAGCTACATTTCTGCATACATCTAACAATATTTTGTGTTTATTTGATAGAAAATTCTTTTCTCTTTTTAACGATATAAAACTTGTGAAGTTAACATAACATTTTTCGAGAAAAAAGCGAAAAACATTCTTCATATCAGCAGGCCCTGAATTCAAACAACAGCCTACCACAATCCTAACAGTGTGTTTTGAAATTAATTTGTTATCTCTTAACAAGAAGAACAAAACGCCACTGTGCTAGACTGTTTTTATTGAAATTGGGACCTGCTAATACAAAACGTGTTTCGGGTTTTACTCGAAAATTTCATGATACGAGGGTATACAAATTTTATACCATTGAAAAGAGAAGAAACTTATCTACCAAATAAGCACAAAAACTTAATAAGTTGCTAAAAAATATACGATAGCGTCTCAGCATTTACAGCATTGGTTAAAATTTTTTTTAAGTATGCTTAAAGGTAGGCCGCAAACGATACCAAAAAACTTTTTTTTCTCTGTCTTGATCTGTTTCAGAATTAAGTAGAGGCGTAATAAGTTTTGAACCTTCAGGTATATAAATCAATTTTTTTAAGATTTCTCGGGATTACAAAAAAAAACAAAAATGGTAAGAACAATATTCTTTGAGGCTTTTGCAGTTTGTCGAACTGTCAATATTACAAATTTACTTTCGGCTTAGACCGCGTCGTCATTTGGGAACTACACCCAGCATAATCAGGTAAGGACCGACCTGTAGCTTGTCTGCCTTTACAAACATTTGCTCTAGAAGTCTGACAAATATTTGTTCGTAGGCCCTGCCTGCCTAAACAGGGCCGTATGCTTAGTTAAGTTAAACCTTGGGGCGGACAAGGATTTAATCTTAATGTATTTTGTTTGCCAGGACAATAATACTTAATCGGCTTATGCCTGTTAGCTGTTTGTGAACCCATACAAACTAACGTTTCGCAAGACATTGCAGCTTGCATCTTCAGAGTGAATAGAACACAGTGTTCTAAGCACTAAGCACACGGCCTTGTTTAGGCAGGCAGGGCCTACGAACAAATATTGCTCAGACTTCTAGAGCAAATGCTTGTAAAGGCAGACAAGCTACAGGTCGGTCCTTACCTGATTATGTTGGGTGTAGTTCCCAAATGACGACGCGGTCTAAGCCGAAAGTAAATTGTAATATTGACATGGTAAGAATAAATTTGTGCGCCAAAATTAGAGAAGGAGGGGAGAAACTAACCCCCCTAAATATTGCTGCACCTAAAACTTTAGTTCTTGTCTCTTATTCTACCACTGAGCTACTGGAGATCTAAGCTGTGTTTTTCCGTCAAAATCTCAACATTTTTGTGATCGCAATACATTCCCATGCTTAAAGTGTCCAAAAGTTAAAAATAGACTGATTCAGTTAGTTTTTGTTAAATGCGAGGTAGTACTGTAAACGCAGCAGTTTTTTACTTGTTATTATTACTCGAGCTCCCAATATTTTGGTCAACTTTTGCTTCTGATGAACAAACAGAAATCGATTCATTCCATCTGAGAGCTGTACGTTAACCTTAGATGGCAGATTTATTTCACAATCATGTACGAGCAACAACTGTTCCATACATATTTGTCCAATAACTGGTTTTACTTGTACACATTCTGGGGAATGTCGTGTTGAACTAACATTTTACGACACTTTGTAACACATTTTTATAAATGCCTGATCATGTTCTCTCCACAGACGGCGCCCAAGTTTGAACATACAAAAATATGTTTGCCGTTTGGCGGAATTTTTCAATTAATGCATAAATCCGGTCCTGGGCCTTTTACACCGAATGCAAATTACAATTTATATTTCATAATTACTGTCGTATATTCCTTCATGTATTTCCACCTTCCACTACTAAACTTGTGTCTTCGGTTAATTACCCGGTTAATAAAAATCCAAAACGAAATGAAGTAAAACTAGAAAATTTATTATTTAAACGATAGCAACGTTTTTTAATTTGGCTTACACTGGAAGTAAATTACAGCGGACATTAAAACTGCTTCCTTATTCCCATGTAATTGACGAGCGCGAAAACAAAACCAAAACTAGCTAGCCTAGAGTTACGTGGTTGGATATAAATGGCTTGCCATACATGCAACCCATTAGACCTAG
Organism: Ctenicera cuprea; assembly: GCA_958336395.1. Lineage (NCBI taxonomy): Eukaryota > Metazoa > Arthropoda > Insecta > Coleoptera > Elateridae > Ctenicera > Ctenicera cuprea. The sequence goes on from OY284489.1 coordinate 11,513,350, forward strand.
ATGCAATGCACGTCGAAGCATAATAGTTTCCTGCACAAAATAGAATTCTTGCTAGATATTTATGTTCGTACGGTGGAAAATAATATTTTCTTGTTTATGCGAGACAGCGCCGTAGCTAAGCGGTTAGTTTTTTAGGGTAAAGTATTGGATTGGCTTTGCTGCTGTTTGTTATTGTCAACTGGAAAATTACTTGGAGAGATATGGGTCTGCACGGATAACCATTATTGGCGAAATTATGAGGAAGCAAGACTGATTTTCCAGTTTCCCTACAGTTTTTTATGCTTGAATTGTAAATGAAAAAATAAGCAAATCACTTTGCGCAAACTTTTCTATGCTTTAGAAATAATATCATAGTGTCAAAAGTATTTTTGTATCAACGTTAAAGCCTCGAAAGGTACAGTAAAATCATATGATAAAATTGACGTAATATTATACTACTTAAATGAAGTTTGCTTGATCGTTAGTGTCGGCACCTAGCGCAGCGTTTTCACTTAAACGAAAAACGGTAAGAGGCGTGACAGAACTTCAGTTCGTTGGGGTTAAAAATTCGATTTTTAAATTAAAGGGAAAATATTTCTTAATATTGCAGAAAACCAGAGACAAAACAGAAATTGAGTCAACCAAAATTTGGGGAAGACGACTCCAACCCCCTTAATAATGTCATTGCACATAAGCAATTTAGCTTAAACTAAAATGTTTTATCGTTTTATTAAAATAAAAAAGTGTAAATTTTCTTCGAAATTTTACTGAACGACGTCACAGAGAAATTAACGGCCTACGGCACTAACTAAATGTTCCCAGAGTTCTGCTAAGCCGATTTTGATAATATTTTTTAAATAAAAGGTATTACTATGTAGATGATGTGCACAAAAATTCTAAATCTTAAAAAAATTAAAATCATAGCAACGCCCCAATTTAAACAAACGCATATGAACTTACGCTTGCCACTTGCAACGCCATCTGCTTCTTCCCGGTGTCGGTATTTGGAACTGCACAACCTCTCTTCACTCATTCGTCAATAAATAAAACATAATTAACATTACAGATGGTCTTCGTGCTTAACATTGTCTACAAGAAAGTGTTGTAAATTGCAAATTATTTTGCAAAGAGTTCCATTTCTAGTCATGTTTTTAACTCTCATAACATTTGTTCTCTTAGATCTAATACAATCCCTACAACAACCCGTTTTTGAGAAATAGGGGGTTACACTCAATAATTTCAAATAAACGTAGCAGTCATTAATTTGAAGCTAGAAGTTTCGGAAGAAAACATTGAATTTGCCCTAAAGTCTTCTATCAGTTTATAAATTTAAGAAAAAAACGATTTCTGAATAAATTGGTATCAAAAGATGAGTGAACCATTTCCGATTGCTAATTTTTTAAGTTTTATTTCGTCGATGAATTTTTGTACGGCCCCACCCATTCCAAAACTCTTGGAAATCTCTAAATCAAATATTTTTTAATAATTAACATTTCCCAATGGTTAAAGTATAAGAGTAAATGCATTTATTAAAAACAAGCATTTAAGCATTTAGGTTAACGTAGGTTAAGAGATAGATACTCAGCTAAAAGAATTAATATTAACTTTCCGACTCTAATTAAGTTAAATATTTGACTGAATTTAACAATGTAGAATTAGTGAATCTACCATGAAATTAATAAAATTAATTAGGCTCGAGTTTGTGGATTTAGTTTGAAATTTGAATAATTGCTTCCGAAACTTAGGAAATTATTTGAGCACTAGTAAAATATCAATCATAATTTTGTAAAAAATTGTATTTAAGGCAATTACATAAAAAAATAATTTAGTTTTTTAATTGTTTTTTGCACCTCATTCATTTTGTTTAGCAAAATTAAGTTAAACTAATGAAAATTACCTTATAATTAGTGAAATTGTTATAGTTTGGTAGTACTTCAAAATAAAAATGATTTTGGAATTAAAAAAATGTATTAGAAGTACTAAAATAGTATGATTAGTTTAATTATTAAAAAGCAAATTACAAATTAACTACCCGGAGAATTGCTTTGGATTTAAAACAAAAAGTATAGGAAGTGCAGCAGTTCTAGTTTTATAATTAATTTAGCGATTTATGTAATTTTTTTTTCGTTTCCTTAGATGCAAGCCAGTTAATGTAAACGCAGCAAGCCTCAATTGTTTATTATCCGCACGTTTGTTATTGTAAACAAATTCCCAATATTTGGGTCAAGTTTGGTTTGACTACTTCTGTAGGAAGTAGAATAGCGTATTTTTATTTATTAATTTTAACCCTATTTATTTTTTCTGCACGATCGCATTTGTAATGTAACTATTCAATATTTGTTTGTCCAATTATTTGGGAAGTATAAAATGCTTTCGCCCGCCTCCAAGTCTGGTTCTTAAATAACGGCTAGTTGGACTGCTTTGGTACTTTTAGTAATCCAAACAATCAGAGAAAAACCAATTTTCTTCGTTTAATCAAAAACTGCGCTAGTCTGTTGTGTATACGAATAAGTGCCTTATACTATATACTGAGCGGCTGACGTTGGAAAAAATAATTTAACCTGCTGTCTTCGCTCAAAACAAAGTTTGCTGAAATTTTCGCATACCTAATGCATCTAAAAGTCAAAGTAAATAAAATTAGTGTTTTGTTTTACTTCCATCAGTTCATGGCCTACTAGAATTCATTCAAAATAAATTAAATGACGTGGTCTTTCCATGGCACTCTTATGAAATTTAATTTTCTGTAATAAAATGCTCAAAGCTTAAACAAAATGCAAAGTGTGACACATCCTTGAAATCAGAATTAAAAACTCTATTCAAATATAGAAACATTTAAAATGCCAACCATAAGAAAAACAAAGTTGACAGTCGAAAATGAGCAATGGTAACAGTTATACCAAATCTGATCAAAAAATTAGATTCAGCATGAAAAAGTGTCCTAATAATGCGTAAACTAGAAATATGTAATATAAATGAAAAATGAGTTATTGCCGAAAATAAAAAATTCAAAATTTCAGTTTTTTTTTTAGTTTCTTCATAAATTAAGCAAGATAGCTCCAGTTTTCTTTCAGATTATTAGTGGGCATGAAATTCCACAACTTTTCTCTAATTTAACCATCCTCGTATCTCTTCAAATAAGCAAGATCCCTATAGTTAACACGCAATTTGAAACAACCTGTATAGTAGACGCACAAATATGTATTCTAGTAGCGGAGACCCTTGCTCAGTAAAAGGTGAGACAGGTGGAAAGGATCCGGTTTTAATATATATATTTATTGGTTAAGTAAATACTTATATTATACTCAATTATTTTTTATGTTATTCTATTCTTTTTTGTTTTCTCGCGCAAAATTATGAAATAAATATATTTTTAAAAAACCTCGTAGTAGTCATATGTGGTTTTTCAAACTACTGTTGTTCCTGCAGTAGCTGCTTTATATCTAAATAATATGAAAGAGTACCAAACAGAAAAATCTAGTTCCAACAAGATGGTTTCCCCTTCGCATTATAGTTTGCGCATTACGAGTGTTTCGAAGCAGTTGGAAAGACACGCCTTATTGAGTGGCCAGCCGAATCTCCAGACCCTATCCCTGTGATTTGATTCTGTGGAACCATCTAAAAATTAAGGTCTGCCAAGACATGCCAGCTAATTTAAATCATCTGACAATTGGGCACAAAATTAATATTTGCAGAATTTAACTTAAATTTGTTTAACATTACGTATTCATTTTTGTATTTTTTCTATACTGGTTACATGAATATAAATCAATTTAGTCAGGTATTTTCTAAATTTCTTGTGCAAAACTATGCAATAATTATAGATATAAAACCAGTCAAATGCCGGTAAAATATACAGTGACAACGCCAAAATGTAGACTGTCTTTTAGTAAACTTTTATTAAATTTTTGTTTGTCTAAAAAATGTGACCGTTTTGCCGATTCTGTCCAGTATAGCATACGCACAGCATATTCTATACCGGGTAGGATAGCTTAAGCTAATTTATTTATTTATAAATTAAGTACCTTGAGAAACAAATTCGGTGTTAACATGTGAGTAGTCTGAAATTAACCCCTTGCTCTTTGCCAGTAAGTACAATCTACCAAGTTTGAACAGTGTGTCTTAAACTGTTCCAAAGATTAATTATTTTCTAATATCTTTGAAGGGCTGTAACTCCGTAGCCATGCACTAGTTGATATAAGTCAATTAGACTAAATTTCTGCTTCTAATTACTGCTGTATTAAGTTGGCTACATATTTTTAAAATTTGAATGTTTCTAGTATAGGCAACACACATTACATATGTCAACTTCAAGGTTTAATTTAAAAAAATGTTATTGAATTACCAACCTTATGAACTTTCCTGAACTTTATAGTGTACATCCATGTCTTTAAACTACAAAATAATAAATTCAAATAAACAACAAAACCACAAACTTACTCAACATAGAACTTTGTTTAATTATCAGTAAATTAAATGCGTCCCTCATTCTCCAACTAAAAAGCACGAAGCAAATCCTTTGTTGCAAAGATTTCTAAAGTTATTCAACTCTATCTAATGCATAACCATAAGCACCCCTTGCAGCCACAAGAAATTTTCATAGTGAGTAAATGAGTTCCTCTTAAGACAGAGTACGAGCCCGGAGCGCAATTTCCAATATAACTTGCCGCACTCCTACTTTTCATTGCTTTAAATACAATAAAGCTTAGTAAACTATGTCAAATTCGTATAACTTCTAAACTCGGGCACAATTACTATTTAGAAATTTCTATAGAAATAAAGACGAACTTAGTTCAAGTTACAACAACCGCTTGTGATGTGACGAACTAACTATAAACTTCATTAAAGAGCAATCTGACAATCCATTTCCCTTCTCATTTACATCTCTATGTTAACTACACGGTATTATTTAAGAGATGTTCTCTGTAGTTGTACTTCCACGCCCCCTTTGCGATTTAGATTACGGTAGAGTAGCGTAAAATCCCTAAAAAGGCTTAAACTTTGCGGGATCGCGAAACAAAACTGCAAAGGAGCTCAACCATATTTTTACTATGAACACGAATTTTGTTTACAAATTTCGGTTGTTGTGTCACACCAACATTAATGTTGAAACTAAAATTCCATGCAGCTACTAATCGTTGTATCGCTAATTCAATTTGCAAAATTTCTTAGCAATTTGCAGCACAGTGTCATTGCCTTTCATCTCATAATAATCTCATTTTGCGAAGATAAGAGCACGCGAGGTACAGCCTGTGGCGGTTGCCAAATTAACCAACTTCATTAGCTCCTGCCGCCATCCAATATCGATGCCACTTAATGCTGGTTTTCACGTCTTTTACGTGATGTGTTATTGTTTTAGTCACTTTGAAATTTTACCAAAATGTAATTAACTATTGGAGCTAAAACTACGTGATAATTAAATTAATAAGAAACGTTTCAGAATAAAATGTTCAATATGAACAGTGGCGTAGCCAGTATCCTTTTTGAAAGCGCTCGGGCGCCTGCAAAAACCCGCCGAGCAGCAGGAAGCAAAAACATTTGCTATTGTTGCGATAAATAGCCTCAGAATAGTATATTGTGCAACGAATCTATAACGATAGCTATTAATACACGAGTGAGATTTCAACACGAGCGGCAGCGACTGTCGTAATTCAAACGAGTGTATTAATAGTAGCCATTATATAAGAGTTGCATACACTATTTATTCTAAGACTAGTTAATTTAAAAAAATATTCATTAAACAAATTTATTTGAACATTATACTTAAAAAAACTCGAACTGATGTGCGATGTTAACTGCGAAATGTCAACAATTCTTGTAACCATGGTTACCAAAAACAATGCTTAGCTGCTATTGGTCAGTTTTGGTCATTTCATAATGAAAATCTGTATCGAAATGGGTATCATTATAGTATCGGCAGCGCACACTTAATAAGTAAATTAAAACATGGAAGTAGAGAAAATCATTTTTGTCGAAAATTCGTCCACGCAATTTAAAGTAAAATAATAAAAAACGAAAACATTATTCGTAAATAAGAAATAAATTGTTAATAGAAGTCAATAAATAATTTCTTAACATCGATTAATACGTTTTTGATGTCAAAAAATTATTTATTAATTTTAGTAATATTCTGAAGTCAATAAAGTGTTTTCGACATCAAAAAAACATTTATGTACCTCTTAAAAATATCAATTATGCTTAAATAATAGCATTTAGGTCAATTTACTACTCTCTAGCTTCAAAATGGCGGCCGCTACAATTTTTGGAAAGTCTCGACTTTAACGCCCATTTACTACAAACGTAGTTGTCTGATCGAGATCAGCTACAACTTGTTTAAGAGACCTTCGTAGGTAATATACGATAAAGTAAAATTAATTTCGAAAAGCCTAATACGATTGCAACCGCGCTGCATCAAAGTTTTAAAAATTTTCAAAATAATATTTTTCAAAAGTTGCCTGCGCGATTTTTTTTAAACTTTCTGATCCGATAGAGCTTGTAGTGAACTACAAATGTTTTTTATTAACCTCCGAAGTTTTACTCTGGCTCCTTCCAGGAGTTTTTGAAAAATTCATATTTATATTTTTTTTAATTCTTATACTGTATGCGACACCGTAGGGTGGCTTATATAAATTGTTTTCTTAGAAATCTAACATACGGTGAAACGAGAGAAGAGCTTAAGGCAAATAAAAAACGGTTCTACAGTTTTGCAAATACGACAAGTATTAATATCTAGTATGGAAAAGTCTCCTCAAAGTTAACACTACAGCTGTTTTTTTAATTTTTAAAATACACTTAATTTTTAAAAATTGTATTTACTGGCATTTTAAACGAGATTATGCAATTCATTTCGCAACAAAACATTCCAAACAAATATAATCACAGTAGGCAGGTGTTTTACAGGGACCTGATCACAACGCCAACTGTTCACAACGCCAACCGATGATTTTGTGTGTTCATAACGCCAACCGTGATCATAAAGCCAACAATCGAGCTCTGGTCATAACGCCAACCGTGATCACAACGCCAACTGATCAGAATGCTAACTGATTATTTTTAGTTTTCATAATGCCAACCGTGATCATAAAGCCAACTATGAACCTCTGTTCATAACGTCAACCGTGATCATAAAGCCAACTATCAACCTCTGATCATAACGCCAACCGCGATCACAACGCCAACCGTGATCACAACGCCAACCGATTATTTTAAGTTTTCATAATGCCAACCGTGATTATAAAGCGAACTATCAACCTCTGATCATAACGCCAACCGTGATCACAACGCCAAATACATGCAAATTGTACCTTTGATTTTTTAAATCGATATATATTTTTTTCTTCCTAGCATAGTTAGAGGCAGGTTATGTAGTCGTCAAAATTTCGGAGGTTTAAATTTTGACAGATATGCCTTTTGAGGTGCCACGATTACAAAAACATGTTTTCCCCAAAATGTATGTGTGTTTGTGATGGAGATGTAAAAAACTTTTTGTTAATACAGCTTTTTCCTTAAAAAACAATTTGTGTTTTTTCACAACATGAAAGTGATCAATTAAATAATGAGGGCATACAGCATACAATATGATCAGAGGTTGATAGTTGGCTTTATGAAAACTCAAAATAATCGGTTGGCGTTGTGATCACGGTTGGCGTTGTGATCACGGTTGGCGTTATGACCAGAGTTTGATAGTTGGCTTTATGATCACGGTTGGCGTTATGAACAGAGGTTCATAGTTGGCTTTATGATCACTGTTGGCGTTATGAAAACTAAAAATAATCAGTTAGCATTCTGATCAGTTGGCGTTGTGATCACGGTTGGCGTTATGACCAGAGCTCGATTGTTGGCTTTATGATCACGGTTGGCGTTGTGATCAGAGGTTGATAGTTGGCTTTATGATCACAGTTGGCGTTATGAACACTCAAAATCATCGGTTGGCGTTGTGATATGGACCCGTTTTACATTTTTACCTTGCTCGCTATACAGAGAGTTCTAGGAAGGTATTGTTAACATTTAGTATTCTCCTGAGAGACAACTTTTCATTCCACAGAAACTCGGTTTCAATTGAGCTGAAAATACAATTTTTATAGGGGGTTTCAAAGGTATTTTGTATTGAGCTGATTTTTACGGGGTTGCCTTTTCCGGGGATTAAAAAAAAATTAAAAATTCCTGAACTGAGCTGCATCGAAGCACAAATATTAGAATATTCCAAAAAAGGCGCATTACACGAGAAAATGCAAAAACAATTTTTTGTTCCAGGGTTATTGAGGATTCTCAAAATTTTGAGAGATTTTTTCTTACACCAGTGCAGAGTAGCGTCGGAATTTTTCTTAACAAAAACGAGCTTGGTACTCCACTGCGATGCTACTGATAATTAAATATTAAATAAATTAAGACAAGATTCTTACCGCTTGATTTAGAAGAAGATGTCCAAAATTTGATTGAAATATCTCGAGCCGTTATTAAACTACTTAAAAAAACATATTTAACACCTTGTATCTCCGAAAGAATCAGTTTCCGGATCCACGTTGATTAAAAATGTTAGTAAATGTTGTAAAGAGAAATAATAAAAGCAGAATCAAAATTTAAAAAAAAATCATTAAAAAAGATGTCTGTCAAATGCATCCGTATGGCCACCAAGCTCGCCTAACCTTACACCTCATACTAATAGACAATGTTTCCCACCAATTCAAATACAAAATAATTTATGCGAATAAGATCAGACTACCTAATCTACCTAAATGGTTCGATTTTCCCTAAAATTTATCAATTACTTTCTTATTATCCACTTACTATTGCATTAAAAGTTTATTTATCTAGAATTAAATTTTCTTTCCGATTATTCAATAACTTTCAATAACTTGAAAACGTTATCGCGCAATTCTTTTTCGCTTTCACCATTATAATAAGAAAACAAAGTTGCCAATTCCTTGCTAATTTAACAGACTTGTACCTTTAAAAATAAAAAAGGTGACAATAGTCGCTCGGTTCCCGTGACCACTCTGTATGTGTTTAAAAAAAGACACACACAAACTTCCAAAATTCATCGTTTTCAAATCAGCTAATTTAACCGGACTACCTTAAAAAACTTTCAATCTAGATCACGAAAAATATCGTATAGACAACCCAAATAACAGCAGTGTCGCAATAGAAGTCCACCTTGTTAATGAGTCATCAGTGCAGTAGAGATGATGCATTTTGTTAACCAGTGGCGTAGCAATCATACCGCCAATGGACGCAAAGAAGCTGCTACGCCACTGATGTTAATTTTATTAAAAGAAGAGGAAATATCACAAAATTATTGAATAATTCTGTTATATTGTTATTTGATCTCTTACCAAACATTGCATTCTTAATGGCAGGTCTTCAAAGATATGGTATAGGTACTCACCTGAAATTAAAATACAAGAATTAGTATAAAAAATTTCCCAAGTGATAATTACATTAACTAATAATCGCTAAATTTGAACGAAAAATGACTGATCGGTAAACACAGTACTAGTACACAAACCCACACATAATATTAAAAGGAATTTGTAAATATTAGCACAAAATACATTATCAATTTAGACCGAAAAAATCAACGATGTCGAATTAATATTTAAGTCCAACAAATCTGGAAAATTGACTAAAACATAGGCATTACATATGTAACCGATGGTCATTAATTTTTTAGCTAGTTCATTTCTTGGCTTACGCTCTTAAAACTGTAATACATCGTAATAAAGTTTTTGAAGTCTGCAATTTTTTCTCTTTCTACTACTATATTATATAGTCAGTGGTTATACATTATACTCTGTATCGTCTAATATTCTTATTGTATCTACAATTTCTTGTCGATGTGTAAAAAATTACAGAGACGCTGTCGTTCCTCCCCCTCTCCCATTCAAAATGTTTGAAAATTTTGAATTTTGGAAAATGTAATAATTTTGATAGTGTTTAAATTATGTTCAAAATTTTCGAAAATTTTGAAAAGTTAAGTGTTTTAATAATTTTTAAAATTATAAATGTTAAAAATTTTGAAAAAAGTCAAAATAATTAAATTTTTTTAAATATTTCAAAATTTTCAAATCTTTAAAATGTAATGCAATTTTCCAAAATTCATGTTTTTAAAATCTCCAGCTAATTTCAAAAATTCAAAATTTGTCAACATTTTTAAAAAAATTTCTAAATTTTCAAATTTTCAAAAATTTTCAAAATTTCCGAAAATCTTCAACATTAAAAATGTTCAATATTTTCAATTTTATAATGTTTTCAAGAATTTTCCTTTAATCAAAATTTTCCAAAAATATTGAAAAAAAAAGCAAAATTATTAAATTATAAAAAAACATACAGTATAAAATATATTCAAATTTTTTCGAGAATTTTAATAACATTCTAAATTTCTACAAAATTGGAAGGAAGGTCTCGGGCGGCGGCGGCCCGACAGCTTTTCTCATCTATACTGACTATCTGAACTACTAAAACCATAAAAAATAACATAAAAAAATAAACTATTAACTTTTTGCTACGACTATGTAAGCCTCAATTTCTAAATTTGATAAATCTACAAAATATTATTTGTGTGATTGTGAGTTTTCGATAAAATTGTGGTGCAAGTTCACGAGTGATAGTTAAGATGGTAATTCCCTAATTAATTACCTAAACCATAACTAGCACGAGTTAAGTTACACCACAATTGTATCAAAGTCGTCTTGACTATATCACTCAAATTAATTTTGACGCATTTTTGGTAACACCGAACTAGTCGGAAATGCTCGGGTGTTTTCGGGAATCGGCGCTCTTAACATGGTATTGTGTGCTTGTTTTCAAATGTTTGCTACTGGCGTCTTTATGCAAATTTAATTTTTTTATTTTGACCTTTATTACTGTTGCTGCGAAGTGTTGTAAAAACAGATCGTTTTGGAGAAAAATCGTTACGTGGTATTTCATAAAATTTTTGAAGGTATGTACATTATTTTGGTCTAAGATTTTGATTTATATAACCTGTCAAATAAGATACAATTTTAATGTAAATATATATTTATTTTTTTAATGCATATTGTCATGTAATTGTTATATTTATTATAGGTGTACACTAAAATTTGAGTCGGTCATAATTTGAATTATGATTTGAACACTCGCGATTCAAGTTGGTTGACATTGGCATTGTTATCATCGGCCACCGTCGACGTTTCTCGTATTTTGCTTTTTGCTTGTGGACGATAGAGGCAATTGTTTTTAATTTATAAATTGTCTTATAATTAAATATGATACTTACTTCTGGCCAAAGCAATGAAACACTGTATTGAAATAATAATAAATATACCCAAAAGTCGCGTTGTTTTAAGACTTAAGAGCGATTATCCGAAGCTGCTATGGGTTTAATCGCTTATTTAAACAGCACCATGCAGTTTAATCAATATAAAACAGACGCGATTGGTTCGTTTCATGAAAGGAGAAATTTGTGATTTGTTCAATGAAAGGTGAGTGGTATAGTCAAAATAATTACTTTGTACGTAAATTATTTTTTCCTACAACAACCTATTTTCTCAGAAAGCAATACCTGTTCCATTCAATTCATACACTGAAAACGAAGCCTTGAAACCAATTAAAATTTCACGTCTTGTATTGTCTTGTCAGCACTCTACTTCCATTGAGGATAAAAAGAACTCCGCAGGACTGCAGCTTGCAGCGTAAATTTTTCGTAATAAATCTTTCTAGGTAAAACGTGACAATCCGAAATGGATGAGCTATGGCTCAAGGTGTCCTAGGTAGGAATTCCGGTGAAATCTGCGTGAAAAATTGGAAGGGAGAAATTTGTGCTCTCTGTACGTGTATTAAGCGTATGCGAGTGTCTTCTTGCTGTGCAATGAGGTGAGGGCCGGCTGGGGCAACCAGGTGGCCCTAGGACAAAAGCTCACGCAGCCTTATTGTCCCGCACAAAGCCCTTAGGATCCTGTTTCCTGCATTACAGCCCAGCTTACCTTACCTACCTATTTCTTATACACAAGAATAAGATTGCTGGTTCAATAGATGAGTAAATGCGTAAAATGGTTACATATTTTAAAAACTAAAATTTTTTGTTTGTAATTTTTTTTCAATAAACCTTCTGCCAGATAAGATATGGGAAAAAACTGACATCTGCTAATTTTACGAAATAGATTTAGGCAAAATAAAAAACAAAAATGAAAATCTACAGTTGTGATAAAAACATTTCGTAAAATATATTTAGCCGTTTGTAGCAAAATTCAAAAAAACGTTGAAGTCCTTGAAATGTCTGGAAATAATTAGGGAAGTAGAAAACCAGAATGTACTAGGACGTTCTCCAAAATTAACAGTAACCACGGAAAACAAAAAATTTTAGGAATTTTTCAGAACAGAATTTTGAGATTCAATTTCTCTGAGAAAAAATTCGTAAGCTTATGTCACAGGGAAAAAACCTAAAAGCTGAAATTATTTTAGAAACAAATTTTGAAATAGTTTCAACAAGAAAGTTGATATGAAAAATATTTTCTTTAAGAATTATATGCCAAAAACAAGAACAAAATTCACAGTAAATTAATAATTTTTGTATGGTTAAGAAAATTGAAGTGCAGATTTAACATTCGTTATAAGCTGATATCTTACCTATACCTATCTTCTAACTTCTTCTTGTACATACTAAAACCCTAACTGTCTCACCATAACACGCCGACTGACTATTTCTTCTCTTATTATCAAAACACAACGACGAACCCTTACATCTCTGCTCAGTTTATTGATTGTTTTCGGCGAATATTTATGTATTTGTCACTACAGCTGCTACAATTTAATTATCTCGCACGACACATGTGATATAATGTATTTTAATAACAGACAATTAATTTAATCAAAACATACACAGAACATTAATACAATTCTATTAGGAACAGCATGTGTTTATTGCAAGTTGTGAGAGTTCAAATATAAGTATGATTGAAATGATATGACAAGTAATAGCAATAATTGGACAAAGTAATTACCCATTCGGACAAATTAAATAGGCGAACAAATACGCAAGAAAATTACAATTAAACCAACGAATATTAATTCTTACAACGGGAACATAATATTAATTTTTCTTATAAAATATTGGTCTGTCTGTTTCTGATACCAAAACTAAGCGGATCCTTGTAGTGTACAAAACAACTTATACCTATTTTGATTAAAACGTTGTAAATATGTCTGGCAGCCGCAAAAGTGGACGATCATGTTTACAAATACGACACTTCATTGGCCCAAATATTGGGAGCTGTAGTTAAAATAACAAACGCTAAAATTTACGATTACAAGAAATACAGCAATCGCCAATTAATCTATAATACCACCTAAGCCCATGAACTACGCCCCAACGCTTTTCCCTTACGCACAAGGGTAGCAAATTTATTGATATAATTTGTGTCGAGATGTACGGCATGTTACTGAATGCGCGGTCAATAAAAGTTGAGACAGGAAGAAGGCATCTGAATTTAGTAAAGAATATAGATATGGACTAGGACTTCGATCCGCGGCACACTACGCTACCAACAAAATAAACAAAAAAGCGGGAGACGTAGCCCACGGGTTCCACTACTCATTAATGAATTTGTTTTTTATACTATAGCTCGAATTTCCTTAATCCTGCAAGTCTTCAGGTTGCAGGTCTTCTTGCCTGATAGAGATGCAGCTTTGTTATGAACGTAAACAACGAAACTGTGTTGTTTGCACAAAATTGCGATTCTCTGTTTTTTAACCCAAAAAATCAGTTTTAATTGTTTAAAAATGTGCCATCTAAAAGTCGTAAGTTACTTTGATATTTATTTACTACCCTCCTTTATGCACATCATTATCATATGTTTTCGGAAAGTATATCTCTACGTAATTATTAAACAAACTACGTTGGTTTTAGTCCAGAAATATTAAACGAATTGGTTGTATGGTACTGTGGTTTTGAAATAATTGTGTTAAAAGTTTGGTTTTTAGCTATTTTTCCCATTAGTTCGAACGTTACATTGATACGCTTGAGCAATGATGTTAGCAGAACTCCAGGCAAAGCAAATAAGCCGGAACCGGATCTAGCTGTTAGATAATGCGCCGGATAAGTGAAAAGTTAAAAAAAGTCTCATCAAACTAATTTCTAATTAGAAGAAAACTAGCAGTAGTACCGAAGAATTTTCTTATCCATTCTGTTTTGATTATAAGGTTGTTTAATTTCTGCACATATGTTGCTTCAAATTATATTGTTTTTTTTTAATGTTCAATATCAGTGGCGGCGTGTGAACGTTTACTGCGGCAATTAGACAAAAATTTAAAAGAAGAAAAGCTTTTGAAAATGTGATAAGCAACAGTTTCTAAGTACACAAAAGTCTTGACGAAGCGCTTTGCTCATTTTTATTTGAAGCTTTACCCTCGTAAGTAAACTGTGGGCGTTATGGACTCGGTGGGCGGCCACCCATGAGAGTGTGTTGTGTATGTGATGCAGTTATGACCCCTTACAGTGGTGAATAATACTTCGCAAGATGCGGCCTATATGCAGAGTGAGCGTTGTGCCCGTGGTGGCCGATATGGACCTACAAAATAAATGGTGGGCGTTGTGTCCGTGGTGGCCGATATGAACCTACAAAATAAATGGTGAGCGTTGTGGTCTGTACCCATTTATCAGCAACCGAATAAAAGTTAGTCTTGGTGTTTTTCTTTGAAAAGGTTTCCTGTTCACAACAAACAACCTCGCCTACATCCCTAGACCGACAACATTGTTTTAACAAAAATTACAGTAGGAACAAGAATTAAAAAAATTATAGTGTATTACAAAATCAATTATAACAAAGCCACAATAATATATTCATCATCATAACCTTAAAAGTTGGCGCACAGTACCCGTGACTTTAACGCGTGACAGGTAAGTAGACGATTCATTGCACATATCGGCTTAAGAGATTGGCCAAAGGATCTGCGCAAAATGCAATCGCTGCGGGAGATAAGAGGAAACAAACGCACACACCCACATTCAAGCAGACAATTTTTTTAAACCACTCTTTTAAAGCCCAAAACATGTATTTCCGTCAAAATCTGGAGATCTAAACTTATCATGAACTCAATACTTCCCTATATTACAGAAGGTATACGAAAGTACAACTGTACTTGTTGCAATATCTAGTTCCAGAGCCGGATCTGCAAAAAGGCAAACTTAGGCAATTGCCCAGGGGCGATAAGCAGAATGAGGCGCTTAGAATTCACTTAATCCCAAAAATTAATTTTTTATTATGCAACAGTAAATTCGAAATGCACTAAAAATAAAAGTCAGTTCGATTTATACTCCTACCTACGGAAATTCATTGGATCTGAAATGCAAAATCGAAAACGTTTTTACCAATTTCTCAAGCTTTAAAATGGCGGCCGCTACAACTGTTTGAAAATCTCGACTGTAACGCCCATGTACGCGAAAAGTAGTTATATGGTCGGGATTAACTACAACTTGTTTGAGAGCTCTTTATGAGTAGTATAGGATCAAATAAAATTAATTTCAAAAGTCTGAAAACGATCTTTACTGTTTTGAAAATTTTCAAAAAAAAATTATTCAAAAAGTGCCCACATGATTTTTTAAAACTTTGTAGGCTGTTGGAACGGAAGATTGGCTACAATTTGTATTTTTTTTGAAAGCAATAATTTCACTGTTGCGCTTTCTATGAATATGGATAGATGGAATGGAGGGTTGCCTATATAGCTTGCTTTCTTAGAAATCTAACAGCCGTTGAAATGTACAACGTCATAATTATAAAATTTACACGTTTGCAAATACTGTAAGTATTAACATCTAGTATGAGAAAGTCCACTTTTTTTAAGCTCTACTTCTAGCAGCAAAAATGCGATCACATTAACTACAAAAACATTTATAAACGTAATACATACAGGGTGTTAATGAATTGTAGAGACAAACTTCTAGGGCTTGCAAAACACAACAAAACAAACAACTTTTGTCAATAAATGTGTGGTCAAAAGTGTTTCCTTTAGAAAATAGAGCATCTTAAAGATTCTTTAAGAAGTACCTGAGAATAGGCAACCCAAATTGCATTTTCAATTATTTTGCACAGGTCACACGGAATTTTGAAAAAAAACAATCTAGATATACATGCATTCAAATAACGTCAATTTTGACACAATTCGATATTTTTTAACTTTTCTTGCATTCGTTTCTTTCTGTGCCTTTTACAATTCGTTTTTTTTTTCGTTTTGATTTTTTTGATAATTTTTTTCTTCGTTATTATGTTCTGTGTTTCGTATTTTTGTGTTATGGCGAATTATGCTTTTGCCGAACAGCATGACATGATGTTCATGTATGGAGCTGCTTGGGGTAACGCACGCGAAGCTGCTCGCCTGTACCAAGAACATTTTCCGAATAGGAATCATTCATCGCACAAGGCCTTTAGTGTAGTTTCACGTCGGATGCGGGAGGAAGGTACATTCGTTGTCAACAGACACAACTGTGGAGCTACCAGAACAAGACGAACGGTGGATTTTGAGGAAGAAGTTTTGGAGAGAGTGGCTGAAAATCCTTCTACTAGTTCAAGAGCCATCGCTCATGGAATGGGAGTGAACTATGTTTCAGTATGGGAGGTACTACATGAGCAGCAGCTACATCCGTACCATCCACAGAAGCTGCAAGCCATGGTTCAAGCAGATTTTCCCAGAAGGGTAGAATTTTGCCAGGAATTTCTGCGGCGCGCGGTGTAATGAGGATGGTATATTTGGAGCAGTGCGCAGGAATTTACTTTGTAGATATACTTCGTGTGTAGAAGCTGGGGGGGGGGGGACATTTTGAACATTTACTATAATTTTGTTAATTTTTGAATTAGTTATTGTAAATTTTTCAAATAGTTGATTTTTGCTTTGTAATTTTGGTTTTTTTCTATTGCTTAGTTTTGAAACATTTTGTTAATTAATTTATTTTATATTTAATTTGGATTTGAAAAGTGGGAAAGAGGGCTTTATTTATCCTGTATTAATTTCCGTCGTTATGGAAACAAATAGTAGGTAGTAAATTGAGTTGCCTACATTTAGGCGCTTCTTAAAGAATCTTTGAGAAGCTCTATCCTGAAAGGAAACACTTGTGACTATACATTTATTAACAAAAGTTGTTTGCTTTGTTGTGTTTTGCAAGACCTAGAAGTTTGTCCCTACAATTCATTAACACCCTGTATAACTAGTAGAATTTAACCCAACAAATTTTTATTTACAATTTGTTCAATGAAACTTTAATAACAAATAATGCAAATAAAATATTTAACAGAAAATAAACACATTAGCAATATTCCATAAATCAACTAAAATGAAAATTCAATTTAAAAAAGAGCATATTGTGATTAAACGTGATCCTAATAAAGTTATTGCCCAGTAAATGTTTTATTCATAAGCACGGGGAAGCCATAAATATTGCCGACCAGGACCCTACCATTCATCATAATAGCAAAATTTGGAATATAACGTAATAATAATAATTCCAGAATTGTCCCAAATCAAATAAATGACATAAAATTAAAATTAATGCGTTAAACTGTCAAAGTAATCAACTCGCAAATTTAAATTTATGAATGCCCACTTACTTCGCGAGATCATACCAGGGGTGAATTTTCGGTTAATTCCCCTTTCATTAATGACCAACGGAGACACTAGACTGAAAGAGTTGCGGAAAGAAGCCTTTCTGAATTTTGATGTTTAATAACACTTCGAATTAATCATCGCGCAACATTTCCGGATAATATTTCCAGCAAGAACTCTTACAACGACTCGTTTCAAAATTATTAATTGCTAAAGTCCTTTTGGGGCAGAGTAATCAAAACTGGGAGATCAAATGCGGACTTGGCTTTCAGGAGTACTGAATAATTTACTCCCGTTGATGTGTGTGTTGTTTTAGTGATGTTGGCACGCAGGCTTACCATAATTAATCTGGTTTTTGGACACTGCAAACTAATCAGCTTCAACAAATCCCGTTTTCTGGACATTAAACGGAAATCACCGAATTTTTTTCCAGGGCGTACCAAAAACAAGGCAAAAACCACACAGTTTTTTACGTAATTCCCTCATGATGCAAAGCAGCCTCGACCCAATTCAAATAAAGGGCAAAGCGTTTGCAGAAACTTATTCAAAAGGGGATTCTTAATTTTGTAACGCTCCGCAATGTCTACCTGGAATTCGTGTTTTGTGTTTGCATTTGGATGTTTGTGTAACGAAAATTGTGTTCTTTCTGCAAGCTCCTGCAGTACGAATCGGCCTGCGCATTTTCAATTTGTAGCTGTTTTCTTAAGGAAATGGAATGCGTTTGGCAACGATACGGTAAATTATGAAAATAAATCGTTTCTATTCTGCAACGCCGGTTTTGATTGATTGGAGGCGGAATGGATGATGTTTTAAAACTGGTTTTGAGATTGAAATTTGAAAATATTTGCTTATGTAATGAGTTTGATGTAGGTATCTTAAGAAAATATACGAATACACTCTTAGAATTTATAATACATGAAGTAGAAATAGTAGAAAGATGCTTATAATAAAATATAAGCACTAAACATATACAGGGTGGGTCTTTAAAGTATTACCGTCAACTATTTCTTTAACTAATAATAATTGTTAAATTTTGTTGTTAATAAAAGTTGTTTGGGGCTGTTACTTCAAAATTTTCTGTAATGTTACGTGACTGAGCAGTGACGTAATCGATGATTACCTTAAATGATAATATTAACATTTTCTGAGGCAGTTAGATAAGAAATTTGTTTCTCGTTTCAATGATATACAACTTTCATATTCTTACATTACCCAAATTATGACAACTTTATATCATAGAAACCAAAAAAAAAATTTTATTTAATTGCTTAAAAAAATATTCATATTGCAATTATAAAAAAATCATAAATTACGTCACCGCATTTTCAGATCATAGTACCTACCCCATTTTTAGATCCAGAATTAAATCTAAAATTTAAAAATGGGCAAAACAGGTCACTAGTACTTTCCCATACTTTTTACGTTTTAAATTTTGTCCCGCCAATAAGTGATTGAAATTTATGTCTAGTCATCAACGTCATTTGAAGAAAAAAAAATATATTTGTTAACTACAGCCAATTGATAGGCGTAGTAGTAGTAGTATCGTTTTTTTTTTAATATGGTTGTAAACTCTTTTTAATTCTAATAAAATACTTAAAATAGGCTATTGAACTGTTTAAAGTTTATAACGATTGGCGTTTGCGTGTTTGAATAAATAATTGATGGATTTCAAATTTTTCAAAAATTCCCGGAGGACGTCAAAGTAAAATTTGGGAGGTTTAGTATGAAACAAATTCGTAGTTCACTGCAAGCTCTATCGGCTTAGAAAGTTACAAAAAATGCTTTGATCAGTTTTTGAGGAATAACTTTTTGAAAATATCCAGAATGTTTAATATTTTTATATTTCCAAAAATATTTTTTACATCGCATGATTATACTTATTAAGGGCTATTAAATAAAATAGTAAATTGTATCGATTGGGTATTTTGTTTTGAGTAATCCGAGGGGTAAACCGTAGGCTAAAATTAGTACATAGACCTCCCCTTAGTAAGGGGCTTCCCCCGAACTTCCTTCACTTTTTCGACCTCCCCCGGACTTCCTTTGGACTTCCAATGGATTTCCTTGAGATTACGCTCGGATTATCCCTAGTAATCCACAAAATGTATTTGCAATGTGCAAATTGGTATACAAAACAATATAATTATAGGTCATACAAAACCGTATAAAATTTGTTTCGCTATTTAATGTCACATTGTTAGTTATAAAATTATAGAATATACAACTATTCTGAAGCTTAAATACACAATACGTTCTGAAAATATATTAAAAAAGATATAAGTTATACATCATAAAGCTTACACTGCAGTTAACTTCTAATAATACTGTTAAATGTAATTATATGGAGTCTATGATATCTATCGACGCTATCTGCTTATGTTAAGCAATTAAACCACACATTTATTACTACTAATTGGCTCGAGTTAGCTAATATTCGACATTTAGCCGAATAGTTAGCCTAATATTTGGTACTTGGCCGAATAATCGACCTAATATTCGCTACTCGGCCGAATATTCGGCACTTTCGCCAATTATACGCCGAATTTTTGAAAAAATTGAAATTGATTATATATTTATTCAAAAACGCAAACGCCGATCATTATAAACTTTTATTAGTTCGATTGACTATTTGAAGTACTTTATTAGGATCAGCAAATATTTTAAAAATTAAAAAAAAACGATAAGTCGAAGGTACTACACCGATTTTGATAAAATTTTAACTGAAGAGGCATATCAAAAATTGTAGTTCTAGTCAAACATTTAAAAAAAAGAAGAAATCGGAAGCGGAAGTTAGCCATGTTTTTTTGGTAAAGTTTTGTTTAAAGCGGAATTTTGAAAATTTGAAGAGTGGATCTGATAGAAAAACAAGTTGGTAGATCGAGTTAAATGTTTTTATGGTAATAGTCCCAAGGAAGCACAACATTAACATTTGCAAAAACCTTTTAAAAATTAATAAAACAAAAATTTTTTTTAAAAATATTTCCCAAAAACTGACCAACCGTTTTTTTTTTAATTTAGTAAGCTTATATAACGAAAGATAGGCGACAATTTATTAAAAATGCAATTTCCAAATATTTCAAATTTCAAAATAATATCCCTTAAATACTAGCAATTCGTTTTTCTTAAAATTTTGTAGTCTTGTAGAGACGAACATAGGCTACAATGTCGTGTTTTGCTAAATACCATCATTCTACTGAGGCACCCTCTGTGAATTATTGAAAATCCAAAATTGGTGCCCCTCTATTTATTAAACGGGAAACAACAAATAACTTTTGCTCAAGAAGAATTACTCAACTTAACTAGATTTTACGTTATGCCAAACAATATTTTTCAAAGTAGCAAATAAGAAGCAAGAAAAAATTTCGGCCCGTTGGACAAGTTAGGATGCGAGCAGGTTAAAGTACTAAAAGCTGGCATCGTCTTTGCTGACGTCACAATAAACGGCTGACTGAGCTGTAATAAAGGTTGAAGTAGGGATTGAAATAGAGGATTGCATGGAGAATAGCAATGATATTATTTATTATATTCAAAAGCATAAAAATATCAAATTTAGAAATATTCTAAATTTTGAAAAATTTAACCACACGAATTTTGTTTTAATTATGTGACCCAATAGAACTAGAATGAACCACAACATTATACATTTCATTCCTTAGCATATAATACCCATATGCATTAGTGATAATTGCAGAAAGCCAAATAAATACCAGAGGAGGAAATGGAAATAACCATTATTAATAGTCGCCTACGCGTCTCGACTTTTTTCCTCGAACCGAATCTTGACAATTACGACAGGCAATGAGTCTTGAAGGAGTTGTATTATAAGGGCTCTGAATGTGTGTACATGAAGGGACAAGGTGGACATGTGCTCGAACACCTGGCCCGGCAGCTGCTGGGGCCCAGCAGTCGCAGCAGCCGGCACGCGGGCTCCTATAACAAAGAATGGGGCCCACTGGGCTCGGGCGCTCCACTCACCTTTCTTCGACCCAGCGCCTATTAGACTTTTCTAAGAGACGGCGTCCAGGTGTGTCCTTCTAAAACTCTCTGGCACATTTAAAGGAGTCTTAAAAAAATCTTTAGAAGTGAATGATCACGATCAAACCATCAAATGTGTTTGTGACGCCGCTTGGTATTTTTTAGGATTTCTTGGAAATGTTGGGGATTGTTTGGAAGAAGATCAGCTGGTGATTTGTTTATAAAATATATTTGAATTTCTCTTAAAATGTGAACCTGGAAGCTTAGATTTTCGGTTATACATATCGTGACGTTTTTATAGTTACGCAACTAAATAGCTCAAGAAACAAAATTAAACACTTTTGCATAGAGAAATATTAAAATTTTTAATAGATCGCCCAGTAAATGTACAAACCACTAACTGAAAAAAAATACTTTTATACATTCTAGAGTTATCAGAGAAATTTCGTTTAAAAATTAAATATTGATTATCATATGTTCATAAAAAAAATATTTCAAGGTCATGAATATGGTAATAGATTCTGAATAATTGCTTGAGTGTAGAATTAAGTTAGCTCTCAAATTTCTCCTTTTAGAAGGAAATAATACAAGTCAAAATATTTGTAGAAGTGCAATTTATGGTGTCGGAATCGTCGAAGAATTTGCTCTGTAATATCACACCAATAAACAGTGTAACGTTTGTTAAGTAAACTTCCGTCTATTTCACTGCTACGCATTAATAATGGCGCCCGACGTGGGGCTTGTCCTTGAAAATGCATATTTTGCACAATTTTACGGAATTTAAACTAACTTCGTATGAATGTATTACTAAATAAAGGAGAATTTACTTTGTTAGGTAAAAGTAGTTTAGTTCATGTTACAGAAATTATTTGGCCTTGAAAATCAATATTAGTGAGTCGACAATTTAATATTTTCCAAAGAATTTCAACGAAATTTTTGCTACGGTTAACTTTTCCGGCATTATTTCAAAATAAGGAAGTTAAACAATAGGTAAGCGACGAAAGATAGCAATTAAAATGTGCGTTATGAACACTATTCTTGAAAGGTATAAATATCTCAGCAATAACCTATATCGCTTGCAAATTTAACACTATAACAACGTCTTAAATTATGATATACACGAATGATCACCAATTAATGAATAATTTACTCTGGTAGGTTGGGTTAGTTCAGTGTAAGTTATATTATTTAAACGAATAACTTAAAACCAAGGTAGTAATCAAGGATAATGTAACAAGAGCTCATTAAATTACCAGTAAATTTTTTTTTGTTTTTTAAAAAATTGTTGCTAAAAAGCAGTGGCGTAACTTTATGCAAGATGTTCGTAAAGTATAAAAAAATTATTATTCGACGTCAACAAATGATACATATTTTGAAGTCAACAAATGATTTTATTGACATCATGTTTTCATGTTAAAAAAATCATTGATTAATTTTAATGATAGTGGTCATAGTCAATAAATATATTTTTGACGTCAACAAATGATTATTTGCTTGTAATCAAAAAATTTGTTTATGTTATAAAAAAATTATGCGTATACAAGTCAAAATAACTGTTTAATTCATTAATAATTATTTTTCTTAATATTCCTACGTTAAACTATAGTCAGAAGTCGAAAAATAATAATAATAATAATAATACTTTATTTCCAACAGGGAAATTACCCAATTACAGGAAATATAGTATAAAAGAAAAATTAAAAGTTGACGAAGCAACCAACATAGCCACATAAATAAAATAACAAGTTGTTTCACTATAACAATAATAATAATAAAATTTTTTTTTCTAAAGGACACTACCTCAATTATTACTAGCACATTCCCCACCAATAGCAGTACAAAACTGAGTAAGGGTAAAAGAAAAAATGTCAATGTCTGAATTAAGTTTGCTAAAATTAATTGACATAGCAACAACTACAGGTGAATTTAAATGTAGATTTGTAGAAAAATGAAGTTTTGGCACTAGAAAGATGTCTAAAAATAATTTCTTGACTTAAAAAATCAATTAGAGACATCAAATATTATTTATCTAATTTAATAGATTTTTTGTAAAGAAAAAAAAACACACGGAAAAAAGTCACCGGAAAAAAAATCACCCGGAAAAAAGTCACCCGGAATAAAGACACCTGGAAAAAAGTCACCTGGAAAACAGGCATCCGGAAAAAAGTCACCGGAGGAAAAGTCACCGGAAACAATCACCTAGAAAAAAGTCACTCGGAAGGAAAATCGCTGGAAAAAAGTCAACGGAAAAAAATCACCCAGAAAAAAGTCACCGGAAGAAAAGTCGCCGGAAAAAAGTAGTTACCCGGAAATAATCACCGGAAGAAAAGTCACTAGTAAAAAGTCCCCCGGAAACAAGTAACCGACATTACATCTTGGAAACAATTATTAACCTTGTATCTCATAAAACTTTTAGATAGTCATAAACCAAATAGAAAATAATCATTATTGAAGCTTTTTTTCAAAATGATACTTTTTTATATCTTGCTTATGTTTTCGCAAATTGCATAATCAAAATGAGGCAAGAACTGGCTGTGGATACTACAATGGTATTACAAAATGAAGCTGGTATACCAACTATAAGAAAAAGGCTTCGTCAATATGAATAATGATAAAAAAAAAGTGTCGCAGTGGTCTAGTTTTGTCGCCAACTGCAAGTGTGTCTTTTTTCCTAGTGATTTTTTTCCGGGTTACTTTTTTCCGGGTGACTTTATTTCCGGTGACTTTATTCCGGGTGTCTTTATTTCCGGTGACTTTTTTCCGGCAACTTTCCTCCGGGCTAATTTTTTCCGGGTGACTTTGTTTCCAGTGATTTTTTTCCGGGTGTTTATTTCTGGTGACTTTTTTCCGATGATTTTTCTTCCAGGCGACTGCTTTTCATTGGTCTTTTTTTCCGTGACTTTTTTCCGGTGGCTTTTTTTCCGGGATTCACCATGAACTGCAATAATAGTAGTTAAGAATTCGACACGACGATGCATGTATGTTACTGTCCGCAGTGGCGTCTTTATTTATAATTTTAGTAGCTATATAAACAACATTTTTCGTTATTGTTCGTTCGAACAAAGGTTTGTATTTTTGAACCCACGTTATTAAATAATTATCTTGCATTTTAAGTTATCCACTTATACAAGGTGGGTAATAAGTAACGCGTAAATACTGATTTCATGAAAAAATAGCCCGAAACAAAATTGTTTGTAATTTCGGCGCATACTTTCCTGATGTTCGTTTTTTTATAAGATTCGTTATTTGGTTGCTATGGCAACTTGAAAACTTTAAAAGTATTTCATCCAAAAAATTTGTAAATTTAATTGGCTATTTTTTGTAAAATAAATAAATAAACTATATTTATTTATTTTAACCTTATACGTATTTCGGCATGTTTACATGCCATTGTCAAAGGTTATATGAAAAAGTAAACAGTTAGTGTAGTTATGGCAATAGAACTTGGTGACTTGATCTCGGTAATCGTCTGCAAATGACTTGGTTTCTTATTCCAAAATGTCTAATAGAGGAGAATTTAAGAGATCAATTTGCTCATTCATTAACGGTAGAGTTTTTAAATGTTTGTTAATTTCAAAAGCTTCTAGTATATATAATTTACGTTTATCATCACAAAAGTGTACACATTTTATGGTGTTATTAGATGTCATTGAATGATTTTGTTCTAGTAAGTGTATACCGTAATTGGATTTATGTGGGTGTTTGTATTTGTAACAACGTACGTGTTCTTTATACCTAATATCAAAATTTCTAATTGTCTGGCCTATATAAACCGAATTACAATGCGAACAATAAAATAAATAAACTCCTACACCTTTTAACCATGTGCAGTTATTGTATACCTTCGCAGCTGAAACACAAGGCACAAAATCTATACGAATAACCTTTAAGACCTAACTAGTGATATAATTATAAGTTCTGTAACAGCTTCAATTAATGTCAACATGTTTTACCATGAAGCGACGATGTGGTCACTGCAATTCCTTTCTTCCTCGTTTCGGCTTTTACAAGTAAATGTAATTACTTCATTAAAGGTTTAAACTAACCAATATATAATAAACAATAAATTACATTCTCCACGCTGCATATCTTAAATCTGTCGTTTATAATAAATTAGAAAACATTGTTGCGCAAATGTGAACCCGCCTCGGCAATCAATCTTCACTTAGAAATTGTTAACTAACTAAAAATTAATATTTCTTGTGTAAAACGTAAACGTACGTAAATTTTAATTTTCAAAAATGTTAATGCACCTGCAAGTTCCTTTTAAAAATGTTCATTTTAGAAAAGTTTAATAATAATTAAAATTCAAATTTATGTAATTAAATAACACTCACCACATTGCTAAGACAGGAATTTAACACCACATCTCGTTGAATAATATCGCGAAATGCAGACTGCACCAATTATTCTGATTACACACTTCCAGAATCCAGAAACGTATTTAAAGTGCAATAAACTGATGAGAAACCGCGTATTAAAGTTAAATTAAGAGTTGTTAATAAAGGCGTAATTAAAGTACGGTACTTTATTTGCAACGGTCAGTGTTGGACTGCTTTCACTTACATTTTAATCCTGCCTTACCTTCTACACCACAAAATGAGAAAACAATGATAAAGTGTTTACGTAAATATTTAAAATGTTGCATAAAAATAATGATTATGTCAGAAGAAGGGAAAAATGAAAAAAAAATGAGTCTTGTAATAAAATACATTCAAGAAGAATATTAGCTCTGTTAATGCCAATCTACAGGGTGTTACTGAAATACGTGCAGATATTTTAACTTGTAAGAGAACACACCAAACTGAACCACTTTTCTATTTATCATTTTATCAAAAGACCCTTGAAAGTATGTTAAAAACCAAAAACGTTTTACTTAAAAAGTGGGTACCCGTCTCTGGAACTTTATTTTAATTTAATGCAGCACAATAAAAACTTCGGATTAAAAAGCAGCAAAAAGTAGGTACATACTGATAAATGGTTTTGTAATTGATACTGCAATACTGCTTAGGAGCAGCCGTTTTTCTTAATTGTTTGCGGTCTACCGACTAAACAGGATTTTCGCGAGATATAGTTTTCAGTGTCCACAACACCCATATCTTGTCAGATGAAAATCTCAAAGCGTTTCGGAAACACCACCACCAACAGAAATTTTGTGTAAATGTGTGGGCTGCCATTGTGGGTGACTCTTTATTTGGACCTTATGTCTGACCACCTCCTCTAAGCGGCATTGAATAGTTTAGATTTCTTAATTTTAAAAGAACTTTTAGAAGTGCCTTTAGTTCGCAGGGGCATGTGGTACCTCCATGATGGTGCACCAGCCCATTACTCTCGTCATGTACGAGTGTGGTTTGATAACAATTTTCCGGAAAACTAGATTGGCCGAAATGGGTGGCGTATGGCCCGCGCGATCGCCGGATTTAAATTCTTGTGATTTTGATATGTTTTGATTGTGCACCGTAACATTGTGCGTCTATAGGAGTATTACGATAAAATATTTGAACACGATCAGTAAACCTGTTTTTGAGTAATAAAGCGCAAAAACGAAAATTTTCAAAAAAAAACGTAGCGACTGCCATTTTGAAGCTAGAAAGTTCGGAAAAAAGAGTTATATTTGCCCCAAAGTCTTCTATTAGATTCCGATTTCTGGCGAATAAAATTTGGTTTTGGAAAAAATGCTAGATACCAAAAAACATGTCCTACTTCCGTGTCCATTTTCGGGTTTTTTTAAAAGCTTTTTTCCCCGATGAATTTTTGATATACCCCCACATTCCAAAGGTCATCAAAATCAAACCATGCGTTTGGCAGTTATAGAGCCCACACACACACACTCATAAACACCCACGCACGCCGCACGCACTCACACATTGTTGAAACCACTTTTTAGGGCCCCTGTATATCCAAAACATGTATTATCGTCAAAATCTTGTTTTCTAAAATCTTCATAAAAACAATACTTTCCTACGCTGAAGTACAGGAAAGTTAAAAGTTGGACACACCCGAAATTTGAGGTTAGGTTAGGTTAGGTTAGGTCAGGTTACTACGGGCTCGTTACATAATTATCACTACGACTTTTGTCGTTGTATGTATACAATTCCTTTGAATTTTATTTGAATCTATAGAATTGTTGTCCTTACATTACCTATGCCTGCGTATGGTAACATTTAACTCATGAACTACTTTTGTATTTGCTGGATATAAATTTATTCTAACTAGAATTTAATTATATACGCCATTAGCGAAATCTTGACTTTCAAAAGGTAATAGTACTTTTTGTTAAAATAACCTCGGTTTTTGCGTTCCATATAAATTAGAAATATTTTTGGGTACTATTTTTTGTTGTGAATATTTTCTAACATTGCTAAAATTGTATGTGTTTGGGTTTTCTTACACTACTACTACTATATTTATAAAATATTTGAACTTTATGGTTACATAAATAAAAACTAATTTAATTAGTTGTTTTATTTATATAACAAAATATTGTTGTTATTAATATATGTAATTTTAAACGCTTCCAAGACATTGTTATATATATACATCAACAATACGTAAAAACTGAAACAAGAGAATAAACCATTCAAGAAGGTAAACAGTTTAGCAAGCATGAAAAACTCAAACAACCAACAAAGTGTAAATATACTTTGAAACTGTCAAAAAGCGCTAGAAGCAGAAAAAATAAAAGACGCCACAGAAGCTCCCATGTCATCCCTGTCATCTCAAGATTGTAAATATTTCAGTATATTTCTAAAATACTGTCGAAAACAATCGTAAATAAGACCGCATAAAAAACTTTTAGAGAATTAAAACGAAAGTAACTCAATAGAATATGAATATGAATAACATGAAATGTTACAAATGTAAAGAAAATCATTTTCCACAAACAACAACAGTGCATAAATTTATTTAGCTACTGTTAATGCAATTATTACTTTTCTTGTAAACAAACATATATACGATTTGTGCAAGATTACTACATTTTTATTGTATCCCTATGAAATAAAATCTATAGGAATAAAGTCGGGGGACCAAGGCGGCCAGCGCACGGATCCACCTCGTTCAATAAACTTACCTGAAAACTGATGTTCTAAGAACTTCCGCACGTTTTCTGCGTATTGGCAGGTGCACCATCATGTTAAAGCCACATATGGGCAAGAATTTTTAGCGGGAATGCTTTTTAATAATTCAAAGAAACCATTAACTAGGGGATGCCGATACAATTCCATTCAAATTGCCGTTACAAAAATTGTCCAGTGACGTATGTCCCAAATAATTCACTAAATAATTGTGACTTTTTTTAAATTACCTTAAAGAGATTATCCAATGACGCATTATCCCAAATATTTTACTTTATTTGTGCCCTGCTTACTAAACAACACACTTCAAATTTTGGAACATGCCCAGGAATCTTTCACAAATCGTATTCGTCTGTGTTTACAAGAACATGGACGCAAGGCCGTATTTAATAGGGGGTCTTGGAGATCCCCCTCCGGGCCCAACCAAAATTTTAACTTTTTTTTTAAATAAAACAAACTGATGCTTAACGTTCATGGTGCACCATTTGAAAAGCAAAAGTTAACATTTGTAGTTTTGTGAAATTGGCATTAAATGATAAACACCCTATGTAACTACAAAGTAGGATTTATATACACTAACAGTGTTGACAAATATATTTCTTCAATTTTATAGAGTAAATATTTTTGGCAACAATGTTGGTGCAAGTCAGATTTATATGCACTGACAGTGGTGCCAAATATCTTTTTTCTGTTGTAAAAGGAAAAAAATATCTGCCATCACTGAGGGTGCAGGCCGGATTTATAAGCCGTAACAGTGCTGCCAGATATGTTTCCCCAATTTTTAGCAGGGGAAACAGTTTTCAATTGTAGCGGAAAAAAACTAGTAACACTGGGAGTGCAGTAAGGATTTATAATAATACAGTACCTAACAGTGTTGCCAAATATACGTTTTTTCAATTTTAGCAGGGTAAACATTTTTGGCAACACTATTACAGCAGGCTGTATTTATAAGCACTACAATAGAAAACCATCTCTGGCAACACTGAGGGTGCAGGTCAGATGTGTATGCACTAACAGTGTTATTTAATATATACACTGTGTCCATAAAGTAACCCCCCCCTCCCCCAACTAACTTTTGAACGACTTGTTATTTTGCTACAAAATTTGGTGTGCTGTAATGGGAAATTAAATACTATTTTTCAGACCATATTAAAATTTTGTATCATTCAAAATGGCGACTGGGCGCCATTTTCAAATTTTCTTTTTAAATAGAAAGGGGGGTCGAGTGACACCTCATTAGAAAGGTCTTTCAATTCTACGTCTGATCCTAGAGTTTTAAAGAAAAATATTCAGCCATAACAAAATGGCGGATTTTAAACAAATGGACTCACTCAATTCAAAATTGTTTTGATTTTTTTATCCAGGGTCGAGTGACACCTCATTTGAAAGGTCTTTTAGTTCTGCGTTTGATACTAGAATATCAAAATAAAATATTGAACCATAACAAAATGGCGGATTGTAAACCAATGGACTCACTCAGTTCAAAATTGTTTTGAGTTTCTTATCCAGTAGTCCACTTTTTCATTTGCAGGACAAAATTTTCCCAGAAATATCTTAGGTGGCTTGAAATAATATTGAAAACGTTATGTTCCAACAAGACGGTGCGCCGCCTCATTATTATAGGCCTGTTTCTGACTTTCTCAACGGACATTTTTTTCGCAGATCGATTGTTTGGCGGGGGCCTGTAGAATAGCCGGCTCACTCCCCAGATTTAATTTTCTTAGATTTTTTGTATGAGAATATCTGAAATCGAAAGTGTACAGAACCCGTCCAGAAACAATTGAAGAACTGGAGCAACGCATTACAGAAGTTTGCAGAAATATCACTCCAGAAACTGATGAAAATGTAAGGCAGGAATTTCATAACCGACTTTTTATGTGCCAAGAAGTGAATGGTAAACATTTCGAACACTTAATTTAATTAATTTAAGCTTTAATTCTTAGTTTTTTTAAAATAGACCTTTATCTTCAAACATTGTCATTTTGTTATGACTGAATATTTTTCTTTGAAACATTAGGATCAGACGCAGAATCAAAAGACCTTTCCAATGAGGTGTCAATCGACCCCCCTTTCTATTTAAAAAAAAAATTTTAAATGGCGCCCAGTCGCCATTTTGGATGATACAAAATTTTAATATGGTCTGGAAAATAGTATTTAATTTCCCATTACAGCACACCAAATTTCGTAGAAAAATATCAAGTCGTTCAAAAGTTAGATAGGGGGGGGGTTACTTTATGGACACAGTGTATATTTCCTATTGTAGCAGAGAACAACATCTGGTAACACTCTGAGTGTAGGCCGGATTCATATACAATAACAGTGTTGCCAGATGATTTTGTCTTCTACAATAGAAAAACATCTCTACCAACACTGAGAGTGCAGGTTGAATTTATATGCACTGGTGTATGGAAAAAACATCCCTAGAAAAGACAGCCCGGGATAAAAATCTACTAAAAAATCCCCGGATAAAAAAGCCCGGGAAAAAAAACCTCGCAAAAAATTTCCTGGTTAAATACATCCCCCGGAAAAACATCCGCGCAAAAAAAACATTCCCGGAAAAAACATCCTCCGAAAAAAATATTCCGGTAAAAATATACCCGGAAAAAATCCGAAAAAACAGTCTCGATTCAAAATACCTTTGAAAACAGGTAATAAGCATTCCACAGAAAAAAAAACGTGGTTTTTGCCAGGTATTCTTTTACTCTACACCGCCCATATAAAAACTATATTTCAAATGAAGTATTTACAGGTTAACAAAATTATTTTTTCTTGGGGCTTTTATTACGAGGTTCTTCTTCCGGCGCTATTATTTCGGATATTATTTTTCCGGGGCTATTTTTTCCAAGTATGTTTTATCCTAGATTTATATGCACTAACAGGGTTGCCAAATATCTTTTTCCTATTGCATCAGAAAAATAATAATCTGGTAACGCTCTGGTTGCAGCTCGGATTTATATGCACTAACAGTGTTGCTACATACCTTTTTCCTATTGTAGCAGGAAAATATATATGGCAACACTGTTAGAGTGTTAGTACGTATAAATTCCACCCTTAGCTAATAGTCTACTGTTTTTACCATATCGTTGCATACTTTATAGTTTATAACAGAGCAGGCTTGGTTTAAATCATGTGACTTTTATTAAATAAATCTCGTATTAAATCAAAACATGAAAACTGGTATATACAAAAATAAAAAAATGTATACTGTAGACAAACAAACGAGCAAACGAACAAAAATGGTAGGAGAAAAAAATTCTGGGAAAAATCGTCGAAAAAAATCTTGTAAAAAAATTCTCGGAAAAAATCCCACGGAAAAAATTCTATGAAAAAAATCCTCGGAAAAAAATCCCGCAAAAATTCTTGTAAGCAATCCGGCGAAAATATTTTAATAATTTGTTTTCCGTTGTTTTAGAAGTTTAGTTTGAAAGGTTTAAAAACTAAAGTATGAACTTAAACGGAAAACATTAATATTTTCTTTAGTAAATCACCCCACATAAATGTTACTTATTTTCGTAGCATTATAAATAATATACTTCAATAGAAAATCATCGGAATCGAATTGTATGTCCAACAGTTCTTAAAAATGTTTGCATACGAATCTCATTGACACTTTATCCAAGGATTTTTTTCCGAGGATTTTTCCAAGGCTTTTTTTCATGGAACTTCTTCTTTTTCTTCCAAAGATTTTTTCCAGAATGTTTTTCAGAAGATTAGGTTTTCTACAACTTGTTTTCCTAAGATCGACAAGAATGAAAAGTATCATGGATTAAAACGGGGTTGGCAAAAATCACAATTTAAACAAATCTTAAATCATAGATTTGCAAAAATCATGATTTTTTGCTTTTTACAATGAAAAACGAGAACCTTCCATTAAAACTTTTTTTATCATTATTATGCTTTGTTCTACAAAACCCACGTATTGAAAAAATCAAAACAATTTAAATCAAAAAATTAGTTTGTTTCTTAACTCTTTTTAAATCGATTTTTTATACTCTGGTCTATAATGTGTTAATAGTCAGTGCAAAATAGCAATTTTAACGCTTTTATACCTAGATTTAAATGTAGAATCTAAAAATGCAATAATAATATTTAAGGTCTTGCGTTTAAAATAACAAAGCACGGTTCTATACACTGTGCAGGCATAACTAAAAATCCAGTATAATTTCTAGTAATTTTTAGTTATTAGGCTGTGAAAAATAGCAGGGTTTTGACGGACCCTGTATATAAAATTGGAGAATTTTTGAATTTTGAAGTTAAAAAAGAAATAACTATTAAAACATTCTACAGAGTGGCTAGGATAACTCCGGCCACTTCTCTTGCAGCGGTCAAGAGATGGCGCTTTAGTAAAGAAAAATTAAATTAAACAACCAGAATCCGGGGTTTTGCTAGCCACTCTGTATATAAAAATAAATTTCATAAGATTATAAATTTCTAGTTGGCAAAATTAAAAAATAAAATGGAATTTTAGTTTTAGACGCAACAACGAACATTAGCAATATTCTTAGCACAGAGTCGAAGTTGTCTATTCTTGTTGGAATTAGGTTTATTTTAGTAGTTACGTAAATTCATATCTGTCCCTATTTTTGAAGCTTTAATTGGATCTGGTGGATTAATTAATTCATCATCTATGTTTGATATTTTTATGTTACTATTTAATACGGCATTAGTTTCTATATTCGCTGTCAA
Organism: Ctenicera cuprea; assembly: GCA_958336395.1. NCBI lineage: Eukaryota > Metazoa > Arthropoda > Insecta > Coleoptera > Elateridae > Ctenicera > Ctenicera cuprea. The sequence goes on from OY284489.1 coordinate 11,546,628, forward strand.
CTACTGCGCTAAATGAAGTTTGTGTTTTAAAATTCCTCAAAGGAAATACATAAAATAGGTACTTCTTAATATTTTACAGCTTGTTTTAGTGGCGGTAAATGGTGTAATAAAAAATAAGCGGAATAAGTTGTTTAAAAAGGGAACAAACTAAAAATAAAAATACGGTCTCGCAATTAAAAAGCGGCAGTTAAATGCAAACAATTCAAAAGAAGCGTTGCGACATAAACCAAGTATTTTACTATCTCCATACATTTGCATGACATTTTAAAAATTAACAGCACACTCTGCTAAACCAACTGGGAGCGGAGCAAAGTTTTAATTAAAACGGAGTATATGAAGAAAGAATGAACCAACAATAAACTATACAGAGCAGAGAAATGAATACAATAAATATAACCAGCTCGGCCAGAATTACTTCTTCCTCGTCCGCGCGCGTTCTTTATAATTCAATATTAGATTTGATATAATGAAAGCACCAAAAGGACGGGACAAAAAAGGGATTCTTTCTCGGAGCTCCTTAGCAGTTTCTTATTGGGCAAATAAAAAGAGTCTTCCTGAAGCCTTTTTGATCCCTTTATGTCAGTCAGCATGTTGTAACATGCTACGACAACCCAAAACTTCGCATTGTTAGCGACTTCCTATTCTTTTGTGTAAAATGGAGCAGATGTATGTTTGTCTCCATGCAAATATGACGACGACAAAGCGAGAAAACTTTCCTCTTCCCTCTACTTTTTTTATTTAGTTTTAAATACTTTTCCATTCAGCTGCATTTTACGTCAAAAGACTAAAATACTTGTTTTAAAGATCCCTGCTGTTATTCCCAATCTCACAGAAATATCATTAAAATTTTCTGCATTTCTGGGCTAATTGTAACTTTAAAAAAATGGTGATTAGTTCCCTGCTGTAATATTTCCAAAAGTTTACCTTTTCTTTCGGATCATCCTAGCTGGTAACTTTTAAATATTTGTTGTTTTCCAAGCAATAATCCCAAAATTCCTCGCGGAAGAAGACAAAAAGTTTCAAAATTTTAAGCTTCTGTAGTAGCCAAAACAAAGCCACTTTTCTAAGAAGTGTCTCTATAAGAAGTACTAAATTCTAAAGGGCCCTTTGGGCTCTGGATGGAGATTTTCTCTTGTTTAACACCGCTCTGCATTAGCATTATCCGACTTTACTTTTAAAGTAAATCCGCAAGTCAAATTCTCTCAGCAGGTTCTTCTTATTATGGTGATAAACTCTGTCTACTGTAGTAAATTTTAATAATTTTTCTTTGAAAGGCATTACCTGACAAGTAAGGTTGTTCACCTTTTTTAGGTTTCGAAATTTTTGGAGATTTTGCCTTTTCTGTTAGCGAGGTGAAATGTAATTGCTCTTGTTAGTTAAGATTTCAGTGTTTAAAATAAAAGTCTAACTTGGTAGTAACGGCCTTTTAAGGTCTTCGGTTTTTTTTCCTTTTGGGTCATTTAGTTGTAGCTCGTTATGTAAAAAACATCATAAAGTTTTTAAGCCAAAAGTTTCTATACGTCAAAATACTTCTACCCTTTGGTAGTTTAGTCGCTCACATCACGCTGTGACAATCAGTAAGTTATCTTAAACTCAAAAGAGCGGGACAATTCAAAAAATATTATCTCAAAAATCTTAAATAGGACGAGAGGCAATTGATACTTCGTTTTAAAGAAGCCATTAATTAAACTGAACAATTTTCGTCTTAAAAGTTTTTCGATATCTCTCACCGTTACAAAATGGTGGCTCAATTTATAACAATTTCTTTAGTATTATTGGAAGAATCGTTTCCTCTACCGCATCTAAGGCAGTAGACAGAAATTGGACAACTCAACATCGCACTCGCACTTATTATACCCAGTGGGGAACATTAATGCATGTGTTGGTGTTTTTGGCGAATAGGATGTGCACCGCGTTGTGACTGTTTTAAATGTAAAATGGGAAGGCGGATGATGGTGTTGTCACAATTTGTTAGTCGGAAGGGGAAAATAAGAGTGCGTGGTCGAGACAGGAATGTACAGAGTATAATAAAAGTTTAGTGCGAGTGCGATGTTGAGTTGTCCAACTCCAACTCGCACGTGGATTTAAATGTTATGTGAATAGACTTTATAAATCAGCAAAAAAATTATTTCTGTTCCACGGCCTTAGATGCGGCAGAGGAAACGATTCTTCCAATAATACTAAAGAAATTGCTATAAATTGGGCCACCATTTTGTAACGGTGAGAGATATCGAATAAATTTTAAGACGAAAATTGTTCAGTTTAATGGCACCTTCAACATGAGGTATCAATTGCCCCTTGTCCTATTTAAGAATTTTAATATAATGATTTTTTCTGATATTCAAATACCTTTAATCATTTTATTTTTATCAACTTTAAAAGATCATTTCCAGTAACTTTGCAATGGTGCATAATGACCTACTTTCGATAAACGCAGTGTGACCTTGAAAACTCAAACTTCAAGGACAAATCAAGGATACTACAAGTCGTCGTGCTAAAAGCTTTGCACTTTCTGGTACCAAATCATCCGTATGACTTTGCCAACGCAAAAGCCAATGTCGTATATTTTAATAACACCACATCGGCACGCAATTACTTTTCTTCTGATATCCAAATAGCTGAATGACCTTGAAAATGTGAATTTCAAAAACGTCTCAAAGTAAGTTAAATTTTTCAATCGAATACCTTAGCGATGTGATACACGGTGTGAAAATAAGCGCATGATATTGCAAATCGAATATTAAGATACCGATACCGCAAGGTGAGTATCGAGTATAGATACCAATTTGGTATTGATACCATACAGAAAGTATCGAAGCATCGAAAGTATCAACAGTATCGAAGTATCGAAAATATCGAAGTGTCGGTAGTATTAATAGTACCAAAATTTCTAAAGTATGGAAGTATCGGAACTATCGAAAGTGGTGTTGAAGTACCTATAGCACTTGTGTCCCATTTTTACAATTGGGAAAATTTAAAATATTGAATCAAAAATCTATAGTAATATTTCAAAAATTAAAAGTTAAAAAAAATACATTGGGTGATCTATTTTGAGTGTTTGATCAAAAATCTCAACTATTATTAAAGATAAAAACTGCCAAAAGTAACATTAAATTTATCTTATTAAATAGCGCTATAGATTTTGGTTCAATATTTGAAGTTTTCTCAATACCAAAAATGGAACACAAGTAGTAAGTACTTCGATACTTTTGATACTTTCGATATTTCCGATACTTGGATTCGATGCTTCTGATACTTCGATACTTTTGATTCTTTAATACCTCTGTTACCTTGATACTTTCGATAGTTCTGTAATTTAATCTTCGATACATAAGCGATTTATCTTATGATTGCGACTTTCTACACTAGAACTTTAAAAGCAGTAAATTGGGCCAGCGGCAGGTCTAGTGGTTAGAGTCCCAACCTGTAGAACTAGACTCCCAACGGCAGTAGGTTCGAATCCTCCGCCCGCGGAAATTTTTCTGAATAAATTAAACCCGGCGTGTCCATGGACGGTGTGTGTGGTGTGTATGTTGGGTTGCATGTCTTTTCGGGGCGGGGCATGTTAGACCGGTGTATAGCCCTAAGTGCGCTGAGCCCGGGTAAGGGGGTGGGATGGGAATCATGGAGTCGTGCTCACGCACGGCCTCATGATTCTTTAAAAAAAAGCAGTAGTTCAGAGCTGGAGAGGAATTTTGTGTAAAATACTTATACAACCGCTTCCTACTGCACCGGTTTGTTTTCTAAATACCTACGCAACATACGTTTGTCCAGGGCAAGGTTATTCGAGGCCTCATGTGATTTTAACCTGATGATGAAAACATGTTATGCAATTCTTGGTGGTATAAACCCCTCCTCGTATACCGACTGCATCACTATTACTTGTGGTTCTGTGGAAGAAAGCATACGCAATAATCCAATATTAGAGCACAGGAGCCGTCGTGAACGTTTTGACGAGCGAAACCGATCGCACGCGAGAGTGCTGGCAGCAAAACGGAACAACACACTCTGAAGCCCCGGCTTTTGTATCTCCTTTTTCTCTTTTGCTCTATAGGATACTGTCGCATATGCTGTCTTTTTCTTTCACAAGACATTCCTCATTTCCGTAAAACGAATTTAGAAGGTGTATGTAAGTGCAATAATTACCAGTGTGGGCGCTTGCATACAACTGAAAGTTACCAGTTGCGTCGCTTTCGATATCCTTTCTCTGAAATAATAATTTCATACCAAAGCAAATACGGGGCCGAAAATATTGTTGATAGTCCAGGAAACCTTAATGCGGCACTGGAAGTGCAGCTTGCGTTTTGGAACACTGATAAAGTACAACAAAGGTTAAAATTATACTTTAGTTGCATACCGTTAGCATGAGCCAGTCTTTATTTTAAAAAATAGAAACATTCGGCAAACTTTTACTATCGCAATTTGCACTGACACCATGTGCCGACCATAAATCGTTTTCCTATCTCAAAGTATCCAATACTAAAGCAAATAAATTAATGTTAAGGGAATAAACATACACAGAGAGTCGAGATAACCAAGTTTCAGTTAAATGGAAATACAATACAGAGTTTGAAACGGCAATAAAAGCGGTAAGTCACGTCACAGACCGTTTATTTGGCAACCAAGACACCCCGCGAGAGTCCATCTACCCTTTAACGGTCAAATCAGCTATTAAAGATATGTTAACTGACCATAACGCGAGCCGTAAACCAAAGGGGTCGTGTATTATTCAATGCCCGTGCATTTCTATTGCGCGATTAGCAAGGTGCTAATGTCTTGTTTGTTCGAACAGGCTAAATTATTTTCGAATGCTGCTACATATTTTATTTTTATTGCGACTTTTATTTGCTTCCGTACCCCTTTATTTACCTCGCCCTTTATATCTCCTTTATCAGAAGCTTAGAAGCTCGGCGAAGCCGTTTGTAGGGAAATTGGCAGAAATGGGGCAGGAATGGCCGAGATTTAAAAGAAATGGAAATTTTTAAAGTTTTGGTTTACGTTTGGGGGTTTCGTTTAGGAAAAGCAGTTTGGTGAAAACCTTAGAGTTGCTCTCTATAACCAATAGTGGCGTCTACATAGGAAGATGATTTAAAACCGCAAAATTAATATTAAATACGTTTTAACAGTAAGAAATTCATATTGTCTAAACTTTTATAAACATTTAGGAGCGCGCCCCGCCGAGGCACACAACACAGATGGCGCTAGTATAGACATAATATAGGCATATGTACTCAGCGACTTAATTAAAAAGAAAACGAAATGATACAATTTAATAGATGTTACTTAATAAAGTAACTTAGATGCTCAGATAATTATTTTCTTGTGAAACATACAAATAAGGTAAAAAACTTACTCTTCTTAGCAAACATAAAACTATAAATTTAACACTATTCTTCATTTGTATTTACGCTGATCATCTAGATACTGTTATAATAGGTACCCAATTTAAAATTTTTGTCAATTATTTAAACTATGTGCCAGCTGAATAAATTTAAAAATTCGATGCGAGTAACGTCAGCCATGTTTTTTAACAAAAGTCCATAGGAATCAGCACGGATGGCGCTACGGCGATAGGCATTTGGCGCGTTAATTTAAAACCATAACAAATTTCGCACAGAAATAAAAGACTAGTTGCACACAAACCCACGAGCAAGTAATGCTGAGAATTGATTTTATGCGAGAAATCAATAATTCTGCTAGTACAGTGCTGTAAAGAAAAATATATGAAAGTCAACAGAACGCATGTGACGCTACCTGTTTATGTTTAATAGAACCATCAGTATTTAAATTCAAATTTAGAATGACTAGCGCCTCTAGCGTCAAAAACAAAAAGGTGCCACGGCGGCGTTCTCTTAATAGCAAATACATCAAAAAGATGATAACTGGTAGATAGACATTAACTTTGTTTGAAAATGGATATGAGTATTATTTACAAAACGAACCACCTCCAGCTTTGCGGATTGTCCTTTATAATCCAAGGGCTTAATTACCCTGACTATACCTCATCCCTTCCGAAACGACTCCAATTGCAATTCAGATTTCTAATGTTTAAACTATTTTTTCCAATCTTCGTTTTCTTCTTCTTAAGCTATCTGTTAGCGCATTTGTTGACCGGGGTGGTGTTTATTTCAACAGATCGGAATTAAGCTGTTCTGTCTGGTGTGATCTTATTACTAGCAGGGCCCAGCCCCATTACTTCACGTGTGACAGGCCCGGACTTAGTGTACTCGAAGCCCTGGGTCTATACTCCAAAGAAAGCGCCTCCCTGTATTAATTCTTTTTTTTATTTCTATTTTTATTTTAACAAAAATTAAACATTTATTTTTCCACAACTGAATTAAATGCATACTTTGTTTTAATAAACATCTTACTTTGTTTTGGACAAAACTGTTAATGGTTTTCGAAATGTCAATACTTGAAGTCAACTCACTTTCCATGTACAAAAGAGACAACTTTGCACGATTTTCCCAAACTAAATTTCCTTCTTAAAAACGATTTTACTCTTTGCAGAACAGAATCGTTTAGCTGCAGAGATGGCACCAGACATTTCACCTCGAGAGGGGGCAGGGCAGAACTATTAAACGTAATTAGTTAGTGGTGCAATTAATTTTTTAATTTTGTTCAACGTAGGCATAAGTTTCACAGATACAGTAATTTTAAAATAATATTTATATTAATTTATTGTAAATAAAACAATTCTTAACTTCAACAGGTTTTGTAATTTAGCTTTATACGTATTTCGACGTGTTTACACGTCATTACCAAAAGCAAGATTAAAACTAAACAGTTGGTGTTGCTATAGGAACAATAAATCTTCGTAACTTGATCTTGGTTTTCTATATCTTCCTATAGCAACACCAACTGTTTACTTTTAATCTTGCTTGTGATAATGACGTGTAAACACGTCAAAATACGTATAAAGCTAAATTACAAAACCTGTTAAAGTTATGAATTTTTTATTTACAATAAATTAAAATGAACTTCAACGAAGTAAAGCTCGAACTTATAACTAAAATATTTATATTGTGTGGATCCATTAGTGCTTTGATAAAAGTATAGAGAATTTTTTTGGTTTTTATTGTAATGATTACTAACATACAAACTTTAACAAAAGCATTGCAATAGTCAATAGTCCACAATAATCGAAATGAGAAGAGCTAAGAAAAGTTTCTATTTTAATATTACAAAAGCAAAATTTTTCTGTTGTGAGCTGCAGCTAGGGAATACAATCCCGGGATTTTGGTTCCTGGAATCTCGGCTAGTTTTTGTGGCTGTAAATCTCGGGATTGGAGCTCTTGTAGTATGAGGCGCCAAGTGTAAAGTGAAAATTTGCTGTGCGGTTCACGGTATTTAAGGCAATTTGTCCCAATATTTATTATATATACACACATTTAGCTAAATGCTTTTTATTTTAACAAATCGTTGTAGATTTAAATAAATCCTTAAATATTTGGTTTAAATATTCCAACATTTAATAAAGCATTAGAGATTTAAGTAAATCTTAAAACATTTACTTTAAATTTTCAAATATATAGTAAATCTTTATGTATTTAGATAAATCTGCACATATTTATTTAAATCTTTCAATATTTAATAAATATTTGCAGATTTAAATAAATCTTTACCGATATAAATAAATCCGTACAAATTTAAATAAATATTTCAACATTTATTTTTAAGCTGTCATATTTAATGTTAACTTGTTATATTTATTTGACCTTGGTAGACCCAGCCTACATAGCAGGCCAACACCGTTTACACTGGTGGTAACATTCAACAATTAAGAACACGTTTTCCGTATTTCAAAAATTTGTACAATTAATGTTAGTTCAATCATTAATGACAACATATTTAACAACATAAACATTGCATATATTTATTATTCATACAATGAAAGTTTCCTCAACATTCCCTTGAGAATGTAATTTTCAGTCTGTTTTGTTTAAGCGTCGAACGCTCCCACCATGACCCTGCCTTGCGCCTTACTACCGGTATAAACGGTCTTGGTGTCCTAAGTCGGCTGGGCTCATCAAAGTCAAATAAATATGACAGGTTAACATTAAATGTGACAGCTTAGAATTAAATGTTAAAACATTTACTTAAATCTGTACGGATTTACTTATATCGGTAAAACTTTGTTTAAATCTGCGAATATTTATTCAATATTGAATATTGAAAGATTTAAAACAAATATGTGCAGGTTTGCGCTAAATACATAAAGGTTTACTAAATATTTAAAAATTTAAAATAAATGTTTTAGGATTTATTAAAATAAAAAGCATTTAGCTAAATGTGTGTATATATAATAAATATTGGGACAAATTGCCTTAAATACCGTGAAATGCACAGCAAATTTTCCCTTTACACTTGGCGTCCCATATTGCAGTCCCGGGATTTTCGGGGTCAAAAACTAGTCGGCTTTTTTACTGCAGAAAATGCAGCTGATTGAATGATTTTTTAATGGAAATGTATCCAACAAGCGTGGAGTCGAAAACAGCGTTTTCTGCTTTTGGGACGTTTTGTACCAGCATCAGATTAGTACTTTGTCACTCGACTTTGGACGAACTTTTATTTTTGCGCCATTGTTTTCAAAATTCTAGAAATTTTTATAGTTATTTCTTCGTTTTGTTACAAAAAAAGAATCAAGTACGTCGACGCTTTAAGTCGGCCTAAATAATTGTAAAACATCTACCAAGCGATTTGACAATTAAATTTTTTGTAACCCAAATTTAAGTGATATATTCTAATTTTCATAGCATTATTTTTAAAGTTTTATTTAATTATATACAAGTTATCATTCTACGCAACATAATGGCTACTTCCGAAGCAGAAAGCGATTTCGAGTTTTATTTACGGTTTGTCAAACCTCTAATATTTAATTTGCAAGAACCAGAAGGTAAGTTTTTAATGATTGTAATGCGTTACCATAACTTGCCCCGTTGGAACAGACAGAGTCTTGGCAGCGGCATGGGTTCAAAAACTGATGAACAAAAATTCGGGAACGGATGATTTAAGAACTTGCTACCTTAAACTTTTATTGTTTGTACTCCAAAGGAAGAAACTTAGAGGCATTTTTCTTGAAAACCCAAACCAGGTCCAAGGGCTTGACCAATTTTCGGAAGCCAACGTATATTTCCTCGTCGTTTAAAAATTCCCTTAATGTTATGCCAAAAACAATTTTTAGCTACATGAAGTTGCAAGAGATCTCTTGACAGCTGAAAAAAAACTACAAGAGTCTCCCGAATCTGGTGACTTCCCTCCATATAGCACAGAGCATTCTGCAGATCTTCTGGAATATTCTGCCGTTCAATATATACCCAATTTTGGCGTGCACGCGTATTACGCTATATCCAATGAACCTTTGCCGACATGGAACCGAACTGAAAAAGCAGTGTTTCCAAAAGGTACCTTAGCTCTTACTTTTCTTACGTGCCACGGGGTTTTTATTCTTAAGCCAAGACGATTCAAAACATTTAGAAGAGTTTTACGGAATTCAAACGGGTTACAAAGTTTACTCTTGGTACATATATTTATATAACTGTTGTAGGTATAATTAGAAGAAGTACAACTCAAATTAAAGTAATCAGCAGCAGAGTTACTCTTACAGAGTCTGCGCCATCATTAGATGAACAGAGTTTATTTCAGAAAAATAAAACGATACGCGTCAGTAGATCAAGTATAATAGGAAGAAGATCCAATACAAGAAGAGATAGATCGAAACATTTTGGTAAGAGTAACCTAACTATTTTTTACAATCCAAATTGATAACTTTCTATAATAATATTATTACTTGAAGATAATATGTTGGAGAGAGATCATCAGAGTAGCATTCGTGAATGGGAAGCTAGGTATGTTATTAAAACCATCTTAACAAAATAATTTAACAAGTAAATTTGTAGAAGAGCTTCACCTAGAATAACGAAAATGGCAAATGTACCTTTAGCGCAACCATTGGGTGCCAACATCGAACAATCTGACGAAGAGGGTAGGGATGTACCCATGTGGGGATCAAATTTGATACGAGTTTCCGAACCACCGATTTGGGAAACGGCTCCAGATTTACTGGAAACAGAGTCGGAATATATGCAATATCAACCCGATTCGGATTCTTATAGTTCGTCTTTATATGGGGATTTGCCCTACCAAACCCAATCACCAAGAAGTCCAAATAGGCAAGAGCCATGCGTGCCAGATATACAAGACGCACGCGTGCCTTGTGTAAACCCAATTCCACAAAAACGCCCTGTATCTGCTGCACCCCCCAAAAAAGAAAATTCTTACAATTACCAAGCCAATTATTATCAAGCAGTGCCTTTGTCTAATTTAGGTGTACCATTTAGAACTGGTTGCATACCTTGCAGTAGCCCACCACACAATAGACAAGTTCCGGTTATGGTAGATGAAGTAGGGTTTGATGTAAACCAAAAACTTCATGATTTTGAGGAACGCGAAATGGATTGTGTGCAACTAACAGACGAAATTCCCGCTGTGGTTTATGAAAGGGGGTTTAATTTTGATATTCCTTCTGAAGGATCTCTACCGAGAGGTCAAGTTCCCCTTCAAATAGATGAAAGAAATTTTGAACTTAATCAGCGACCTTTCATAGCCGTTTCCAGGCGGGGCAAGACGGGATTTGTTGGACAGCGAGCACAAACTCCCGTTCAGATACATGATAGAGATATTAATAAAAGACTTTCTCGTTTTGAAATATCCGTTGGAGACGAGATGCAAGTTGTCCAGCCAAACAATCCAATGCACGACAGCGATTTTGCATTACTTCCTAACTATATTCTCCCTCCCGTAGCCGAAAGAGAACAAGAACATTACAATTTTGATATTTCTAGGGAGGGCCTAGCGGAGATAGAACGTATCATTAAACAATCTACACTTAACACAAAGCGAATTGATGAAGACTTGGCAGCGTTTGATAGATTTATAAGAGAGTATGAAAAAGCTGACCTTGGTGTATAATTTGAAATTATTTTGAATGTTTAATTTTACAGCAAAATGGTTGTCATTGTGAAAAGCTCGTACAAAAATATACAGAGTGGTTAGGAAAACCCCGGCCACTTTTCTTGCGGCGGTCAAGAGATGGCGCTTTAATAAAGTGGCCGGGATTTTCCTAGCCACTCTGTATTTTAAATACGTTTCTTGAACATCAACCAACATTGTTTTTTGTGTTGCTCATACAACATTTGGTAGTATGTAATTTTATAATCTTTTTTAAATAAACAAAAAGTTGGTACCGGAGTAAACTTTTTGTCGAATTTTTAGACTCAGTCCTAAATGCATGTAACTTTTATTTTCACATACTTCCAGTTAAATGTGGTCGTGAAAACAAAAAGTGTTGGTGTTTTTATGGAAGCGCATGTTTGAAGCTTTTTGCAACTCAAAAAATGGTTGTTACTTTCTAATACTCCTCATTGCGTGGATATACTGCAATAATGCATGCTGTTTCCACTGTATTGTTGTGGGATTTTATGAAAGTCCAATACGCGTGAAGAACTTTAACATTTTGACAGATTTACATCAAGGTTTAAACTTCTAGGAACTTAAAAGATTGGTTTTTGTCAATTCCTATCAAAAACATCTTGTGCGGGGTCAGCGTTGTAACGGTCAGTTTGGTAATTTCAACATGGCAAGTCCTCCTCTTTTCCAAACCGTTCAAGGTCTTCTTAATTGGTACCAAGGAGGACTGGGTGAGTGGTTTTACGAAGCAGTGTCAATTTACCTCCAGTACGGGTACCAAACACCTGAGCGGTAGCGAGTTTTTTGAAAAGGGAATTTCGGCTTCCTAGGCGGGAAGTTTAAAAAATTCGGAATTATTGGAACAGTTTCTTCGGGCGATTTAAATATTTACAGCGATAATGACATTGTCGTAGGCGCTGCAAAGTACACACGATTGGTAATCGCATCGCCCGAAGTAACCTGAGCTTTCTAATACGTCCGAGTTTATCCAATAAGCAGGGGCTATATATATGCCTGGGTATCAGTCGCTACTTTTGGGAGACCCTACAGCTTATAGGTTTGCATAAGCAATAAACTGGGACTAGCGCCTGGTGTCTTCATTAACAACCGATCCTACCTTATTCCAACTTTCATGACTTGCGCACCTCCTCGGCATGCAGCTGAAATGTCTGTAAAGTCGGCGTCAGCAGAGATCGTAGCCTTCCTTAATCACACGCACGTGTTTTAAAATTGAAAACGTCAGTTGTACATGTTGCTTTTAAAGTTAAATAAAAAAAAGATATACAATATAAAATGAAAATTATTATTTAATAATTATGTTTTTAAAAAGCTACAGTCAAAGGGTAAAATAATATTTTTAACATTCCTTCTTGTAAAAAATGAAAATCAGAAGTTACTTTCGCTTTGTATTTTCTACGCTGTACCGTGCGTTGTTATAAATTAAAAAAAAAAGGATTTGTTGTTTTGTATTGAATGCAATTTATTAGCAATGAAAAAATCGGCTTTAACAAAGCAATTTCACTTTACACTTACACTTTTATTAACTTGCTTTACTTACGATGGAAATATCACAATCCCACAAACAACCACATTGACAAGTTAACACTGCACAATACGCGGCAATATTAGACGAGGTTGCGCAAGCCAGGATCGATTGTTGGTGAAGACACCAGACGCTAGTTAAAGAAGGTGAGATCCAGAAACAAGTAGCAGCTCTGTTGCGAACAAGCAACCTAGCCATTAGTGAGGTTTTATTTGTCCGTTTACGCCCATAAACGCCCAAATTGAGTATATCGATAAATTCATGGCTAGTTCAATTGCTAGATTATTATAACCTAACCTAACCCTAAATGAAAATTAGGTGAACTCGTTTATTTTAACCTACTCTTACACGGGGCTTGAATATCCAACACGTTTTTGGGTCGTTAAATTCCATTAAATTAGCTCTTCAACGATGTACCACATAACAAAAAAAATTTTTAGTGTCCCCTCTCTTCTCAAAAGAGCGAGAACATTCCAATGGGATAGTTGATATTGAAATATACGCCACAGGCAACGTAGCAAGGGCCGAGGTATTCGAAAGCTGAGTTCCGGCCCAAATTAATGAGGCGGAATTTGTTGCATTTATTTATCGTAAAAAAAAGGCAAATGAATGTTTGTAAATTTTTGAAATATGTACGGTACCACACTGGATTCTACTTGTACTAATCTCACATTAGTTTAACCAGTGGTACCTATTTTGATACATCCTGTATATGCATTGTAATGTATGTATTTTTATATAATTTTTCTGTTAACTTTTACCAATAATAAATATGTATTTTAAACAAATTTGCCCCCCCCCCCTCAAATATTCTTCGGGTGCGTCCCTGTATACGAACTTGGTTTTTGCGTTATCAAAGCCATACGTCTGATTTAGGACCGGTTTGGAGCATATTTAAGATGTCCCTGAAGTTTACATTTTGAAGGTTACGCTGCTATTCTCGCAAGAGAAGAAAGATGCAAAGTTATTTGAAATACGAATTAAAGTTGCCAAGAAATCGCTTTGGATTTCGCATTTTTAAGGTCAAATATGATTCACAGTTTACTTATCCATAATTGTCTTAGTTTTGTCTTAATTGTTAGGGCAGTTGCGCAAACCATAACATAGGTTTTAAAAATGCGAAGAGACCCTTGTTTGGCAACGGTCCGCTCTGCATTGCAAATTCTGCACAAATTTGGTAGGTTTCTTAATTGCAATCCCAATTTAAACAATCCCGGATGGTTTAACCCTTAGTTACGCCACTGACAATGAATAATATGGTACTGCATTTTAAATCGAAAACTGGAAGTTTACCACCTCCCCCTAATCAACATTTTCATTCGATTGGATATTTTTGGTCCCGCCATATTTTACGTCCTTAACCAGCAAAAAGGGGTTCGAACCCACCCGTTACTTACGCTCTGATGATCGATAATAATACTACACTACTTTAGTTAAAGAACTTCCTTCCTTTACCACCACAAAATTTACCTTTAATTTACGGTTTCAGTACTATTATTTTGGTTCTGACCCAAAATCCGTCTCTATTATTAAATCCAACCATATCCTGGATCCTTGACCGATCAATGAACTTAAATACAGCATCCAAAGCAAAAAAGATGTTACAAATGATCAAATGCACAATGTCGATATCAAAACTTTGTTTGCCCTAATTTCCTTCTCTCTCAAAACATCGAAGTTGCGACGTGCAAAATAAAAGAAGTTTGCGAAGTTTCATGGATTTCTCATCCTCTTAAATACGGGTACAAAAAAATAAGAAAAACAATAACACTTTGATGTTCCCTCTGGAGTGGTCTAGTTGATATCCAGACATTGGTTAGCCACAAACTTGACTAAAACTTCAACCACAAACCACAACAGCAATTAAAATCACATTTATGTACCTGCTTGATTTTGCTTGAGGTAATGGATTATTACGTGTGAGACCCGGGTTCAGCTACACCGTGCTCAGAAATTTGAAGAAGCAGTAATTTGGTACCGTATACAGTTATGAAAGTAATATAAAATTCCAAATTTTGATAGTAATCTGCGTCCTTAAACACGCACCTGATTGTAATAACTCTGTCTTATTACCGAAATTATACCTTTATAAGAAGCAAAGAGGGCTTAATTTTGACAGCTGTTTATCTAAAATGAGACGCACGAATTTTTCCTTAATCATTTTCGTCGTTATTGAATCGTCGAGGATTCCTGTTTTTCTTATTCCTTAATTACAGCTCAATTTACACGATACAATTGTCTGTTTCTTTTGATTTAAATTTTAATAAATAAGGTTTAAACTAAAGTACAAAAAATTAGTTAATTGCTATGCAGGATAGTAGTGGCGTAATATTTTTAATTATTTATGTTTTTTTATGTAAAAAATAAATCACGTTTAAATTTCCCGCCACAGCTTATATATGACGACACTAATTGATATCAACACGCATGCTTGACATCACTTAACATTTCTACCAATCAAGACACCGGTGGAGTGTTTAAACATAGACACACTAGGCGTGCGCCTAGAGCCCCCCCCCCCCAATTTTTAGCCCCCCGCTCCAAAAGTCAAAAGTTTTTCTTTATTAATCGTAATGTATCAGATAACGAAGTTGATATAATGACCTCTGCTCTTATTACTAATTAAGAAGAGGACATTGATTTTAACATGACTCAGAATGATTTGTTGCAGTTTTTGATATTTGCTGTAAAATCTTCTCAACAAATATTTAACAAACCATTCTAGTCAGCAACGCAGAATATGTCAGGAGAACGCTTCCTTTCGGCGTTGAAAAGAGGAAAACCTTACTTAAGAAATAGCGTTGGACAGAGCCTAATTTGTGTTATTACCCCCCCCCCCCCCATTAAACGGCGTTTTACTTTTTATTAAACATTTATTAACGTCATGAAATAAATTTATGGCGTAAAAAGATGCTTTCTAACGTCATAAAATGATTTATTGGCGTTAAAAGTTATTTTTGACTTAAAAACCTTATCTACTTTCGTCAGTAATTGGTTTTTTGACGTCAAAAAATAATTGTTAGGCGCCTAAAATTAATGATTTTACATCCAAAATTGATTTTGTGACGTCAATAATTGGTATCTTCATGTCTGAAATTTATTTGTTTAATGTAAGAAACTTACTCATTAATTACTAATACATAAAACGGATTTTTTTGGTGTGAATGAAAAATTATTGACAGTGAAATGTACTTAGTCACGCCAAAAAATCAAGTTTTGACGTCAAAAACTAATTTTTTGCGTCAAAAAATCAACGACTGACGTCAAGACATTATTTATTGACGGCAAAAGATACATCTAACGACGTCAAAAAATTCATCTATTGACGCCAAAAAATAAGGTTTAAAGTATTAAAAAATTAGTTAATTGCTCTACAGGATAGTAGTAGCGTAATATTTTTAATTAGTTATGTTTTTTTTATGTAAAAATTAAATCACGTGTAAATTTCCCGCCGCAGCTTGACGACGCTAATTATTATCAAAACGCATGCTTGACGTCACTTAACATTTCTACCAATCAAGACAGTGGTGAAGTGTTTAAACATAGACACACTAGGCGTGCGCCTAGAGCCCCCCCCCTAATTTTTAGCCCCCCGCCGCAGAAGTCAAAAGTTTTACTTATTAATCGTAATGTATCAGATAACGAAGTTGATATAATGACCTCTGCTCTCATTACTAATTAAGAAGAGGACATTGATTTTAACATGACTCAGAATGATTTGTTGCAGTTTTTGATATTTGCTATAAAATCTTCTCAAGAAACGCATCGGCATCATTCTCTTGCGTGGTTAGAAATACATTTCCAAATGTGAAAACTATTTTTGCGTATTTAACAAACTATTCTAGTCAGTAACGCCGAATGTGTCAGGAGAACGCTTCCTTTCTGCGTTGAAAAGAGGAAAAACCTTACTTAAGAAATAGCGTTGTACAGAGCCTAATTTGTGTTATTACCTCCCCCCCCCCCCATTAAACGGCGTTTTACTTTTTATTAAACATTTATTAACGTCATGAAATAAATTTATGACGTAAAAAGATGCTTCCTAACGTCATAAATGACTTTTTGGAGTTAAAAGACATTTTTGACTTGAAAACATTATCTTCTTACGCCTGTAATTGGTTTTTTGAAATTAGAAAAAAATTTTAGGCGACTAAAATTATTTAAAATATATTTGTTTAATATAAATTGTAGCAGCTTACTATTTAATAACTAATACATAAAACGAATTTTTTGGCGTAAATAAATAATTATTGACAGCGAAATGTATTTAGTCACGTCAAAAACTCAAGTTTTGACGTCAAAAACTAATTTTTTGCGTCAAAAAATGATTACTGTCGTCAAAACTAATTAATGACGTCAAAACATTATTTATTGACGCAAAAGATGCATCTATAGACGTCAAACAATTCACATATTGACGTCAAAAAATCATTTATTCACGTCAATTTCATTTTTTGACGTCAAAAATTCATTTACTAACATCTTATAATAATTATTCTTATATCATTTTATTTTAAATTGCTTGAATGGTTTTCAGACCTCAAGAAATGATTATTTGTCGTCTTATATTCAATTTTTAACGCCAGAAATTATTTAGACTTGAGAATAATGTAATGTTGTTTTCCACAATAAAAAATAAAAAATAAAACGGTGTTCCAAACTCCCCTTACCTCAAAAAATACAAAAATATGTGAAAAAATGTAACTGTGACTATGAGAGAAAAATTACGTAGAAAAATGTATTTAAAATAATATAACAATATATTTGTTATTTATTTCTTTCACTTAGTGTACTGAGGGCGGATGTCAAATATTATAGCAAAATAAAATATGATTTGCTCAATGATGAGTTAAATTGCCGTGGCATTTTGACCGCAAAAGGCAGCAGTGCTATTTTGTTTATTTTTAATTTGGCAGTTGTCTATTAAGATTTTGAGATAAAAACGCTGTATCTGGACGTCCACCTCGGAAATACGAACATACGCCTAGTGTATAGCGGTCGGTAGTAGAACTGACTTTTACTACTGTTCTGAATATAGTATAGGAGTATAAATTCGAATGTACTGATGGATAATAAAAAATAAATAAAAAACGAAACATTTACAATTTGGAGGAGATAAGCGTCCCAATTTACTTGGCGCCCCTAGGCAACTGCCTACTTTTGCCCGTTCATAGATCCGGCTCTGCTGTTGAGCAAGAAAGGTTGGCATATTTAACTATAGTATTGAATCATACGAAACGAGTATGTGACTTCAATAAACATAGATTTATAGATCTGCAAAATTAAAGTGTAAAAAAACTTTCGTAACAATTGCAAATTAAATGAAATATACAGAGCGGCTAGGAAAACCTCGGCCACTTTCTTTGCGGCGGTGAAGAGATGGCGCTTTAGTAAAGAAAAATTAAATTAAAATACTGGCAACAACGCAGAATCCAAGACGTTTTAGTTGTTTTGATTCAATATTTAATAACTAAAACGTCTTGGACTCTGCCTTGTTGCGAGTATTTTAATTTAATTTTTCTTTAAACATTTCGAACACTTAATTTAATTTCTTTTTGCTTTAATTCTTAGTTTTTTTAATAGATTTCTTTATCTTCAAACATTTCTCATTTTGTTGTGGCTGAATATTTTTCTTTGAAACTCTAGGATCAGACGCAGAACTAAAAGACCTTTCAATTGAGGTGTCACTCGACCCCCCTTTTCGCTTAAAAAAAATTCAAAATTGACGCCCAGTCGTCACAAAATTTCAATATGGGCTAAAAAATAGTATTTAATTTCCCATTACAGCACACCAAATTTTGTGGAAAAATATCAAGCCGTTCAAAAGTTAGTTGGGGGGGGGGGGGGGTTACTTTATAGGCACAGTGTATATCAGAGGCTGTGGGCCCAAAATTCCGGAGCGGCCTCAACGGGTACAAACTCGCCACTGCAAGGAACAGCAGATTTCCCGCCAAAAATTCAAACATGTTATTACATACACGTGTAAATGAGGCCTTAGATTTATCACTTCTTGTACGATCGTTTCTAATTGGTTTAAAATTATCTCTAGAGTATCCGGTCAAAAACAAATTAAAAAGTTCTGTACTCTTTGCACAGATGTGCAACGGTGCAACGCAGCAGTGCCTCAAAATGCATCAAAAATGGCCCAAAAGATTTTAAAAACGTTCCTACGGCATCTGGCAAGCACCGAAAGGTAATCATATAAATTAGAATTGTTGGCCCTGGCACGCGTATACAAACGTACCAATAAAAACAAAAAGCTTAGTGCGTACACCTGCCGTTTTTAGCGCTGATGTGCCGGAAACACGTGGCAAGGCAGCTGGTCACCCACCGGCTATCTTTGTTTAATGATTCTGGACTCGATTATTATCGTTAGTGAAGGGCTGCCTGTCTTCCAATTTTCGGATTGAATGAAAGATATTTTCGGAGTTAACGTTTAACATGACAGTTTTCCAAGAAAAATTTATTTTTGTTATGTGGCATCCATGGGGTTAGTTTACGATTATTTTACACGCATATTCTACTTCGGTTTTAGCAGGATTTAAAGTAAACGATCAAACTATTTACACGCCCAGAAAAATCTAATAAGACGCAAAATTGGAATTGAAACCTCATGAAACCTCTCCAGGGACCCGTTTTTCTCTTCTCTTTGTCAGATTGTTAAGTTCTATTATAGTTTTTGTTAATTTCACCGAACCGCGTTTTCAGCCACAAGCAGACCTTGAGAATTTGGCCTTGGCTCGGCAAAACCACCTCAGGCTAGCACACTTACCACGTCATGCTTCATGTAAAGTTTCAGCCTATTTTTAGAACTTTTACCATAAAACTATTTCTAAAGTAAAAAAGGCAGGTGTAAATCATACTTTTAACCTTAACCTTCCCAAATAAGTATTTTTTTACAACCAGACTACATACATGCACCAAGTTATACCTTATTAGGGCGCACGAGCGCATAATTAAATCTTAAAAACGAAACGGATTTAGCAGGTGCATCGAAGCAGGTGAGGCATATTTTAAATTTCAATCCTTCGTTGTATTTTTAATTGCACCATCAGTTTATCTGCCCTCTGCTGGATGTCATAATAATCAAGCGTTTGGTTTTGGCTTTTTTGGCCTTGCAGCACAATTGCAAATTTTATGTTCGTTATTATTCCAAAACTGCGTACATTAAGGGTTAAATCATACAGGATTGAATTAAGCATAATTTGCATCCGAAAATGGAACTAAACAAACAAGAATGCCTGTAATTGTGCAACACATTGGTAAAAAGCCTTTTAATTGTGCACAAAATTTCTGAAAAAAATTTATGTTGGTCTATTCATTGATTTGATTTCATACAGTAAATAAATTCTGATTTTTGTGTAAACAAATCCTCCAAAAAATGAAAATAGTTCGCACTGGCGAAAAGCCTTTCAAGTTATGAAACTTCGCTGCAACACTGAGAAAAACTAACGAGTGTAGATAAAAATCCCCAAATCGCCGCCGCTGATGAAAGCTTTAACAACACCTTGCACATATGCAAGTATAATTTTCACGGTTAAACCCTTAAGGCAAAGCATTAAAATTTTTGATGGTTATATTTTAATTAAACAGAGTGACTGTTGATCTTGCGAAGAGATAAAAATAATGCTTGTTCCCGTTTTGTTTTTTAATATTGTCTTAAATACGAATATTACTTCCCGATCTTAATTACAGCAAGATGCACCGATACGTCAAGAACCTGGCGGGCCATGAAAAGATGCCTGCAGATTTAAATAATATGAGAAAATAGCACCTGGAATAACGGTGCGTTCAAAACTCAACAAATACACACCTGCCTCGTACGAAAATAATGCAGACATGGTAGATAACGCCGGCAATATTTTAAATTTTAAATCAGCTCAGCCATTGCAAATTGTGGTATTTTTATTTTACGATTTGTATTTCTCAGTTATACGATAGTACCTGAACTTTATGGCGGTTTAGCGAGCTGAATTTATTGTCGCCTATTATTTGAACCGCCCCCTGTATAATTTATGGGTGCCATAAACGAATTGTATTCGAAATATTAACCTAGGTGCTATGAGTGGAATGAGCTTCAGTGGGGTGCAGTTCCTTTTGTAACATTAAAATATGGCAGATGAAGAAGTCAACCCTCAGTTATTATTTAAACCTGTTGCACTTCAGGCTAACAATATTTTTCTGCCTAAGCACTAAGCAAATAGGTAAATTTAAGTTTAACATATAATTTCATTTTAAATTCCACCCTATTTAATTTATAGAGAGAAAAGGGTTGAATAAAAAAATGTAATATACGCTTTGAACTTACTCAGGGGCGTACAAAAGCTCAGCATGAGGTGCAAACATGCATTACACACCAGTAACGAGAGTTTTTCAATTACTCGTCCTTTGTTGGTGCGGATTGTTGATAAGTAAGGGTAGGGGTGCTTTGTGCTCTATTTTGCTAACAACAATACGGCGAAGAATTGCAATTCAAGTTTGATTTCAATTTGTAAACCTAATCGAAATTTATTTAGGGAAAAACTAAAACATACCCTTAGCGTAATACCATCGATGTTGTACTCACCTGAAACAAACATAAATATGTTAGTACAAATAACATTTTCGTAAAGCATAATTATTTCAGGAAATTAAAGTTACAAAAGATATTTCAATACAGGAAGGGCGGAAGTTCCACGGTTGCAAGGAAATACTCAAAACGTTTGCTAGCGCGATATAACAAAAATGAAAAAATAAGCCAATCACTTCGACTGGACTTTCCCACGATTTGGAAATGTTTGCTTTTAATATTTTCAAAAATATTTATGCCCTCACAGCAGTAGCGCATTTAGGCGTAAGCGTACCAGATGTGCGTGTCGGTTTCTCAAATTTTAGGAAATTTAAAAATTAAAGAAACAATAATATTTTGCACTATTAACAAAATTTGATGACATTTTCGTACTAAAAAAAATATTAAAACAAGAAATTAGACTAATTTGTTGCAGCAAATACATTACCGACACTATGATGTGAATTCAATTATATATAAAATTGTTTAGTCGTAGGGGCAACAAAATTCCATAGCACGTAAGTGGCGTTTTACATCAGTACAAACTGCACGCGCGTTGATTACTCCGCAAAGAGTAAGTGCATATGTTTATTTTGGTACACATAGCTTTTATCATACAATTTTTCTTTTAGTCTAGACTCGCCTGATCAGTGTGCATAATCATGTATTGTGTTAAAGTGTGTCATTAAGTTTGAATAGAAAAGCAAAAGCAAAAGGATTAGTTAACTAAAAGATTTATGAATTAGAAACTCCAATATTAATCAGCGGCAAAATATGTTTTCACCGAGGTTTTCACTCTGTGACAAATCTAAAATTGTTGTTGTTATTGTTATTTTTGTTTTGGAAGGAAGGCCCTACCAAACCGTAGCCTAAGATCCCTAATTCGGTTAATTCGGTACTGGTCACAACGCCAACGCGCCAAAATTTGTCATTAAGCCTGGTTAGCAGTATTACCTGAAACTAAAAACCTAAGTAAAATGTCGCCTGCAAAAATAGCGCCAGTAAAAATAACGCCGGTCAAAAATATTTCGCCGGCAAAAATAGCACTCTCAAAAATGTCGCCAACAAAATGATCGCCGTCAAAAAATAACGCCGACAAAAATAGCGCCGTCAAAAATAACGACGGTCAAAAATTTCGCTGGCTAAAACAGCTCCCTAAAAATAAGCGCCGGTAAGAATAACTCCGTCAAAAATATCGCAGTCAGAAAAAGCGACGGTCAAAAATGTCGCCGGAAAAATAGCGGCGTAAAGAATAGCGCCGGAAAAAATAAAGCCGTCAAAAATGTCGCCGACAAAAATAGCGCCGTTAAAATCAGCGCCTTCAAAAATAGCGGCGGTCAAAAATGTAGCTGTCAAAAATAGTGCCTCAAAATTAATGCCTTCAGAAACGTCGCCGTACAAATACCTTCATCAAAACGCTAAGTATTTGTATGGCGATGTTTCGTATGGCATCATTTTGTGGCGTTTTTTTTTCGACGACATTATTGACGGCGCTATTTATACCGGCGACATTTTTGACCCGGTTGTTTTACAGCATCATTTTTGCCGGCACTTTCTTTGACAGCGTTGTTTTTGCCGGCGACATTTTTGACAGTGGTTATTTTTGACGGCAACAATTTTGACCGCCGCTATTTTTGATGAGGCTATTTTTGCCGGCGACATTTGTGACCCAGCTGTTTCTGACGGCATCATTTTTGCCGACGTTATTATTGCCGGCGCTATTTTTAACGGCGCTGTTTTTGCCGGTGACCTTTTTGACCGTAGCTATTTCTGATGGCAACATTTTTAATGGCGCTATTTTTGGCGGCGACATTTTTGACTTGCAACATTTTTGCAGGCGCAATTTTTGCCGTCGGTTGACGGCTCAATTTTTGGCGGCGAAATTTTTAACCCGGCTTTTTTTAACAGCATCATTTTTGCCGGTGCTATTATTGAGACGGTATTTTGACCCCCAACCCTCATGCCTATCCTACAACACTCAGTTTTTCAAAATGCCTTTCTCGTTTTTCGATAATAACGCGTTAAGGTAAAAATTTTCAAAAAATGTTAGCGGCTCTCATTTTAGAGCTAGAAAAATCCGAAAACGGTGTTGTACTTTCCGTTGTCTTTTATCAGAGTTTACTGATAAATGCAATAAAATTACTGGCACACCCATACACCTATACATTTAAGCAATAAAATTCTTTCGCTTAAAAATTTGTGGTAAAATCATTTATTACGATGTTGTCCCCTCCATTTATTAAATAGCGCGGCATTAATTTAAAAATATCAAAAACGCATAACAGGCGTCGTATTTCGATAGAAACTAAATCAGTCTACGCAAAAGTCGACCATTTTTGACACATTAAAAAATTTCCAACATTTTGAAAAGCACCTATTCTAACATTTTCTCGATTTTGAAAAATTTCGTTACACTATACTGTTCTACTCTATTAATTGCGAAACATGTCGTGATGATTTGTTTTTAAGGCTTCTCATGTGATTATTTTATATATTTACGATATTTCTTAAAAAAAAAAGCTTTTTACTGTCGTGTATTTCCAGTATAGAAAACTACTGATGTTGAAAAAATTTTAAATTTTAACTAAAAACGCATTTTTGAGCACAACAGATTAAAAACATTTTTTAATGCCTATCTGCACGTAGGTGCGTTTCTTGCCTATTCCCCAACATATCTGGAACTGTTGGCTCGATTTTGATGATATAAGAAATTTAGAGGAATATTGTGGAGGTAAATCCAAAATTCATCAGCAAAATACACTTTTACAGAAAAGCTTTTTCTTTCGGTGTAGCAAACTATTTTGAGATTTTAGGAAAAAATTTATTACGGAAAAAACATTTTTTTTGAACGGTAGCTGTCCTGGACATGTTCGGAACGGTTATTCCTATTTTGATGATTTTTGAAATGTAGAGATACGTGTGAAGCTTTATTAAAAATGCAACAGGACAAGAAGCTTTGCAAGAAAATCCGAAGCTGAAGTGGCAAGGTAGGAGGTTAACTACATTTGTTTTCTTATACGCTTATGCATCCTAAACAGATCCATGAACGATGATTGACTTCCTGACTTAGCTGATAATGCGAGCCACAAAATGTTCGAAGCGTTTTGAAATTTTTTCCTCATGATTTTACGGTTAATGGCCTCTTTAATACTGTTTACGCAGCCTTCCACTTGTCTCACTCGTCTCGCCACAAGCTGCTTATTATTTATATCTAAACGGAAACGTTATCGCCCTTTCTTTATTAAATAAAATATAATCATACTGATTTAGCCACTGTTCATTAAGTAACGTCTGGCGTATATAAATGTTTCTTCTTGGAATGCTACTAATACCTGGGAATCTCCAAAAAATTGAATATACGAAATTTTCTAGTAATTTTGAAACATCGCAGAATAGGTATGTAAATTATGGTAAAAATTCTGTAAATATCATGAAATATTTAAGTACAGGGTGAGTCTTAATAAAAGTTGATTTGGGTTTAATGAGCTACTACGAAAACGGAAATTAATAATTTTCTAAACCATATCCGAAAACCGCAACCCTAATTATATTTACGATTAACAGGTATTTTTTGTTTCGGCAAATGTCGAATCGACATTTATTTATTTTGGCAAATACCAACAATTACTTAATCTGTGTCTTCGACGTGTTAATATTCTGCATGTAAATGTAAACTGGGTGTCATGAAAAAACATGCCTGGAAAAACAGAAATCCCTGGGTAAAAAAGACCCGGAAATATCATCCCCGGGTGAAAAAGGCCGCGGTAAAAACAAACATCCCCTGGAAAAAACATCCCCGAAAAAATAGCTTAAAAAACTTTTTTTTTCGTACAGAAATTCCGCTAGATAGTGACGTTGTGTGTTCCCCTAAGGCTGTTTTAATTCCAAACTTCATCCCGATCTGTGAACTCGTTTTTTAGCAATAAGGCGTTAAAGTGATAATTTTCAATAAATCGTAGTGGCCGCCATTTTAAAGCTAGAAAGTTGGATTGGTCCGAAGGTCTTTTATCCAATTCCGTTTTCAGGTTTGGGAAATTTGTTTTCTGGTAAAAAGGCTATCAGAATATATGCCTAACTTCCGCTTCCGGTTTCGGATTTTTTTAAAGCTTATTTTGACGGCAAATTTTTGTTTTTAAATGTTTTGACATTCCGAAGCTCATCGAAATCGAACCATAAGTTTGGGAGTTATGCGGCGTAACCCGAATCTAGAATAACACTTCCCTGGATAAAACAGCCACAAAAAAGTCCCCAAAAAAGTCCCCGCGAAAAATGCCCCTGGATATAATAACTCCAGGAAAAAAACGGAAAAAATATCCCTGGAGAAAAATCACCTGGAAATAAAAGCCTCGGTAGAAACAGACCCAAAAAAATATCCCGGAATAAAAATTCCCGATAAAAAACTGATACTATCCAAACATTTCCTAATGCAATTTTTGAATTTTTGCCAAACAAAATTAATAATAGAAGAATGTCGTTTTACATTTTATAACATTTAGTATTCTTCTCAGACACAACTTGCCAACCTGAAAATAATCTGCTTCAATTGAGCAAAAAATGTAGCTTGTATATGGGGAGTAGACTAAAATAAGAGACGGCAAAAGCCACGCTCTTTCCCTTGTAGGATATTTATTACTTATTTTCAAAGTTATTTTCAATCAAAACATTTTTTTCCGGAAATGTTTTTCCAAAGATGTTTCTACCGGAGATGTTTTTAAGCTTTTTTTTTCGGAGATGTTTTTACCGGGGATGTTTTATCCAGAGGATGGTTTTACCCGGGGATGTTTTTTCCGAAGTTTTTTTTACAGAGCTTTTTTAACCAGTTTTTTCAGGTGATTATTATCCGATGCAATTTTTTCCAAGGATGTTTTTTTTCCGGACACCGGCATAACCTACACGCATACATACAAACCTACCCACCCACAGACCAGAATCTTGCTTGCTTAAGTTAAGATTACAACACAACTGTCGGCGGCCTGTGACGCATATTAAAAAAATCGAAGTTAATATCAATATCTCGAAAATTTAGCGACCTATAAAAATTTTAATTTCAGTTTGGAAATCTGTGTAAAAAAGTGTCTTAATAATGTTCAAACCGTTTTGTGCTATCTTTGATAGTAACCTAATTACGAATCCCAAAAAATGCCGCGGAAAAAAGTATCGCATAAAAAACCGCAGCAGAAAAAAGTGCAAACGGAAAAAGTGCCGCGGAAAAAAGTGCCGTGGAACAAAGTGCCGACGGAAAAACGTGTCGCGCAAAAAAGTGCCGCCGGAAAAAACTGCCGGGGAAAAAGTGTCGCAAAAAGTGCCGCAGAAAAAAGTGCCGATGGAAAAAAGTATCGCGGAAAAAAGTGTCGTAGAAAAAAGTGTCGCCGTAAAAAAAGCGCCGCGGAAAAAAGTGCCGTGTAGGTGCCTAACCTAACCTAACTCCGTTATCTGTTATTCCAGCCTTCCGTCTGGTTACTCGTGCGATCTTCCTCATTTATTGTTGCTTCTTGCACGTTCCATAGACGTCGTGGAAACATAGGAGGAATAATACGTAACCTCTGAACACCATTTCCGCCAATCCTTCTCTACGTACCACTTACGTATGTGGTGTCAAAATACTTTTGTTAGTATTTAGTATCTATTTTTTGTAACTGTTTTAAAATAAATTATTAAGTATAACGGTATCTATGTTGTTAATATTATTTTATTTTTCAATTGAAAATGTCAAATTTACACCTACACGTAATTTTGTCCGCGGCACTTTTTTCCGGCGGCACTTTTTTCCACGGCACTTTTTTCCGCGGCACTTTTTTCCACGGCACATTTTTTCGCGGCACTTATTTCCACCACCCTCTAATTATACACAAAAAACAGAAACTGAAAAACATATTTTTTCCAGTTTAACCAAACTTCCATCTCTTGCCGTTTACGAGATCACCATGCATGGACCCCTTGTCTAGAACACCCTGTACAACAAAAGTTGAAAATATTTTATATATTGTAATATGTTTTATTTTTGCACCTCTCAATCCCCACCTATTTTAGAATAAATAGTTTATTGTTTTACAAAGGTCTTACAATTTTTCCAGAATTTTGTTTGTAAATCTTAAATCCCATGACAAATAATAGCGATGATGATGAATATAACTTAATGAAGCTTATCGCTGCCATGGGACCAAAACAAAATATAACATATCGACAATGTTTGCCTTTAATTCCTTTTAACCATTTACGTTAAATAAATATATCCTTATTTTAAGCAATATAGAGAAATATTCCGTGAACATTTGAATTTATACCTGGATTTAAAGCTTTCATAATTTTAGTCGTCCCCAAAGTATAATGGAAGCATAGTGGTTGTTGCTAGCAATCTGTACAAACGTTATAATAAAGGTCTTACTTTTCTACCTGGAGGATGCCTGAATAACCACCGGCATTTGGCAACTAGGGTAATTTCTGAATCCTCTTAATGTCCCCGCGCACACCCTGCCCCTTGAGAATTACGCCCGGTAACCCTCAAGCACTTCTAGAATTTGCCTTTCTGAATACAGAAAATTTGCTGATATTTTTGCTTCGTTGAAATTTGAAAAAGCCTCTTAGTTTTCCTGTATTGAGAGTTTGATATTTTTGCTTTGTTATGTCGTTATTTTGTTCGACAAAAAATTCAATTAGTGTAGATTGTACATGTACAAGTCTTTGGTAGAGTCCTGATATAGTGATAGGTTTATGCTTTGTTTCGCGAGCCAACGTAAAAAACCACCAATAATGGCAGGAAACGTTAAAAAATATATTTTTTTCTTAGCTTTCAAAACCAAAAATTTAGATATGATTCCGTACTTAAAAATTTGAGAAACCTGAAATTGTGCAAAAACTAAATAACACAAATAGTGCGTGAATCATATTTTTACAAAAACAAGGACGTTTTTTGCCGGTTCTTGACCATTAGGGCAATTAGCTGACCCAACCAACGGTTCCTAATATGCTAGCAAATAATGTATATCATAATAGCGGTGGGAAGTTAGACCAAATACGCAATTTTAGGATAATTTTGATTTTGACTACTCCCCCACCACTTAGCAGCTACCTTCAGGAATTTTTGTCTCTTCAAAACTAAAATAAATTTCCGATATTTGTTAAAAATCGAGGCCTATTTTACTTTCCGTACTTTCAGTAAGGAAATGTGTTGTATAAAATTTCCAATGAATGTATCTGCCAAGGTATTGAACAGGGTCGGCTTAAGCCACTTAATTCTCAAAAGTATACAATATAGGGTATGTTTTTTTTCTTATTAGAAATGCTTATAAAATGGTCAAATAAATGCAAACAATTATCAGTGTATAACTGATATTAATTAAGTACTGTTTTGGGGTCAAACAAACCCGGTTAGAACGAAATCTTCTGCGTTTTTATTGTTTGTTATATCCATTATTCGTAGTATGCGATATCGGTGTAAAATGAACGCAAAAATTCAGTTGGTCGATAAAAACCTCCAGGTTTTTTGTTGGTTATATCCGTTATTTACGGAAACAATCCTGGAAAAAAATACTCTGAAAAACATCCTCAATAAAAATTCCTACGGTAAAAAATCCTATATCAGAAAGCCCTCGGAAAATTAATTGTCGGAAAAAAGTCCTTATGAAAATATCCTTGAAAAACATTCAACCAAAACTTAATAGTAATTTGTTTTAGTTATTTCAGAATATTACTTAAAACATACTCGGTAAAACATCCTCGGAACAAACATTTCTACGGTAAAGACATCCTGTGGAAAAAAGCTGTTATGTGCGGCGAGGAAAAGTTGCACATAACAGAGGGTGTTACTAGTGTAATTCCCCTTTAATGTTATACTTTCTGGCATATTTCTGCTTGTTTGCTTTTGGTTTCAATTATGGTTAGAATTATGTCCACCTGATGAGTTCAAATAAGAACGAAACATGTAGTGGTCTATTCTAGCCATAATTGAAACCAAATCTCTTCTTTCTTATTTCTTGCCACACGCGCGTTTCTGTGTTTTGTGCTTAGAGGCCGGTGCGATCGCAGATACCTGCTTAGCAGGTTCCGATCGCAACTTTGCCGGTTTGTTGCTTTGCAACTTTTCCTCGCCGCACATAACAGAGGGTGTTACTAGTGTAATTCCCCTTTAATGTTATACTTTCTGGCATATTTCTGCTTGTTTGCTTTTGGTTTCAATTATGGTTAGAATTATGTCCACCTGATGAGTTCAAATAAGAACGAAACATGTAGTGGTCTATTCTAGCCATAATTGAAACCAAATCTCTTCTTTCTTATTTCTTGCCACACGCGCGTTTCTGTGTTTTGTGCTTAGAGGCCGGTGCGATCGCAGATACCTGCTTAGCAGGTTCCGATCGCAACTTTGCCGGTTTGTTGCTTTGCAACTTTTCCTCGCCGCACATAACAGAGGGTGTTACTAGTGTAATTCCCCTTTAATGTTATACTTTCTGGCATATATCTGCTTGTTTGCTTTTGGTTTCAATTATGGTTAGAATTATGTCCACCTGATGAGTTCAAATAAGAACGAAACATGTAGTGGTCTATTCTAGCCATAATTGAAACCAAATCTCTTCTTTCTTATAATAGTAATTTGTTATCAGTTATTTCAGAATATTACTTAAAAAATACTCGCAAAACATCCTCGGAACAAACATTTCTACGGTAAAAAAATCCTGTGGAAAAAAGCCCTCGGAAAAATAATCCTCGGATAAAAATTCTTATGAATTTAACCTTGAAAAAAATTCAACCAAAACATAATAGTAATTTGTTATCAGTTATTTCAGAATATTACTTAAAAAATACTCGGAAAAACATCCTCGTAACAAACATTTCTTCGGTTAAACTATCCTGTGGAAAAAAGCCCTCGGAAAAATAATCCTCGGATAAAAATTCTTATGAATTTAACCTTGAAAAAAATTCAACCAAAACATAATAGTAATTTGTTATCAGTTATTTCAGAATATTACTTAAAAAATACTCGGAAAAACATCCTCGTAACAAACATTTCTTCGGTTAAACTATCCTGTGGAAAAAAGCCCTCGGAAAAATAATCCTCGGATAAAAATTCTTATGAATTTAACCTTGAAAAAAATTCAACCAAAACATAATAGTAATTTGTTATCAGTTATTTCAGAATATTACTTAAAAAATACTCGGAAAAACATCCTCGTAACAAACATTTCTTCGGTTAAACTATCCTGTGGAAAAAAGCCCTCGGAAAAATAATCCTCGGATAAAAATTCTTATTGATTTGTCCTTGAAAAAAATTCAATCAAAACATAATAGTAATTTGTTTTCAGTTGTTTCGGAATTTTAGTTTTGATGGATTTAGAAACTATAGTATGCGCACTTAAAGGTAAACGTTCGTATTTTCTTTAGTAAATTACCCCACTTCAAGAAATCTGAGCTAACTTATTTTCGCAGCACTTTAAAATTATAAATAATATACTTAAAGAAAAATGAAATAAAAACCAAAATCCAAAACAAAAAACCGTAGGTTTTTTTGCAGAATTTTTCCCAACGTTTTTTTCCAGGATTTCTTTTCCGAGGATGTTTTCTTGGAATTTTTTTCCTAGAAACATTTACACATTTAGCTTGCTAAAGAAGCTGAATTGACTTTTGAAAATATACATCCACAATTAGTTACAAATTAACCTCAACATTTTTAGTTCGTTATAACCGGTTTTCTTAGTGTCTGCGGAGAGCGAAACCAAAAACAATGGTATCAAAAATCAAACATTTTTTGTTCGTTATATCCGTTATTCGTAGAATCTAAAAAAGGTAAAACAAAAAATACAATCAAAAATTCAGCTAGCTATTATAGTCACACTCAGTTATAATAAAATCTCAGCCGTTTTTGTTCGTTAACGTAGCGCGGTGGTCAGTTTTAGTACCAAACGATAACGACGACGCGTTGTGGGGTTGCTCGCTGCTCGTGCTCCCATACTAAGAAAAAATCCTTTAGGTACCATTAGTTAGAGCTCTAAGGATTATTTCGTTGTGCTGAAACAAAAATTTTTCAAAATACAGTTTCAATTGACTATAGCCCCAGCAAGTTTTCTATTCGTTATATCCGTTATTCGTAGTATGCCAAGAGAGCAAAACAAAAACTATACAATCATAACTTCAGTCACACGTGGCTATGACGAAATCTCAGCGGGTTTACTCGTTGTATCCGCTATTCACAGCATGCGATAAAAATTACAGCATCCAAACAGCAAATAACAGCAAATTCAGCTTGCTAAAAAAGCTAAAACAGGCTTTTCAAAAAATACCGTCACAATTGGCTACAAATAAACCCGAACAGTTTTTGTTCGTTCGCAGGGCCTGAAGAGAGTAAAAAATGCAATAAAAAATTCTACTCGCTATTACAGATATCGAGACCACATATCCGGCTATAACGAAATTCTTGGCTCGTTATATCCATTTATTATTCGTAGTATTCGATAACGGTATACAATAATTAAGCACTACTACTATTGAGAAAATTAAGCTTTCTAAAAAAACTAAAACTGCCATTGTTAAAAATATAGTCACAATTGACTACAGATAAACCCCAGCAGACTTTTGTTTATTATATCCGGTACTGTATTGTAGTAGTGTCTGAGGAGCGCAAAACAAAAGATGTAATCAAAAATTACGGTCGCATTCAGTTACAACGAAATATTGGCAAATTTTTGCTCGTTATATCCGATATTCACAGTATCCGATAAAAGTAAATTAAGGTGACTACAATTTGAGCTCGCAAATACAAACATTTTTAAAAACACTGACATACAGCGCCGTCCAACACGGCCTGGGCTCTTATTCCTCCGCTGTTTTTCATCGGCTTTTTGTCCTCGGATTTTCCGCAGGCTTTGTATGTCCGCGGTTTATTTCAGACTTTTTTCCCTAGATTTCGAGACGGTTACAAAACGGCCCAACTCAAACGCAGCAACGATAATTTGTTTTGTCTTTACGTATTAATTAGTACATAATAAGCCCCACGGTCCACCTTGAATTCCGGGTAGCTCGGTGGGCCAGTCCGGCCCTGCTGTTAAACCAGGCTACAACAATAGTTCAGCGGGTTTTTGCGCATTATATACGTTATTCGTAGCATTCGGTAAGATCAGGTAATCATTGAATACTGTTAAAAATTCAGTTTACTTATACATTATTTTTAATTCCAAGTCGATTTATTGGCGCCATCTACTTCAAAATCTTGTTACTATTTATAAGTTCATCTTATACTAATTGCAACAAGGAACAGACGCGAACTGCGCCGGGAAGCCAGTCACGAAAAACGTTAAAAATCAGGGGAAAAACTTGTTTTTAAGCCTTTTTTCGGCAATGAAAGGTTCTTTGAAGTGGAACTTATTTTCAGCGGGAAGCAAACGTTTTTTGGGTAAAAAACCTCAGTTGATGAATAATTCAATTTTTCTTGATTATTTTGGGCGGGTGAAAACCAAACCATTTTTTTTACCTCAAATTTTCTATAGTTCGTTGCACTTACCCTCTTCATATCCTTTTGCATTTCGAGTCACCACTGTTTTTAAATTTTAACTGTATCGTACGGTAGTTGTTAAGGCAACTGCATGAGGAACATAGGTTGGGAAAAATATAAAGGTTATAACCTTATAAATGTCTGTATTAACGTTTTTTAAAGCTTTTCTGGAAAATCCCTTTCCACAAGGGATTAAAAATTGCGCCAACGTGTAAAGCTTGCCATTGATGGTATCGATCGTACCTATTCATTCTAAAATTAAACTGCAAGCTTCGGCAAGCGATCTATCTTATTTTCTTTTCTAAAGCCGGCCTAGGACAATAGAATACGGGTTGCACCCCGTCCACCATCCCCACTGACAGGACAGTTGTGCAAACCCCGTCTCTTCGCGCCCCATCGCCATCGGTAGTTACCATATAGACAGACTATACAGTGCAGGCATACACAATACCCCTACCAACAACCGACCATCGGCAGCTGGTCGTATTTATAAGAACTAAACAAGCTTTGGGCAACCAGTCGGGTCCGTCATTCGTCGGTGGTGTGTTGGTCGGATCATCTGGGTGGTTTTACGGATGCTAACGGTAGTGTGAGTTCTTGCACTTGGATTTTTGTTAATTTTTTTTGGAACCATTTCGTGTTGGTGTTTGGAACTGCAGTGGTAAGTTTTTGGTGTTGGGCGTATAGTACCAAGTTTTAAATTTAGAACAGTTGAGATATAATTTTTACAAAGTTGAGGGTTTTGAAGGGATGTTTGTTGTTAATGGGTAGTTTATTTAAAGGGAAAATTGATTATGACTTGTTAATCTGGTCACAATTATATTTTTTGGGAATGAGAATTTTACCAGGGTGCCCACTTTTCTGGAAAACCGGGAAAAGTCGGGGTATTTAGCTTTTTTTATTTTGGCCAGGGAAATCAGGGAATTCTACCAATTTCAATCTAAAGTCAGGGAATTTCACGAAATAGTCGGGGAAAATTCTGTAAAATGCAATTGTTTTAATATTTTTATTTTTGCCTGCAAAACGAAAATTTTGTTACCTAGGTATATGTTTATAAAATTTATATTTATTTGGTTTGGTTTGGATGTTGTATTGTGTTATGCTTGTTAAAAAATTTCTATTTGTTATAAAGTAATTTAAGTTTACTTTGCTAATTTTTATGTTGAGTTAGTTTTAAAGCTTTAAAAAAACAGTTGGCTTTTGCACCATAAAACTGAGTCGGGGAAAAGTCTTTCTTTTAAGTGGCCACCCTGTTTACACTTCCAACACTGATTTAAGGGTTGCTACAAAAATGTATTAGGGGAGGGGCAAGTATTTTTTACTTGATTGTTCCATGGTTCAACGAACTACCAACGGAATTTTATATTTCTCTTTTACCTGGTCGAGTTTCAAGACTGCTGGGGTTAACTTTTCTATGAAATAGATTAAAGATAATTTTTGGGATCTTTGGAATGTTTGGACTTTTTTAATTTTTCTGTTTCGCTTTTCCAATCAAAAATGTGAATTAGTGGTGTTATTTATATATGATTTGGATGCAGTTCTTCCATATTTAAACAAAAACGTCGAAAATGTAATTTAGAAAAATGATTGCTCTATTTGATGTGTTATTCAGTTCCGATTTTTTTTAATGCGCTGATTTGTTGCTAAAATTTGGAATTATGTTGGGCATGTATGCAGTGGCGTAATCATGGGCCCACGAGGTCTGCAATTTATTGCAGGAGGGCAGTATTTTTGGGCATTTTGGGAGCCCCAAACTAGCACATAATTTTTTTTTAATTCCCCAAATCGTAGTTCCGCCACTGCATGAATGTTTGTCTATTTTACATTCCAGTGATATTCAGTTCGTTTTTACCAAATGCTCTAGTTGATGGTGACGCTGTGATGTGTTATTTTTGGTTAAAATTTCTTTTCTTGGAAAACTTATTTGATTTTTAGATTACGTCTGTATTAATTTACATTTTTCTATTTTTATGCTTGTGGTAATGAAAAATTTCAAGTAATTAAATGCAAATCTATATTATAGCACCTCCAGATAGGGAGATACCGGTCTTGAAGTAAGTTGTGAAACATCAACGCATTTTTTGCGTTTTATTGTGCAGCTCTGGAAATGATTTAAAACTAGTGTCGATAAGTAAAATTATTACTTCCGCAATAAATCGAAGTATAGGTACATAGCTCCGGTATTATATTATCACAAATAATAATTACAGGTCGACTCATCTAAAAAGGCGCATATTGAAATTTAAATTAAATTTTAATTTAATTTATTTATTGGAGTTATGAGTATTGATTTTAGTTTTTTTTGATGGCCATTTAATTTACGGTGTTTTTGGTGGCCTTTTAATAAACTATTGTAGTTGCCGACATGTTTTAACAATTTTCCGGACAGGATCAGAGAGGTTATATTTTGGCGGGATATTCAAATGTTTAAATAATATGGCAACACATCTAACTTGTCCGAAATCGCACAAGTTGCTTAAAATTGACTAGAAATAAAAATTGTTTGGGTTTCAATTGATTGATATATATTTGTAATTGTAATTTGCACAGCAGCTTTTTAAATCTCTTCGGCGGCACTTGCGATGGATGAAAATATTTGTGATATGCTTACAGCAGAATCGACATTGTGATAATATTTTATTATTTGTTTGGGACAGTTCTTAAAAAGTCTTTAAAAGTGAATATAATTTAAATGTGATAGTCTTGTTAAGAGCAAATTTACAAATTACCAGGGGAAGGCCCTACACTAAAATATTTTTTCGATAACATATTTTCTACGGCATACATGTGGTTGTTTAAGTTTTCGCTTAATTTACACTGGCCACTAGCGCAAATAAATGCACTCCAAGTCGCTGAATAAAAGCTGGCATTTAACCTACAGCCGGTTATAACGAACTAAATGCAGGAAAATCCCGGTTACATTAGAGGGTGATGAACTTCAGTTTTCTCCAACTCTTTTTTAAATAAAAATTGTAACCCAATATAAAAATTAGCAAAGTAAACTTAAATTACTTTATAGCAAATGGAAATTTTTAAACAAGCATAACAAAATACAACATCTAAACTTTAAGGAAAAACCAAATGAAATAAATATAAATTTTATAAACAGGTAACAAAATTTTCGTTTTGCAGGCAAAAAGAAAAATATTAAAATAATTGCATTTTATAGAATTTTCCCTGACTCTTTCGTGAAATTGCTCTACTTTACGTTAAAATTGGTACAATTCCCTGATTTTCCTAACCAAAATAAAAAAATTCTAAATTCCCCGACTTTTCCCGGTTTCCCTGTTTTCCAGAAAAGTGGCCACCCTGTGTTATTAGTTCAACTTAAAATTAACTTACGATGAATGAAATAAAAGAACACCAAAACGATGATACAAATTATTATTGCAAAAAATACTGATGTGCGTACAGTGTTGCCAGGTCACATGACACTATTTTTCCCGTTTTTCAGAAAAGTGGCCACCCTGTACAGCGCTTGGGTCCCATCAAGTTTCCCATAAAAGCACCACCACTTGTGAAACAGGCACGTGTGTCATGAACTTACGATTGCGTCAGTTCCATTTTAGCAATGTTATTTCAAAAAAATGTGATTTATTTCTTATTCTACCGTTCATAAGTCTCCCAACTTATTCGACATTAAAAGGAATTTTCTTGGCTTTTGTCTATGATATTTCTAATTATGTTATGAATTTTTCATACTAGGGTTTTAGAATTATGAGCTCATTTACAAAAATGTGCAAATCTATTAGATTTTCAAATTTTGTGGCCCAATAAGAAAGTCTAGTTGCGCTGGCAGTCGGAACAGTTTTTCTGTGCAAGATCAGCGATTTTAGTATTAAAATATTGTTGGGAATATTCAAATATTTTTATCAATAAAACAAGCAAAACAGTTTCGTCTTGAAGTGGCAAATTATAATCTGTAGTTACGTAGAAATACCTGTATCAACTTTCTCCTTGAGCATTTAGTCATAAATTTGCTTAAGAATATGGATTGTTTGGATTTACAGCGACGATTTAAATTTACAACGCAGCATTTCTTCTGGTTGTCGTATTGTCGGCGGCATTTGAGATACATAAAAATATTTATAATATACACACATCAGAATTGATATAGGAATAAAATGCAACTGTTTGTTCGGGACAGTTCTTAAAAATAATAAATTTTACATGTATCTCTACAGCATACAGTAAAATCGGGGAAGCCCTAACAGGGCATTATTTTAATCTTATTTTTCTGCTGTGTTTTAATTTTTGGTATACCACAGTCGCCCAACTAAATACAGTCCAAGTCGTTTATTAGTAGGAACCCGCATGAACGATTAAATGCTTGAGTGATGTTAAAATACCTCAAAAAAACTTGGTAATTACAACGGTGTACTTCTGGTTATAACGGCACTGTTATTAGGTTTAAAATTTTTTATTCTGTTCATTTAGACTTTAAAATTTAGACATGGAATCGAAATTTTTCGAGTTCACTCTATGGTGTTTATTGTGGGTAAACCGTGCTTCAAAATTTTATACATGTACTTCCATTAACACAAA
This sequence comes from Ctenicera cuprea, assembly GCA_958336395.1. Taxonomy (NCBI): domain Eukaryota; kingdom Metazoa; phylum Arthropoda; class Insecta; order Coleoptera; family Elateridae; genus Ctenicera; species Ctenicera cuprea. The sequence goes on from OY284489.1 coordinate 11,583,708, forward strand.
TACTTCCATTAGTAGTTCAGCATACTTCCACGTACTTCCACCGATTTTCACATACTTCCACCTAGTTCCCCACGTACTTCCACTATTTTGTACACCTACTTCCATTCGCCGTTTGCACCTCGGTGTTCATCACTTACATGATTTTCTTCAACGTGGGGTTTTGAATTTTACAAAGTGCAAAAATGTTCAAGTTTTTTCAATGCTATACTGTTATTGTCATGATTTTGGCGGGAATATTCGAATATTTAAACGGTAAAACGAAAAAATCTGTTTGCTTCGAATTGTAAGTTAAAACTATTTGCATTTAAGTAGAAATATATTTCTCTTTGGCGGGCTGTTACTATGGGGACTCATAAACAACTAACTATTCATAAATTGCATGTAACATTGTTAATTTGAAGCGTATGGCTTAGGTGTAATTCGCTCCGAAACATGAGAATAAAAGTTAAAACTTGAAATTCCATCATAGTTGTTTATGAATCTATCATAGTTGTTTATGAATCTCCATATCCCATGATAGCTTAGTATGTTAATGTTTAGAAATACATTTTTTTACCTTTTTCTCGTACAGCTTCAGAGGGGGTTTTAATTTTTGTCGTAAGTTGCCTAAAATTTTGGATTTTCCCATTTAGTGGTAGCTTCAAAATTTATTGAAGCGTCGTTTTTTTTGGTTCTGATAACTTCATGGCAGTATGCGCTATAAGTCGGAATGGGCCTGGCAATAAAATACAAATATTTGTTTCGAACAGTTTTTAGAAGTCCGCAGAATTTAATAAATTTTAAGGGTGTTCAGAGGGAATTTGCAAAATATCAGGGGAAATCCCCAAAACTACATATTTTAATCATTCTTGGAATAAATATTTTCTTTTACATCAAATAATGTGAATGTTTTAATTTTAATGTTTATTTATTTATTTACGTTTTTGCTATCTATAGCTTCAAACAGTTTTTTGAATTTGTCATAAAGTGCTTTAGGTTGCTTTACAATGTAGATAGCTTGGGGATTCAGTGATTATTTCAATTCGGAATTTGCCAACAGCAGCGGATTTTCTATTTTTTAATCTCGTCTGCAAGTTTTACAAATACATCAGAATTGACATGGGAAAAAATACAAGATTTGTTTGTGGGACAGTTCTTAGAAGTCCATAAATTGTAATAAATTCAAGTTCAGTGTGGCATCATGGCTTTAAGTTGCGACAGTTTGTTCAGGAAATTTATATAATATTAGGGGAAGCCCCAATCCTGCAAAATTTAAATTTTTTTCAATGAAAAATAGCTCTCGCACTGGCACATGTAATGTAGTCTTGCGAAGTTTTATAGGAACCCACATATAACGAACAGCCGGTTATAACGAACTTAATACTTTTTTAAGAAATGTTTTTATTGACTTTTTTTTAAGAAAAACTAGAAAATTTAAAGAACGCACAAAAATGTATTTTCGATGTGTTAAAATCTAAAATCAATAATTTTGTAGTTCCTAAACTTGTTTTTGTTAACATGAAGCTTCTTTCCACTCGTTCACACGAGGTGGCGCCGGCGCGTAAGTGCTTTATAGCTTCATGCTCGCCACCGCCTGTGGACGAGTAGAACCTTTATGTTTATAAAGGATTTCAGAAAAAAATCAAGGTTTGGGCTCCAGCTAAAAATGACATTTACGCACATTTTTTATCCTACTAAATTAACTAATGAAAATTCAATCAAAAATTAGAATTTTAAAATTGAACAAAAATTTAAAAATTCCAAAAAAAGCTTGTGATTATTTTTTATTCCGCTGTTCATTGAAATTGTCTGAAATTTAGACATTGATATTTCTTGGGTTAGCAAAAAAAATATTGAGATCTGTTACGATTTTTGTTTAATACGGGAGTTATTTGGTGTAGGGGTGTTCGATAACTGTTTTTTGTTATCGATAACTTTTTGCGAAAAAATATCGATAATTATCGATATATCGATATATCGATAACTTATCGATATATCGGTAACTTATCGATAACTTATCGATAACTTATCGATAACTTGTCGATAAATTATCGATAGCTTATCGATAACTTATCGATAACTTGTCGATAAATTATCGATAGCTTATCGATAACTTATCGATAACTTATCAATGACTTATCGATAACTTATCGATAACTTATCGATAACTTATCGATAACTCATCCATAACTTATCGTTAACTTATGGATGATTTATCGATATCCTATCCATAACATATCCGTAACATATCGACAACTTATCGATAAGTTATCGTAAACAGATCAATAACGTATCGATAACAGATCGATAACGTATCAAAGGAAAACTTTTAAGCCTGTCTGTAAAAGATTACTAACAGTAAGTGATAGTAAAATGTTCAAAACAGAGTTATTAAGAACAACCCGTTTTTGAAATGTCAGTTTGCAAAAAAATTATCAGAAACAAAATAACATTACTACTTTTCAAGCATTACATTGTTTGTAAGTTTGATTGATACACTTTGATATTTGAAAACAACGAAAATTATTAAAAACATAAACTTTTTTTCTCGTGAACTTTTTTCTTCTGTTTTTTTGTTACTTATCGACAAGTTACCGGTAAGTTATCGATAAGTTATTGATAAATTATCGATAAATGATCGATAAGTTATCGATAAATTGTCGATAAGTTATCGATAAATTATCGATAAGTAATCGATAAGTTATCGATAAATTGTCGATAAGTTATGGATAAATTATCGATAAGTTATCGTTACGTTATCGATAAGTTATCGATATATCGATAACTAAAAATTTTGTTATCGTTATTCGATATATCGATAACTTATCGATAAGTATCGATATATCGATAATTTTGAACACCCCTAATTTGGTGTGCGTCATAAACGAAATGTACTGTAGTTGGTTTAAAATTGTTTTAAAAACAAGCTACTTTCAACAACTACTTTTACTTGGTTATCCCAAAACCTTGTCGCCTATTTTAAGACTCCAGCAAACAAAACCTTTTTCTAAGAAGGGTTCTTAAGCAGGATTGAATTCTAATGTTCGCTTAGTCCCTCGAATGTCCATCTTCTCTTGTTAACATTATCCTGACATTAGCATCATCCGACTTGTTCGAGTTATCCGACTTTAATCCCAGGCAATAGTTCACTTGAAAGTCAGCAGGTTTTTATTGTGGTTAAACACCGTAAACTTGGGCCCTAGCAACAGATTTTAATAACCTTTGGTTAAAGTGGATTTTACCTGACGAATGAGCTTGTTTAATTTGCCTTTTTGGGGTTTTAAAAATTTGGGTTATTTGACATTTCATGTTGTCACAGGACAAAGTAATTTAAACCGTTTTTGTAACTGAAAAATTTTAAGCACAAAATTTGGATGCTTTGTTTTGTACAAGGATTATTTGGACTAATGGGTATAATAGACGGCATGATTAGAAAAAAAGATTGACAGAAGATTACCAGGTAGTTGTTGGAAGTGAATGCTGAGAAAAATGAGTAATGAGTTCACCGTAAGAATAATTAATGAATAAAACGTAATAGGTGGAAGCAAAAATTAGCATAAACAATTTGTAACTCGTCACTTGGTGTCGTATTTGTGGATGAATTTGTTTTCTGAAACCAGCACGTGTTGTGCAATTCTTATTCATTCCCGCAACTTGTTAATATTATCAAACCTTTTTCAAAGTATTTTTCAAAACAAGCAATTTCACGAAATTTGATCTGTTGTTTGAATAATAACTATATCAGTTTATGCTTTAATAAATATTGCAAGAGTACATTTTCATTTATTGTTAATGATTATCTGTATATAAAATAGTTAATTACTTTAACAATATTTATTTATTTTAACCTTATACGTATTTCGGCATGTTTACATGCCATTGTCAAAGGTTATATGAAAGTAAACAGTTAGTGTTGTTATAGCAATGGAACTTGGTGACTTGATCTCGGTTATCGTCTGAAGATGACTTGATTTTTTATTCTAAAACGTCCAATAGAGAAGAATTTAAGAGATCAATTTTCTCATTCATTAACGGTACAGTTTCTAAATGTTTGTGAATTTCAAAAGCTTCTAGTACATCTAATGTGCGTTTATCATCACAAAAGTGTAAACATTTTATGGTGTTATTAGATGTCATTGAATGATTGTGTTCTAGTAAGTGTTTATCGTAGTTGGATTTATGTGGGTGTTTGTATTTGTAACAACGTACGTGTTCTTTATACCTAATATCAAAATTTCTAATTGTCTGGCCTATATAAACCGAATTACAATGCGAACAATTTAATTTGTAAATTTCTGGTTGTAGCAAATCTTCATTTATTGTTATTTTTGTGAGACACGCGTGGAAGAAACTCCCGAGTTTTGTTTTTCAATACATTAATTGTTAGTGCATGTAACAATTAAACTCAACTAAAACGCTACTTAAGGCAGAAACTGTAGGCGTTTAAGCGAATACCTAAGCGTAACATTATCATGTTGACGTAGTTACTTTAAATTATTTGTAGTTTCAATTTTAATTAATGTTTTACTATAATGGTAACCGGTATTGGATATTTATGTGTATCGTACTTGCGATTGCAACCAGTGCATGTCTAGTTGAATACGGCTTGGGGAAAGTTTTTGAATTTATTAGATGCAGTTTTAAAGTAATTTTTTGTAGTTAGTTTTAAAATTTCCAGTATATGTTCTGACGTGGTATCAAAAAAATGTTTCCAACGAGGGAGGGGGGGAATTGTTTGAATTAAATTAAGTTAAAGTTAACGACAACTCTACAATAGTTTTGAACAATATTCAATTTTATGCTACCATTGTTTTCGACACGTATTTAAGACACGGTACGACTTTAGGTATTTATTTTATTCTTCTAATGGTAGACGTAGAAATATTTTCTTAAAATATTTGGAAATTTATTTACCGTAAATTAAATTAAACGGAATTGAAATTATACCAGACATTTTATCGTACAAGCAGAAATATTAATGCTGCTGGTTTACTGAAAATAATTAAGCATTTAAGTAAATTATTGTATGGTTGTGCAGTGGCGTTCCCTGTGTTCAAAATTTGGGTAGGCAATGGCAAATGCAAAAATATTAAATAATTTAACACTTTGATTACAATACTAAGAAATTCTTAATTTTAAAAATTTAGCTCGTCATCCTTATCAAATATAAACAAACAACAAAACATAAATAAATATTTTGAACCGAATTGTGACCTTCTATGCACTATACAGGAAAAATATTTTCTATATACAAGGTCGATTCTACTTTTTTTAATAACTGCCAATAGTCTATTATATTGCCGTACAACTTGATGCTTGTTTAAAGTTCAAAAACCATGTCTATTTGTGTTTCGAAAGAGTATCTATTAAATTTGTCTTTTAAAAGTTCACTCACGAGATTTTCCATCTTAGCTTCGAACCACGTCTAAAATAAGTATAAACTTGCTTGGTGTAGTTTAACGTATCCTGCACGCTGCAGACGATTGCCTCTGACTGACCATTTTCGTCCTGATCCAAATTAAAACTACGGGAAGCCGGGAATAGGCGCGCCTATTCAGTGGTTACTGCGGCGTGATATTTCTACCATTTCTTTGCATCTGATCATTGTACCCTTTACCAATGAGCATGCAGAGGTATTACATATAACAGATTGGTTGATTGTTTGGTAGCTGAAAGCGTTCAGGCTCGCCTTCGCGTATGCAAAACAGTGTTCATAGCCGGTAGTGGTCCGTTTATTTGGCGCCCAATTTTTAATGTTGCACGGTGGCATTGGTTGCCAATACTACCAGAGTTTGTAAAATATAATCACCTCGGCCGTGCATGAACGTAGCATTCATTCATGGGAACAGTAGGTTGCATGATAAATTGTTTAAATTGATAGCGGGGAATCGCACAACCTAGCGTAGCTGTCGCAATGATATGCTGACCTTCAGCACCGAAGACCAAACAATGGTCTCACTAAGGCAAACCGCCCACGCAGCCATCGGTGGCGGCTTGTCTATCAATCACTTTTTCGTAAAGTACCCGGGTACTTACTTGTAAATAGTACTCGGGTAAAAGTACTTTTGAAATATTGCTGTGGGTACGGGTAACGAGTAAAAATATGTATTAGAAAAATTACGCAGTTATAGCTTTCGGGTACTGAAAAGTACCCGGGTACGGCCGGGCCGGCCCAGCTCTGCTATATTGTAGGAAACCGAAACGACCGTGCGTGGTTCAGAAGTTATGTCAATACAATTTTGACAACAAAATTGGTTAAAGAATGTGAACTCTGTTTTAAATAGGCAGATATACCGCTACAGAACGTTTGAACATATCCAACTGATAAAGGATTTACTATTATTGTCATTAAACCTTTACTTGTTTTGAATTTGAAAAGCGTCCAAAATCCAGAAGATAAAAATTTTAAAAAATGAGTGTCGTTGGATATTAAATAATAACTGTTTTAACAAGTGCGTTCGGGATAGTCGATGACAAGTGAGACAGTGGGCGCTTATTACTGAAAACACGAGAGCAACAAGGAAGGGATATAATGGGCGGGCCACATGGGGATTCGCGTATCGGTGGATAGTTTCAAATCAAATGTGACAAATTTACGTGTCCAATTTAGATTATAAGTAACTGTGGGTACGTGAATCCCCACTTAATCCGCCCAATATCGTCGTTTCTCGTTGCTTTCAATTGTTGCTCATGTTTCCAGTAATTAGATACGTGAATCCCCACTTGGTCCGCCCAGAATTGTCGTTCCCTGTTCTAGGATTAGATACCCTATTATTTAAATTGTAAATTTATTATTCCTGATTATTGGTAGTTTATTTTCTTGAAAATTAAAGATTTTGGCGGTATTTTAGTCCATTCAGAGGATTCACTGATTACTTTTCCATGTTTTTCGGTGATTAGAATGTAAGTAACTGTGAATACCGAGTTGGCCCGCCTAATATTGCCGTTCCCCGTTGCGCTCATTAGTTGCTCATGTTTCCAGTAAAATAGTGACAATGACGATTTGACAGAGAAGTAAAATTGATGGACGAGGAATGACTATACAATTATACATAATTGGAAGGGCCGCTATGTATTTTTTTAAGAATAGGTTGCAGGCAAAGCTCCTTTCAATTGTCATCAGGACTTTCCTTCGTCCATCAAATTTTATCCTCTTTGATAAAAGTGCATAATTTTATGGCTTGTAAGCATTTTAAAAGTAATAGCTTCTTCCCAAGTAACTTCTAGTTCTAATATTTGTTCTATTTTCAACCCCAACCAACCACTTTTAAATACTTCCTCCCCATGTAACATTTTAACCTTATTGGCCAAACATGAAATTCATTGAAATTTCGATATTGGTGCATATTTGCCTCTCGAAGCTTCGGGTAAACTATCCTTTATTTTGTTTTTCGAATTCAATTGAGTTCACAAGACCGACTCTGGTATAAAACGTGTTTATTTTCAGATACTTCGGCAGAATTAAGTTTCTCTTCAGAAATTACATAACCGTATCAGCTCCCACTTGGCTGTATTTAATTGTTTTGTCTCGCCGAGTTCCGTTCCTGGTAAACAATCCCAACACAAAGGAATCGCCGCTAAACTCGTACGTGTTAGTTAACAAAATACCGTAGTTAAAAATTCCTAAGAAATAATAATTATGGTGAAGGTCGATTCGGAATTATAGCAGCCGACATCATCCGGATCGGCTTAGTTTAAACACAAACGACCACGTAGTAGTCGATAGTGCAGTGACCAGCTGTTCTGGCTTGACCCTTCCAGTTGATCGCGGTCGACTGGTGATTCACTCTTCACAAGAACGAGGAGCGCGATTAACAGGAGTCTCTGTGTTTTTAGCACTCCCTGTGTGACGTGAACGTGTGTGCTCGGCACTTGCCTTTTCTTTATCGGACATTGCTTATCAGTGTTCGTGTGCGGGTTATTGCATTGTTCTTGTTCCTTTGATCTTGTGTGTGAGTTGATGCGCTTTAGGTAGTAGGTGCCGAAGTAAACTAACTGTATAATGATTGAGTTGTGCTGAACAACATCATAAAACCCAAAAAAGGAGGTTTAAAATTCAAATCGAAACCTGGGAAAAAGCTTGGATGTCCCAAAAATGATATTTCGTTTAAAAATAAGTGAAGATCAACGAGCTTTTGACAAATCGGGCAGTGCAGTAACACTAGGAACAATTTGATATGGAACTGTTCCCTAAAACCAAGATAGAATAGATATAGCTATTCATGCATCTTGCCTAAACAGGGTGCCCTGTTTTCTGGAAAATGGATAAAATCGAGAAAAGTCAGGAAATTTGGAGTTTTTTTATTTTGGTCAGGGAAATCAGGGAATTTCAACGTAAAAGTCAGGGAAAAAATTTCACGAAATAGTCGGGGAAAAATCCTGTTAGATGCAATTATTTTAATGATTTTATTTTTGCCTGCAAAACTAAAATATGTATAAAATTTATGTTTATTTCATTTGGTTTTTTTAAAGTTTAAATGTTGTAATTTGTTATGCTTGTTGAAAAGTTTCCATTTGCTACAAAGTAATTAAAATTTACTTTTGCTAATTTCTATGTTGGGTTACAATTTTTATTAACAAAAAAAAGTTGAGATTGGCTTTTGTACCATAAAAATGAGTCGGGGTCTCGGGGAAAACTGAAGTTTATCAGTCAGGGAATTTGAAAAGCAGTTTTAAGTGGCCACCCTGCTAAAGCGTTCCAGAATAATTTAAAAAATTGTAATCTGGCCCTTTTAACCATAACATCTGTGCCCCTTCCTCCCCCTATCCACAATATAAGCCAAATGATCAAAACCAACCATATATCAGTGCCCTTTCTTCCCGCCCCATCTATTTAAGCTACTGCACGTCTCCCCTTCAAAATTATGTAATTATGTCATTTTAACTCGCCTGCCAATGATTTTGTACTGAAACATCCTGAACTTTTTTTTTCAAGTTTTTCGAAGCAAATACTGAAATAACGTTATGGCCGTGTTGAACAATGGCTGTTAGATACGAGTCTACTCGCAAGGTTTGAGAGACTGCTGCATTAAAGATTTTATGTAACGGGTTCCCGAAAACTTTTGAATTTAGCAGTTTTTCCCTTCCGAATGAAATATCTTAAGTTAGGGGATGTCAGAATTTGATCTTAAGTTAGGTGAAATATCAAATTGTTGCAGGTTGCAGCAGTATTTTACTGTAACGGTGATATGGTTAAAATAGTGTAGATGGGGGAGCAAAATTTTATACATGATATAGTGAGTGGAACTTAATACGATAGGTAACGAATTTATTTTTTTTCAGGTATGAAAACCCAGGTTCCGATCATCTTTAAAAGTATAGCAGCGGGAAGTCTTCATCAAGATAAGCAATTTACGAGGGGGTGAGTTAGAGCAGAATGTTTAAATTTGACCCTTTTAATTTTCTGTATAAAAAAAATCACCAGACTTTTTATTTATATAAAGAGCTCAATCTTGTAGCAACAACAGCATGGCTGTACATGTTACGTGTTGGGGAAAGTGTGACCATTCTTTTAAATTGTTTTGATAATTTGTAATTAACTTCATAATAAATTGGTCTAAAATTTTCCTGTAGTGCACTAGTGGCTTCAAAGGCACCCAACCCATAGGGGCATGGTACCCATGGAAAATAACTACGGGTGCAAAGCACAAATATTTAGTTTGAAATTCATAGAAAAAGTCGCGATTTGCAGGAATTCCTATTGCCAGGAACTCAAAATGTTTTTTTTGAAAAATGTCCGTCTATGAGTTTGTGTACTTTAGTTTCGTTTCCTGAACTGATAAACCACCCATTTCCTTGGTAGCATTCTTGCAGCAACTGAATTTTGTAAATCTATTAATAACCCCAACGTTTTGTGTCTCCGAAATGGCGGCTGATACATTTTTTGAAAATTAACTAACGCCTCATAATTTAGGAAAGAGTTGCCAGAACGGCCATAAACTTTGGTTATTGTAATAGCCATAGGAATACACAATGCTGCCGCCATCTCTGGGTTCCCACTGGAAATCATGGAAAAGTCGGGTAATACAAATTTCAACCTGAAATTCATGGATTTTAATCAAAACTTTTAACAAAAAAATCTTGATTTTCACAAAGCCTGATTTTCAGTAGTGTACAATATTAAGAGTTGCAGCACTTTTTGCCTGGACAAATTTCACAATTTTCGCTTGTAATACAATTTTAAAATTACCGCCTTAATCTTTTGTTGTTCAACGAACCAAGGTATGTGTTTAAAGGGTCGTTTTGAAACTTATTGGGTACGAGTGAAATCGACGAAATACAGCCGGTTATGATTTTGTTCAATTTAATATTTATTGTGGTACCTACCTTCTTGAAATGGTTAGAAATCTGTTCTCTGCGATTCTCCGTGTAGACTTAACATGGGATACAGTGTTGCCTGCTATAGGGAAAATTCCCTAAAACTAGGTACTTTTTTTGACGACTTAAGAAAAAGGGGAAAAATCTGGGGAAATTTGGACAAGTCAGCATTAAAATAGCCGTATTTATAGTAAAGTGTGGAAAGTTAATGATACCAAGCCTATGTAGTGACCTTCCGTAGTTTTTCATACCTATGTGCACTATGTAGCGAAGAACAAAATAACGAAGTTAGTAAGTTATACCGGAAACGGTAACCTAATGCTAATATCATCTAGCTGGGATTGAGGGTCGTTTACAAATTGCTTCTGTAGAAATAGGGGTTTTCCCCTAGCAACCCCATTTAGCCCTCAAGTGCTTCTTAGTTTTTTACGCTTCCGTCGTTCTGTATTATGTTTCTTTAATATAAATTTGAACAAAGTCTTCCTATTTATCGCCTAAATGCAGTTAAATCTGTTTATCGTTGACAATAATTTATTAATAAAGTCAAGTTTCTAGACGATTTTTGGTAAAAATGTGACCTGGCAACACTGTACTCACATCAGTGTTTTTTGCAATGCTAATTTGTTGTGTGATCGTTTTGGTGTTCTTTCATTTTATTCATCCAAAGTTATTTTTAGGTTTTATTACATAATAATAATATTGTTTTTATTATTTAATATATTTTAAGTAATATCTAATTTGGTTGATTTTTTTGTCGGTAGTCATCGATAAGTATGACTTGGTCATGGATATCCTCCTGGAAAAGTCATGTATTTAATTCTTGATGGTTATTGGGATTTCGTGAAACCACAACCGCGAAGGACAAATTTTCCAAAATTTTGGATTTTCCACAAATACCCCAAGCAAAGAAACCTATACATGTCGATAAATTTCAAGGTACTTTTGCACGATTGCGTGCAACTACTAATTAGAAAAAGTATGTAATTTTTGCGGGGGGTGGGGACACATTTAATTCGATTACGAAAATATGTAATTCTAAAATAAGCCAGCCAAATCAAATGTGTAGTTTAAATTTCCTTCCAACAACGCTGATTAATAAAAAATAATTATTAGTCTAACCTTAGTCATTTTCTAGCAATTCCAACGTGAATAACGATCGAGGTGGTGGTACCTTTTGCTCCAATAACCCACGGTTTAACAGTTTTCCTTTTGTCTTATTGCGATGCTTTTTTATTACTCATAATAAAATGGTCCAAGAAATTCATAAATCACGGAAATTACAGGAAACAGTCGATAATGCTAATTAACAACTAAATTTTACACGCTTTTTCCCAATTTTTCGTTTACTGTAAATTCAGTTTTTGTTGAAATCTTGAAAACACTTTGCTTTTCATATTTCGGTAAATTTAATTCTCACGTTTGCGCAACCTTGTTTGCTAACTATTGTTCCGGCTTTTTTATTTTAATTATAATTATGTTTATTTACATCAGCTTTCCAGGCTTGTCCAATTTTTACGGTTTCGTGCAAAGTTGACGACAAATACCGTTAATTTAATGCATTGTTAATGCCGCTTTCGCTTTGCCTTATTAATATTTGTACATGCAATTTAAACATTTAATGGCGTTTTATTCAAACACATAAGCATTCTTTGGTCGCAGTGTTTAATTCTGGATTTAATTTAATAAAATTGATGTCTATTGTTTAATTTATACAATCCAATTTTGAAGTTATTACCGAATTGATTAATTCAAATTAATTAATTCACTCCATAGCAGTGTAGCAACTGACGATATTTCAATGTTGGATCAAGGAATTGTCCAAAAAAACTAAATAAGCTCGCAAAGGCCGCGTAGATGCATGGAACTAATGGATAACACATTCTTCCTTTTAATTTGTGTTATGACGAGTGACTAACTCGTTATGTGTATGACTTATGGCTTCTTCGTGCACTTGAAGTGTTTAATAAAATAATAATGCAACACGGTTGGACTTTTAAACTGTAACGGTGAAATTTGGATTTAGATGGAGTTTAAAAATGTTTCCTAAATGTAGCTTACTGTTTTCACGCAGTTAGACGACAGCAGTACTTCTTCATTATTCAATATTTGCAACAATTACGTAATGAAATTTAACTATGTAGTTGGTTTACTGTTAGGTGGGAGTTAAAAATAGCAATTTTAGAGTTCGACGGAATACTTCTGTAGGTCCCACAGCTTCTGGTTTTTAAACAACTTATTCTCATGTTGAGCTGACGGGGGTTCGGAACCCCCATTAGCTGTAGGTCCCGCTAAATATGGTGCGGACGTGCCGCCAGGCCTCCGCCAGTTACTCCTATACGACTACATCTCGTGTCAATATATTTGATTGATAATATGGAAAATATTCAATTGTTTGAGGACCAATGGGGTAATTTTAGAAGACCATGGCATACTTCTATTTTGCCTCGCCTTTATCGTGTGTATATGTAATATAAAATTTGTAATTTCACATATCGCATTTGAAAGTAGAAAGTGTGTAATCCTAAAAAATATTCATCTGCATAAATCCGTAGCTAAACAAGCCATCAACACAGACGAGTAATCACTACAAGCATCATTCCGTTTAATTTTGTTGCTGAATGAATTGATACCTTAATTGTTCGTAGAAGGAAATTGATGGAGCTAGTTGACGTAAAGCACAGCACATAACAATGAATTACAAGCGCCTCTAACTATTTAGTTAATAAGTTGCGCTTAATTGAAAGAGAGACTGTTGGAAAGTTCACCTGGGGGCCAGGAAGAGACGATGCTGTAGCGTTGCTCGGATGTCTCGTTGTGATTTTCTTTAAACTAACTGTAAACTCGTTATTAAGTTGACCTTAGCAGTGAAGTTTATTAAGGCTGTAAACTCGTGGATGTTGCGTTTCATTTTGAATTCCATCTGAATGTTTTCTCGTTATGGCCAACTAATAAATCGCCGAGATGTGAAATGAAGATCGAGTTTTATGTAGACTGGTTTTCTAAACACTTAACAACGATGAGGTAAAAGGTTCATAAAAATAACAGTACACGAACTTAAAATTAATTTCATAACCAAGTTTTGTATGTTTCGGAATTTTGTGTTTACATAATCCTTAACTTAATAATTACACAATTTCACGTTCGTCTTGCTATCTCGAACACCCCTTTCCAATCTGTTTATTCGCCCCTTTGCCCCTCTCACGCATTCGCAATCCCCCACGACGTTTTAACCTCTTCCACCATTCTCATCAACCCCCTTTCAGCTTGAACTTCGCCGGCCACTCAACCCCACCTAGTCCCCCCTATTCACCCCCAATCACTGTCGACGTCTTCCAAGCCTACTGTCCTCTCTCAACCCTTTTGACAGCTCCACCCCTGCCAACGCTTCCGACCTCCACAATTTTTCGACACCTAATTGATCTCTCTAGCCCCTACTTATAATCCCTTTCAGCTCATACTCCAACCTTCTCATTTATTCCAACTCTTTGGATCCCATGAACCTCCCACGAATCCCTTCAACCGCCAACTTTTTTTAATCTCACATATCCCCTCTCCCCGCCCCTCTCTTCACTTCTGCCTTTTCTGCCACTCAGAATTTGGAAATGTTCTTTCTTTCAACACTTGACAATTGAAATGTTCTCTTAACACGTGACAATCAAAATGTTCATGGGAATAACGGTAGGCGAAATGTTTAACATCCAAATTTTGTAAGCTTTAGAATTGCAATTGCTGTTCATCTGGTATTCTCAATCCGTCCTACCCTTTTCCAGTTTTTTTTATTCGACTCTTATCTCCTCCCGAGCCTTCCTAACGTTCTACGCTCTTTTAGCCCCTACTACTATGCTGTTAATCCCCCCTCTTGAAGTTTAACCTTTTCCACCTGCTCCTAGCCCTCTTATTCACTCTCAATCACTTTCACACAAAGTTTTCCAAACCTACTGTCTGTTCTCAATCCCCTGGCAACGCATTCAACCTTCTCAATTCTGCCGCCCCTTGCTGATCTCGCCAATCCGCACTTAATCCCTCTCTGTTCATACCCCTTTCGATGTCTCCAACCCCCTTATTTATTCGAACTCTTTGGATCCCATAAACATCCCACGAATCCCTTCAACCCCAACTTTTTTCAATCCCACATGTTCTCCCTCCACACTCTCCTCTTAACTTCTGCATTTTCAACAGAAAAACTGTTCCTAGTCCCTCGTATTCACTCCCAATCGACGTATTCCAAGCCTGCTCTCCCCTCTTAATCCTTGCAACTTCCCCTTCTTTTCCAATCGTTCGACTTTCCTTTCTCTTTGCAACCCTTCCAACCGCATCTCCCTTCGCAACCCTTTCAACCTCTTCCCCTTCCAAACTCCTCCCTTAGCAATCCTTCCAAACTGCCACCTTCGCAACCCTCCAACCTCTTCAATTCGTCCACCCCTTCTTGATTGATCACTCCAACCCTCCAACTTTAGACGACTTGGCTCGTGTCTATTTAGATCTCTTCCAACCCCTTAATTCATTCGAACCCTTTGGTCATGCCCCCCCCCCCCCCACTTTAATTCCTCCCTACCGTGCAATCTCACTTACTTCTCTTGCTAATCAAGCAAAGAAAACAAGAAAATATTTCCGTTCGCGAAAACATTCTCTAGGAGTATATTTGAATATTCTCGACAAGAATATTTTTAGATATTCTATTTTGGGGCGTAGTTTTACTACTAAATTTATTATTAAAACCTAATTGTTAAAACTTAAACGAACAGCATCGGATGTTTTAAAAAAACAAATTATGAAGATGCGATATGTGTTGTAGAGAGCGACTTCCGCTTGAAATAAATCAAACATGAAAAAGTTGCAAGCAATATGCAAATTACAAAGTTTAAAAACGGGATTCATAATTTATATCTTGTCTTATAATTAACACAGTAATTTATTAGTATCGATTTACTTGGCAATTAATTTAAATAAGTTGTTGATCAATTAAGTTTGATTGATTCAGTTTTCGGTTATACACCTTGAAATAGTTTCAGTTCGTTTTAAAACTTGACTAAATTTGAATAATTGATCGAGTTTCAAGTTTTAGGTCTAATTTACGTTTTTAATTTGTTAAATTTAAACATGTAACTGTTTGAATTTTAATGTGATGCCCCAGCTGCAGCTTGACATAAATGTATTGGTATTAATTAATGTTTAGGCATTATTGCCCGAAATACATACCGTGTATAATTATTATGTGGGCACTACTCTATCGAAATGTGTAAATTAAAAGACTTAATTACGATTATTTATTTTGATTTTGTATTTATTTCTGAATTTTTTTACAACCAGTTACAAAGTTTTACCAAAAAGCTGTGTAAATTTAAGGTAGTTAAAATAATTATAACCAAGATGGTCCCAACAATCTGTCTGCAGTGTTTTAAGTGATGTTTTTGGTAATAATTATTCGAGACACGGACCAACAAGTACCCCAAAAGGCATTATTTGTATAACAAAATGTTAACCGAGATAGCTCGTAATTTAAATTTAATTTCGGGTCCCGTTAGGACAAACGTAATTATAATAATTTAAATTTTAAATAATAGCCATTTCGTGTGTGGCATTAACTTGCAAGCGCGGTTCATTTGAATACGCAAAAACGAAACAAATACGTCTTTGTCAGAGCCAGGAATAAATATTTAAACTATAAATCGAGGAAGTATTTAAATCTTGCAAACATTTACATGCGATCTCCGAGCATCGGATTATTATTTAGATGAGTTAGTAGCCGAGATTTATTTCCGCTATGTTTCACAGACTCTTATCCCAATAATTAATATTATTGCCAGAGCTGAACGTGTCGTAAATTACCTGCATTCGTTTTCCTCTTATTGGATATAAAAATTATTAAGGATATTAAAGGATCTAAAGTTGTAACATATTATTGTCAATTGTCAAGTTATTGATGGAATGGAGTGCTTTTTTAACGGCAGAAATATACAAGAATTGCTACTTTTAAAATGTAGTAATCTTAGGGTTGAAAACATATTACTTCCTGTTGGTTATTTTGGTGTAAAGTTTTGTTAATATATTAAGTCCAAACAATGAATGTTTGTTAATACTATAGAATTCCCGGATACTGTGGAATTCTTCCATAGCTGCTGTTTTAATATTAAAGATGGAGGAAAACCAGCGCCTATCGGTGGCAAAATATCTGCAAAAATGCAAATAACTCTTCAACCCTTAATTTCATGATGATCGAATTTTATTTACTTTTATGGGTAGAATTAAATGTAGAATCTAAAAATGCAATAATATAATATGAATATCCGTTTGGGCCAATTACAGGTATAAAAATCTCATTTTTTTTGCACTAAAAATTTTAATATGATTATTTTTTTGTTGAATTGTTTCTGACAAAGTTTTTAATTAAAAATATATTAATTCAGACGAACACAATTGTTTTTAATGCATAAAAACATTTTCTAAAGACACTTTCTTCCCGAGTTTCACATATAATTTGTTCGCCAACCTTGAGAAATTTATCAGAAAACATTCATTTTAAAATTAATCTAAATTAAATTATTTTAATTTAACAGTTCTGTAAAAATCTACTTTGCAAGTAAGATGCCTTTGCGACTATTTTTAAATAAATTTAAATAAATCTGAAAAAAAGTTGAATAAAAAAGTTTTAGTTTACAAAAACATTTTTTTTTTGGTCTTCAGATATTATTTTAGTGAAGTCTGAATAATAATGTTTGTAACCATAAACCTTTTACTTGTCCACACGAGATGGCGAGGTCGCGTTTTACTCACATGAAGTCGAGTAGTAAATTATACTTCAGAAATCGCCAAAACACCTGTCTGTCAACACTCTTTCAACGTGCATTGATCAGTTCCTAGGTTATCTTATGATCATGTTTTTGTTTACAAATTTACCACCAGGCAACCATATGAGACCAACAGGTTGGATCATAAAACATTTTTTTTAAATTTAATCGCAATTGTAGCCAATAATTAGCTATAAAACAAATAAATATTTTATTTGTACCTAAACTTGACTATGTTTCCATTAGTTAGAAATGCGGCAATTACATATCGAGTCGTGTGTTAGCCAAGATATCGATTTCACTTTGACTGCATGTGAGTAAAATGGTCAACCGACCGCACCATCTCGTTTGACCAAATAGAAGGTTAATGTTCACAAATATTATTTTTCACTGAAGAAATATTTTTTCAACAAGAAACATGTTGGTTGTTTACAAAATTGTCAGATTGTCTGAATTAAAAATTTTTGTTCCATTATGTTTTTACAATATTCAATGTTTTTTATAATAATATACAGGATGTGCTATATAAAATAGCAAAGTAAGTTGCTGTACGGACGTAACTAAGCCCCTGATATTAGTGATAACAGTGTTAGGTCAAACAACAGTTAATTACCAACAACTTTTGCATCTAAAGTGTTCCTTTCCTCTATCTTGAATATTATGGAAGAATTACCCGCTATTGGGACACCCTGTATAATATAATGCGTTTTTTTTACAACGTACGTGACTAATGTTTGGACTTCAAATATTGTCAGGAGTTGAACGGACTTGGACCTAAAATTTCTCAAATACTGCCAGAACGTAACAAATGTGTGTGTGAACTTGGACTTGCCATTGTCAGGGCTTTCACGGGTTTGGACTTACCATATTGCCAGGACTTTACCAACGTGGAATTTATCGGCAGGGTTTACACTTTAACAGCTTTCAATCTTAGCGTGTTGATGTTAATGTTGGGGCGTGGACTTACTATATTGTCAGGAGTGTAACAGTTTTGGACTTTAAATATTGTCGGGACATCGACATTTTATATTGCAAAAAAATTGTGTGTGAACTTGAAAGATGGTTTTAGCGGGTTTGGACTTAAAATATTGCAGAACTTCATGTACTTAGTAGTTACCAAAAATGTTCGGACATTAGCATGTTGATAATTAATGTTAGGGCCTGGACTTGCTACATTGTCAGTAGTGTAGCAGATTTGGACTCGAAATATTGTCAAGACTTTAACGGGCTTGAACTTGCAGACTTATTGTCAGGACTTGATCAACCTGGAAAAACTAAAATGTTTGCGCTTTATCATAGTTATTGTTACCGTATGTAATAATATTAATATATTGTAAGGAGTTGAACGGATTTGGATTTAAAATATTTCCAACCAGCTTGAACGGGTTTGAATTTACATTTGGACCACATTGTCACAACTTGATTGGACATTAACGACAGGCTAAAAATATTTGTCAGATTTTCATGTACTTTATAATTCGCAAAAATGTTCGATTTGGCCACGTTGGTAGTGAATGTTCAGGTGTGGACTTACTATTTTGTCAGGGGTTTAACGTATGTAAACTTGAAATGATTGTCAGGACTTCAACGAAAATGTTTGGACTTAAACAAGTTGATGGTTAACGAATGGGTGGAATTATAATATTGTTAGGACTTCACTGACCATGAATAGAGAAATGAATTGGACTTAAAATATTGCCAGAACTTTAATAACAACTTTGTGGTTTAACGAAGGAACATCTAGTGTAAGGTATTCTCCTTTTCACCTTCACCTTAAAACTTTGTTTCAAGTACGTACAACTACTAACAGCTGAGTAATATCATCAGGAATCTTCCTTTAACAACCATAACATCTTCGTGCGGCTAAAATTCTCCAACGCTAGAAATTCCTGGCATTACATTAAAGATAGCGTAATCCGCGTGATATTTTTCATCGCCGAAGAAGGCAGAAGCATTTAGAATGAATTATTCTTGCATTTACTGTTTGAATTGCTACCGTATTTGCAAGTGATAGGTAATTTATATCTTGCAGAACAATGAAATAAATACTTTAATACCGGAGTACAATACCTACGTATTCTCTGTACAACGCACGATTTTAACCCGCCTTAAGTATTAATTTGTGGGCGGTCTTTGTTGCGCTGATAATTAACGTTTTAACTTTGCATGTCATAGTGGAACTTTCGTCCCACTGAAAAAGTCCTGTTAGTTTTTGTTAATGGAACAATAGATATGTAATTATTTGCCATTAGGTTTGTAATGTTAGAATCAAGTTAAAGGCAGGCCAAAAGATCGATGTCCTTCACGGCAGGAACAGAAACCTAAAAGGTGTAATTTACGAGTAATATGCGAAAATTGCAGATAGGTAAATAACGAGGAATTTTCAGGCAGGATTTACGATTTCATAAGGAATAAAATTAAATCCGACTTGTTTCATTTTCAATTTGTAATAAATCGCGTTAGAACATAGAGAAGATTTTCTAAATGCGGGTTTGCAATATGTGAGACTTATTTTTACGATTTTCGTTATTTTTATTATCACTCGCCCCATAAATCTACAATTTGCACGGCGAATAGTGTCATTGCGACCGTAAAATATTCAAGCAGTTTACTACTGTTCTCAAGCACGGAACCAGAATGTCGATGTACGACACAGATTTTGGTCAGATCAACACTTTCAGACATTTAAACGCGGCAACGTTTATTTAATATGATTAGCTCGTACTAAAATCTCTGTGTATTAGGTACATGCACTTGTGCACAATAAGCCTTTTAGGCTGCAGTGCCTCCGGAACCTAAGGTGGGCGGACCCAAGTTATGCACTTCCGTGGTTCGGAGCCCGCGTAAAGCTGTAGAAGCAAAGCGAAGGAGGCACAGGAATTGAGATTGCCCTCATTATTTTGACCAAAGGAGACTGATTTTATTATATTATTCATTATTTAGACACGACATTTTGACCGGTCATTTTTTTTGACTTTTTACTTAAAAATTATTAACATTTTATATCACGAGTGATTTGCAAAATAATTAAAATTACATTACATTACGATAACTTATAGCATGGCAACGAGTGTTTGCTTCGTGCGTTGAATGAAATATTCTTAAGCAAAACAAATACAGGAAGTTTGGATAAATTTCCCCGATTATTTTTTAGTTCACGAGTGGTATATAATCTGATTATTTCACGAATGTAACGAATCAAATATCGAATTGTACGTTTGAACTTCTTCTCGCCGTTACTTTTTCGGTTAGACTTTACCACTTTACATTTAAAGCTCTTTCTTCAAATGGACATCAAATTTTACTTGCCACACATATGCATTATATTGTTATATATCCATACTCGGCTATACCTTGTGGTATTTGGTTTCATACATGAAAGTTTAACTTTTGAACTGTGGCTATGAAATCACACCGCCAACATTGAATTTCGCCTCTTACTCGCATGACGTTGCAGTAGTAGTAGTATACAGGGTGTTTCCAAAATGTGGCAACAAATGAGTAGATTTGTTTTGCGTAAACAAGGATAAAAATAGGGTATATAAACATATGTAGGTACTTAACGGTAACCTAACTGGTACCGCTATACAGAGTATTGAAATTTTATTTTCTTTTTACATTTTTTAATTTTCTCAGTAACGGTTGAAGGAAAAGTGGCGAAATTTTCAGGGCAGATACAACTCAAAATGAGGCATATTTCACAGTGACTTTAATGTAAATATGAAATAGAATATCGTAATGCGGTGGCCTAGAAACTGAATAACATACTCCCTTTTTCAGAAATATTTAATACACCCTTGGCTTTTAAAAATTATATTTAAGGTTATTAAATATCCATTTAATTTTGAATAATGAGAAACTCTTGTTAAATTTTGATTGGATCAGCACGCTATTCAGTTTATACGCCGCTATATTATATTTACTTTAAAAGCAGTATGAAATATCCTACTTTTGAGTAACTTTTACCCCAATTTAATAAATTTTCTACAACCGTTCCACGAATAAATAAATAAATACAATACCTCGGCAACCGTTAGGTCGTCGTATCATTTGAACTACTTTTTTGAATGTTCGAACATGAAATTCTGATTTGGTGATTATTTTTGACTTTTCGTAGGCGTGAGATTTATTAAATTGTGAGTAGGGGATAAGGGGATACAATCCCAGGATCCGGGCCAGTTTAGGGACCCGAAAGTCCCGGGATTATTCACCCAGGGTGGCCTCTTTTCTGGAAAACCGGTAAAAGTCGGGGAATTTAGAATTTTTTTATTTTGGTCAGGGAAATCAAGGAATTGTACCAATTTCACTAAATAGTGGGGGGAAATTCTGTAAAATGCAATTATTTTAATATTTTTTTTTGTCTGCAAATCGAAAATTTTGTTACCTAGGTGTATGTTTATAAAATTTTATTTATTTCATTTGGTTTTTCCTTAAAGTTTAGACGTATTTTGTTATGCTTGTTTGAAAAATTTTCATTTTAAGTTTACTTTGCTAATTTTTATGTTGGGTTACAATTTTTATTTAAAAATAAAACAATTGAAATTGGCTGTTGTACTAGAAAAATGAGTCGGGGAAAACTGAAGTTTATCAGCCAGAGAAGTTGAAAAGCAGTTTTAAGTGGCCACCCTGTTTTACTAATCTGTCGTAGTATCGTCTGCGGCGACGTATGATTTTTAATGACAATTCAGCCAATAAGCGAGTCGGAGAAGAGCGTCTTTTACCGCCGGAGCATCAGATCAGGACTTGGTGACACCACTTGATACGAACTATTATTTCTGGGCCATTATTTTCAAAATTGAACAAAATAAATAAATTATATATTTTTTATTATTTTGCTACCAAAACTTTTCTTCTTTGGTAAAACCCGGAATCAATGCCGGGATTCGGGATTATTTATTTTTTACCCCCAAATCCTGGAATTTAAATTTCGTTTCGGGGTTGTATTCCCTAGCTCCAATCAGAATCGGCATTTTTTGGCATTCCAATTAGAAAATTGCCACCAGCAATACATTTTTGGCCTCCATTACAAATTTTGTAGGTAAATTTTTTAACATTTAAAACAAAATTTTCACTTGATTGGATTTAATCACACTGCATAAAGTTTTTTCATCTATGTGCGGTCGTAAAGTTTTGAATTTTGGGAATGGTTACTAGATTGTAAATTGTGCTTGCCCAAACAGGGCCTCATTGCGTGTAGCAGTTTTTACTGTCTGCCTAAGAGATTTTGACTTCGAATAACGACATGGTTTTTAAAAGTAAACCAAAGACAGTTTTAGACGAGGAAATTAAAAACGTATAGGTGTCGACGAATAAAACCTTCAAAATCCGCCAATTTTGTTAAGAAAATGAGAAATAAATATAGTTTATTACTTAAAACAGTTTTACATCGGGGCTTTTGCAGGCAGTTTAGTTAACAGTATTTTTTCTTACAAGTAACGGTGAGTTTGTAAATTGCAGATACAAGTAATTTATTTCGATATTCTGAAGCCGCTTACATATCCCAACAAACAATACCATAAAAACAAGAAGAGTGACGTCAAGAGTATTGCTGGGCCAAAGAAGAAAATATAATTATTGTTTTAAGCAACTCGAGAAATATCGACAAAACGACAAGGAGAAAATAAAATGTATTTAGTATAGTCCGTGATGCGTGACAATATTGTTTTTTTGATACCAATATTGCACTAGTCCCGGCCTATATTAGTTGCAATAATCAACACGAGAAGAATCAGTGTGTCAACCCTGGCGCCAGTTTTAAATGTCCTAACAACATTCAAAACGTGGGAAAAGACAACAATGGTGTACAGGTGGCGGGTCTCTTCTAATTCGAATGTTGTGTTATGCTAGTATAAATAGCAGTTGGAGGTTCAAATTTCCTGCGATAATTTAGCGTGAAAGAATCAAGATAATGTAAACGGTACTAATTTCAAGTCATTACGTATTCTGCTTGAGTTCCACCGCATTTGCATATGTATATTGGTTTAAATGCAGGTTAAAGTACGATATGAATTTTGTTAATTGTCCTTTTAAACGGCTGTATATTTTATTTAGTTAAACATTGCGTGTCTCATGCGCTTGAATTTCAAATCAGGTGCAAATCACATTTGTTAGTCCTAACGAAGCAGGATTCTAAATTAATAGAACCAGCTGTGTAAATATCAGGAAATTTAAGACCAGATACAGGAGATTGATTGCCTTTGTTTTATAAAATTGCTTTATTTACATTAGCATATTGGGTTTCATGAAAACTATGTGTGTAGAGTGTAACCATAGACGAACAGGGTTTGTTATTTCATATTTTTATTTAATAACCGCTCGTCATATATTGCAGTATAAACTTGAAAATATTGAGTTTCCTCACTGAAGCATCTCATAAGCAAGAGAATTATTTAAAAAATAAACGTAGAAAAAATTGTTTTGGTGGGGAGGTACTGACACGTAACAGACTTGATAATTTAAGTATCGCAAAACTATTTCGCCATTAATTTAAACAACTGAAACGTTTTCGCGAGCAGTACATAAATAACAATATGATATAGCAAACCCTGTTCGTTTCTAGTTACAAACTCGTCACATGTGGCTTTCAGCAAATCTCGAACAATGAGAAATGCCCCCGAAATGTACAAAAGGTCTGCATAACTAGTTAAAAAAATTAAAACACTTTCAAAATAGTCACTTTGTGAAACGTTTTTTTTTTCCGAAGCCCTGATGCTCGGTCCTTACGAAGTGCGATGGAAAATGATTTAGCGCGATATTTCAGTACAGAAAGGTAATTAATTTATGAGTTTGGTCTTTGGTTCAACCAACACACAACGTAATTCCTTTAAAAATTAATTCAAAAAGATGGAATGTTTTAGCGGGGAGGTACTGTCATGTAACGACCTTGATAATATTATCGGTATCAACTGTTTTGTCGTTGATCTAACTATAATACATTTGATTAGCAAGTCGAGGCCTATTGCGTCCGCTTTCTGAGGAGGACTGAGCTTGTAATTATTTTATTTGAGCATTGGATTTAAAAAAAAAACACTTTACGAAGTGACTATTTTCAAGGTGTCTACCCGTGTTTTTATTAACTAATTATGATGACCTTAAATACATTTCAGGGGCATTCCTTTTTTTTAAGGTGTGTCACGGAAGTCACGTGTGAATTGAATAGTGTGTAACTGTAAACGAACAGGGTTTGTTATTTTATATTTTTACAAATTGTTGTACCATCAAAATTTATACAGAACGCGCTAAAAGTATGGAATACTGGCTTTTAATTTATTTCATGCAAAATCCTTATAAGGGTATACAAATTTTTATAAATGGATATAATGACGCATTTGAAAAACATTCTGGGCAGCCGTTTTGAAGTTGTGACATTATCAATATTAGTGCTGCCAAACGCCCCCCCCCCTTGTGTTATTTCTGAAAAATGGCATAGTCGATCCTCCAAAATCACCAGTGGCCCGCTTCCATGTATCTGTAAAATAGCGCGTTTAATGAAAAGAAGTTGATTTAAATTAGTGCCTGAAATATGACTCGTTAAGTTAAATCTTAAATATGAAATTAAGTGTATACGGGCCCGCCTACTTTTTTTTTATCCGAGAACATACAGATTCGCGTGATTTTTTTTATCAAAACGAAAAGATTAATATTGCAGTGAAAAAACAGACTGAAAAGTTAACCAAAAAAGTTACTAAAAAAATAGAAAACATTGGTTAACCCGCTTCAGGTTTGAACTCACGAGTTCTGTATATGTTGCCCAACCGCCATGCATTCGTTGCCTGTAGCTACACAGACGCTTGTTTTTTCTACAATTTATTTACTTCAATTTAGTGTATACAGCATTTCTGTAACTAATAAATAATAATTAATTTTAAGGGATTTCACTGTAACCCGCACGTTTTTTGGGGAGGTATTGTCACATACCGATATCATTATACTTCATGCTTAATTCTTTTGCCATTTAAATCGATACATGTCTGCGCCAATTCGTTGAAATGTTAGGTTTGTCGGAGAAAAACTTTGTCTAATACTAGACACCTTAACCACTACTCTACCGTCCGCCCCTAAACATTTATTCTAATAGGACCCCGTTTGAATTTGATATTGTTTTTAAATAGGAAACTTTCAAATCTTTATTGTGGTGGGGGGAGGTATCGTCATGTAACCAACTTTAATTAATCTATTGAATTGAAAGGTTAGTTTTGAAGAGTTTTTTTAGAAAATTATTTCTGAGCGTTGATGAAGTTTTACTCCAGGAATATGGCATCACGTTTGTAAGGAATAGTATTGTAATTACTTTTCACTGTTATTGAAACATTGGGTTTTTGGAAACGGAAAGTCTCTCGAGTTCTATTACTTATCGAGGTGTTTATTAGCGGGTTTTAAAAACCTTGAAATAAACTATTCCAAGGTCATTCGCCTCCATTCAGGAAAAATTAGAATTTTAGATTTTTTGGACGCCGCCGGCCTTGTAATACGATGACCTTCGATATCATAATTAACGAAGCAATTTACTGGTTTGCAATATGGTTTTGTATCAATACCTTCAGTCATTTTTAATATAGGTATAATAATTATAAATCTCTTTTCTCATCCAACTAATATCAATAGGTAATTTGTATGCGTAACCTGTTTCTGGCCGTTGTTTATTAAATACCCACATGCCAATTGATAACATTCATGTTATTCATAGACTTTGGCATTTATTTGAACGTATTGTGATAATATTTACGTTTGATAAGCTTGACGTTCATTATATTCTATTGTTACAGAAATGGATTTATATTATTCATTATTATTTATAAAATGACGAAACGATCTGTTGCGTCAGAACACATTCAGAGTTCAAGTATGAAAAGAATTTTTTTAATATGGGTGAATCTGTTGTAGTATCAAATAGGTTTTTTTAATCGTTGTGGGTGGGTGTGCATCTTTTGTGAATTTTGTAGTAATTAATGTGTTACGTACTACAGTAAAAGGAGTGGAAGGTTGGCGAAGATTAAGATGGACCATACCATTTCGGGCGTAGGCGTTTGCATGATTGATAGGCGCCATTTTAGTTGAATGGGGTTCTTAAATACTTAATGGTGCTTAGCTTAATTGAAGTATGCGCGAGCTGTTGCAGTTCATAAGTCGCAATTCGGGAAAAACAGGAAATGGGTGCATTAACTATCAGGATTATTTAGCCCTTCTTCGCCTCACATAATATGCACAGACGGAACAAAAATTCGAACCCAGCACGGTTGGTTTGCAAGCGAATGCTCGTCGGCTTAGCCACCGCAGCCTCCTTAGGAAGAAGATGTGGGTAGAGGGTAGGTGGTTATGGCCGCAAAGTGGATTAACGTTGGTATATACAGTTTTCTATTAGGTTAGTGCAGATTCTTTAATTTTTCATGCTTTTACAGAATTTTGCGAATAAAATTATTGTTATGACGTACATGTAAAATTTATTGGTGGGGATTTTTAACCCGTGTTTTCAAGAAAGTGTTCATTTTCGTCCACATAATTAAAAGCCTCAATTCTTATTTTTAGAATTACAGATTAAAATCTTGAGCTAAGAAGTGATATATAACTATTGTGCTAAGTAGTAGTTAATTTTTGTTTTTTAAAAGTTGTATACCTGCGGGGATTTGGATATTTAACATCGAGAACTATCTTAATTTTATTTTAATTAATATTGTAATAATTTGGAGACAATGTTGACGCTCGGTGATGAAATCGCTTTCGCGGAGAGATGTAGGTCAGACCAAGCGGCACAAATCGTGCCGTTATGGCTACAAACTACGGGGGCATAGCCCACGGACTTCACTAGTATAAACGTAATTATTGTAATCGAATCACTGCACAAACACAAATAAATTAACTTGAATATATAAATAATTGTACCCTCGGAAGTTACGCGCCAATTTAATACATTTCTGACGTAAAAATTCGATTATACCTACAAGATCTAATAGATTAATAAGTTGATCCGAATTTCCATGATTATCAAAAAGGTAATTTTTGACGTAAAAAAAATCGGACACCTGAGATTTAACTTGTTACGTCTGTAACTCGATTTTTGATCTAGGAAATAATTTACTCGCTTGAAAAAAAAAGTAATTTTGTTTTCTTCAACTCTGAATAAAAATGAAACGGCGGCGTTCCATACCACCTCTTACCGCAAAACATAATAAATGTTACGATTTAGAGAATTTTAAGCGCCAAATTTGGTATGGCGCCCCCCAAGCAATTGCGTAGGTTTGCCTATTTGCAAATGCGGCTCTGTTTATGGATGTAAATTCAATATGGACGTGCGATATTAAAATTTCAATATCGTGCAGTCCTTCCTACTCAGAAATGAAACGTTTAAAG
Source organism: Ctenicera cuprea (assembly GCA_958336395.1). Classification (NCBI taxonomy): domain Eukaryota; kingdom Metazoa; phylum Arthropoda; class Insecta; order Coleoptera; family Elateridae; genus Ctenicera; species Ctenicera cuprea. The sequence continues at coordinate 11,611,139 of OY284489.1, forward strand.
GTTTTAGATGCTTAGCTTATTTAAATTTCTATTTTTAGAGCACTTTCAATTCAAATCTGTAAGAAACTGCACCACAACTTTCCGAAACGAAGCTTTCACCTATAAGAACTCAAATTTAGTTTTGAACCAAATTTAATATTATAAAATGTCAACAGCAATCATCCAATATGAATTGATTTTTGTATCAAATTCTTTTAAAAACTACTTTTTTAGCTTATTATTACGAATTGAAAGCGCATAACTTTTCCTTCAGTAATACTTTAATTTTTCATGCGACTTTATCCTTTGTGGGAAAAAAGTAATCAGCTTAAAGCTTAAAGTTTGTACAGATTTTCAAGCTTTTATCGTATAAAAATTTCAGGAAAACGCCCCAAAGCCAGTACGACTCGAGTTTCCAACAAAAAACTTGTAAAACTTGTAGTATTATTTTTCTCTGGGCATTCATTCAGCTATGTTCGTATTCTTCACGGTTTTGTCCAACATCCGCTCTCATAGCTGCCAGTTATTCGTTTCCTCAATCCTTTCAGCTGCATTAAGACAATACATAATCTGTTTACTTGGTCTAATAATGACAGACTAAATAAACGTCGCGTCGCATTCTCAGTGGTCCTCTTTCATCCCGAAATGATCTTCTGTGATATTTTCAATTAGATCCCTTTAATGCATCGGCTCGTTGAATATTGGACCGCTTAGGAGGCTTTTGGGATTTTTGTGTCTCCCGAAATATTAATAAAGATGGATTTGTGGGCGGATAGAGATGTACCTAAATTAATTTTTCGCTTTAGGGTTTTGCCCAAAGCCTTTTCTCCGAATCGACTCCATCCAGGAACTCCATAAAATTACAGGCAACATTAAAAATTATACGTGTTCGTTCACTTGCACGGGCATTCCAAGAGTTGAACTCGTCGCTTTTTTATTACAGCATAATTCATTGTGCGGTGTGGGCATTCGCATTGAAAACGCCGATGTTTTAATATTTGCATTGCGTTAATACGCGTTTTCGTGGGTACTTGCGGCGGTCATGGTAGTCGGAATAAGAACCGAAAACAAAGAGCCATAATTTACCTTTATGAAGGCATTGACCCGTCTTAATTTTTAGCAACGTGTTTTTTTTGTTTATAGGTTTTTAATTATTGATGCATTGAGTACGAATCGGAATCGTCGCTGCGCAGGTGTAGCGTAATAAATTTATGCAAAAATCGTAGGGCTCGATAATTTATGTGGCGTTGCTTCAATTTGCGGATTTTATCGACATTAAGCTGCTGAGGTATTTACATTTGCAAAATTGCCACATATGAAGTTGCAGGTGCTTGCTTTAAAATACCAAATGTCATGGACATACATTTTTAAACATAGTTTTTTGTTCTTATTTTGATTGATTTATAGGGAGGCGGGCGCCTTTAAAATATTTGCGCCTTTGGGCTGTTGCTCATCTTGAATCCTGCCCCAACTGCTTGCGTGCGAACTATCAACGAAATAGATATATGCAGAGATTCTAATTATAAGTCGAACCCTTTCAAATATTTGTTTATTGTTCAATTTGCAAAATTGTATTGACATCAAGTCGAGGTATTTACATTCACAAAAATTGCAGATGTCTATAGAAAGTAGCAGGTGGTTCATTTTAATTGAAAAATAACTTGGGTTCTATTTTAAGATAAAAACTGTTTTTATTTTGGCAGATCTAATGAGTGGCGCTTTTTACATTTAAATATTTGCGGCCTCGGGCTATTGCCGCCTGTATTGGACACGTTGCGAGCCATTTTTGTTGTAGTGAACGAATATTTAATATTGTAGAATACACATTACCCCTTCGTTAGGACAGACCTAACTGGGCCAAAAATTGCTAAATAATAGGAATGAACGTGCACCGTAATATGTTTTGGCTATCGGTTACGGTTCTAATTGTATTAAACTTTAATTGCCTATTCGGTTACGGTTTGATGCTATTACAAATTTTGGTTGCGATTACAATTAGCGATATTGCTTTCTTCATGCCTTAGACCGCAATTTACGCAGTGGCATTTCTTTGTTATGCACATAAATGCAGATTACTAAACAGGAAACAACAAACACATGACGGTTGTCATGAAAATGGCTTTTTATTCAACATGGCGGCTGTAAATGTCAACTGGACCATATATTTTAATTAATTCATTTCTCGTTAATAGAGTTGTTAAACTGGTTAAAATTTCACGCAGACTCGGCTCACAGTTTCAAGAAAGTACCCTCAAAAGTATTTAAATGAATATCGTTTTAAAAATGGCCGTGAGACTGTTCGTAACAATGCAGGAAAAGGGGAGGGGCTTAGCTGCCACATACAACTCCTGCTGTCATTAACCGCGTTGAAGGACGCTTTAACTCATTTGCCACATACATATCTGCCTCTAAAATAGTGGAGAAAACTAACTACAAGTTTTATGACGCCGTGTATCATCTTTCTGTATTGCTCGAACAGTCTCGGCCATTTTTAAAACGGTTATTCAAACTCTTGTGACTTCTTGAGTGTATTTTCTTGAAACTGTTGAGTTGAGTCTACGTAACATTTCAGCTACTTTGACAATCTTCACTACACTACTACTAAAAAAAATTGAACTTGATCGCGTTTGGTAAAACAGTGCCAAAGCCAGCTACATCAACCGCTAGGTAATAGTTATTTACGTTATAAGGCCGGGAGATGACTCATTACATAACGAGTCGAGATGTTTCCGGATGAGGCGACGAAGGAGCCGAATCTGGAATTTGGAGACGAGTATTGTAAGATCATCTCACGGCTGTGTGACGTACAACATTTTATTTCATACTGTATCGCTTTTTATAATTTTTAAATAAAGAATAATATTTTAATCAAGCAAATTATTAAGGATAATCTGGTTGCCTTATTTAGAGTAACGATAGCAACCAAGTGCTTGAAAATTTTTCTTGTTTTGTGATTGGCGAAAGGTTGCGAGGCAACACTTCCCGGCCTAGTACTGTAATGTGTCATTTCCCGGACTCAAATTAACGACGTAAAGTAGTGTACGGTGGACAGTATGAAATAAATTATGTTTTTTAAATAAATTAGCGTCGGTAACAAAAGTACGGTGATATAATAGTGAGTACGCGTAAAATTTAAATATGCGAATACAACGTGAATTTTAATTTATATTGTGGAAAAATATTTATAAATATGCGGATTCAAATTCCAGAAAGTGTTTCTGAAACCTTTACCCAAAAACATTAACAAAGAAATTTTGTTTACCATTTCAAAAAGTCATTTCACCGTGTACACCTGGTTGCGCGCCAATAGCTCGCTCTCTTCGCTGTGTCCAGCCACGGCCATTCCATTAAAACCATTAAATCACAAATGTTTTGGGTACAACATTAAAGTAAAACAATTTTTCCCACTTTTTTTTCTTATTTTGGTGCCTTTTAAATATTAGCGCCCCAGGCTGTAGCACGTTTTAGACACGCCTCGAGCTGCGTCAATGCTATCGAACAAATATTCAAATGTAAAAAATACGCATTATCTGATTGTAATAAATTTATAAAACTACAAGCAACCTGAATACAGTTAAAATTAATTCCAAAAAAATTCCATTTTTTATTCTTAAGAAAGCTTCTTAAATTTCATATCAAATTTCTCAAATCTTGTTATCGAACTACAGCTTTACTAGAGTCGTCTTTTAACTACTGAATAGATTTATTTTTCAGTAGCGGGAGATGAATTTACCGTGCGCGAAATTGACTTTCAAAAGTAGGCCGTGAAATATCGAATTTCAAATTATTCGAGTTTCATTTGAAGTCAATCGATAGAATTTTAATAAAACCCACAAGAAGATTTCGCTCTGGATGCTGCACGCCCTTAATATAAACGGGTAACCTTTATAGAACTCGCAATCCAATGAATAAGTAAAAATCGAAAACGTCGCCGCAGTGTGGAAAGGAAGAGGAACCGGAAGAAAAATCAACCGCCAAGAAGTTGTCGAAGGCATCTGCAAGAAGAGGAAGACTTGGCAGGAATCAATAATGAACTTAGCTGCGGTAGATTAGGTCGTGACTTGTGCACTTTGTGATTTCCGATTCAAATTGCACTTGTCCCGGCCTGCCTTGCTTGCAGTTGGTATCGCCGAGGCGAAAATTACTGGAAATAATGTTGCTCCAGGAGTAATGATCCATACACGACGAAGTTCAAAGAAGTGGATAAAAATCGAATTTTGTTTAATCATTTGTGTGAAAAGACTTTTAGATAGAGCAAGTAAAGCTTTAGCTTAACGTCTTTTGTTCTTAAATGGACAAGAAAAATAGGAAAGTGTGAAATGTGATTGAATTACCTACGTTTATTGTAAAAAAAGTGATTTTTTGTTACAATTGTGTTCAGTGTGAAATCGTTAATAGTAATAACAATGCTTCCCATTTTAACAGTAATTTTAACTAGGATTATCAAGGAAAATTGAAGAATGTCGGAAACTAAAATAAATTTTCGCGATAAGCAATGGTAAGTAACCAGAAAATAAAAGCTGAAGCATGGAATTAGAGACAGACTAACCCTCCCAATACTATTGTGAAATTTAGATTGAAAATAAAATCAGCATTTACAATAACATTGTCATTATTTTACCAGAAACAGAGGCGACTAATCAGTGCGACAAGGAAGAAATGAATAGTTAATGAATGTGATGAGTAACCGAGGTAATGGAGTGACCAAGTAGGGATTTACGTATCCATGAATACGTTCATATGTAAATTTAAAAATTACCATAAATTTTAAATTTAAATACATTCATGATTACGCGAATCCCCACTTGGTCCGCTTATTTTCTTTCTTCATTGGCATACTCGTAGCGTACACATTCCCAGTCGGTCATTTCTTGTTTATATTTCCAGTAAAATAGTCACAAATCTTAGTACTTACAAAATAGAACTACATTAAACATAGCCACCGTTAAATTTTCCTAAGAATGGCGAATCTATATTAAATTTTTCCATCTGTCTATAACTCGCATATTTACGCGTCCATTACAAAAGGCCCATAATTGTTTGTACAGCAACCCGCTACTGTTTTCAATATAGATAGGCAAATTTGGATTTCTACTATTTGTTTGTATTATTGTAACATAACCTGCGGTTAGCAGTAGTAGCTAACTGCACGGCGGGAACTAGAAATGCTTTCAATCTCGGCTCCCAATGTAACGAGTCGTGCCAAGTGCTAAGAATTTCATGAGATCTCTGGATTTTTTAAACGTTGTTAAGAAAAATGAATTAAATTTATGAACAAGTTCCAGCTACACTTCGTTAAAGTTCATATTGGTATTAAATAAAATACTTAATTTTACTTCAACACTAATTATTTATTTAAATCTGATTCGCATATTTCGACATGTTTACGTGTCATTATCAAAGATAATTATTACCTTTGATAATGACATGTAAACATGTCGGGTTTTAATAAAAAGGTTCAAACAAATAATTATTGTTTGATTGAAATTAAGTATTTCATTTAATATCAATATCAATTAAAGCTAAAATATTAGGGTTATTGTCAATCATAAAAAATTTTAATAAAAATATTCCGCTTAAATCACAATAAAAATTCTACAACGGAACGTAGTTTCTTCCCGTTAAACGTTTTGAGAACGTAACCATAAGTTTTCTTTAGCTATGTTAGTTTAATATTCACAATGTGACGAGAGATACTATTTACCAAAATGTCCAAGTTTTTGATGGTACAGTTCATAATTCATTTATACATATCGTGCCTTTTTCTTTCTGACATCAGAGTGACCTGGCAACACTCAATGCAACTAACTGCATTACTAATTTACGTTGAATTTCCCAGAAATATGTACAAGTTAAAGCAGTAATTGCACAAACAGTTACCGAACAATTACTTCTTAGGGATCTTTGCTCATAAATTTGTAAAATATCTACTTTGGTTTTATCTATGAGATGGAATAAACCGATTTCATTGTGTTTGTGGTGTGTGGACGATGTTACGCTAATGTTTTAAAATAAATAGGCTAAGAATTAATAACCCCATTCAAAATTACTACCACCTTGCAATAAAAAAAATAGGTCTACCTGTGGGTTACGGTTACTTTTGGTAACTTCAGCAGCATTGCTTTGAGGGCAAGACAGGTCGAAGGGATCCGGATTTAGCATGTAGTATTATAGAAAGCGCTATATTCATAAAACTAGGACTTTGGCCCGCGGTCCTCTACACTACCTATTTCATTAGCTTATTTATTAATAAAAAAATAAATCAAGCGTTGGAGCATAGCCTACGAGTTCAATATTTGTGCTATGTAAATGTCAAAGGGCATATTCCTACTTCCATTTCTCAAACGTCCATTTCTTAAATTCGCACGATACTCATAGTCGCCAATTATTTGGAAACCGGTATTTTTGATGGCGCGGTATTGCCATATACGAACTTATTCTAATTACAAACCCTAATTTTATTTGTTAAATGATTTTTAAAGTTAGCTAAGGATTTGATTTCCAGAAAAGAATTTTTTTGTTTTAAATGCCAAAGCGATTTGTTTCACTATTTACAAGATTAACCAATACTAATGATGAGATATTTCAAAGTGATGTGGAGGATTTATGGAACTACCAGGGCCGTCTCTAGGCCATTTAGTTCCCTTAGACAATAAATGTACCCCAGACGATTTTGTTTCATAAAAGGGGCGCGGATATTTACCAAATCACCAATAGCAGAAAAAAATAAACTTTATTTCTATAAATATGTTCTGCTCAAATAAGACACGAGCTCGTGCACACAAAAACATCAGTGTTACTAAGCCACAATTTGCCACCACAATTTCTTGCATGATGTCACAAGAATCCCGTTTTGCGATAAGTAAACTTCAAAAACGAGGGGAGGTGTCAAACCTCCCTAAATATCCTAAAATTATAGGTGTTCCTCTAAATTCCTGAAATAGTTTCGAAAATAGATTTTATAAAAAATTATTCAAATTAAATATTTTAAATACAGCACATTAATGAAAATAAAAATAGCTTTTTAATAATTAAAATAAGAATGTTTTGATGTGGAGCGGCTTACCAGAGATGCCACTTACCGGAGTTGTGCATTATTATTTGCCCTAAAAGGGTTAGTAATATTTCGAAAGAATTTCATTGAAAAATTACTGTATTCCCCAAAATATATTGTTTTTTGGTATGACCCCGCAAACAGCATTCCCTCGACTAATAGCGGCAAGACTTTAACCTTAAAGGAACGCACGACTCCTTGAAGATCCAAATTAAATATTTTTGTGTATTTACTATTTAGCATATTGTGCGATTTTACATATTTTTGTTGGTTTGGCGATTTGGAGCCCCAGTAATAATGGCGCCCCTGGACAGTGCCCTAATTGCATAAATTCCAACGACGACTCTGTAGCATATACTGCATTGTTATAAGAAAAATATGAGTTTGCACTTTCAACTAGCTTTGAATGATTAATAGTAGAAATTCCTATATTTTGGTGGGGAGGTATTGTCATGTAACAGAACTTATTTTAATTTTACTGTTGAATATTTCTACAAAATAATCACACAACCGTTTCGTCATTTATGTGATATATTTACCTATAATACGTTTCTACACCGGTCGAGGGTATATCGCAATAATTTCGTGTGAAATGACTTTGTAATTATTTCTTCTAATGTGTAAATATTGGGTGTCCAGGAAAAACTATTGTCAAGTGCCAAGGAGATTAGTTGGGCTATCTTCAAGGTGTTTATTGTCCGGGTATGAACAAGTTATTTAAAATTTGTTCACAATGTTTAAAAGCCATTTAGGTCATTTTTTGAATCTATTTATTTTGATTTTTGTAGTTTTTAAAGAAATTGCGAGGCCTGGAGGTAGCTAGGCATCGTTGCTTCAAACAAAAACGGATTTGTTTTATGAAAACTGAATAATTATATTACTAGAATTATTCAATTGTTCCAAAGGGTTAACGGTGATGAGCTGATACGTAATAATTATGCAGGTTTAAAATAATTGGAAATAATTAAGAGTCGGGCTTATATGCACTTAAAATTTACATTATTTTAATAGCAGAAGAGTATAAGAATATGCAAAATCACTGAATAATAAAACATATGCGTTTCCGAAAAATTGATTATATATTTATTTTACGTGGAATTTTAAATCTAATTAAGACGTTTTTTCGTGCTCCATATGAATCCAACACTCCGTATAAAATTTATTTTTTAATGTTTTATAGATTATTCGAAGTTAGTTAAATTTCTTCATTCTTTTTATTTTAAAATTATATCAAAATACATCACCCTGTATATTTACACGTTTAAAAATGCATTAAAACTGGATCAACAGTTGTGAAGTGAACGGACGAAAGTATAAATTAAGTGAACCTAAGAAAGTATTTGTTTATACTTTTTTTTATGAAAATAAACAAGATGCAATCTCTTATATCCTCCTACATCTGCGCTTGCCATCTGGCTTATGATAGTACTCAAAGTATCATTAAATATTCAAAGAAAGTGTTTTCACTGCAACTGCAACTAATTGAATGTATTTACAAAACGAAGAGTACTTCTTCGCTTGTAATGTGAATTTTAGATTTGTTTATATAGGGGAAGCTGGCGGTATTGGCAAGGCCAACTCTGAATAAATTTTAGTTGTGAAGTCGTGATTATGGAGTTATTATGCAACGCATGAAGCACAAACTTTGATAAGGTTGCTAATAGCTTGGAAATCTTTTCAGGAAAGTTTCAAATTAAATTAGCTGCAAGGTGGATGCGCATTACTTATTTATTTCGGTTCGGTGTAGGCCGAGGGGATTTTAGGCTTTACCCACTTCGTGATTTGACGTACCTGAATACAGATTTATTTTGGTAAGTTCTCATAAAAATATTTTAATTTAAGATACATTGTTAAGTAAATATAATTTTGTGAAGTTTCTGACACACAATTAGATAAATAATATCTTTGATTGCAGTGATATTTTAATTCAATTTTAAGTTCTTAAATATAATTCTACATAACTTTCAACCATTAAAAGTAACTCCAAGCACTCAAAAATAGAAATTACCTCATTTTAAATAACGAGTTTGTCTAATTCAGATAGCTAAAAATTTTTGATGCATTTTCGCATATTGAGACAATTGTATAGATTTTTTTGTAGGCGAATTACTTTATTATCTTTTTTACGCTTCATTATTTTAATTACTTTAAAGGTATCCTTCGCCTGAGAATGTTTTAAAAGTTTAGTTGACCGACTGCAAAACTGTTACAGTTTATTAGCGAGGGGGTTGTAAATAAACGAGACCGGCGGCGCCGGGGCTGCAGAAATATGTAACGAGGGTGTCAAGGGAGGTTGGGCGCGGTGTATGAAAAAACAAGGTACGGCAGCCAGCTGTGCTGTCGGAATGCGCTTAAATCGTGACGAGTACGATTTGAGTTGAGAACTGTTGCTTTGCTATGTGACAGTGTTGTGTTTGGTGTGTTTAATGATAAACTGTAGATACCTTATATATAAAGGCGGTGATGTAAGTTGGATGTGTGTTGATAGTACCGATACAACACAGTCGGTGAATTTTTCTTACAACCTTCGCGAGAATATTGGTAAATACTAGGTTCTAAAAAAAAAAACGTTTACCTATACAGGGGCGCTATCATCTGGAACCAATGCTTTCTTGCGTAAACAGTTGAGTTAGAAACTTCCAATATTGCAGGAATGGACAGGAAATACACGGGACATCATATTTTGATGAGTTTTTCCAATTCCTTTAACCTTCAACTTTGTAAAGACGCCATCATAAGTTTTTTAAATGGTAATACAGGCCGTGTGAGTTATCATTATAAAGAAGATTAAAAAAATTGAGAAGAAATACACAGTATATACCAATATAATTGGTGGGCGCTATTTTTAGAATCGATTCCTTTGGCCAAAATATAAAGAAACATCTTAATTAACATGGGTCCGCAAACGCATCCCTTAGGAAATACAGGGTGGTAATTTTTTTGCAAAAGACTACGACGCCACTGGTGTTAAAAAAAAAACTCTCTAAATTTTTCGAATCTACAATAAATCTGGAACAAAAATCATTGTTGCGTTTTTCTCGTAAAATGCTCTTTTTTTTTAAATATTTTGGGTTTGATGCGGCTCAGTTTGGATATTTCTAATTAAATTAAATGTTTTGCATATTGTAGTACAATAATGAATTTTTATTGAAATATATAAAAACAGGCGCGTTTTATTAGAAAAATTCAAGAATAATTTTTGTTTCAGATTTATTGAACTATTTTACTACTAATGTAAGAGAGATTTGCTCCAACACCAGTAGCGTCGATTTATTTTACCAAAAAGGAGCTTGGTACCCCACTGCGACACCACTGGTTGTTCAGAAAAACCTGTTCAAAATGTCATTGAAATATCTCTAGCCGTTTCAGAAATATTTAAAAAAAGTGATTCTTAAAAGTGATGCGTTTTCGGGCTCAAGTTGATTAAGACTTTTATTTATATTTTAGTGAAAGGAATCGATCGAGGAAACGATCCTGAAAGTAGCGTCGGCGAATTAATAAGCACCCTGTATATTTCTATTAAAGCAATATTTTTCAAAAAGTTATTATTTACTAAGTGTTCTTAAATAATGACACATAATGTGGCCGTCACCTTTTTATTTTATATGTACCAGAAACGACTAGAAATTATTTTCTACGCACTGTTACTGTTAAAAGAAATATGCGTAATTGTTAAAACAATTGAATTTTTGCTTATAGGTGCTAGGTGGTCCAACAGATATTACGCCCCTGTTTAATTCTGAAACTGGTAGGTTAACGAAGAAAAATTTAGGCCGCCGGGACCTTTGGGTGCAGAGGCGATGCGGCGCAATAGACGAAATTATTTGATTTGTTTTTTTCTTACATTTTACTGGCCACTTGTTTGTTTATTAACAATTAACACGAGACGGGATTTTTACATAAATTTAATTAACAGAATTAAGAACTTTTCCGACACGAAATAATTTTTATTAAAAAAAAAAAATAAAAAGGCCTCACTGTCTCCTACTTAACATTTAACAATTTGTTTTCCATATTGAGTAGTTTAACGATTTTCATTTCAAATATCGAATTTTCTATGAAATAACCTGCACTAGATTACGCTGGAGCCCAAGCGGCTCGCGCCAAACCGTCCCTGCACCCAAACGTACTTGCGCCCAAACGTACCTGCGCCCAAATGTACCTGCGCCCAAATGTACCTGCGCCCAAAAAGCCTAGTTCAAACGGCCGGTTTAGACATAATAGCGATCTTGTATAAAGAATGCTCTTAACGGCGACGTGCAGTTTGTGTATGTAATAAAATTATCGAATGCATCCCAATACACACGAGTAAATAGATTACTGAAAACTTCATGATTCTATACTATACAAAAACATATTTACTAAAGCTATAATTCATAGATAAAATACTGTATCCAAGACCCCCCCCCCTCTCTCTCTACATTTGATAACGTGGTGCCGCTAGTTATAGTTGTGTAGGTATGATGGAGCCCGCCGAGGCAGCTAACTGTATACTTATTGTACTTCTTTGGGGTTTATTCTTTAAGGACTTTTCGGACTCTACTGCTATCGCATTGTAGGACGTCCAACGCCTTTTCTGCCTTTTGTATTGTACTGTATCATGTTCCTTGGGATACGTTCTTGCTCCACCCAACCTATATGTCCTTTCCAGCGTGTCCTGTATGGGCTAATTAGTTCTTGTACTGAATTTTAACTATAGTACTAGTTTCTGCCTGATAGTTTTATTGGAGATTGTGTATTCTAAAATTTCTAAATAGTTCAAAGAGACTATATGAGATTCCTCAGCCTGATTAATTTAAAGAGTGTTAACCAGTGACCCCAAAACATATCTATGGGTGGCGTGTAAGTAACACATATTTTGATTTATAAGTTTCTAGCTTTACGTCGTTGAAGTCTGTTTTAATTTATTGTAAATAAAACAATTCTTAACTTCTTCAACAGGTTTTCTACTTAAACTTTATATGTATTTCGACATGTTGATATGCCATTTTCAGAGGCAAGATTAAAAATAAACAGTTGGTGTTGCTATAGAAACAATAAATTTTAATAACTTGATCTTAGTTTTCTATATTTACGTCCATATGACTTGATTTCTCATTCCAAAACGTCCAATAACGGTGAATTTAAAAGATCAATTTGCTCATTTATTAAAGGTACAGATTTTAAATGTTTGTGAATTTTAAATGCTTCTAGTTTATCCAACTTAAATTTATCATCACAAAAGTGTAAAATTTTTATAGTGTTATTAGATGTCGTTGAATGATTGCGTTCTAATAAGTGTGTAGCGTAATTGTATTTAGGGGGGTGTTTATATTTCTAACAACGTACGTGTTTCTTGTACCTAATATCAAAATTTCTAATTGTTTGTCCTATATAAACTTAATTACAGTGCGAGCCTAATTTTAGTAAATTCTCCGTTTTTCTTTAGCATTAAACAAAGTGTTTGAAACGTTTTTTAAAGAATGATTTCAGGCGATTTAAAATAATTTCAGGTGAATTCGCTTAATTAAGGATATAGCGTCGAACCGACAACGTTCCTTCAATTTTAAGAATTTGTCGCAATTAAGATTATTTAAATCGATTGAAATAAATGATTTCAGGTTGAGTGCAACGATTAAACGTGATTTTAAAAATCGACTTATTTGTGTATTAAGTTGGGGTGGTGTTTCATGTGATTGGATTCGACACAATAATTGTGAACGGTTTCCTATATTCATAATTAAATTTTAAATTAGCGACTTTTAAGATGACAAAAACAATTTAGATTTTTTCTATTTGGCGGATTAAAATAAGTGTAATTGATTTTAAATAATTTCAGGTAGTTTCAACAAATTGTGGAGTTGTTACGAAAATTGCAGAACGACTGCAAACCATGCAAATTATTTTAGTTATTAGAGACAGTTTTTAATAATTTTAAATCGGCTGAAATGGTTATTTGATTGAATACCTAATTACGAAACGATACAAGAGAGTAAAATTATCTTATTTCAGACTATATTACAAACTGAACCCGAATCTTAAACCTGTTATTTTTTGACTATTTGAAGCGACTCTTAACAGATTTCAATGATTGAAATAATTGGGCGATTTCACTGATTATAGACTAATTTGTCAGATTACAGAGTTAAACTATCAAATTATATCAAATGATTGCAAAAGTTTTAACACTGGCTGTATAAATTTCATTGCATTCAAGTGCTCATCCATCAATTAATCGTTGGAATTTAATCGATTATGAGTGATTGAAAATTAGATCCTGGTCAGTTGATTTTAATTCCGATTGCGTAAATGATAATGAGATGTTATGGGACCAAAATTTGAAATAGTACCCAAGTGTGACGCAAAGACAATTATAGACCCCCACCACCCCGCATTTTCTTGCTGACCAGTTTAGTTTGATAAATCTTTATTGCGATATCTAACTGCACTTGTATTCTTATAGACGTCCCTAGTTTAAGCGAGTACTGCGAAGAGTCGGGACTTCTGTTTTCTTTATTTTGTAAACAGGAACTAAAACTAATTCTTTATTTATATACAGGGATGCCAGTTGTCCTAAAAATCCTGAAAATCTTAAAATTTTATGTAAGAAAAGGGGGGAATTGTCTTAAAATTGTCTTTAAATTTAATTTGAAAGCCTCAAAATCATACATTTATACTACCATTTAAGTTTTTTTCCCATACCTTCGGTACAGGGAAGTATTGATTTCATGAAAATTTTCGAAATCGAGATTTTAACGGAAATGCGAATTTTTAGAAAATTTCATATTGGGTGGGGCTACACAACTCCCCCTCTCCAATTTCTCGGCTGACAAATTTAGAATTTGATTGGGTGAGAAAATGTAAATTTCAAATATTTGTAATTTAAAAAAGATTCTCACTCACAAATATTTTTAAACAAGTTGAAGATCCAAGCAGGTATGATTACTAAGCCGGCATCATTTTTGTAATAATATTCTGTAATAAAGGGGAAAGTGTGGACGGAATGGAGAATTGCCTATACCGGGTGTCAACGGAATCGTTCGACACCCGGAGTTTTTGAGATATGGCAACGAAACTTAGCATGGGTCATATGTAGCTTTTGATTTATTCGGCACATGTTTTGTCTTCTAGTTTCACTGGAAATGAACGCAACTTTTAAATTTCAAATAGGACACCCTGTATATTTTGACATTTCTGGAATCCTGGGACAATTCTGAGTACACATGACTATTTTTTAAAATTTTTGAGCCTGTCAATTTTAGTTCACTACATCTAAAGTGCTATCAATCAATCAATATTAGCCCTTTTCCGTCCAGTGTTGGACATAGGCCTCCCTTAAATTTTTCCAACTTTCGCGATTTTCTGCAGTTCGCCGCCATCCAAATCCTGCCACTCTTTTCAAATCATCTGCCCATCTAGTTTGTGGACGTCCTCTGCTCCTTTTTCCTGTCCATGGCCGCCAGTTTTGTATTTCCTTGTTCCACCTTCCATCTGTTTGTCTCATTGTGTGTCCCGCCCATCTCCATTTTAGCGACGCTGTGTGTTCTATTACATCCACGATTTTAGTTTTTTGGCGAATATTTTCATTTCTAACTCTATCTGTTAATCTTATATTCAACATCTGTCGTTCCATCGCCCTTTGTGTTTTTGCTAATCTGTCGGTTATATTCTTCGTCAGCGTCCATGTCTGTGCTCCGTATGTTAGGACAGGTAACACACATTGATTGTATACTTGTCTCCTCAAATATAGTGGTATCTTCTGGTTCTTTAGAATCTGATGTTGTCTACCGAATGCTGACCAGCCCAATCTTATACGTCTATCTATTTCTGCGGTTAAATTTTGCTTATCAGGTTTTATTAATTGACCTAAGTATATATATTCTTCAGTTTTTTCTATTACTATACCATTCAGTATGATGTTGCGATTGTCTTCTTGATTCGACATGATTTTAGTTTTCTGTATGTTCATTCTTAAGCCTACTTTCTCTGACTGTATTTGAAGTTCTTCTATCATGGTCTGAAGTTCGTCGAAATTATCTGTTGTGAGTACAACATCGTCTGCGTATCTTAAGTTATTAAGCCTGCTTCCGTTGATGTTCACTCCTTTATGGTTCCAGTTTAGTGCTTTAAATACATCTTCCAGGGCCGTGATAAACAATTTAGGGCTTATTGTATCTCCCTGTCTCACCCCTCTTTTAATTGGTATTGGCTCTGTATTTTCATGCATTCGAATTGTCATATTTGCTTGTTCATAGATTGAGTGGATTAATTGTGTGTACCTGTGATCTACTCTACTATTTCTAAGTGCGTTTTCTACCGCCCATAGTTCCACGCTGTCGAAAGCCTTTTCGTAATCTATGAAGGCTAAGTATAAAGGGAGATTATATTCGGTAGATTTCTCTATTAAAGTTCTTAAGGTAAGAAGATGATCACACGTACTATATCCCTTCCGGAATCCTGCTTGCTCGATAGATTGATAAAATTCTAATTTATTATTAATTCTACTTACGATGATCTTACTTAGTATTTTGTACATTTGTGATAGGATCTCCTATCATCACTCCTAAAGTGCTATGACCGGAGTCAAATCTCTATAAGGGACGAATAAATCTAATGTAAACAAAAAAAATTAAACAAGTGTTCACTAATTTTTGTTCGATGAAGTTAAAAGAAATATATATAAAAAAGTCCTAAAATAGTTGTAAAAACAAGTAAAATTAGTCCTAAAATCCTAAAAAAAACAACCTGCTGGAATCCCTGCATATAGACGCCAGAGATGAGTCATCATCAGCTGTGTTGTGATTGTAGGTATCCCCGCTAGGGTAAGAACAAATACAAAACATTTGTTGAAAACAAAAAATTAGTAATTTTGAGAGGTGGAAAATTGAGATACTTTGAAAACGCTATACTCATCAATAAGATACAAAGTATTTGAATTCTGTGGCGCCCACACCAACATTATCTTACAGTCTCCGACCTCTAAAGTACAGTTAATTTTATATTGGCAATTTGATACAATTTCAGTTTTCTAAACAATTTCAGAATTGCCATGGTGAGGTGCAGAAATTTAACTCACGACTTTGAAGTAAGTACTTTTGCAGTAATATCCACTTATGTACACCGTACCAGTGGTATTTTTTATGTTGTAATTGGGCGTGGTAATGAACATCCGAGTGGCTCTTCAATTATAAATAGCTATCAGTGTAAATTCAATATTGATAGGTGGATGTAGCAGTGTCATTCGGTATGTCTTGCGTAGGAGACGTTAATAACGCACGTACCGGTCTCTCTCTCCGCCCGTTCGTACTTTGCGCCTGCCATCTATTAATTTTTATAACTGTTCAAAACTTACGTAGTAAGTACGTTGACCTTTAACTGTGAGTGCACATACCTCGCAATCATACATGAATATACTACACAAACTTTTAATAACACCTTATATTTTCCGTCAATCAAGTGCAACGAGTTCCACCTTTTGAGGGCTTATGTATATGTCTTATGTTCATGCCTTCTATCCTTCTTCAACTTCTTGTACACCACGCGTTGCGCGATGTCATTTTTAAAATACGCAAAAAATATTTTCACATAATTTCTCTGTGTATTTGAAGTATCATTAATTTGTTTTTTAATGAAAAATAAAGTAAAACCTATACATAGTCATTGTAGGTACTACTTAAAAGATTTGTATTGTTGTGGAAATATTGTTTTAACATTAACGAATAATATGATAAGGTGAAGTGTAGGGACAACAATTTAAAAATTAATTTAAAACTTATCAAGGTCAACTACAGAAGAAGTGACCTTGAGCAAGGTGATTTCAAGGTTAAAAATGCATTAATATCCCCGAAATCGTGTTTGCTTACCACCGAGCATATTATTAATGGCTTTGGATAGCACCCCGGCAGTGTTGTATGTAGTATTTTCGGTGGCAGAACTAGTTGCCTAATCATATCCCGAGCGGGTTTAAATTTTTTGTTTCATTCCAATGGTTTTTGCCTTTTTTGCAATACAAAGTATAGCTATAGAAGAAGGTATTGTGTTCGTCAGGTCGGATTTGGAGCAAATGCGTTCATCCAGCGAATCTTGATTCGCTTTGAGTTTACTGGCCGATGTACGAATCATGCCAAATATTTTGAGTAATAAGCAGGTGTTACGACCTTGGGAGGCCGATAAAGCGGACGCTGCATAGGTTTATGTGTGTCTGCCAAAAAAGGGGGGGGGGGTCGCTCAATGTCAAGATAAACGCTCTCGAAAAATAACTTTAAATTCGTATTCTACGCAGGTCGAATAGCCGATATGCGCAAACGCGATCTCCCCATCACCCCCACTGCCCCCAACATCGTGTTTTGTTTTTACAAAACGAATTTCGGCTTCAAAATCGGTATGAGCATGTTAATTAATTGCCAATACTCAATAGGAACAACTTTCCATTGAGAAAACATCGCTGAGAGGTTTGCTTTTGATCGTTTGCCTGAACAGTTTAATTGAGTGATGGCAAAAATACAGCTAAAGGAGTGAAAAATCAATTTCGACATTTTAATAGATAAACATTGGTTGCAACTAGAAAACACAAAATATCATAAAAGCGGGCGACAGCATTTAAAAGTGAGGGTGGGGCTCACAAAAGAACTTACGGTTAGTATTCTATACATGTCGAATGGCCGATCTGCGCAAACGCGATTTCTCTACAATCTTTTTTCAAAAGTTTACTAAAATCGGCTTTAAAATCGGTATGAGCAAGTTAAATGACAATAGGAACAACTTTCCATTGGGAAAACTCCACTGGAGGTTTCCTTTTGGTCGTTTACCTGAACAGACTAATTGAGTAATCTCCAAAAAAAGGCTATCACCAAATTATGAAATTGGCTTAAGTTAAACATTAGTTTCAATTAGAAAACACAAAATTTCATAAAACCACTAGACTGCTTCAAAACATATGTGGGGTGGGGGGGGGGGGTTACTTCAAAATAGATGCGCTCGGAAAAGAACCTTATATTCTACACATGTCAAATAGCCAATCTGCGCAAGCCCGATCTTCCTGCCTTCCTGTCACGCCAGCGAATATTCGATATTAAAAAAATGTACGAATTTCAGCCTCAAAATCGGTATGAACATGTTAAATGACAATAGGAACAATCTTCCATTGTGAAAGCACCTCTCGGAGATTTCCTTTGTGTCGTTTACCTGAACAGATTAATTGGATAATCGCCAAAATAAATGTCTATAAGCAAATAATGAAATCCATTTTAGATTTCAACGAATAAGTATCGTTTACAATTAACAAATAGTAAAAACAAAAAATTTTCACTCGGAAAAAATTTCCTAAGCTCAAATTTTTTTAAATTTTCAAAATTTCAAATTATTTCAATATTTCCAAAAATTATCAAAATTTTCAAAAATTAAAAATGTCATTTTTTTTAATTGTTGAAATCTTCCAAAATTTTCAAAACCCAAAATATTTTATTACATTTTCAAAAACTTTCATACTTTCCAAAAATCGCCAAAATTTTTAAAATTTGAAAAATTTTTAATATGATTATATAGTTTTTAAATAATTTTAATTTAAATAGCCCCTTGGACATACAGCCGATCCTACCTCGCATGACTTGCGTACCTCGTCTGCATGCAGCTGGAATGTGTGTAAACCACAAGTTCGTAGTGGCACAGATGGATATGCGGGTGTCTTCGGGTGTATTACTTTCTTACTGCATAAGTAGTTGCGAGGTCGAATCTTGGCTGGGCTAACATTTTTTTTTATTTTAGGGTTTTTTTTAAAACACTATTCTTGCGTTTTGCTGTTTACGCGAGGTTATTTGTTAAGAGTAGTTATATTTTTAAAGAAAACATTTGCATTTACTCACTGATTGACGGCATACTAACACGCAAGTCTGGCAATAAATTTAAAAAAAAAAAGGATTTGTTGTTTTCTATTGAATGCAATTTATTAGCAATGAAAAAATCGGTTTTAACAATGCAAATCTCGATGTAAATAAATATCACACTCGCACATATGCGAGCCAATATTAGATGATATTGCGCAATTCAGGATCGGCTGTATTTCCAAGGGGCTAGACGCTAGTAGTAAGATCAGGCAATGTCACATTTTCCCATTTAAATAATCGTGTTTTTTAAATTTACAATAGTAACACCATGTAAATAAACATTCTGTTTTAATGACAGTCACGTTACTATGCAGTAATGGTTGCTATGCTGTAAAGTGGCCCATTACTGTACGATTTTGATAACAGTAATATGTCACATTACTGTCAAAAATATTTTTATGGTTGTACATTTAATAAACCGACATACTTATATATTAAGGCGAGCTTCTTAAAATAGTGTTGCAGTTTTTGTACCACCATACATTTACAGTATCAGAAATGGGGGTTTAATTTAGGATCCAAGTAACTTCAAAACAGTTAAGGTGATAACGTTGTACATATTATAATAAATATGAAGGTGCGCTCTTAAAAATCGGCTTAGCTCCTTAAAATTTGGTACTGCACGCTTCGATTTCCCTTGTTTCAAAAAATGTTGTATAAAAACATATAAATACGCGTTTTAAAAGAGTCTAAGAAACATTATTAATGCTCAGCAACCACGACCGCAATAAAGTAAAAACCCCCGTAAACATTTTACAAATTATTAATAAACTGGTTGATCGTTTCTCGCCCCAAACGGACATTATCGAAAGTAACGATCGCCGAGTTTATTAATAATTTTGTGGCCACTTTTACTGGCGTTTTAATTTATCGCAGCTTCATAATATTATTTTATCTACTCAAAACGAACCGAGTAATTAACCTCGGTACTTTCACCAAGAAATGAAAGAACCTAAAACGCTAAAAATAAAAATAACGAAGAAAAACATGACACATTTAATTTTAAAAGATTTTGATGAGGCGTAGGCTTATGTGGAGACTTCCTTAACATTTTTACTCTTAAAGCTTATTTCTGCTTAATTAAATTTGGCAAAACCGCCGAACTGAGCATAGTCTTGCCCCAATTTCGATTCTTAATGATATTTGGCCAAAGTTTCCGGGCAGCCCTTGGCAAAAAGCGACGTAGGAGGCGTATTTAAAACCAGTGAGAGTATTTCACTAATTGACAGTCAAGAGAAGATAAGTTTCCTTTCAACTTCCACCGCTGCGTGCTTATTTACGTGCATTTTCGTTTAAACTTGGGGAAATGGTGATGTATGGGCTTCTTATTGACAGGTATGTAAAAAATGCTCGCCTTTTTTAGTTTACTAAACGACGCTCATAAATTCTTTTTGATAATGCGTTGGTAGTAGTTAGGGTTTGTTTATCTAGAATCGCACTCGATCATTTCATTAAAAGCTGTTGCGGAAGTAGCAATTTTTCAAACTCTATAAAAGCGCCACCGGCTTATTTTTTCTTTGCCTAACCGTTAATACAACTTTTATATTTCATACGACGTGTAAAATCCTTGTTTTACGATACCGTGGTACCAATCAAAAACGAGCGTTTTTCTAAATCCAGTCTAGTACAGCTTCAAAACCGTCAAATCTAGGGAAAAATTCTCTTTAATTCAGCATATAAAGAACTACAACAAAAAAACATCCACCGTCTGGTTGCTTAAACCTCTATTTTGTGTGGAAACTGTTTTTTGCTAATAACTTCACCACGGCTGCACCTACAGAAAAATGTTTTAGACAAAACTTGAAGAACACTTCCTGCCCCATAAAAAAGGTTTTATGACATTTTTTCGTAGATGCAACCATTTGCCAGAAAAAGAGCGGTGAATGTTGTCACGGCGGATTGATAGCGTCGATGAGCGAGCCATTTTGGAAAGGTTGAAGGAAGGAGCCTAGAGAGAAAAGGGGCTCCTAAAGTTAAATTTGGCAGGTTTTCGGCAGTTTGAAGAGAGCAGCAGCTATTGCTATCTCTGCCAATAAAAATCTTAACGATTACATCTTGAAACGACGAAGAATTCGAAAAACTGGAGTCGTAATCGAATATTCAAATGGACAGACAGAACTACAGCGGCAGTTTTCGCACTTAATAAATAGGACATGGGGATCAAAATTATGTGGATTAGGTGATTAGGTCTATTGGGGAAATGCAGGGTTGCCCGAAGAAATTTGGAGCACCTGTGCTAAGAATTTGTAGCGCACCAGTGGTAATTTTAAACTAAAGTTAAAGAACGATTGGTTATACTATTTATTTTTATTAATAGACATACTACGTAAATAGTAGCAAAAATTTTGATTAAAAAAAATATATGAGAAGCACAATGACAATAACAATATTTAATAAAAAAACGCTGAAGTGTAACTTCGAGTGGACTTTCCCATAGTACATATTAATATTTTCCGTATTAACAAACGTGTAACTTTTAATAATTATACCGTTGTACAACGTTTGTGTGTTACATTTCTAAGAAAACAAATTATATAGGCAACCTTTCATTCCTTTCATATTTCAACCTTCATTACACCTGCAGTTTTTGACGTCAGCACTTAATAATCATGCTAGGATCATAACTTGTCCAATTAATTGGAATTTACATGTTCTACAAGAGCCAACGAAATCCTAAATTCGCCAGCCAAAAATTGAAGGGACGGGGGGACTTGTAGCCCCACCAAATATACTTTCTTTTTTAAACTAAAATTAGATATGAGTTCTACTAGTCAAGATGATTTTCAAAAATTCATAGGTGTCTGAGTGGAATTGTGGTATTCAGTAAAAGGAAAAAAAAAATTAGCCCATATTTGTCTCTATAAGCAAGACCATCTTAATATACGGGCCGGCTCATGCTCGTAAAAGTTTCTAAAGTGGAGGGGAAAGCACCCTACAGCTGATGCCGTGTCTGGTCGTGCTAGGACCAGTCTTGTCCACTCGAAACAGTGAAATAGTAGGCACCAATAGTTCATATTACTTTTGCCTTAATTATTGCTATTGCTTATATTATTTTTGTGTGCTATTTTGTATAATATACTGTTTTAAATTGTGTTGTGCAGAATTACGTTTTATAAACACGTTCGTGCCAATGACCAGTTAAAAGTAAGTATTAAGTTAGTGACAGAATTGTCTTCTTAAACCAAACACAATGCCAACATCTTGCTGTGTTCCGGATTGTACAAGTAATTATGGAAGCAGTGGAAATAAAAATGTTTTTAAATTTCCCAAAGATGAAGAATTGAAAAAAAATGGATAAAACAAATTCACCGAGATTTGTGGCAACCAACAGATCGTTCCGTAGTTTGTATCAAGCATTTGGACGAAACATTTTTAAATAGAGACGATAAATACATTAAACCAGACGGAACATTTACAAGTATACCTAGGAAAAAAAATCACACTTAAAAAAGAAGCATATCCGACTATTTTTTTAACCAACCATCGTACATGACAACTAGTGTAGGACCATCTCGAACAGATCCATTTACTCGCAAACATAAACAACAAATAAATTTAGACTATATATAAAACAAAAACAAGATGAGAGAAAAAACATACAAAGTCTTGATAATTTGAGAAGCAAATATAAATCTAAATTAAAAAATATTAATTATTTAACAATTGTAGATAACGTAACATCAATTAATTTTCTAAATATAACTAATTTGGAAAATGACTGCCCTGAAATCAAAAGCTCGCTTAGAGTGAGAAATGACTTAACTGTCGAAATCCACAAAAATTCTCTGTTCCTAAACAAATGTACAAACATATTTTAGAAAACGAATTGTGTAATACGTGGCCCAAGTTACTACAGTTGATAGACTTTTTACAAAGTGACATGGATAACAACACTGAAAAATCAACAGAATTAAAATTAAATCAAGTGGTAGCTATTTTAAAAGACTGTTGTAAGTCGGAAAGGCAATTAGATTCGGAAATAATATTAAAATTAAATTTTGTAATTGAACAAGTGAAATTAATACTTTCAACTGGGAAATCGCTGAAATACCGCCCTGAAATGCTAATATGGGCATGTACTTTATTTTACTCATTTCCAGCAGCATATAAATTTATTAGAAATTCAAATGTTTTAAAACTACTTCACATGTCATACTTCAAAAAAATATGTTGTTGCGAAGTTATTAGTCAATCAGGGGTAAACCAAGGCCATGTAAGATATTTAACTAGCAAATTAAATGCGCTAAACGCCAATGAGAAATTTGTAAACATACTCTTTGATGAAATTTATGATAAACCAGAAATAGAGTATAAAGGTGGCAAGGTAGAAGGAATTAGTGGAAATAACACGTCAAAGAAAGCAACTACTGTACAAGCGTTCATGTTGACATCGGTACTTTCAAAAAATCTGCTAGTAAAGGCCAATTTGAAATTATAACGCTGATTTCTGAAATAAACGATGTGCATTTTATTGATAATGAGGATGATTATATACACGCAATTTATGAAGAATTCGACAGGCACATTGACGTCGTTGAAATTACATAAAATGACCATATGGTTTTAATTTACATAGCAGGATATATAGCTAATAGTTTAAAATCGAAACTTACATGTAAAAATTGCATTAATTCTTTGACTATTGACAAAAGTTTGGAATACGACTGCAGCCCGGAAGCATATTCCTATATAAAAGATTTAGACAGGGGTGGTTTAAAAGTGCCAGAAGAATTTTTATTACAAATAATAATAACAATGTTTAAAAACTTTTAAAGTACTTATTAGTGAAATATACGAAGAACAATATATTGCTGCTACAAACCAAAGAGGTCTTTTATGCAAATTAAATGTAGAGCATTTTAATTCAATTAATTTTGAAGATCTTGACAACTGTTTGTGCAACAGCAGAAAATCTGTTGTTGATAAAGTAACAATGATTTCTTCTAACATATTATTGAATAATTATACAAAAACTAAAAATGATGTTAAACGTGAGTCTAAAAAAAGAAAATTGAATACCTTTAATTTAACATAATAAAGAATTGTTATTTTCAATTGAAATTAATTGTAGTGTAGATACTATGTACTGTATCTGAACTAAATATTGTTTATTTTTTAAGTACAATGTTCTATTTTTTATTACTGTTTATTTCCACTTTAAATGTTTAATTTAGTAATGATTCATTAACAATATACTGAATATATGTATCTTCGACGTGCGTCTTTTTATGGAAATAAATATGAAATTCTGCATTTGTGTTATTTACTTATTAATGTAAACCCTAATAAAATAAATATACAAAAAATTGTGATGTTTTATTATACCTCAACATCGTAAATTAATTAAAACATATAAAACGCCCTATACACCGCATGCATTTTACGGGCGTCATCCCCTCCACAGCGCTACAGCATGAGCCGGCCCGTGTATTAAGATGGTCCTGCTATAAGACTGCAAAGTTTAAAAAACGTATGGGTAGTTTTTGAGTAACGTTATTTTGAAACATTTGGAATATATAGTTTCGACGGTAGCCGTACCAAGTATAAAAGTATTTAAAAACTAACATTAGATTTTGGTTGTACTAGTGATAATGAACAATTTTGCTAAGAAAAAAAATTTAGCGCCACGGTGAAATTATAGCTCTCGGCAAAAAATCGAATTGTAGTCAATCTTCGGTTCTAGCAGCCATACAAAATTAAAAAATATGTGGACAGTTTTTGAAAATATGTTTTTCGTTTTATTACCCACAAAGGACGCCCTAACACGTTGTAGTTTGATCACGATCAGACGCCTACTTTTTGAATAAATGGGCGTTAAACTCGAGATTTTCAAATCATTGTAACGGCCATCATTGTAAAGCTAGAGAGTTCGGTAAAACAGTTTTCTATTTGCCTTAAGTTCTTCTATCAGATTCTGTGCTCAAATTTCCAAAATTTTTCTTTTGATTAAAAGAGGCTTCCGAAAAAACGCTTCTGACGTCGGATTTTTTTGTAAAGCTTAACTAGAACTACAATTTTCGACGTACCTTTTCATATAAAACTTCATCAAAATCGTTCTATGCTTTCGCCTCCAGATGGGTCACCCACCCACCCACCTACACACACACCCACAGACACGTTTTTTAAAAACAAATTTTTATGGTTTCTGGAGTCCAAAAATGCGTATATCCGTTCAAATCCCGTCCCCATGTCGGAGGTATAGGAAAACATATTTGAAAAAAAAACAACATTACTGAAATATATTTTTTTCTACAGTTGCTCCATTAAGCGTTTAATATTTTTTTGCAATTGTCTCCTGCAAAAAAAACAGATTCAACTGATAATATGCTCAGATTTTTCAGTTTGTTTTCTAGCAACTACCAGAGTACAGAGCCTGTAGTTTGGCAATAGGCAGCGGCGGCGGCGGCTTGAATCCTTGAACACTAGGGGCCACTTTCCACCCAATTGTTACGTAAAAGCGCACTCACACTGACTTATTACCAGACTAGATGTGTTTTGTCTATCGAGCTGGTACACTAGCGGCATACCCGAGCTTCTTCCATGATCCACCAAGCGAATCAGTGCAAAAAACTAAAAAAACATATGTATAGCTAAAAAAAGATAATTTTATGTAATGCAGTAAAGAATAGCTATTTCAAACAATACATTTTAAATGGCATCGTCCGGCGCCTTTTTGGGCCCGGCGCCCTTTTGGGTCCGGCACGCTGGGGCTATAGCCCAATTTGCCCAATTGTTTTAGGATTGTACTGCGGATTATTGTAGTACCTCTCAGGTGCTGTGAAAATTAGTCAGTTACTACTAACTACTAATTAAGAATACGTTGGTGACGCTTTTTCTCGAAAACGGTTGCATTTACGCAAAAATTGTATGAAACATTTTTTATCAAGAATTTAGTGTTCTTCAACTTTTGTCTGAAAGATTTCCTCGTAGGTGCAACTGTTATCACGTTATTTGCGAAAAACATTTCTTTTGACGTTTAAGCCAAATGGCGGCTTAAGCAACCAGCTCGTTTTATTTAGTACTTTTTCTTGAGCTACTTCAACAATTGTTAAGTTGTTCACGATTAAATTATGTTTGTTGTCATTTTGGTTCGGTAATCGGTAATCCGGTGTGGTGATATCGGATAACGCACTTTTTTTTGCCATTGACTCTCCTGTCGATTCTGTTTACATTGTTCAGTGGAAAGCTCGCTCGCTTTCTTTCAAAGCGCCAGCTGGAAGTCAAATTTTTGCATGGCGCTGATAAAGCTGATTTGTCAACGTCGTATGCGGATAAATAAACATGCAATACATACAAATACATGAATTCGCAAGTCTGATTGATATGTAAGTGAAAGAGGCTATAAATATTCGGTCTCGTGCCGAATATTAGCATAAAGGACAAAGTAACTGTTTACACCTCGCTATTGATATGCGACCGGAAATGTGTGTTACGTGAATGTGTGCGATATGTGATATTAACGTTGATTTATTCACCATTGGCGTAGAACATAAAAGTTTCCGCGTTCTGTAATAAATTAAAGTTCAGGATTTATTAGCTTGGTGTGTTAAGAAAATGCAAAAATTTTCCGCTACCTTTCACAGGTAATTTTCAATTTCCGGCTTTGTTATAAAACGCGGGCAATGGTTTTAAAAGCTCGCTCGCACACGTTAATTGATTTTGTCTGCAAGCCAGTCTTAATAGCAAAAACGCTTGCATCTCTGGCTATTTTTCTCGATTTTATGTCTCTCTTGACTGTTCGTTAGTTACACGAGTTACACGTTTTATTGCCGCTGTTCTATTTATTTGTGCAATAAATTAAAGCGAGAAGAAAGCGATGGTACTAACGTTTTTGATTACTACTTTGAAAATTGTTCTTTTAAGTGATAAATATTTTTCCTGAATCAGAGAAGCAATGTATATACAGAAATGAAACGTTTAAAATTAGGTATTGTGATTATATTCTCTGGTCTAATATTTCCCTCTCTGTTTCTCTCGCTCCCACTCTCATTTCACTCATCTTTCCTTATCTCCTCGCGCACTCACCTTTTTCCTCCTCTTTCCTATCCCCTTCTCTCATTTAATTTCCCTCTCATCTCTCCAACCTCTCATCTTTCCCGCCACTTTTGTCGTCCCCTCTTTTTGTGTTCTGCTTCTATTCTCTTTTTATCATTTCTTCCCCTATCGTCTTTTGTCCTATTCTTTTCTTACCCTCTTCTCTTTACACCTTTGTTTGGTCTCACCAGTGGGCTCTACCATTTCTTTCTCTTAATTCTTTCCTTTTTGTACGGTCTGTACATGTACCCAGCTTTCTTTCTACCTTTGGTCTTTTCCCCTCCTACCTTTCTCTTCCTTTTCTGTTTCTCTACAGTAATCTTAAATACGTAGTTCGTTCGAGCTTCTCATCAACACCGAACAAGAATCTTTGAAAATATTTGACCACAAACGTGAATAACAACAAAAGCTTGTCCAAAGTCTTCTCAGGTACCTTCAAAAGGGTTGCGGACGCCTCTGTAAACAAATCGTGAAAGCTAATCAAAAGAGTAAACACCTAGTGCGGTCGTGGCTTTTTACTCCTACACATCCGCACATCATATCTTATCATTTTTGTCGCCAGCAAACGATTATTTATATCTTTTGAATGTCAGCATAAAGCTTGCACTGTTACGAAATGCTCCAATAACAGATTTGGAACTACGTTAGATGCTATCACAATTTTTTTATGAGTTCGATTGTTGAAAATGCGTTTTAGTTTACTCAGGTGTTGATTGATTGGGTTTAAATTTTTTTACGATTGAGAAGCAGTAGCGGCGATAATGGGGCAGATATCTGAAAATGTATGGTCTGATGCAGTTCTTGATGGCACGTGCTAATTAAATAAATTTGATAGATTAGTCAATCAACTGACTACTAAAAATATTTCTTTGCATTCCTTAAAATGAACTCTCCAAGCTCCATGGGACGAACGCTTCTTCGCACTATGTAGAAATTAGCACCCACGGCAAAAATTAATGGTTTTTGTATATTTGTCACAAGCGAGGATAGAAGCTGAACCACCCCCTTTTGAAGCAAGTTGCATGGCAAGCACTAAGGTGGGTTCTTCCCGTTTTCATTCGCACATCCACCACGCTCTTTTTCATTCTCCTACCCCCATTCTTCCTCTCTTTGTACTGTCTAGCCCAGCGCTTCTCAAACTGTGGGACGCGCCCCCCTGGGGGATCGCCAAAGCTGTACATGAGGGGGGGCGTCGAATAAATAAACAAGACAGAATAATGTAGATCAGGTGATAATGCTGTACCACATCGGCAGCGTTGCCAATATTGCCAAATTGATTTAAATAAGTTTCTGCGTATTGGGTTATTCTGATCTATCTTATATTATGCGGGGGGCGCAGAATTATTCAAGTTAAAAAAGGGGGGCGCGAAATACGAAAGTTTGAGAATCGCTGGTCTGGCCTAAGTTGACCATACGTTCCAATTTTTAGGCCGGTGTGCCGTAAGCCTGTCCCGCCTTCCCTAGCGGGACGCCAAAATGTCCCGCTTTTGCGCTCCATTTTTTCCCTATTTTTGTGTTCTTTAGTTTTGTTTCCGTTATTGATTACTTCGACTGGTATTGAGCATCGTAAATCGACGGTACTATTTTAAAAAGATAAAGTTGATGTTACTTTCGGCAAAACTTTCAGTGTTTTTAAGTTTTTATCTTTAATAATAATTCAGATTTAGGATGGAAGTCTCAAATTGGACCGCCCAATGTATTTACTATTTATTTAAAATTAATTTTATCCTCTTCTCTGCCTTTTGAACGAAAATCGAAATTTGGGTTTTAAGTTACAACCCCGCTATTACAATAATGATGGGACACAAGTGGTAGGTACTTTTAATACTTTGATAACTGTACAATGTGTACAAAAATTAAAATTACTGAGTTATTAATAAGAAAACGTTTTGTTTTAATGGGTTGATTAAGGCATTATCAGTACTAGTCATAACAACATGAATGTGCCTATTGTTGCTGTGTTATTACCCATGCCTTATGTATTTTTAACAAACTGTATCAAAGTTTGACTTAGTAGTAAATTAATAATTATATTTTTTAACAACTGTGATTAATTACTGCATAAAAAACAAAAATTTTTATTAAGAAAATGTCCTTTTAAAATCAAAAATCAAAAAATTTTCACCTTAAACGCCCATTCTGGTAACACACTGTATAAAATAAACCGATGAATATCGATAGTAATATTGTAATATTCAAACTATCGATTTTTTCCATAGTGTTTTAACTTTTCAAGAGAATGGGATTATCGATATTGTCGACAGCGACCCCCCCCCCAAGCTCACCCCTACTATTGATATTGTTTTTTCTAAAATTTGCGAATATTGACTTTAAAATCTACCATTGAGAAAAAGCACCTTAAAGAAGTTTTCTTTTTGTCGTTTACCTGAACGGTTTAATTGGATAATCGCCAAAAAAAGACCACCAAATTATAGAATTCATTTTAGATTATATTATATATACTATTAATAAACATAGTTTGCAATTGGAAAATACTATGAAACAAAAAATTTTCAATTATTTAAAAAATTTTTCAAACTCGTAATTTTCAAAAATTGTCAAAATTTTCAAAGCTTTCTTAATTTTCGAAAATTGTTGAAATATTTTGAAAAGTTCAAAAATTCACAAAATATTTCAATTTTAAAATTTTTTAGGAATGTGTAAATTTTGAAAACTTTTTTAAAATTGTTTACTGTTTTCAAAATTTTCAAAGTAGTAGTAACAATTTTTTAATACGTATAACCAAAATTTAAAAATTTATAAAATTTCAATAAATGCGAAGGCAGCTGCCCGACAGCTCTTTTTTAGCATTAGAAAAAGTTGAATTGAGTGCCCTGATCACTCTGAAGATGCAAGGTGCAATGTCTTGCGAAACGTTAGTTTGTATGTGTTCACAAGCAGCTAACAGGCATAAGTCGATTAAGTATTCTTCTCCTGACAAACAAGATACATCGACGTACACGGTCCTGTTTAGGCAGGCAGGGGCCACGAAGAACTATCGCTCAAACTTTTAGAGCAAATGCTTGTCTGTAACGGCAGACAGATCGCGGTCTTTACCTAATTATGCGCGGTCTAAGCCGAAAGTAAATCGTAATAAATAACTTTTCCTAAAATGTGTCAAATAAACTCGGAATTATAAAACCTGTTTTTACTTTCTTATACGTTCAGTGTAGGGTATTAATTACAGGAATATTTTCGATTTGCAGGTTTTGACGGAAACATGTGCTTTGCTCATTCGGGAACTCAAACAATTGTTTACCAAAAATGTCTAAATACAGGGGAAACAGTTTTAAACCGTAAGCGGACGTTAAGACTTGTTTTTTGGTAGCATTCTTTTCAGAAATCGCATTTTGTAAATTTACAAAAGGAATCTGATAAAAGAATTTAAGCCAAATCTGATGCTATTTTCCCAAACGGTCTAGCTTCAAATTAACAGGGTGGCCATTTTTCTGGAAAACAGGGAAAAGTCAGGGAATTTAGAATTTTTTACTTTCCTATACTTTCAGTATAGGGAAGTATTGATTTCATGTAAATTTTCAAAATCGAGATTTTGACGGAAATACATGTTTTGGGCTTCCAGGATCCTAAAAAAGTGGTTTTTAAAAAATGTCTGTCTGTGGGTGTGTGTGTGTGTGTGGGTGGGTGGGTAACGCTCATATCTCCGGAACGGCTGGACCGATTTCGATGTGCTTTGGAATGAGGAGGTATATCAAAAATTCATCGACAAAATAAGCTTTTAAAAAGAATCCGAAACCGGAAGCGGAAGTTAGACATGTTTTTTTGGTAGCATTTTTTTCAGAAACGGAATTTTGGAAATTGGAATAGTGGAAATTATAGAAAGCCTTAGAACAAATCAAACGTTTTTTACCGAACTCTCTAGCTTGAACATGGCGGCCGCTACGAATTTTTGAAAATTTCGACTTTAACGCCTATTTACTCAAAAACCAGTTGTTTTATTGGAATCAACTACATCTTGTTTGGTAGCCCTTCAAGGGTACTATACCATGAAATATAATTAATTTTGAAAATATAAAAACGATCGTAATGACAGCACTCAAAAATTTTGGAATTTTTCAAAAAAATTTTTCTCAAAAACTGCCCACACGTTTTTGTTTAAACTTTTTAGGCTGATAGAGATAGGCATTTGCTACAATTTTGTTTTTTGCTCATTGCTATAATTTCACTGTGACGCCCTCTGTGAATTTTTGAAAATTGAAAATTGGTACACTTTTATTTATTTAACGGGGGGCAATAAAATATTTCTGTTAAAGCAATATAGCTCATCATTGATAGCAAAATCCGAATATCATATTTTTTCGATAATTTCATATTTAGGGGGGCTACTGTTTCCCCTTCACCCAAATTTTTTCGATAAAAAATTAAAAATTTGGTTTTTTGTTTTGTTTGCTCTAGGAGAATCTTTTTACAAAAAATCAAAAAATCGAATTTTGTGCCCCTTCATAATCTTTTTGTCCTTAGAAGAATTTCTCATACTTTCTACAGCAATTGTATTCTTGTACTAGTCGTTTAATGTTCAGTGTAGGCTAACTTTTTTATTTTAATAGATAGACTCGCAAACCCAAGAGAAAAGTTGTAGGCCAAATTCTTCTCGATTGTATTTAAGAAAAAAACTTGAGTTTCCAATTTTAATATGGCGGCCACGGTAAAAAATAACTTTTTTTTTAATGGAAACGTGGCATTTTGGCTTTAAAATCAGAAAGGTTTTGAAATTCTAAATACAAATTAATAAGAGCCATTTCTTGCTAAAAATAATACTTCTCGAGTTGTTAATACATTTTCAAACATCAACACGCTTCCTTACTCGTGCCTCCGGTTCATTTCAGTTCGGTTGTTTTACATGTACTCAGTTGCAGGCGGAGCCAGCGTGGTAATGGTAGGTTTAAGTTACGCTCTTCACGCTTGAAGTTTTTATAAACGCTGTTTACTTTTACTAGTCGTGTCTAGACAGGTGTATATCGAAAGTGTTGGAAAATATAAAACAATGTTAATTTATAAGTATAGGAAAGTCCAGGCGAAGTGTTTCGCTCATTTTTTATTTTGGTCAGAGAAATCAGGGAAGTGTACCAATTTGAACGTAAAGTTAGAGAATTTCACGAAATAGCCAGGGAAAATTCTGTAAAATGCAATTATTTTAATATTTTTATTTCTGCCTGCGAAACGAAAATTTTGTTACCTAGGTATATGTTTATGAAATTTATATTTATTTCATTTGGTTATTCCTTAAAGTTTAGATGTTGTATTTTGTTATGCTTGTTAAAAAATTTCCGTTTGCTATAAAGTAATTTAAGTTTACTTTGCTAATTTTTATGTTGAGTTAGAAGTTTTATTTAAAAAAAAAACAGTTGAAAATGGGTTTGTGTACCATAAAAATGAGTCAGGGAACACTGAAGTCAGGGAATTTGAAAAGTAGTTTTAAGTGGCCAACCTGATTAATGGGGACTACGAGTTTTTGGAAATGCCAACTTTAACGAATTATGACGCAAAAACGAGTGGCCAAATCGTTATAAACGTCAATTGAATTTTGAAAAAAATAAAATCTGTGGTGGAAATTATTTAGAAAATTTTGTTTTGTTTGTGTATGTATTAAATTAAACACCGAAGCATAAAAAATGCAGTGGGCTTTTTTAAAACGGTTTATGACAAACAACGGTTCACCAAAAAATTGTGGGTGGTTCAAATGCTAATCGCTACGTAAACATAAGATATTGAAAATAGCTGCTAGGCATCGATAAAATATGCAGGAATTCGATGTGACTGATATACGAGTTACTTATTATTTTTAAAAGTAAGTCCCATGTTATAAATCAGCATAAACAATTCAAAATAGGCATTATATTCTAACCAGTGTCCAAAATGCCGCAACAAACCGGAGATAGATGAATTGAACAAGCAAGTGCGTGACCGCGCTTTAGCAACGTTAATTTCGCTATCAAAACCGGCTATTATTTAGCGCTAAGATTCGAGCCTGAGTACAATGCTATCCAGCTTTTGACAAGTTCAAATTAGCTCTTGAATGTGTGTTCTCTTGGGAATAATACCTGCGATATTTTATCGCCTATTAGTATCATCAAGCTACATTTAGATATATTTAGCGGGCTATTAGAGCTTAAAATTTCTTTCCAAGCAAGCAATTCATAGACGAAACTAATGGCTCGTCATTTGTTAGCGGTAATCAAGTTTAAGAGCAGCGCCTCTTCCATAGTGGTGTTCCTCTTTTTATTTTAATTAACCGAGTTCATGATCACTTCATTAATATGTTGGCTGGAAGAGACAGAACGCTCGTTTAAACATTAAAATTGTAATCATATTTGTAATAAGAAACGTTAATCTACCTTGGAATGTTGCTCTTTCGTGTGAAATTCTCACTTTGATATTGGAAAAATTATTTAGAATGTAATAACCAGAGTGCGGATTTATTAGCATTTATTTTTAGAAAATAAGCACTTATAATAAGCTTAAAAATTCAGAAAAAAACATGAAAAATCACAAAATAGGCAAAATAAAAAAAAAACGTTAAAATTTTAATTTGTTTTGCATAAGAAATACAAATACAAATATTTCAATACAAGCTAAAAACTAGAAAATGTAATTAACAACAATATACTTTGATATAAATTTTCTTTCCTGCCGTTTAAACAGAAGTTTTTTATAGAAGCTTTTAAAAATATAAAATATTACAAAGGCGTAACTTCGGGTTGTCATGCAGCTTCTGCAATAAATATTTTGTTTTTTACAATAACCAATCTCCAACCAAAATCTTTACGCCAAGTTGCCGGTACGGATTTATCCTTCACTTTACTCGTTTTATGATTGAAATATAAATTTAAATTATTCACAAAACATCACAACACAATGGAATGGTCCGGATTACAGACGTTGACAAAAGACAAAACAATGTTTTTCCACGACCGGGAGTAGAAGTCGGTTTCTATGGCATCAAAATTGTGACAGAAGTAAAGGATTTACTCCCTAGGGACGAAATAAGACAACAATTTCCCTAGGGGAGTTTTTATTATCCATACATATATAAAAGCACAAAGGGTTTTTTTCTCCCCTTCCTCCAGCGGCTACCGCTTCACCAATTTGGACCATTTTTTTTAAATGAAAGGTCTCTATCCACAAATGGAACATGAAACATTTTTATATTTTTATTCTACGTCGATTTTTTATTAATAATTATTTTAATTTATAATATATATGAAGGTCGGCTAGACGCGCGTCGCTTGGGGCGCCATCTACACCAACGTCTCATTATTGGAACTAATGCATCACGTGACTTGACATTTCGCCGGTTCTGTCAACGCTGTCTGTCAGTGCATTGTGTGCTGGGGTAACACTAGTAATTCTTTATTTATGAAATTAAGTGTTTCTACTCCCGATTGTGGAAAAAATGGGATATACACCTCTGGAGAGACCGCCATTTTTCCCTCGATGTATTTGTAGCCCTCGGGCTTCGCGCTCGGGCGAAAAATAAGACGTTTCTCTCCCTTAGTGTATAATGTACTATTTTAGCCTTTTTACAAATAAACGCGATAGACTTGTGTGTGGCTTTCGTTAGAACACAGAAATTGGTGATTCCCCTAGCGTACTATTTGTTGCTGTGAGGGATGTTTGTTGGGTCTAGCAGGCGATTTGTGGAATCTGGTGTAAAAACTCGGTAAATTATTCGCAGAGTCGTTTAAACCGAAATACAGTAAATTAATTAATGTTTTAACATTAGATTTTTCAAACTAATATTTGCAAATGTTAAATTTTTTATTTAAAAAAAAGCACCAAATAGCTGCATAAAAGTTAAAATAAGCGCATATAAGCGGTTTAAGGAGTAAAGTAAGCAAAATAAGCAACAAAAGAAGCAAATAAAGTGGTGTCAAATGATTACATTTTTCATGAATCGTGGAGATACAAAATGATTTTCATTTGCTTACAATAATAGTGCGTAGGCAAAATGCTTGACAACCGCGCTCTAGTAATAACTTTATGTATAGGGACTTATTTATGCTGAATAAATTAAAATTTCCGCCAACAGGAGGGGTTGTATCAGATTATCGACTTTTACCTTCCTAGTATAGCTAGAGGAAGATATTGTATTCATCAAAATTTTGGAAGCTGAGATTTCAACGGAAATGCACGCTTGAGGGTCAGAGAATACCGAAAAACCAGGTTGCGCCATGGTGTTTCTGCAATGTGCATGTGAATGTGTATGTGTGTCTGTGTATGTATCAGGAACGTGCACCGTAACCGAAACGAAAACCGGAAAAACACGAGAAATTTTTCGAAACGAAAACCGAAACAAAATTTCTTGAATCGTAACCGAAAACGGTAACCGTAATTATTTTAAAATAACCGGTATTTTTTCGTTCCGACAAATGTAGCGCTGAATTAGTATTTACTATTTAATCGTCGCATTCCGCATGTTCGGCCTTTTTGGTTGACCTTTAGGGTTGTAACCAAAACAATGATTTGAGAATTATTAGTGTTTCCCAAACGCAAATGCAGTTTTTGCCGCTGTGACGTCATTGTATAACATGATATGAATACTTTACCAGCAGGATACATTTTCCCCTCCCAAATATTTAATTTTTGTGTTATTAGCAGTCAGTAAGCCGACAGTGTGCACATTGCTGCGCCTGTGTTGCTGCCAATATCGCTAATAACTCCAGGGAACATGAACAGTAGCGTGTTACCATGTAAACATCAACAAAAAATATTGATAACCTATTTTTATTTAAAATTTTCAAACATAACCCGCAGAAAATTCGAACTCTCGATCAACCTAGGTGCGCATAACTTTTATTAGTAATTTATTTACCTATCTTCGCAAATAGCAGAATATATTAAAACCTGTATCTTTTGACTCGGGCTGTATAAATATCCAAATTTTTGAACGTAGAAATAATATAAAATTCGTTTCTGAATATTACGTTTTGTATAGCTTCTGAAAGGTTAAAAGAATCATTAATATTAAAATAAATTCAATTTTAAGATGTATCTTTGCTTTCAAGTAACCGTTAATCTCAATGCTCTCAAAATACTAGCGTACGTCTTGTAATTTTTGAAAATTTGGAGACTAAGTATATATACATATTCTTAAAACGTTCCCAAATATTTAAAGTCAAAATTTTTTTATAACTTTTTTTTTAGTTTGCATAACTTTTGTGTACCGTATTTTTTTTTAATGCATGAATTTCTACTTTCCTATACTTTCAGTAATATACAGGGTGTCAATTTGAAGACGTACAATGTGCTATCTCAGGAAGTAAAAGAGGCATTGAAAATTTTTAGAAACCTTTTCTAGTTTCGGTTTCCATCATGACTCATAAGGTAACCTTCCTCATTCCACCCCTTAGGCTATAGCTGTCTCAACAAAATACTTCAAATTGTAACACCCACCTTGTGATACCTCATTGAAAAGTTCTTAAAAAATGCTATTAAATAGTAGCAAACATTTTTTTACCTGATTCGTTTAAGACAAATTAAGAAATAAAATGGCCCCCAAGATCTCCAGATTTGACCCCATTAGATTTTTTTTATGGGATTACTTCCAGTCCATTGCACAACCGCGACAACGAATAGTTCAGGAGTGCCGAGGTATTCCGCACCAACCGTACAAAATGTTGGGAGCGAATTTGAGAGGAGATTTTACTATTGCCTAGACAATAATGGAAATTATTTTAAACATTTAATCTAATATTTTTAAAATGGAATTAAAATAATTGGTTGTAAACCTTTTGTTTTGTTTCTTAATTTTTCCGAAACGAATCAGGTAAAGAAAAAAGCTTGCTATTATTGAATGGCATTTTTTAAGAGCTTTTCAATGAGGTATCACAAGGTGGGTGTTACCATTAGATGTTTTTTTTTTGTTGGGGTAGCTACAGCCCAAGGGGTTGAATGCGGAAGGTTACCTTATGAGTGATAATAATTCCCCCTCCATGTTGTAGAAACGGTTTCTAAAAATTTCCAATAGCTCTTTTATTTCCAGAGATGGTGCGCTTTATTACTCCTGAACGGATGGACCGATTCACAGTTTTATTGAGTTTTAGATATTTGTATTGCGACTGCTACGATGTTTTGAAAATTTTGACTTTAACGCCTTATTACTCAAAAACGAGTTGCAGATTGTAGGAAATTTTGTAGATTTAACGGTCTCTAATTTATTACTATGTTACTACGAAAGAGAATTATTAAAAACATTATAAATCTTTTAAGCAAAAAATATGTTGAAAATGTTTCGAAATTTGCAAAACATTATTGCTGGAAAACTGGCCATCTGATAAATCGGTAATTCATGCCGCACTATTTAATAAACGATGGGCCATAAAATATTTTCGTTTAGGCTAAATTGCTCGTGAGTGATAGTGGAATAAGATTTACAACCGAATTTTAGGTAGTCGCAGTAATATTTGGGGCAGACTAATTTCCCCCCACCCGCCTAATTTTCAATTAGCTAGTAACAATTTCAAGCATAGGAAAGTCCACTGCTTTGCTCATTTTAAAATAATGTAAGCGAGTTAGTATCAAAGCCGGTTAAATAATTCAAAAATTTCCTGAATTTAGCTTTTGTGTTCGCTTTTTGGTCATTATTAAATATTTATATCGAATTCCTTTTTTAAGCAAAAAAATAAACATGGCACGTCCTCTTCTAGATTTTCATGGCATGCATTTTAATAATTTAAATACGTAGTTGCAATTATGAATCGAATTACTTATGGCTCATTCTCACATAACGGGAGAATTGTTGTCCCGGCTGAATTGCAATTCGGTGCTTTTGAATTTCAAAAAAATTATGCCAATACTAATTGCAGAGCTAGTTTATCTGTTACAAAATGCATTAACTTTATATATTATGTGACTTTATTGGCATTTTCCAGCATCGTTAGTAACCATAATATCATTTCGGTAACGTGTCCCAAACAGGATTTTCGATATTTGAAGGTCAAATACTTTTATTGTGCTGCTTGTAAAAACTGCACATGGGAATAATCATGATTTCACATCTATCTTCTGTCCTCCATACAAATAGAAACACGTCAATACGTTAATATAAATTAATAATTAGCGATTCTTTCTTGTCCCAAGGTTTGTTGTCACTTGTGTAGTGTTCAGTGTCAATTAGCCTACCGGCTTCATTAAACCTTGTATCGAGTGCTACTTTGTTGTGTATTCATTGTGAGACAGTGTTGAATGCATCGCGGTTAAGTCGTTTTGCTTTTATTGCATGACTTTTTTCTAATTGTAATTTGAATGACATAAATTACGAGCGTACCTTTAATACATGTCAATTCGGTAACACTAGTCATGATAGAATAATAAATTAATTTCAAAAATTTAAAATTATCGTTAACTTGCTCGGTGTTCCTTTACATCACCTCAAAATTATTTTCACCTAGGTGCTAAAACAGAACTGAATTCATTCGATTTAATGGAAAATGTCAGTTCGGTACTGGTCATTTCGGTAACGGTAAGATATCTTTTGTGGTGTTACCGGAATGATTCAGACGTTACCGAAATGACGTTAACAGTAAAAGAACTAATACGTACTAAAAATATCACTTCTGGCAGGTAACAAAAATGGATAAAAAAAATTCGCAGATTTGAAAATTAAATTTAAAAAAGACAGAGAAGCTGCATATGAAAAATTTCATCAAAAGAAGCTTAAAGAAAAACAAATAAAGATAGATAAAAAATTATTTTCCAATATTATATTAAACCAAAAACTAACGTCAGAATATATTGGTATTTTGGCAGGTGCATCGAAAGAAACAGAGGAAGTCTCACAACTTAAGATTAAAAATCCATTGCTATCTTCTGGAATATGTTTTCTCTGTACTTATGGTTTTAGTATGCAAAATATGGGAACTAAATGCACGACTTGTAGAAGAACTTTTCATACAAACTGTATTTTAAGAAACAAATTACACATAAGTGGTAAAAATATAGTTAAATGCAAATCTTGTATGAAAATTGCTTGATTTTATAAATTTTTGTTTGCTACTGCAAATTTTGTTTGAATATTGCTTAATTTTATAAACTTTTGTCTTGCTACATTTATTTCAATAAATACTTCTCAATTAAACTAGTTGCATATTTATTAACACTGCATGAAAACCTAACAAGATCATTGCGGTAACATCCTCATCATTTCGATACAGAATGTCATTTCGGTAACGCACCTCATTCATGCAAAAGTATTAAAGTAATTATGAAGTATAGCAGAATTAAGGCAGTAATTAAATTCTTGCATATGAAAACTGTTAAAAACATTTGAAATTCTATTGAAAACTTCAAAATGTTTGCTGATACCAAAATAAACACATTGGTTTTCCTCAAAAATATGTATTATGCGACTTTATGGAAGAAAGGAAAGCAAATAACTGTAAATTGAAGCAACCTATAAAGTTATAACAGAACTAATAGTCTTTGGTTAGAGTTTTAATGCATTTTATAATGATTTCCGCAATTCTTCTGATTTTGAGGTGGCTTGAAAGATACGTTACGGAATTGACGATTTTCCAAATATCTTTTTGAAAAACATATGTCCATGACTTTTAGAAGCAGTATCTTTCGTGGCCAATATAAAAATAATATACTTTGAGGTTCTGGCCAGCCAATCAGGCCAAAAAATACAGTGGGAACGCACTTTTTATTTTTTATTTTTTACAAGTGTAATTCTCCCGTTATGTGAGAATGAGCCTTATGCAATATACTTGCATAATGAAAGCTTGTACATATTAATTCAATAAAAGTGTCGTCTACATTTCCGGCGCATAGATCAAAGAAGCGCCCGGTTCTTTAGTACCATATTATTCTCACATTCATTTCAAGCAGTTAACTTTTATTTAACGCCATTAAAGCATAAAAATGGGAAATTTACGCTCATGCACCTTCGTAATTTAAGCACGAGTCGCTTTATAACCCGAAGTGTTAACGTGCCAGATTTTCGGTATCTTGAACCGCACTCGACGTGTTTACTTTTGTATGCAACTGTTAATTTTTGATTAATTACGTTTTAAAAAATTCATCTCATTTGTAATGGGATAAACTTCAGGCTTTGTGCTAATTATTTCCTCGTCCCGTACTGGTTTGTCTACTTTTTGTTACATTTTTATATACGAATAGCATTAAAATTAATTAGTTTAGTGTAAATGATTTACTGGAGCCTTTGTTACAAGATTAACGCTAATATGATTAATGTTTATAACAGCTGGCACTAATTAAAAGCAAAGCTGCACCGGTTCAATCTTAATCGCTATTGCAGACAAACTAATGAGTCGACATTGTCATGCCATCACCTGATTAGTGAATTCCGCACTGTTTCTTGTTTCTTCCTAACAAACACATAAGAGAAATTGTAGCTAAATATTTCTATACAAGCATTAACTCGACGAGTCAACGATAAAGGAAATTGTTCATAATGCAACAGCAAAAACAATCTTGGGATTTAATTTAAAACGCCATTAAAGAAGAGCCAAGGTTTTGTTAGTTTCCTTACGTACAGACTAATCACCATCATCTTATTTCGCGGGTCTTTATTTGGACTTCTTTAATTACAAAAGCGAAGTTTTTCGGGTATTTTAGTGGAAGTGTTACAAATTAAAATCTAATCATATCTGCGTTACTACTATTAGAGGTTCTTTTATTAATTTGTTTGGGTTTTTTTTGTACCGACACAGTGGTGCCAAAACATTTACGCCAACAGTGTGTCCCACATTTTGACATGTAAAAAATATAAATTATCAACAAATAATCAAAACGTCCCAAGAGCAATTGTGAAATAGAGATTTTTATAATTTTTTAAAGAATTTTTTGTATTTATACTTTCAATAACGGCGATAGATGTCCCTAGAGACATCTTTATAATGTACGCCGAGGGATGAAGTAGCGAAGCTACAATCCACGCTTTGCTACTTCATCCCACGCCGTACATTATTTAAATGTCTCTAGGGACATCTATCGCCGTTATTGTCATTGTTGGCACGTCTTTAGTGCTTTTGATGCTTGCGTTTACTAATAGGAACTAGACCTGACGGAGGAGTCCTAATAAGGACGAAACGCGGTTAGGTTGTTTCTATTTGTAAATGTTAGCATCTTTTTGCTTATTATTATACCTTCAACTTTTGAAGTTACAAAATTTTAGAACTAATCCAACTTTTCATCACTTTTTGGTGGCCCTATTTTCGAATTTAGCTTTTTAAATACTTTTA
Source organism: Ctenicera cuprea (assembly GCA_958336395.1). Classification (NCBI taxonomy): domain Eukaryota; kingdom Metazoa; phylum Arthropoda; class Insecta; order Coleoptera; family Elateridae; genus Ctenicera; species Ctenicera cuprea. Next base: position 11,652,289 of record OY284489.1, read on the forward strand.
TGAAAGCCGACTAACAACTTTCCTTGTAATTTCATAATAATAAATAGTTTACGGTTTCCGAGTGCTTACCAAAATTCAAGAAAATGAACTTGGATGTGCTAAAATGTTGCAATATTTCTATTGTCTGTGTAATTAACTTCACTTTCACGGATTTTATTACAGTGTAATAATTTTTACTTTCCAACGTTCCGCCATGCTCTTAGTAGCCAAGAATGCGATTTTTCAATCAAAAATAAAAAAATTACAAGTATATAAAAAATATGTTATTAAAATACGGAAAACTTGAGTTTATTCTTCAGGATAGATCCGAAGGGGCTAGAGCAAAACTACCCGCGAACAGAAAGGATCGGCCATTAATTAGTTTTCGCTCTAACGCAAAGCCACCATCATAACAGTGCAGTCAAGCGAGAAGGAGAATTTCTCTAGTATTGGTGCAAGTCCGAATTTTTGCAAAGTAAAGTCAAATGTGATTCAGAATCAGGTATCGATAAAAATATTAACAATATTTCCTAACCAAGTACCCGAAGTCTGCCGTGAAGGGTTTCACGCGATTTAGTTTCTAAATAAAGGGTTAAAGTTGAAGATTTTAACTCACGTTGATTCCTTTTCCTAATTTTGTTAATTACCTTAAATTCCAGAAGCCGCAATTGGAGGTTTCACGCACTTCAATACCAGACCGATGAATAAAGGGGTAAAGTTAGGCGTTGAAGATTTGCAACTTACTTTGATCCCCTTTCCCATAATTACTTGAAAAAAAAAAGTAAAATAAAAATCCTAGTTGATTCTGAAAGGTTTCTATGAAAGTCATAAATGAAATAATAATTTCGGAGGCACAGGACGTTATTAGGTACAAACCTGCCATTAGTACCTTGGGGAAAATTGGGAAGAAACACCGTCATCAAAGGTTGTATTATATTCAGAATTCCCGATGTAAAGTCAACTCGGACAGCAAAGTGAGGTAAAACACATTCACTTTGGTTATTATTTCCAGTATAAACAGACCAGCTAGGATGAATTTCATACAGACGTTATATAATGGAAGATTAAATATTTGCAATTAATCATAATACCGTTTGTAGGATGTAGCAAGAAATGAATTTCGCTCGACAAATCAGCAGCTGAGTACCAGGGTTAATTCGTCCGGCCTTAGTTATCAGGCGCTATCGGCGCCTGCAACGAGAGATTAGGTGTACCAGGTGACAGGATACAATTCGAAAAGTGTATGGAGGATGTCAGCCATAGAGGATTCGAGAAGAATTTTATTTAAAGTAATGTACAAGTTTGTTTTCTTACGTGGTTGGATCAATTTTTACTATAACATAGGGCAATATTTTATTTAGTTCGAATGCTTACAATAGTATATAAATAGAGTTGTAAAGTACAGGATGAAATAAATTTACGTTTAGTCATACCTAATTATTTCAGCAGTATCGGTAGCAATCAAACCTTAGCTCTGAGCTACCCAGAGCCTGAAGAGGATTTTTCGAAACGTTGCAGAATTAATTTAAGGTTTTTTTTACAAAAATTTCCTGAATATTAATTAAGTAATTAAGTTCTGAAGATCAGTTTGTGATTAATATCCAAAATCTTTCATGACAACATTTTTAGATCTAATAGGAATTCGAAAACTTGGCTTAATTTTAAAACAAAGAAATTCCAGATCGTCATTTCTCCGAATCCCGCATTAAAACCTCCACGTACGTAATAATACCATACCAATACTTGCACATTACCATAACAAACTAGATATTCGCACAGAGAACAAGACGCGCGGCATTCTAGGATCAATTTTGTAAAAAAGAACATTATGATTAATGTGAGAGAATATAAGGTTGGTTGATTCTTCGATATAATCTCGGAGAATTTTACGATCATCTTTGATGACGGAAAGCACAAACTGGTTTACTTAATTTTATCTAGCAGATGTAACCTCGACTATTTCCCTTCTTCGGAAAACGAACGGACTGGGGAGAATTGAAACTCGTAAAACGCAAGTTTCTAATTTGGTTAGGGAACGAAGACGGTTTGGAAATGGTGAGTGAGGTTGTATTTAGGAACTGGTATGCTAGGGAATTAAAGTTTAAGGGTCGTGTTGATCACGCAGTTAGAAAAATTGGAGTTTCAGAACAACCAGTAACTGTTTTTCTTTTGTAGAATTCCTACAAAGCTATTTCCTTTAAGGTGGGTTAAAATAAAAATAAGGAAGAGCAAGTTTTATTTTTCATTAACAATGTAATTATCGATATTGAAGTTCTCTTCATATTAATTATTATTAAAGGATTGAATCACTTCTCTTGTTATCTGCGGTATTATAACTTCAGCAATTGGAATCCTCTTTGGATTAAATAAGGATCAGCATTTCAGGAAGGATTAATGAAAAGCGTTGGTGCGCTTAAGATATCTCACCTTTTAATTTTATTAAGAAACTTAATTCACATCTTGAGTTGGAGTTGTCTTCTAAATTAAGGAATTAATGTTCTAAATAAAACTTCTAATATTTGCAAGAAGTTAAGGTTATTAATTCAGAATAAACAGTGAAGAAAGTACGTACCATGAATTGTCGCGTTGTGAATAGTGGATATGTTGTTAATACGGGGTACTTACCTGTAAAAGAAAGAAAAAATAATTTAAGTTAGAAAAGTAAAAGAAAAAGACAATAATTGAATTAAAACAAGCTACTTATATGGCTATAAATATGTGAAATCTTATATAGTATAATAATAGTGCTCCTTTTACATACTTTGCATGCTGTTATTAGTCAGTTTAGTATTTCAACAAGTCTAGTAACAGATTATTGAAACACTGTATTTTTAATTCTTACTCATACGGAATAGTATGAGCATAACGAGCAACAAAACTACGAAATTGGTATTTTTTGAATCGTGGCAAAAATATTGTACATAACTCGCTGGAAAGTGAAAAACATTCGTGTGATTTCAACACTCGGCCTGCGGCCCTCTGCGGCAACACTTCCACTCATGGGTTAAGTGGCACTTTCCAGCGATTTATGTACAATATTTTTCCTGCGACCAAAAAAAAACACAATTTTGTACCATTGTTGCGACCTTTTGGTAATAGACCTAACGAACTGTTTTTGCTGCTTCGACGACACTCGCTAGGGTAGATTACATAAAATCATCGCTACTTGATTCAATATCCATACTTTTAAAATTGGAATTGCTCAAACTATGATCAGAAATACTTTTAATAATGTGTAAATGTTAGCGTAACTGTTAATAAAATACACATTTGATATTTGAATTTTCGTGACAAACGGCTAGCGCGGCCAATCGGGTAGATACCTCTACAGCTCTACGGCAAATCGCGAGCAACTTGTCACATATCTCTACAGCGCTCCGACCAATCGCGATCACTATAATAGTGCTTCGCCTTTTATTTTCCTAACACACTTGTGAATTAGGAATATAACGCACACGTGTTGAATTGTTAATTTTCGTACTTACTACATTAAATGAATATGAACGCTTTTGTGAGGGGTTGTGGGAAATAGTATATTACATAACGAGCAACAAAGGTACGAAATTGGTATTTTTGAGTCGTGGGAAAAATATTGTACATAACTCGCTTGAAAGTGACAAGTCGCGTGATTTTGGCACACTCCCACTCATGTGTTAGGTGTCACTTTCCAGCGATTTATGTACAATATTTTTCCACGACCCAAAAAATACCAATTTCGTACCTTTGTTGCGACCTTTTGGGTAATAGATCTAACGAACTGTTATTATGCTTCGACGACACTCGCTGGAGTATATTCCATAAAATCATCTCCACTTGAGTGAGTCAATATCCATATTTTTAAATTGAAATTGCTCAAACTATCATTAGAAATACTTTTAATAATGTGTAATGTGTAGGGTTCGTTTAAATTTATTTACTGGGAGCGTAGATTTGAGGAGCGTTCGACGTGTCTTTTAGCACATTTTGTTAACACAATTATCATATTCTAACTTTTGATTTGTATATTTTATTCCTCATACAGTAATCTACAAAAAGGTATTCTTGCTAAAAAAAAACGCTAAATCCAATGGTTTACGGAATGGGACCTGGCCACAACGGCCATCGGTCACAACCACTACCGAGTATTTTGGCCGTTATGTGGCTATTATCATAACCGTCCCCCTGGACACAACCGGCCACCGATAAACTTTCATCACAATGGCTACTTTGGTCACAACGGCCATCCACGCTACCGGCCACAGCAGACAAAGTGACTACGACCGCGTCAAGGGAGGGGGGTGCAAATGACGCACAGCACCTGGGCGGCAAGATCCCAGGGGCAGCAAAAAGCAGGAATGCAAAATACAAAATTGTAGAAACAAAATTGGTACATAATAAAATTTAAAAACTATATTTTTTGCATAAAAATTAAAAAAATTGTATGGATTTACTGCGAGTGGAAGGAAAAGTCTGCGAAAGCCGAAAGCTTGTTGACAGATTTATATTGAAGTTTGTAATATAAATTTCGAGAAATTTGTATCATTATTTATGTTTAGGTACTTAAGGGCGAAGAAACTGTAAAATAAATTAAAGCGATTTCCAAGTTATTGACCGGTTTTTGGGCCAATAAATGCGCAGATGCCTAAAATACTAAAAAATATATCGACGAAATTGTTCAAACATTAATAAAACTAAATAATATTTGTATATTTCAAAAATAATACGCCGTATTATGATGCAAATCATTTTTATAAAACGGCTGGTTTTTTCTTGTAAATAAGTTCGCAATAAAAGTACAGTTTATTACTAACTAATTGTACTGGTTGTTGTTTTTATTTTTACTTCCCTATATTTTTAGTACAGGGTATAGTACAGTTTTCCGCAATTTTTAAAGTTTCACTTTTTTGAAATTTCAAAATTTTTCAAGTTTTAAAAAATTTTCACGATTAAAAAAATCGCAATTTTCCAAATTTTCAATACTTTTCAATATTTCTAAAAATTTCACATTTTCAAAAATTGTTATATTCTCTAAAAATCTTTAAAATTTCTAAAATTTTTTTTTAAATTGACAAAATTATCGAAATATACTATAAAAATTTTCCATAAAAATGTAAGGAAGGTCCCGTGGCGGTTGCCCGCCCGACAGCTTTTTATTAGAAGAGATACCGAAATAAAGAAAAGTAAAAGTGTTTGCTGAGTAGGTCTAAAGCTTGCAAATTTGCATAAAATAATAAAAGAAGGGCTGCTTGAATTCACTTTTCTTTACGGAGTTGCAGTTAAGTGGGGGCAACCTACAACAGTTCAGACTGCTGCCTCTTTGGGAGGCTGTAACTCCGTAACACAACGTTTTTGGTCCTGTTTTTCGAAGGCTGTAACTCCGTAACGCAACTTTTTTGGTCCTATGTTTAGCAGAACTAGTTTCTTTACTTCTGCATATTTTTCATTGCGTCTTTTTGCGACCATTGCATATTTACTTTAATAGTGTTCTTAAAGAGACATTTTCGGTATTTACGCAGCTCCACAGCATTAATTACACAACTTTAATAACTAAAGGTAATAAATAAAAGTCAAAAATTTCTCATATGCATAAAAGATTTATTGCAAATATCTAAGACACTTAACAACATGCCTTAAGGAATTTCCTTTCTTCATTATACAATTCCATTCCCTTTCCTTTCCTGCAAAATTTGCATATATAGATTAACATAATTACCATAACGTACTTACACGTACGTGATTAACAGATTAGTAATTTTAAATTAATGCATTTGGATGTACGATCAATGTCGAGGCTAGAAGAACCAACCTTGATCTTGCACCTCCAAACACCCTGCACCTTGCTCTGATCAACTTCCACCTGCCGAGCGTGCTTCACATTAGTAATGAGGGGCATTCAGTAGTCGATCGTCCTGATCACGATGTCGATCAACGCTTATCGCAAGGTAGAGACTTAAAATTGATTGGGTCAACATGCATCTACTTATAGATGACAATGTTATAATCTTTTTCTGAAAGTAAAAGACTTAAGCTGCATCTAGTTTTTTTGTTGAGAACCACGATTAACGTATGGCGTTGTTTTTGTTCCCACCAAGGTAACATTTAAGCAAAAATGCGGTAAAAATCAAGCCTTTTATGTACTATATTATACTAGAATCCAGATAGAGGGGACCTACAACTTGAGTCGGAACTTGACGAGTTTTCCTGAGCCCAGTATCGAACTGGGATCGCCCGACTCAAAGCTACATACGGAATAACATTTATATAAGTGGTATTACAAGAACGAATTTGTCAGTCTCAGTAGGAAAATAATTATTAAAGAGATCTATAGCATATGTTTGTTTAATTGCCAAGTTGCCATCATCAGCGAAATATCTATTAAAAGGATTTTATATGTATTTAGATATGATCATGCATTATTTCAATACATACATGGTTGTTAATAATCATATTTTTCTGTACGTACGTACGTACCCTTTTTATAGCTGATTTTTATCTAGTTGATGCGTAACGCTAGCATTCAGATAAGCGGGACCTACAACTTAAGTATAGTAACATTGTGACAGCAGAGTTTAGTTTTGTAGTACAATTTGCTCGGATTTAGTTGGGGCAATAGTTTAACAGCCTGTAGATAGCTAACAATAGTAAGACAGTTTTCACTGTTACCATCTTTAGCCTCTAAATAAAAAAGGGTTAAAAATCTGGTTACAACTATAGCTAGATTAGACCGCGACCCGGGCACAATCCTAACCATAGTCGAAACCAAACCAGATAGCAGTAATATGCCAGAAAGACAAAGTCTTTAATAGGGACATACAAAGCTCTCGAGGAAAGTTGCAATCCAATGAACCGGTCTGTTTTGCCAACAAGTAGCACCCCCACTTCCTAGTGTTCCCCCACCAACGATTTTTTTATATATCAAACATGCACAAATTTCGGATTTAAAATCAGTATGAATATGTTAGATCTTTAGATGACAATTATGAACAATGTTCCATTGAGAAAACATCTCTGGGCGGTTTCCTTTTAGTCGTTTACCTGAACAGCTTATTTGGATAAACGTCAAAAGAAATACGACTGTAATCAAATCATGAAATCGATTTTAGATTTTAACGAACAAACATTGTTTATAATTAACGGAATTACTAAAAATTAAAAAATCTTGTAATTTTTAAAACATTTGCAGCTTGAAGTTTTTCTAATATTTCATAAATTTTTTAATTTCCCGAAAGTTTCAAAATTTTTAAAACATTTCCAAAAATTACAAAAATTCCAAACATTTTCTCAAATTTTCATAACTTCCCTAAAATGTTCAAAACATTTCAAAATTAACAAAATTTTCAAAATTACAAAATTTTCAGAAACTTACGAATTTTCCGTTTTCAAAATTTTAAAAATAGTTTTTAAAAATTTTCAAAGCTACAGGTGTTCAAATATTGCAAAATTTTTGACTAACATTTTCAAAATTTTAAAATTTACAAATTCTTCAAAGGATAAAAATATTTTTGTTTTAAAAATTTCAAACTTTCGAAAATGCAAAAATTTTATAGTGCAAATTTACTAAAAATTTATAAAAAATATTAGTAGATCTGGTATAAAATATATTACAAATATTTCAAGAATTGCAGAAGTTTTCTAAATTTCCATAAATACGGTTATTAGTGATAGTAGAATAAGGTTTACAGCTTAAATTTTATATGCAGCAAAAATTACAGCATTTAGTTATTCTCCTCCTTCTCAACTTCTAACGGACCAGTTTTTTTTATTCAAGTATTTAATTTCTTTTAATCCCAAGTAATCTATTTCCAAAAAATCGTTTTTTTTCTCGTAAAAAGCTTTAGGTTTTTAAATACAATAAGATATGCCTCAGGCAGATCGCGCCATCCGAGTGGGTGGCTTAGTACTGCGAACCGGACCAACAGCGGTATGCTGAAGTAGCCGCCAGCCGTGATTATCAGTGAGATGGTGGTTATGGCTTTGTCCGTTGTGATTGCACGTTATATTATGTCTTTTTCGTTGCACGACCGGCACCTTCCGGCACAGCTTCTGGTATCTGTACGACGTTTCGAGTTTTGCCAGATCTGTTCTTTTTTACTTCGCTACATTTTTGATTGTGTTACACACATACATCCTAAACTCTTTTCCTTCACTGTTTTCATTTCCGTACGACTCTGAACTAATATTATTTTCTCTTGCAGAGTAATCACAGAATAACTATCTGATTTTCGTCTTGTAGTTCTGCTACAGTACTAGGTTCATTTTTTACATTATCATTAAAATCGTCATCCGCAAATCATCATGATATCATCGTCACAATCTTGCGCAGAATTATTTTTGTTATTTATTTTTTCTACTTCTATATAAACTGCGGCCAAGATCCTTCGGCTCAAAGCTACGTACTTCATTAGCTGAGCTGCAACTGTACGGAATAACATTTTTAAATAAGTGGTATTTCGAGAACTAATTTGCCATCATCATTAGGAAATTAATCATTGAAAAGATTTATAGCATATTATGTCTATTTGATTGCCTAAGTTGCCTTAATCATTAGGAAATCTATTGAAGGAATTTTTAGTACTTGCGTATTTTAAACCACTTCATGAATTTATTCCAATCTTATCAAACTCATCAATAATGTAAGACTTTTGCAGAAATTACAATTAGTACTATTGTCATCATAATGATGATGAGGATGGCAATTGGGTTGTTGAAACATTTTAAATATTGTTTATTCATTGTTATATAAACTATTTTCAAATAACCTTTCCCAGCCAACATGTAGAAAATCTAATGATTATCTGTATATAAAATACTTAATTACTTTAACAATATTTATTTATTTTAACCTTATACGTATTTCAGCATGTTTACATGCCATTGTCAAAGGTTATATGAAAAAGTAAACAGTTAGTGTTGTTATAGCAATAGAACTTGGTGACTTGATCTCGGTAATCGTCTGCAGATGAATTGATTTCTTATTCCAAAATGTCCAATAGAGGAAAATTTAAGAGATCAATTTGCTCATTCATTAACGGTACAGTTTTTAAATGTTTGTGAATTTCAAAAGCTTTTAGTATATCTAATTTACGTTTATCATCACAAAAGTGTAAACATTTTATGGTGTTATTGAATGATTTTGTTCTAGTAAGTGTTTAGCGTAATTGGATTTATGTGGGTGTTTGTATTTGTAACAACGTACGTGTTTTTTATACCTAATATCAAAATTTCTAATTGTCTGGCCTATATAAACCAAATTACAATGCGAACAATTTAATTTGTAAATACCTGATTTTAGCAAATCATCTGTTTTTGATTTTGCAAAACAAAGTGTTGAAGATGTTTCTAGTTGTTTTAAAATCTATTCTTTCTCAAGAAACCGTACATTAAAATTATTAAAACTCAGCTGGTAGCGGTTTAAAAGAAATGATTTAAATATCAAAACGGTAAAAATGAGCTTCCAGATATTTAATTCATGAACGACACTCTCTAACCGACCACATTTACAAAATCATCTGTTTCCTCTTTAATCCCCAAATTTACGTTTCCACCTCATTAACGTGGCAACTAAAAACGAATCTCGCACCTGCTAGCTAATTTTACAAATTTAAGAGCGGCAGGTCGGGGCCAGTTTGTTAAATTCATTTCGCTTATGGTAGTATATACATATAAGAGGCGCCAAATTGCGAACATTTTGATGCAGATTTCTGAGCGACGCGACGTTACGCTTCACACTCGTACAACAAAATATGATTTAGGTCCTGTAGACGAGGTTTCGGCCGCGGTGCTCCGCAAAAGATTTGCCGGAGTAATCCGGGCACGCACGGGAGAAAGGTGAGTGCAAGCGAGATGACATCAGCTGAAGAGTGGCAGCTGGGTCCAGTGACACGGGCTCGGCCACGCCAGTGCATTGAACCACAAACCGCGAGCTCCAGCACCTATCAGTCCAAGAAGCACGAGGAACTTGGAAGACCCAGAAATATCGGGATTACGTCCAGATGTAGATTGGTGATAGCACGATTACATTTGCTGCTCGTTTTGTCGGATTATCTCGAACGGCCCGTGCCCGATAGCCTCGAGATGAACGTCTACTTCTCGTCGATTCGTATAATTTACTTACTCTTCCTCTTTGCGTGCCTTTCTTGCGAGCACACCTGAACACGGGAAAGTTGTCTACGACAAGTTTTTGTAACTTCATTTTTGTTTCCTACTTAATAACTATAACGTTATGTTGAGATTGCGAACCTGATTTGCTTAGTCGATACCAGAAGAACCGTGTTCAAGCATTTTAGTTTGATTCTTGTTTTCTGGTTAATTATACTTACTTATCTTCACTTATTTAAAAAAAAGGGCAAGCAGATGTGGTCGCTCCATTTGAACGTGTAAATGGTTACTACTTTCGATTTTTGTTTCTATAGTTACGATGTTCATATTGCACTTGTAAAATGACTAAATAACGCTTTTTATTCACCGAATAAAAGGTTTTTGAGGTTTGATACCGCTGTCGAATATAGCCATGGTTTAATACATTTTATAAAAACTGTTCCAAACTATGGATTATTTTGTAGGAGGAATAAAAAGGCAGATTTTGGGGAAAAAAATCATCGAATTTTGAACCCGAAGAGCAAGTGCATAAATGGCTAAATGCTTTTATCTACGACTGCTTGGATAAGGACTTATTATCTCAATAATTTGCGTTAGGTAATGAAGTTCATTATCGCACTAGGTCTGAGTTAGGTAATGAACTCATTGCACAACTCATTTTATTTACACAAACAAAACTAAAGCTTTGTTTATAAGAAAACTGGCTGGTTGCCATAGTATTGAACAAATCGAATCTGTCTCGTTCCTTTGATTTTAAAACAATAGTTATTTACGTATCTAGTGCGCGAAATTATACTTTGGTGCTTGAGAATGTAAGTTTTTTGTCGAGGCGGCAGCCGAGACAAAAATTATTCGAAAGCACCAAAGAAATTTCGTGCACGAGTTGCCTACAACATTTTTCTACAGACTTACTGAAACAATGAAAAAAATTAAGTAAAATCATAATAAAAACAAAAATAAAGATTTAATCTATCGTAATCTAGTCTGTTTCTTAGTTACTACGGAAACAAAATTTAATAACTATTGATATTTGTCAGTTATTTTTTTCTAATTATTAAAAAAAAAGGTTACCATTGTCGTCATGCACGGAATATTTTTCGCTCTAGTGCGCGAAATACTTCGTGCACGTTATTAAGATAAACAACTCCAATGTGACATTTTGCATACTGAGATTAATGTAAAAATGTCATCATTTTTTGACGTTGGCAGAAAAAATTGTTTCAAAAGTGACGACATTTGCAAATAAATTAATGCGAAATGTAAAATATCATTTCAGTCAAAAAAATTCGAATCTTAACGAATTTTGCACAGTCGTAGATAAAATTTTGTATGTCACACGTGGGATAATGCATTATTATGGCACTCTTTTGATTACACGGTCTACGACCTCGTCGTGCAACTTTCAAGTTCGTGTTATAATAACGCCTTTATCCCACTTTTTTTTAAATAATCATGAGGCCGTGCGTGAGCACGACTCCATGATTCTTATCCCATGCCCGGGCTCAGCGGACTTGCGCTATACACCGGTCTAACATGCCCCATCCCTGAAAGACATGCAACCCAACATACACACCACACACACCATCCATGGACACGTCGGATGTAACTTATTCAGAAAAATTTCCGACGGGTAGAGGACTTGAACCTACTGCCGTTGGGAGTCTAGTTTCAAAGCCTGGGACTTTAACCACTAGACCATCCCCTGCCCTTATCCCACTAGTAATATAAATAACTATTTTGTTGAGGTGCAAATTTCTTTATTATAAACGTAAAGTGTAAGTGTAAAGGGCACAATATATTGTGCCCTTTACACTTGATCATATTAAGGTTTGTAATGTTGTTGATTAAACGTTGCAAATGCCTGAGACTGTGTTAAAAGTTAAATTGGCCGACAACCCAACGGTCACGGTCTATTGGCGAGGGTGCTGAAAATAAGCATGGTCTAAGCAGGCACAACGGACAAGATTGAGGATGATCGGTACACCTGCATGTGTACGCATTTAAAAGGCGTTTGTCTAACGAATCTCAGTAGTGTAGAGATGTGGATCTCTGCGTATCACGGCAAAGACCCTCGGTTCGACCTTGGCTACCGAGGCGGCGCGGCGTTATTTTTTTTAAGATTATTTTTTTATTGTGTACACGGTGGCCTGCTACGGGTTTAAGCTACCTGGGATAATTTTAGATATATATGCAGCACCGTCAGACGGTCTGAGACTGTAAGTTAGTGTTTGGTTATATCCGTGAATTGCGTGGCTCAGAGCTCTTTCAATACTCGCCACATTCTCACGATATTGCGCTTTCAACTTCGGACCAAAACTCGTTATAAATAGTTTAAGTGTGATAGAAAATATGCAACGAATGAAGTATATATTATTTAACTAGAGCTAAGGAGTAGTTAAAATCACTTAATTTCCGGAAAACGCGTTGTTGATTTAAAAAAGTTTGTGTTTTTTCCTAGTTTTTAAAATGGTTTAAAATTCTTCTTTATTTTAATAAGCTATCATCTGTTTAAAATTTATAATGATTGGCGGTTTCGTTTTCGAATAAATAATAAATCAATTAAAAACATTTCAAAAACTCCTGGAAAACGTCAGAGTAAAATTTGGAAGATCAGTAAAAGATAAATTTGTAGTTCACTGCAAGCTCCATCGGATCAGAGAGTTTAAAAAAATAGTGTGAGCAGTTTTTGAGAAATAATGATTTGTAAATTTTCAAAAGTTCAAAAATATTTTTCGATCACATGACTATACCTATTAGGGGCTACTAAGTAATATAATAATTTTTATCAATGGGATAATTGGTTTTGAGTAGTCGGGCATTAAAGACGCCATTTTCAAAATTCATAACTTTTCAATCCACATTTGTTTGACAGCAACGGTAATTGTTCGAAAAACAGTTTTTCGGCGCAGCAATTGTTCGAAACAAAAATTTTTCAAAAAACATTAGTTTAACAGCAATTGTTTGACAGTAATTGTTCTAAAAACGGTTTTTCGGCGCAGCAATTATTCTAAACGAGGATTCGTCAAAAAAACATTTGTTACACAGCAATTTCTCGACGGCAATTGTTCGAAAAACAGCTTTGCAAAGCAGCAATTGTTTTAAACGACAATTGTTCAAAAAGATTTGGTTTTGAGGGCTAAGTTGTCATCATCGGTAGGATATCTATTCGAGGAGTTGTAAAGACAAGCAGAAAATTCATCATTAAAGAAGTATTTGTCTATTTGAAAACTAAGTTTTCTTTAATGGATTTACAGTATTGGTTGTGTATTTAATAGCCAGTTAGCAACAGATGATTACAAGTTTACATAGTGTATATTAGAGCTGTAGGGGATGGAATGCCATAAAGTATTTTTTATAGATGGAAATTAAAAATATTTTTGCGATGGGAAAGTGCTTTGCCTATTTTTGTTGCAAACCTTGAGATTTTCTTGAGGGAACATTGGGAGAAAATTAGAGCCAAATTTTGGTGCACTTTTGTCAAATAGACAATTAACTAATTCGAAGTATTTTCACTGTTACGTACATTTTAACTTTCAGCTATATAACAGAATATGATTTATTTCTCGTGAAACAAAAGTTTCAAAAGATTAACAAATTGTATGGCCCCAACCAGGCTCACGTCGTCAGTGTACGCTGTCCAAATAAAATTATTTAATATAAAAATAATTACTTCGCCCCATGTGTGAAATAAAAAATTATGGACATGTCTGTTGTATTATGTAGACGTTTGATATACAATAGCGTCTTGTGTTTCGTTAAAATAATATTAAATTGTTAACTGAAAAAAAACGCATATAAGCACCGCATCTGCACAGAAAATGCAGTTGATTTTCAGTATCTAGCATAAGCTGTTGGTCCAAAAATCAACGGCCGCAAACTCGAGCTTTATCTTCTGGTCCAAGGCAAGCTGTTCATAGAACCCGGCTGTAGGGTCGACCGCAAGCTTCCGGTTCTAAGCAAACCAACTACACGTAGCGATCTCCTTCTAGATCCCAGCAGCGCCCCACAAGTGATTCTGCAAATCGGCACAAGCTTTTGGTCCGGAGCAAATCAGCCCCGTAAGCTCCTCCCAGAGCCCCGCAGCATCCCCATAGAACGGGCTGTACCTGCCAGTCTCCTGTTCGATTCCCCAAGGAGCCTCTTAGCGCATTATGTACCGTTCCCGGGATTATCCCATAGAGGAGCGTTTTTTATTGTTTTGTATAAAATAATTGTTTTTTTTTGATTTATGAATCAAATTCTTCATTTTACTTTAACAATATTTTCTACTTTCAAACCTTATGCGTATTTCGACATGTTTACATGTCATTGTCAAGGGTGAGATTAAAAAGTAAACAGTTGGTGTTGCTACAAGAACAATAGAACTTGGTGACTTGATCTTGGTAATCTATGTCTGCAGACGACTTGATATCTCATTTCAAAACGTTCAATAATGCTGAATTTAATAGATCGATTTGTTCATTTATTAAAGGTAATGTTTTTAAGTGTTTGGGAGTTTCAAATGCCTCCAGTATATCTAATTTACGTTTACCATCACAAAAGTATAAAAAGATACGATTGTATTTTAAGAAGTGTTTAACACTACAGATATACGACCCTTTATACAAAATGTCCGCTCATATTTGGAGACATTAGCGTTAGTTTGGCTACAACGCACCAGACCAATTTTAGGGCGCTGCTATCGCTATTTGATTATTACTGTTGAAATGTGTTTGAAACTGTTTTATCGGGGATTTGAGTGCATCTGTCACATCATGAATATAAGTTAAGTAGAATTGGCTTCAATATTAATTATTTACGAAAAATTGCGATTTGACAATTAAACATGGCAGATGGCTGTCTAACTTTTGGTTTGAATATGTGCTAAGTAATCTTCTCAATTACAGTCATCTGTGACTTAATTATAAATTATCATTGTAGCGCCATCTTTTTGCAGATTATTAATCATATAAAACAAGCTGCCGATAGCTCACATATTTACCGTATATCTGTAGTGTTAACCTTATCTGTGGTTTAACGTAATTGCATTTATGTGGGTGTTATATTTGTACCAACGTACGTGTTCTTTGTACCTAGTAGAAAAATTTCTTATTGTTTGGCCTGTGTAAACCGAATTACAAAGGGAGCAATTTAATTTATAAATGCCTTATTTTCGCAAATCATCTGTTTTTTTTCTGCATTAAACAAAGTATTGAACATGCTTTTGGTTGTTTTAAAAATGACTACATTTATTTGTTTTGCTCATAATGTAGCAATTTTTTCCGATTTATTGCCAAATTATTTTCAAATGACCTTTTCTATAATCTTTTTCTTTAATTAATATAATTAATTATGGTTCCTCTTTGTTCCGGATTCTTTATAATTGTTTCGTATTAATCTGTTTCTTGATGTTTATTACTGTTAATTTTGCAAAATATAGAAAATGTGTTAAATTATTAACTTATTAGTTAAAAATTATTCTAGTTATGTAATATTTTATGCAATCTTCTTCAGGGAAAATTTATACAATGGTGTTGCTTTGCGCTATTCAATTATAGAAACTGTTTTGTGAACTATGTGATCTTAGTTGAACAAGTCTATATTCTATAAGTATAAAAAAACGAATTACCGCTGCACCAATATGTACTCAGGTGAACTACAATACAACATTAAGTCGTATTCCGCCAATACGTCAAATTTCTTCACTCTTTGCCTTTAGAAACTTTATATCAATTCCTGTAAGAGGTTTTTGTGAATAATGCGTGCTTTTTGAGTGTCTTTGAAATGGTTCTGGGGGAATTGTGAGAAGACAAGAATTTGACAAAAAATAAATAAATAGATACAAAGGAAATATGGATTTTTCCCATAATAAGAGGTCACAACCTTCTCATCGTTTCAAAGCTTCTAAAGAATATTTGGTTTTCGTTAAGTTTAATAAAAGTAGGGGAGCAATACTTGAAAGTCTTAATGTTACACTTTGCAAGACAAATTTGTAGCTTTGGTTAGATGAAGAAAGTGAAGCGAGTTGAGAGAGATGCCGGTAACCCACGAGGAGCGTATGATTAAATTAATAAATAAAAATCGGAGAAAACCGTCCAGAAACATGGTTAAAAAAATCAGGATATTTGTGTTTTTATGGTAGTATATTTAAGTTTTAATGACGTTTTACTTAATTCGACTATTTGGTTCTACCTTCCTATTAATTTGATTAAAATCAATTTTTTGTGTTATTTAAGGAACATTGAATGAAATTCTTGTAGCTTGTTAAAACAAAATCCAAGAATCCTATCCAATCAAGCAATTATTGTCAAACTGTAAAAAGAACAGGCAGACATTTTTTAGAAGTTAACGAAAACGGTGCATCCATTGGAGCGTTCAGTATCTAAATTAGCATGTCATATCTTAACCTCGGAAGTACCGTTAATTAAAAGCTAAAGTTAAATAACGAAGGAGCGCGAAGTCGCTCCTAAAGTGATTTTCAAGGAATTGAAGTAATTAGAAACGAGATTCTTAACTTTTCCAGTTCTTTTTCCTGGTGGAATTCTTTATTTGCTGGTAATCTCAAAGTGTGTTGTTCATTTTCATTTAATTTCAGATTGAAATCTCTACGGCGCGAGCTGTAATCTTGAAAGCAACAATTCATTTCCTTCTGTGCAATGTTAATAATTGCTTTTAATTAGTTAAAAAGAATACTGTTTTCTGTTAAAGTTATTATACGCGAGATGGAAACATTTTTGCTACTCTTCTTTAATACAACTAAATCCTTCTTTTATTTCGCCTTAAAAGTCCATCCAAGTGTAAGGCACATTGTAAAGCATAAAATTTTACTAACGCTATACAGGCAAAGATCGGAAGCGGGCGTTTTTACCACTTTGTGTAAAAGAAAACAAAGCAGGCTATTTTTAAATTTTTTCCCGAGTATCTCATTACTGAAATCAAACCAGTAATTAACCAGTTATGCCTATTAATAATATAACTGTAGCAAAACATGCAACGCAAGACTTTAAATACAAAACGCTGAAAGCAACAAAAAAGAGAGAACGCGTTTTAAAAGTAGAGTAAAGTAATGTAAGGATAATTGCTGTACTTCATAATAAAATCGGTGGCTTCCGCTCAATCCAGAGTTAATTTAATGCAATTGTCATTCTCTTCTCGAAACGATACATAAAAATTCGATTACTCCAATTGTTGATGCTCAGGGAGCGTGTAAATGTTGTCATTTTGTCTCTACGATAGCGCTTTAATTCGTGCTCATTCAATGTTTGAAAGTTTTGTTGAATACAGCATTCAATTTTTTTGGATTTAAAACTGCTAATAACTATCCTGAAAAAGTAGATATAAAATAAGTGACAATTTATGTTGACGGAAAATATTAATTTAAAAATGGACGAAGCCTAAATTTTCCTATACTTTTTTATTTTCAGAAGAATTTCAAATCAACCAATTTTAAACGCAACTGTAACCGACAGAGTTGTGTAGCGCCTGGGCTTAAAACGCCTATAAAAAGTGAAGAATAGTGAAATTAGGAGCCTAAAAGTTCCTTCCTCTCGTAGTAAAAGCAACGAAATACTTTAGAAGTGAAACTTCTTTGCCGGCGGGTGCAACATGCAATCGTGAGATCACGCCCCATAACGGAAATGGCTGTAACGTAATGTAATGGATACATAGTCCTGGCAACCGCCTCTTCAAGCTTCTATCAGCCATCCGTCAGTACGAAGATGATGGCGAAGTGGGTTGCACGAACATGCGAAGAAGTTTCACTTAGAACTTGCGTAGACAGTTTTTTTTTCCTTTACTACTACTGCTGACGTTGCGTTTTCGGTTGCGCAGAACATCTTCATCGCTGTAGGGCCTGCTTCTTCTGATGCTGTGCTGTGTTCCGGCAGCAGTCCACTACTCTGAGGATGTTACGCGCAACCGAGGGCGAAACGCCGGCAGTAGCAGTATTCCTGACGCGGCGCCAAACTGGAAGCCAAGAAACCACTGACAACGACAACGACCGAGGAACCTTTTGCGTTTTGATCTCGCGATATATCGACTTATGTGGACTTGAATGAATAACATATGCTGCCTCTGTTGAATAAATTTGTTATGATGAAGTTACCTTGCTTATCTTCCTTGTATTTTATTCTTCCAGATACAGTAAATTATGTTATTGAAAAACATGCTTATGTATCAGAACCCAGATACGTTTACAGTTTAAGTTCGGGTATTTTAGTAATAATCTGGAAGAAAGGTTTAAATTGCAGCGAGTGAAAACGTCATCCAAGCCGATTATATCTGGGTGGTCTTCTTTTAAATTTATATTAATGCGAGTGCAGGCGTCATCAAAGTTCTTAATTTGCGGGCGTTATTGTTGAAATTTTTGACGTCAAAAATTGATTATTTGACGTAAAAAAATATTTTCTGACGTCAGACAATTGCTTATACAATTTAGAATTAAATAACGAATATTTTTTTACGTTAAAAATGTACTTTTATTGGCGACAAAAAAACAATTTGTGACATCAAAATTAATGAATGTTTGACGCCAAAAAATCATGTTTAGATGCCTGCTCTTTATTGTTGATGTCAAAATTTGACGTCAACTACAGAGAGCAGGCAGGCATCTACGATTCTCTGACGTTTGAAAATCATTTTTTTGTAGGCATTAAATAATTAATCATTAATCAATAAAACTGATTTTGTGACGTCAATAATAATTTTTGAACGATCCAAAAAAATTATTCACTGACGTCTAAAAAACGCGTACACAATAAATAATTCTTTGACGTCAAATAATCAAATTCAGCGATCAACATCTGCAGTTTTGAAGTTCGAAAATCATTTAGTGACGTCGGAACATGCTGCCATCTAACGACATAGCTGACATATTAGCGAAATCGTAGTCAGTCGCCTTTCCAAATTAATTTCCCCTATTTGATGTAGTTGCCGAAAAAGTGCGCTTTATGTTGGTTGTATACAATGTTTATGCCAAATAATGTTTATATGTCCTATCCCTAGGAGTATTTTATTATGATGCTATGATTCACGCATCATCCATTTAAAAATTCATGTACCAACCTCAAAAAATTGTTTACTGATCTCTGAAACAAATTTAATGCAGTTTTGATAGTTAAATTAGTTTTTGATGGCACAAAGTCAGTTTCTGACGTCTGAAAATTTTTTTTCACGTCTGAAATTGTGAAGCGACTTGAGGAACATGTAACTTTGTTTTCTATAATTTAGATTAAAAGGTAAATCCGCGTTTAATGACACTTTAAGGCAGCGTGTATATTAATATTAAAATTAAGTGTTGTATCGACGACCGCCATAGTTCGGTTATATTTATAAGTTTGAATTGACGGTTCGTTTACGGAATCATTACTGTAAGAAACTGCTTTCAGTTTAATTGCGAATTTAAGCTGATCCCCAGTTTTCTGAAAGTAAGGCAAATTTATTTGAAATTAAAAACCACAATTACTTACTTGTAAGATTGTACATTATGTAAATTAAACTTTTTTTTATTTGTTCGGAATAATACTCTCATAATGAAGAGCTGAAGCAGACGGAAAATTTTGCTCGTATTTGATGTGGTCTATCTATAAGCACATTGCCAACTGTTTATATCAGCATGCATAGTGGAGTTGATTTAAATATGCAAATTTATTATTTTTAACAAAGAAGCTCATGTTTTCTAGGACATTTAGATGAACTTTGGTGATAAGACATTTATTTTGGTTGATAATGTCAACCCTTAACAATATTAATGTTTGTTTTATGTAATTAAGGCTGAATTTTCTGCATGATAATATTATAGTTCTGTTATTGTTTTTACACAGAAAAATATAAACAAATGTCTAAAAGAAAAAATGCGCGAAGCATTTCGCACGGACTTTCCTTAATCTTTGTAACTTCTTGTAACAATTTCTTAGATTATGACGTGGGTGGGTTACAATTAACGGCGCTTGCCTGTATTACTGGCTGACCAAGACAAGTAACAAAGCCCCACTCAACATCAACATACAAATAAAAACGTGTGAATGGCATTGAATGAATGTGCATGAAGCGAGGCATAAACTTCAGGAGCGTAGTGGTTTAAAGGCCAAAAAAGCCCCACTACCTCCTATTATACAAGCGAAGAGCCTACCCGGAGTGAAAGTCCTCGACACCTTCGTGTATATGAGGTTTTAGATCATGATGATGTTGATGATATATTAATAACTAAGTGACGTGTGTACAAAATTGTGAATTTTAAAGCACTAATAAAACATTACATTACATATACTTGCGCGAAGCTTTACTTTTTCTATGTTTAAAAGTATTTAGGCACAACGTTGTGGCTCCACAGCAATGTCGATTAATCCGCGAAAGGCAAATGCAACACGTCATACACAACGAGCTATGGCATAGCCACCACCTCACTGCTTGCAGCTGCTTTTCTTTAGTCCGGTTCGTTTTACTTGAAGACACTCGCTCGGTTAGCGAGAGGTGCTCAAAATGGGCATGTTTTAGTATATATATCCTAACATTAACAAGTTTTTTTATGATCAATTTTTTTTTATAAAAGGATTCGTTGGTATTCAAGAAAACCGAAAACGGAAGCACGAATTTGTCTGCCAAAATTTGGGTGGAAGGGAGACAATTAACTTATCTAATTTTTGATGCGCCGAAATATTAAGTTGCGAATCTTATTCTATTACCACTCGTAAGCAATTTAGAGGCATAGATTTTCTTTTTTCAAAAATTCACAGCAGGCGTCACAATTAAATTAGTGAACTGGGCCGCAATAACATTATGTAAAAGCGTGTTGCTAGTTTTAATATTTTTTTAAATATTTTTTTAAATATGCTAAAATTTTGAAATTGTTTCACTTCCCAGTTCTAGGTGGTTCCAAAAATTCTCTTAGTTCATAGCATTGTGTACCCTTAGGACGTTTCTAATATCAAATTTCATCCCAATATCTCGCTAATGAGTAAAATAGGCGTTAAAACAAAAGTTTTTAATCATTCCTAGAAGGCATCACAGAGAAATTAACGAGCTGGAACACAAACCAAATTATAGCTCATTTCCACATCTTTGAGCTTCCAAAATTAAAAAAAATCGTGTCTTAAATTTTTGAGCAAAATTTTTGTGAAGATTTCCAAAATTTTGAAAAATTTATTAATTGCATAGTTTTTGTCTATCTGAAAACATTTGTGCGCAGTAACATTGTGACTTTATATGACTACTGCGCCAGAGAATTTTATCCCGATCTGTCAAATCGTTTCTGAGTAATAATAAGCAGATAAATTGAAAATTTTCAAAAAATCGTAGCGGGCACCGTTTTGAAGCTAGAAAGTTCGGGAAAAGGCGTTAGATCTGCCCTGTGCTTTTCTATCAGATTCCGTTTTCAGATTTCGTACATTGATGTTTTGAAAGAAATGTTTCCCAATAAACATGTCTAATTTGCGCTTCCGGTTTTGAATCGTTTGGGAGAAATGGGGTCGACATACCCACAAACCCACAACCCACCTACCCACCCACAGACACACATTTTTTACAACTAGTTTTTTGAGTTCCACATTTAAAATATTGTTCTGCAAACTTCTTTTGGTTGTCGGACGAACTAGTCAGCTAGTTTCTTGTGGTATTTGGGTTGCCTATGTGTTAATATTCGTTTAAACATGACATTAAAAAACAACTTTTTGACAAAATAGTAAACGTCACACTTCAAATTCTGATTTTAACAAATCGACTGCACTGTTGATTTTGTTAAGCCAGTGGCGTAACTTCAGATTTTGGGCCCGGGGGCAAGATACCTGAAGGGTCCTGGCGCGATCCTATAAAAACTTCAATAATTAAGTAATTGATAACAAGAACAATTTCTTTAATAGCAAGAAAATTAGTTGCAGTTTAGTAAATGAAAATAAATATATTAAAGCCGTGTCTAATTAAGATAAGCAAATTTTAAATTTTCTGAAGTTAATGTGTCTGGGTCGGTACCAAAAAGTTTGGGTGTTGTGTTATTACTAAATATAATCTCACATACTTACATGGAATTTTAAATTTTTGTTGTTGAATATAAAAATAAAGACTGTCGAAAATCAAAAATTTTTATTGAAAAAGCTCCGTAATAGAGAAATAAAAAAAAATAAAAACTCGTGGCTCGTGGCAGGGCCACCTAAGGCCTCGGGCCCGGGAGCCGTAGCCCCCTCTGCCCCATGGTAGTTACGCCACTGTGTTGAGCTCACGATTTAATATTAACAAGCAGGTGTTGAAGATATCTTAACTTTTGGAACGACTTTCGTATGCCAGATTCCTACCAGCATATTTTTTTTTCATTTCAGTACTTTGAAATAATAAAAAAACGGAACTCGAAGTTAAATATCTTTAAACGATGCCAATTGATTATCTGTCATCGACGTTTACTCACTTTTTTTTAGACTATGGAAATCCCAAAAGATTTATAAATACTCTGAATTTAATCGACTATTCGTATAAGTTATTCAAAAAAAAAGACGCGACTGGAACCAGGGGGCTTTGCATTTCCCTATTCGCCCCACGCAATCTGCAATAATCTCATTTGGAGGTATCCTCTGGTGTATTGGCTGCCGCTCTCTGTACTTCCTGAAGTAGTTCACAACAGGGAACCGTTAGTTTACTTATAAGGTACCTGCTACTGCCGCTTTATGCACGATACGATACTTGATTTTAATGACTGCCATTTTTTACCAATAAAAAATTCGCCTTCCATAATTATGGCAAAGAAGCGCTCTTGATTAGAACGAATCTACCGGACAAAATTAATACTTCCAGCTATTACCATAAAAATCGCGAGTTAAAGCAGCAATAAATGTATTATTAGCGGTGTATTAATTCCGATCAAGACTCAAGTTGGAAAAGTGGGAAGTAAGATAACGGTTCGACTTGCTGCGTGTGTGTGTAAATGTAGCAACGCTAACAAAGTCCATAAATTTGAGTCCGTTTCAGGTACAATCCACGTTAGGTTTTACTTTCAATTGGCGTAATTCAGTGTAATAAACTACGTTACTTTCTGCTTTTATTTGATGTCGGTCTTGAAGCTTAGACGACGGATAAAAGAACTGACTTCGTTTGGAGTAATACCTTGCAATTTGTTGGTTTTAACTAGACGAGGTTTGAAAAAAGCCAATTTCACACCAGCTTTTAACTTTAGTTGTTTTTCCTTTTGCTTGCAGGTACTTACAGTTAGTAGTTATTTTACCGAAGATAAGAGTTGAAAAATATTGTTTTAATACTTATATTTTTATGAACTATAAAGTGAACGCATTTGTCAACATACTTCGTCTAATGGAAATATTAGTTTAAACTAGGAGAAATAAATGAGGCGTGGAACAAAATAGGTAAAGGTAAAAAGAAAAAAAAAACAAAAGTAATTTATCAAACAAGTAAGCATTATTTTGAAATGTGTCAAAAAACAATAGAGAAGAGGTTTTGGCAGATACAATAGAGAAAGTCTTTGCAGAATACTAAAAATAATTTTTATATTTTCAAAAGTATATTAGCAACAGTTGCTGCGTAAGGTTACAATACTCATTGCGTTAAGTCTCGCTTCGTCGCACCAAGCGTATAAATTTATAAAAGCCTATAAAAGTACAAGTGTGGTAAGAAGCTGAAAATTTTCTCTTTTGACCTTCCTCGCTATACGAAGTATAGCTAAAGAAGCTTAAGTTCGTAGTCTACGCATGTTGAATAGCCGATCTGCGCAAACGCAATCTCCCTATCACCCTCCATTGCCCCCACCATCAATTTTTTGTTCTTGTTTTACATTTACGAATTTCGGCTTCAAAATCGCTATAAGCATATTATTATAAATGACAATAGGAACAATTTTACATTGGGAAAACACCACTGGGAGGTTTTCTTTTGGTTGTTTACCTGAACAGTTGAATTGAGTGATTGCAACAATATGGCTATCAGCAAACGGTCTATAGAATGTGAAAAATCGATTTTCTGACTTTAATAGATTCTGTCAAATTTTTTTAAAGTTTTTCCAATGTTCAAAATTTTCAAAAATTTAACAATTTTGCAGTTTAAAAAAAATTATCAAATTTTTTCACAATTAAAAAAATTTTAATTATTAAATAGGTATTGAAAAAATTTATAATTCGAAAATTTTAAAAATTTTCAGTTTTTTAACATTTCGAAACTTCATAAAACTTTAATTTTCTTTTTATAAATTTTCTAAAGTTTAAACCTTATTTAAGAAAACTTTCAAAATTATTAAATTAAATATATCGATAGCATCATTACGAAAACACTCTGAGAACGTTACATCGGGGCCATTAACGGAGGGTTCTCAAACTTCTTAATCTCGGGCCTCAGTGCAACTACATTATGAATTTACGTTGCATTGTACACTACTCAAAATGAATATAGAAACACTTATAAAAAATTGAATATTTTTGCTTAAGTAACACTGGATTGGGTAAAAAGTGTCTTCAACTTTTTGAAAAGGATTACTCTTTAAGATGCGAAGATTTCAGCCTTGTTGAATAAGCTTCTAAGAAAAAAAAATGTTAAAAATTGAAATTGGGAATCATTTAATTAACAAACTTTTAAACAATCAACAATAAGAAAACAACAAATTGAAAAAACTAATAATAGGTGTTGCCTCCTCTGGCCCGGATGACTTCAGCGCAACGACCGACGGGGCACACTCTCAATTAAATTTGAAATTGTTTTTGAGGATGTTGCTCCCATTCTTGAGTAAGAATTTCCTCAACCTCATCTAAATTTTCAATAGGCTGCCGATCCAGCAATCTTCTTCCCAATACGTCCCATAGGTGTTTGATGGGGTTAGGGTCTGCACTATTAGCCGGCCAGTCCATTACTGTGATATTGTGGTCATGAAAAATATTTGTAACTATCCTAGCCACATGTGGCCTGGCATTATCTTGCTGATAAATACAGTCAGGTCCCATTTCTCCAGCAAACAGAATCACATGTGGTTCTAAAATGTCCCGGATGTAACGCGCCGCCGTAAGAGAACCTTCCCGAAGAACCACTAGCTCGGTGCGACCATTCAAAGTTATGCCGCCCATACCATAATGGAGCCTCTACCAAAACGGACAGTTTCTTGAACAGTGGAGTCTAAATAGCGTTTACCTTGGCGCCTCCACACACGCATTCGTCCATCGTTATGGTCTACGCAAAACCTGGACTCGTCCGTGAACATTACATTGCTCCGTTGTTCTCTAGTCCAGTTACGATGTTCTTGTGCAAAGTTTAGCCGGGCTCGCCTATGTGCTGGTGTTAACCTAGGGACTTTAACTGCTCTCCTTGCACGTAACTGTATCTCGTGAAGCCTATTCCGAACTGTTTGGTCCGAAATTCTGGTTCCACTAGTGGCAACCAGTCGATTTTGTACAGATCGGGCGGTAATTCTACGTTCTCTAACGGCCCAAAACCTCAATAGGCGGTCTTCGCGAGGAGTAGTGGCTCTTTGTCTTTGAGAGTAACGACGTCTTCTTACGATACCATCATTTATATAAGTGTTCCATGCCCTAGCTATAGCAGAATGACTCACATTTAACATTTGAGCAGCGCGTCGTCTTGAGTATCCCTCTTCAATTAATGTCACCGCTCTAACTATCTGATTTTCATTCAGATATACTCTTGGTTGTCTCCTCCTTCCTAACACATCCACATTCACGTTTCCACCAACAAATTACACTGCGAAAAAAATAGAGTGAAAAATTTTTTTTGTTGAATTTAAACTTAAGCGTCTTTTTTGTTGTTTACTTTGTTTTGTAAAATCTCCAAGGAAACAAGTGCCTACTTTTTTCAGGTAAAATGTAAAGGTATGTTCATATTATCTGCCAAGTTATAGACTGTTTCGTTGAAGTTTACAAAAAATACACACTAATAAGAAGGTGTCTCTATATTCATTTTGAGTAGTGTATATGCACAAGTACAAGCAGTAAGTGGACAAACATATATTGAACAAAATTACATTACAAGCAATGTTTGCTTTTGTATCTGTAAAATAAATGCGGTTACCTCAGGTTTAGCTATGAGATGAAATGATCTGATTTTATTTTGTTTGAGGTGTGCGGATGAGGTTTTGCTCATGTTTAAAAATACGTAGGCTAAGAATGTACAAACCAATAGGATGTGAAAAATCGATTTTGTAACTTTAACGTATTCGAATTCAAATTTTTTTAAAGTTTTTCTAATGTTCAAAATATTCAAAATTTTTATAATTATTCAGTTTTAAAAAAATTCAACAATTATCAAATTTTTCAAAATTTAAAAAAATTTTTAAAACAAATTTCAAAAATTTTAAAATTTTTTGAAAATATTAAAAATTTTTAGTTTTACAACATTTTACAACTTCAATACTTTAATTTTTAATAATTAAAAAATTTGTTTTCGCAAATTTTCTAAATTTTAAATCTTATTTATAAAAACTTTCAAAATTTTTTACAGCTTTTTAACTTTCCAAAATTTCATAAAACTTTTAAGAATCTTTCAAAATTATTAAATTTAAAATATCGATAGCACCATTACGAAAACATACTCCGAGAACATTACAGCGGGAGCGTTAACGGCGGTAATTCAAACTTTTTAATCTCGGGCCCCAAATGCAATGAATGCAATAATGCATTATGAATTTACATTGCATTTAATTAATTTGTGCTGCAAAGGACGCTAAGCTATATTCAATCCGGAAATATGTACAAGTAAAAGCAGTAATTTGACAAACAGATATTGAACAAAAGTACATTACAAGCAATCTTTGGTTTTATATTTGTAAAATAAATACGGTTACTTCAGGTTCAGCTATGAGATGGAATGATCCGATTTTCTTTTATTTGAAGTGTGCGGACTTGGTTTCGCTCATGTTTAAAAATACGTAAATACTAAACTTGACCCAAATATTGGGAACTCGAGTTATAGTAGCAAACGCTCTAAAACAAACTGCTACGTTTACACTATCAGCTCGCATTTAGGGTAGATGTAACTGTACCTGTGGGCTACGCCCTACGGATTGTTTTGTAACTTTGAAAAACATAAGAACGGTCGTGCGCCGCTTAGGTAAAAATTTTAGATTTTTTAGGATCATAATGATATTAATTCTGATTACTTGGGTTGTATATTCTTAACAGCAGCAGCATTTCTCTCAAGTTGAGACAGGTCGAAGGGATCCGGATTTAATATGTAGAATTACAGCAATCCTTATAGAATTCATAAAACTAGGACATCGATCCGTGGTCCGCTACGCTAACTACCCAATTAGCTTATTTTAAATCAAAAAAGGAACAGAAAAGGCGTGAGGCATAGCCCACGGATTCCCCTTGTTATATTTAAAACACTAACGTGAATTTTGACGAGTTAAATACAATTTGATGAATGGTCCATTGTCAGTCAGGCAACGCTATATAAACAAACAAAGTTCTTCCTTATGTGATGAAGAAGTCTCATGCCTTCCCACTCATACTCATCTGCTACTCAAGACTTTATCTACTGAAAAAATCGAAAACGCCGTTAATGTTGCACTATTAAAAGGTTTTACGTTGTAAGTTAATGTAATCTTTTATCTATTGCCTTTCCGCACAATAAATCTGTTAAACACTAATGTTGGTAGGTACACAAGAAGTTGTTGTAAATGTAAGATAACACAGATGCAGTTTTTTATTATGTGCAAGTACATGCACTATGGGGCAATTTATCAATATGTGCATTTAATGGGGACGCTCTTCGCATCAACTTGTTAATTTCATGTCTATACACGGATAATACACGTGCTGCTTGTACATTTCCTGCTATGAATAAAACAAATTGTTGTAAAAGAAGTGCTACCTGCAAGCCCATCGATTACACTGTCACGAGTTTACTATGTTGAGAATACGTAAGGAGCTTTAGCAAAGATCGATCGAAATTCATACAATAAAAATTTCGTAAAAAAGTGCTTGATATAAAGCTCTTTGAAAAGCTGCTTTTGCTGGTTCTAAAATGTCGATGCAAAATAAAAATTCACAAAAATAACTCACTATTTACTATGCTGCTAGTTCAAACTGCTTCATGTTAAAAAGTAAATTAATTACAAGCAGAAGAAAAATAAGAAGAAAATCTGGTATAGCGAATGGTAAAAGCTAAGGCTGGCCTTTGTAATAAAGCTTCCCCCGAGCTTTTAAATTTAAAAGCATTCACTGATAGTTTGTTTGAAACTCAAGCGATCTTTTTTATCTTATTGGACACAACTTTATAACTCTTTTAGTTGCAATATACAAAATTAATATTTGCAAAATGTACATTGTAGATATAAATATTTTTCACATACTTCATTTATTAGAATACTACAAGAAAGTATTTTCCCAGATTTTCCAATAATTACCTTTTTAGGTCGTTTTAACAGTAGTTGGCTATTGAACTCACAAGTCAGTGTGTTCAGTCAGGCGGCGTTAGACTCCATGCTTCGGTCTGGGAAATATTTTTCACATTAAAATAAAAAGAGAGAAGGTGCTTTGTCAGAATAAAATATAGACTGTTTTATTTTTTGGTAATATATTCCATGGTATTAAAGAACACCAGCAACCAAATAGCAAAAATTATAGGTGGGGGAAAGTGCACCTCTTTAGGGATTGCTGCGCCTAAAAATTAAGTTCTGAACCTTATTCTACTAATTAAACTCACACAAAAATATTTTATCGTCCTGCGTTTCTTAAATAAAATGGCATGAATTTTTGATTTTCAAAAATTCTTAGGAGTCACAGACAGGTTAGTGCATTAGGACACCAACCGAATTGAAACTAATCCCTAGATCTATCAACCTATACAATTTAATAAAATCGCGTGGCCACTTTTTGAGCAATATCTTTTTTTGAAAATTTCCTAATTTTGAAAATATTCAGACTTCACAGTTTTCATGAAGAAAAATTCGAAATTTGCGCAGTGGTTCAGTGAGGGATGGAGCAAACGGTACACTACAAAAGTTAAACATTTTTAACTAATCAGATTTCAGAAATACGAATTATAGCAGATTTACGGAGTGACATGAAGCGTGAGCGACCGAATGGAGTTGCGTGGCTTTTCACAGGTTTGGTGGCGCGTACAGTAAGTAGATATAGACAAAAACAGATGAAGTTATTTCTAAGGCTGTTTCAAAATTTTACTATAATTTCCGATTACTCAGAATTATAATTGTTTTCCGGAAAAACGGGGCTCCGGGTTTTCATAACCGGACAAATACGGTCAGTTTTCGGTTATGACCGGTTATTTTTTATGATTGTTTATTGATTATGAGAAGTTATGGCCGTTATAGGTTATTGGTTATCGGTTAGGACCGCTTACCAGTTATGAGCGGTTATCAAATATGACCCAGTATCGGTTTTTATTATAATAACTGGAGCGCTATGTGTTACACGGTACGGTTAGACATGAAATCTTTAATAGTTAAGATATCAAAGGATTTACTTCCAGTTCTAGTGATAGGCATAATCGAATAATTGCCGTTCGATTATGTTTAATATTCGAATGATTCATTCGGACAAAACCATGCGGTAAAAACTAGTTCTGCTCTTATAAAGGAATTCTTCTTCTCGACGTCTTTCCTCGGCCCGCTCGGCAAGACAGCGTAAACAATCTGCTTTGAATAGTACTTTTATGAATTTTATTACATTTTATCGCGAATTCTGGCCTGTGTTTTTGTGTAATATTTCTGTAAACCCCGAAAGTAGATACATTTTTCTGTTTTATAAATCAATTATTTTTTTAAAATGAGACCAGGCATTAAAATAATATCCGATTATTAATTATTATATAAATATTCGGTTTTTAAAGTGTACCACTTGTTTTTATCAGTAGTAATAACATTCAAAATATTTATATTTATTTATATTTTCATATTTTTTATTATTTTAACTTTTTCCGAAAAACAAAATAGCGCGGTGAAAATTGCTTTGTTTGCTATTTCTAATATCAGTCATATCCGAAAGTTCAAGTCAAAATATTCTTCTCTCGACCGTTTCTATGCAATAGCATTCCGGAAATTCTGTCTCCATATATATTCGCATCATAATACCACAGCTGGTGGTGTCATCGTGTCATTTATGTATTTATATTGGACATTTGCAGTTGGCCACTGTACGGGGTATCGCTTCAACGCCTGCTTCCGAAATGGACAAAATGGAAAATTTAAAATGTAAAAAGCGTTCGAATAATATCTGTAACCTCTCGAGATACTTCTATAATCGAATGGTTTTATTATTTTCATTCGAAATATTTCATCGCTATCCAATACTACTATTTTTTTTAAGAAAGAAATAAAATTGATTTTAATAACATAATTGGTTTTAGCGATCAAAAATACCGATGTATTTTAGTATGTTAGCATCACCAGCTTTGTAAAGATGTTGCACTAGAAAGTGCAACATTTTTACAAAGCTTTTACGTTTGAGAAATACTAAACGGTTATGAGTTTCGACGGGTAATTGGTAATGACCGATAACTGGTTGACAACTGTTTGACGAACTCAGGTTTTTACCTACGCTCACAATCGGTTAACTGATTATCGTCGACAGCCTTAGTTACTTCCATACCATCAAGGGCTCTCATGAGAGATTTTTAATTATTTCTATTTTAGATGAGCTACCTAGCGCAGATTTTTCTTCTATCCAATTTGTTTTTTTTTTGTTCGAAAGGCACACCATTTGCTGTAAAAACGGCTTTCTTTTTGCTAAACGCATTTTCAGGGAACCTGGGGTTAGCGGTAATTTGATTTGAAAGGCAAGTGCAGAATTTTACTCTTAAATTTGAGTCGTGTTCCTTTAATTTGTGTAAATATTTGGGTTAAGAAGGTTTTATGTTGTTCTTTGGGTAAACGCGTTTTATTGTATTTAACTTATACAATAATAAGCACCTGAAATATATAAATTGAATGCTAATTGGCTGTGAATATGCTTAGAAAGCAACCGGATTATATCATTTAATTTTCAACCTAAATTTCTCAGAAATCGCAAAACTTGGCTTTGTTATAATGCAAGTTTTTTGATATGAGAATAAAAAGTTCTGTTTGATTCAATAATTTAATACTGGGTGTTAGATGTTGTTAAAAAACATGTAAAAACGAGTTCGTTTATGCCTAGAAACGAATGTTGCGACATATATTGCGACTTTTAATTGATTTGTTAATTATGTCGTTTTGATTGATTGGCGTTTTAAATTTAAATTAAATAAAAACGTATTTCAAGATACATAGTTTTTAAATTAAACAAAGATAGCAGTAACAGACGATAAAAATAAGTAGAAAAAATAGGTCTTCCACGGGATTTGAACTGGGGCCGCCGGATTACAATCCCACGCCTTTACCGCTAAACCAACATTCATTTAAAAATGTTTCCATTATGTGCGTTAAATGGGTCATTGTTGCCAATTGACATTTAAATATGCACGTTTATAAAATAGAAATAAATATAATAAAAATTAAAAATATTAAATATGAGCAATTACGGTAAAATAATAAACCGCACAACTATGATGATAGTTTCATGATGTGCAAACTAATCATCGACACGAAATGCTGTGCTTGTTTCATTGGCGATTGCGACTATGAATATATCTTAAACGTGTCACACGCTGGTCAAGGCTTGCTGAAATGCATTTTGTAATGAATTTCGTGGTATTTTATTAATATGAACTGAACAAAAGTATTTTAGAATGCAGATATATGATTAATTAAAAATAATAATTTTACTAAGTCTGGATTTAAATAAATTGAAAAGGTAAAGTATCCTTCAGGTCTGGATTCGAACGAAAGCAAAGTCGAAGCCTTGATTCAATTGAAAACAAAGTGGAAGTCTTCTTGACTGGGCTGGTTCGGTGGTTTTATACCTGGAGGCTGAGGGAAGGGATCTGGGATTGAAATTTGATTTCCCCCACGCACTGCATATCGTTGCGGTCACTCCGCGTAAAAACGTCCACTTGCAGCGCTTCCACCGCGTTTTCTTCAAACCAATGCAACAAAATAAATTCTTATAAATTTTCAAACTGTTGCAGCAGGTTTGTCCCGTTGCGATGTAAATGACAATAGGATTCACTTTTTATTGGGAAAACAGTTAAAAATCGAAATTTATTTGAAACTAAAAAGTTTGTTTTAAAACGTCAAAATTTTTAATCATTTTCTAAGAGTTCAAAATATTTACAACAAATTTGAAACATTAAAAAAATTTCAGTAAATGCGGAAGAAGCTCACATGGCGGTTGTCCGACATCTTTTATGCAATTATAAATTAAAAATAAACATTGCTATGAAAACAAAGTTGTAATTCATTTTCATGCTACAATACCACAAGCATGTTTATTTATTTATCTACACTTATCCCTAGCAGTAATCAGGGTATAGCTACCGTAATGCTAATATATTGCGAAAGGCACTTGCATTAATTATTATAAATAAGAAGCCCACCCATAAACCTCAACAAATGCAACGCCGCCGGTAGCAACGTTTTCCCTTTTCTGTTCCCAATAATGATCCGTGATTACGGCGAGTGTTATTCAATTCCATATTACCAATGTTGACAGGGGCAATTATGTCGACGAGGAAGCAATTTGAGGTCGATAGATGCGATGTAATCATAGAGTATATTATTATACGCACATGTGCTTATCACCGGGGGCGATTTGCTCTTGAAACTCTGCTCATACAACGTTTATGGTGTGCAATTAGTTGCACATAATACATGAGAGGGAAACAAAGTGGATGACATGAGCTATGATACAGCCATGCAGCAAATGGAGAACCCAATTATACATAAATATGTTAAGTTGAAAATGTTGCCGAGCGCTCTATTTATCTGCGGTGGTGAATTCTTTAACATCAAGGTCGCTATTTAATTGTTAAAAGTTTACTGGTTGCGAAACAATGGGAGATTGTTTGAAACGTATCCGCATATTTAACGCAGTTATTTAAATTATCTACAAACAAGATGTTTTAAGTAAGCGGATAAGGATTAATAACAGGTTGTTAAAAATTTCCAGGAGGTATTTTCTTTTTTAGGCCGTAAAACAATCCGTGCTGAAAACATGATAAATTTAGGTTTAGATTTAAGAAATTCAATAAATCAATGGCTGAACCGCAAAATTCTACAAAGAAGTGCACTTAGTTTATGACAATAATAAATTTACTTCCAGTTCTAAAGTCTTGAAAATGAAAAATCGCAATAAATGAATTACTAAGAATTTGGAAACCCTAAAAAATGGCATCAATATTTCTATATTTCCTTCCAACTTCCAGAGGCGTAGTAACAGCGTGTAAAACATCGGGGTGCCTTCATAAAGTTATGGTACCAATACCTACTCATTGGTACATATTCGTTTTTTTTCTGGTCTCCAAATGACCTTACTATCAAGAACATCCACATTCGATCACACTATCAGGTCAATCTCAATGGCCTTTACGTGATTTCAAAATCGTCCAGTTACATCGTATTGGCGTAAATTGAACATTGACTGGTTTGAACGGGCGCAAACAATCTGCCGCCTGCCCTTAGCCACCGGTATACTACAATTAGTACGCACTACTCAACAGTAAGCTCAGCGCTGAACTCCCACGTAATATTACCAATTAGATCGAGTTGAAACTGGGTATGGTCATGTTTAATAGGTCTACAAACACGATTGTGTTACTTATTGTTTTGCTGTTTGTAGACGGCGCTAGTTACGCCACTTTGGCGTGATATTTTGGCGTGATATTTTGGCATACCTTTTTAATGTTAACTTTTTGCAGCTTTTGACTATAAATTAGGATGTAGAATTAAATTTTACAAAACAAAGGTATACTTGTTGAAATCTATAAAATGAACCGCTGTCGAAAAATACTTATCAAAAGTTTCAATGCACATCAGAAAATACAATTACTCAATGCAGTGTAGGTATGTTTCATTTTGAGTAAACAAAAGAAAAATACAAAGCTGATAAATCACCAACACCTCAGAACAACAAATATAGTATTTAATTTTGATGTTTTTTAGTTTACTTAAAATCCGAATTTATGTTCAGAAGTTCTATAAAGTTAAGAGCAAAACCGTTATGTGCCAAAATATCAAGCCGAAACGGCGTCCTCTACAAACAGCAAAAAAATAAGTAACACTATGGTGTATTTGCAGACCTGTAAAACATAACCATTCCGAGTTTTAACTCGATCAAATTTTTGGTTTTTAAGTTTATGCCAAAAATATAAATAAAATTTTTACTATGGCATGTTGGGGTTAATCGGTCTACTTTGACGCCAAGAAGCTATACCTAAACGTTGTCCCCTTACTTACGGAACACCCTGTATACACATATTTGAAAAACTGTTTTTAGTTCCCGGAGGTACCACAAAATGCATTTTTCTAAACACTCCAAAAATTTTCATGAAATCGATACTTTCCCATGTGCTTATTATACGAGGGGGGTCCCACTAGCGGCAATAATTGGGCAATCACGGCAATAGCTGGGTAATCACTCGGCAATCACGGCAATAACTCGGCAATCGTGGCAATAACTTGGCAATCACGGCAACAACTCGGCAATCACGGCATTAACTCGGCAATCACGGCATTAACTCGGCAATAGCGGCAATAACTTGGCAATCACGGCAATAGCTGGGCAATCACTCGACAATCAAGGCAATAAATGGGAAATTACGGCAATAAGTGGGAAATCACGGCAGTTAATCTGCAATCACGGCAATAAATGGGCAATCGCGGCAATAAGTGTGCAATTAAGCAATAACCCGGCAATCGCGCAATAACTCGGTAATCACCGCTATCATGGCAATAAGTGGGCAAACACGGTAATAAGTGGGCAATCAGGCAATAACACGGCGCAAACGCGCCAAGAACTCGGTAATCACCGCAATAGCTGGACAATCACGGCAATAATTGGACAATCACGGCAATAGCTGGGAAATCACTCGGAATTCACGGCAATAACTCGGCAATCGCGGCAATAACTTGACAATCACGGCAATCACTGCATTAACTCGGCAGTCGCGGCAATAACTTGGCAATCACGGCAATAGCTGGGCAATCACAGCAATAGACCGGAAATCAATGGAAATAAACAAAAATTAATTCGTGATAACAAAAATATAGAGGTGTATATGCCGGTAGGCAAAACACGTTATGTGAATAATGATTATCTATGCTGCAGAACCATTATTTACCAACATATACACAGAACCCGAGGTCAGCTCGAAAACAATTGTGCGTGATCAGCGAGCAGAATGTGTGCGGAAGAAAATTGCAATGAATAGAACTAAATTATATTTGATTGTTTATCAGAGTTATCCATCACTGAGATCAATTTCAGCCGTTTAGGCAAATTTAAACTTCACCAACTTTCTCACACTTTCATTTTATACTTTCCTATACATTCAGTATTACAGTGAAGTATTGATAAGATGCAAGTTTTCCATTTTCTCAAAAATTTGGTTTAAAAATATGCTTGTTTGTGGGTAAGTGCATATGAGTGTATGCGTGTGCGCCTCATATCTCTTAAACGAAGGGGCCGATTTCGATGCTATTTTGAATACATAGAATATGTCCAAAGTCATCATCAAAATAAGTTTTTGGAAAAATCAGAAACCGTAAACGGAAGTTTAACATGTTCAAATACCAAATCATTCAGATCTAGAAACGGAATTTGATAGAAGACAGTAGGGCAGATTCAAGGTTTTTTTCACGAACTTTCTAGCTTCAAATTGACGGCCGACACGATTTTTTAAAAGTTTTGTAGGCTCGTACAGACAGGGATGACGGCCGTACAATTTGGTTGATCTCTCAAACTGCTAATTTTTTTGTAGCGCCTTCTATGAATCTTTCTTCTATTTTTGGCTGACGGATGTGGTCTTTAGTCTCCGTTTTTTTTAATTTCAAAGAATTTTGGACAAACATGTTTGCGTTATTAAGAAATTGCCGAATTATTTTACATCTCTCTGTGAAGCTTGTGTAAGATATTCCGTAGACCGCAGCATACACTCTAACGGCGCATCAATGTATTACACGAAACAAGCTACTGTTGAAGTTAAATTTGCGGCTATCTTTGGCAACAACGTCGGCAATCACGATTATTATGATAATCAGTTGGAAATCATGGCAATCATCGGCAATCACTTCGGCAATTAAGGCAATTACAGCAGTACAGCAATAGTTAGACACCCCTCGGTATTATACTTGACGTTTTAGAATAGAACCGCTACGCCACTGGTAACTTTGTTTAAGAATGTTAATTTTCTGTTAAAATACCCAAAATGTTGGCATAAAAGATAAATTAATTAAAGAAAAATCGAATTGTGCCTATGACGGAGAAACAGCTACCTAAATTGAGGAAACAACATAATTATTCAGTTAGTTAAGATTTTTGTGTAGAAAACGAGCAATAAAAGTTCCCAGTCAGTACGAAATGATCATCTTCAAATTATTATAATTTTGAATTTCGACTTTATTACTTCTATAATAATTTAATGGCGAAGATAAAACGTCCCGTCGATTTATTTAACCACAATTCGTATCGATTATAATTAAGCGAATTCCCCGAAGAGAATTACGAAGAGCCACTGATGAGCCGTTGCTTTATAAAATATAATATTTGTTAAATCTTAATTAATATCTGAAAAAGACATGAGACAAAACCGTAATCTCTGCAAACATTAAGTAAAAAAAACGCTATAAAAGTTTACTATTAGGTAGTCGTATTTGTAAAACACCTGCGCATAGTATAAAACAGTGAAAGATAAGGCCATTAACCGTGATGATGTCTATTAATAGCTGATACGACTGTTTTGGACTAAGCTGATTCTTAATGCGAAACGTCATTTCGAGATTAGATCAAAATTTAGTTGATATCATGCTGAGGAACAATTTTATACAGTTTTAAGAATTTTAAACGGTGCATTTGTGAATTTTTCGTAAAGATAGGAATTTCAGTACTATTTTGTTTAATGACAATTTTCTTTCCTTTGGGGATTCCCGTAATGATTTTATTATGAATTAAAGTATTTCATTTTTTGCTTGCAAATTAAAACCCTAAAAATCCTGTGAATTTTCATAGTGGGGAAAAGCCCATGAAATAATTTCAAAAACTGCACATTTTGGCAACTGGAGAAAAGCTTTGGTAAATTTGAGTTTTAGTAATAAAAAATAGTAATTATTAATAATAATAAATGCCATATTAATGTTTCCTATAAATAAAATTAAAAATGGAACAGAGCTAGAGTTTTTGCCTATTAAGTTTTCACTCTGAAGAAAAACGAAAACCTGCTGCAATTTAACCGTCTGATATAGATCTGGTAAATTTCTCGTTTAGATTCACTCTATACATAACTGAAATTGTAAACATTAAAGCTTAGTGTAACTTCACCGTTAGTCTTGAAACGATTTCAAGTAATTGATGTAACGATAGGAAATTTACACGAACATAGAACGTTCTCAGCTGGAAATACGTCGAGCTGAACTAAATCTGCCCGTAAATATTCATTCGGGTTAAGAAACTCCTTATAATTCCACTCCTTTCACTACTAACAAACACTTGATCGTGAACTTGTATGGATGTGTAATTTAAACTCGACTACTTCCACTTTTTGCTGCTTCATTTTCTGCGAACAAGATAGGGTTTCTCGTTTTTGCCAACTACAGTCCGTTAGAAACTTTAATTCATCTGTAACCTTTTGATTATGAGTTCGTTTAATGCTTTTTTAGGCGCATTGGATGCCCCCCGTGTTTTATTTCTTATACTAGGCAATTTTCAAGCTTGAATCGCCATACTTAATTCTACCATTTACATGTTTCACGCTTTAATAATTTTGAAAAAATTGGTGTTATGTAAGATTCCCAACGTAAAGCTAAGGATTTATGTACATTCCTAGTAATAAATTTGTTTATTATAATCCTTTGACTATTTTAAAATTATTGCTTATTTTAAGGTCGAGAATCAAGTGGTTGTCTATTATTTAATTATATTTCCTACTAGCCCAAAAGTGAAATTTTAAATTACCATTGTCAAAATAACACAAAATTTATGGTTGTCAACGATCAAGCGGTAGCTTAATCATTTGCATAATTATGTAGGTGGAAAATGATCAAAGAAAGAGGTCGTGAAGTATTTATGAGTCTTGCTTCAACGAGTCTTTTATAATTTTTAAATAACCCGAAGAAAAATATTGCAGTATAGAATTTTAACGGCAAGTTTTATTCTGCATTATTTATAAAGTGACATCAAAATGGCAACATGATACTATTTTTGTGACAATAATGATAAAGTTTCTTGGTTGCTAGATCAGGTGTTGCTTGTATCATTAAGCCTGTTCGAAAAAGAGAAAATGGATGTGCAAAAAATGGTGTTTAATTTATTAACTTACCCAGAGCCGTATTGGATTCAAAATTAGGATGTTTTGGCACTTACCTGAAAGAAAAACAACTTTCTTGAATATTTATTGAGAAACATTGCATAAAAATAAATCACTTTGTTGAATGTATCGATAAACACAGTTTTATTCTTTCTTCGGTGCCACTCCTTTAAAATTAGGAAACTTGAGTAATAAAAATATGAAACCAATAAAAAACAAGAATCGACAGGTAAGGCGACACGAAGCAAGCCACGTATCGAGTGTTGCATGATTTTCTGTGCAAACTGAAGGAGCACGTTCCTGAGATAATTTTAAATAGTCTAATAATAAACATGCGTCCGGAAACTCTTCCGTCCGGAGTTACAGCTTCCCCAAAACGAACAGTCTAATCACGCTTTACATTGATATGTCTAATTCAAATATTGTGCAAGTATTTTACTAACAATTAGCTACATTTCGCTTGGTTTTATATGAGAGGCTACGCAACCTATCTCTTAACGTATTTTCAGCACTCCTTACATCTACGCCCCTGGTTAATTGATTTGAACGAAAACAAAAGGAGAACTTTATCATTAGTAGTGTAATATTCCTACAACAGTATATATCTAAATTATGGCCGAGTAATTAATTAATCTTTAGGATGCTGCAACTCCGTAAAGAAGCGTTTCCGGGATATTTGTTTAATTAACAATCTGCTGTTTAAGTTTATCCAGAAAGTCATGCAACGCCCTGTATACCGTGGTCTTGTTACCCACAAGTGCAGTACACAGAGTACTTGAGGTCTACCATAAACTTTTTGTCCTTAAGTTTCTCCCTTCATAACGAAACTTGGTACTCGTATTCTTTCTTACTCCCCTGTTATAGGTAAGGTATTGAAATAGGGAACATAAAAGTCAGAAAGAAAATTGAATAATTGTATTTGTTGCTGACAATGTGAAACCATAAACTCGCGCGCATGTACACCATCCAGATATGTGAATGCAATTTTCACAATTTTTTGAACATTAAGAACTTAATACAACAGTTGCAAAAATAATAAATCATTCAGCAGCGATCTATGGCTACACCACCACCACCATTTTCACATCAAAAGTATCAAAAGTTTATCATTCAAATAATAAATACAGCAAACACAACATTGTTATTTGCCTTCCAACACTTATCAGTTCAAACCGTACTTCTTATTAAAAAATCACATTTCAACCATCGTCTCCGGCTATCTTAATTACTAACCGCGCTCAACGTTTCTTTAACGCCCTTGTTCACTATTTCTGCACCCCTGCAAGACAGTGGCGGTACTAGTATCCTTTTAGCAAAAGCAGTGCCGAGCCTCCACAAATTTTTTCAAAAAATCGTATCTTGACGTTCGAAAACCGTTCGCGCAGTTTAAAATAAAAATGCTAAAATACGAAAACATTGGTAGTAAACTATAAATAAATTATTAACCGCCGTAAATAAATGATTTGTTAATGTCAAATAATCTATTTTTGTCGTAAAGAATTTTATAGTGACGTCAAAAGATCTGTTTAATTCATTAATCATTAAATGTTCTTATATTTCTACGATGATAAATAATTTCCAGACGTCAAATACATCAATTTTTGACACCAGACATTTAAAGTGTGACGTCAAAATATTAATTTTGGAAGTCCGTAAATAATGTTTTGACGTCAAAAACCAATTACAGACGTCAAATATTTTGTGTTGGCATCACACAATATTTTTTTTAAAAGGAATTAACCATTTCTGGCGATAAACTAGTTTTTGACGTCAAAACATTTTATGACGTCAACTGAAACTTCGTCGCGGGCTCTACTCAATATTGAGGACGAAGAAACAACCTCGTTGTGTATTGACTGAAATTTTGTCAGAAAACCTATTTTTGGTTAAAAAAATTTATTTGATTTCTTAATAAGTAAATTGTGTTTCTATTTGCTTACGTTATAAAACAATTTTCAGACGTCAAAAAATCAATATTTGACGAAATTGAAATTTTGACACCAAAATATTAATTTTAGATGTCTGAAAATAATGTTTTGGCGTCAAAAACCAACTACAGACGCCAAATATTTGGTATTGACATCACAAAATATTTTATTAGTTGTTTTGTACGAAAACAAAAAAAGACATTTTTGAGATAAACTAGTTTTTGACGTCAAAAAAACACTAAATGGCGCCAACAAATTATTCCTGCCTGGTTATACTCAATATTGAGAAAAAAGAAACAAACTCGCTGTGAATTGAGAGCAATTTTTTCAGAAAATTTATCTTTGGCTGAGAAAATTATTTATGACGTCAAAACATTTGTTTATCGTTCTAATTATATTTATTTATATATATATATATTTATTGAGTATGAATAAAATACTTTTGACTTCAAAAATATTTATTTATCTTAACCTTATACGTATTTCGACGTGTTTGTGTGCCATTATCAGAGGTAAACGTGTCAAAATACGTATAAGGTTAAAATAAATAAATATTGTTGAAATAAAAAGTATTTTGTTCATACTCAATGAATGCGCATTTTTGACATCGATAAATTTGTTTTTGACGTCAAAGCCATATTTTATGACATCAGAAAAACTTGGCTTGCTGGCTATACTCAATATTAAAGACGAAAAAGCAAAATCGTTGTATAAGCACTGCATTATAGTCAAGAAAATCTAATTTTGACAAAAAAAAACTTTTTTTACCAAAAAATTATTTATTTTTTATTATTAAATATTTGACGTCAAAATATTAATTTTCGTTGTCTGAAAATAAGTTTTTGGCTTCACGAAATCTGCGCCACTGCTGCACGGGCCTTGATTATTTTTAACACCTTTGTCGACGCACCGTAACTGTTTTGTATAGGCCAATTAAACTTTTAACACATTGTTTGACATTTATTCATTAACATTTCAAAACTTACTATAATGAACTGTAAACAGAGGTTTTTGATACCAGCTTAGCCAGTTCAGACCCCAATTTAGTGTAAAACAGTCTATGTAAAATTGGCAAAATTGGCTCCAAGTCCAAGTGCACAGTTCCATACTTACATATTTACGGTAATACGTTATGTCTTTATTATCTTTCAAATTCCTTCATTTATAGCTGTGGTCCCTATTGTTATGATAAATCTCTTTTGTTACTCTTTATTGTAAGTGATTTTGTTAAAAAAAATAAGATCATGATGGTAACATATCAAGGAAGATGTAAATCACAGCTCTTTATCATTATTTTACCATTACTTTGTATAGTGTATGTTGGACTATCGTTAGTAACAAACATTGTTATTCTCTGTCGTGCTGAACATACTGATTATGCTGGAAATAGTTGCGCGCGTTTTACTTAATTGCGAAACTGCTATTTTCGCATTAAAAATGCTTTTGTTGGCTGCTTTTCGAGGTGTTTTTCCGACAAACCTAATTTATTGACCTAAAGGTAATTGTTCAATTAAAGGCGTAATATCTAAATAGTTATCTAATGTTACATTTGAAATGGTTAAATGCTTGCATTTACAGACAGCAACTGCACCTGTGTAAAGTGTCGTAAAAAAGACGCAGCGCAGCGCGTTTGTGTTTGTGTCTGCCTGTAAGTGCAACATGTTTTATTTTCTGGTATGATTTATTACGTTGCATTTCGTATTTGCACACAGTGGGCCACCTGGCGGTCTTTAACACTAGCTTAGCTGGTTCAGGCCCCACTCAGTGTGGATCGTAGCTTTGCTACGTTGAATTCTTTCACCGTACTTGTAGATGTCCGTTGATAATTCATTTCTATAAAGAAAAAAATATAATTTCTGGATTTAAAATATTGTTTTCCAAGCAAAAAGAAATTTAGTGTATGTATAATTATAAATTAGGTATGTCCGCAAAACAACTTAATTAATTTACGTTTAGTAATAAATACATTATGACTATTTTATACAACAAGTTTTCCTCATAACCAGTCGTACATATAAAGACATTATTAACTATAATTTTCAAACCCGTGTAGGAGTACAACGCCTCCTCTACAAAATTAGCCTTCAAAGTAGTGAGAAAGCTTTATAATTTAAACTAAATGCTGCGCTATCAAACTGTGAAGTAACATGATATACTAACTTTTGCCTGTTAAGTGTGTAGCACTTCTCTTATTTGAATTTAAGATTTTATGAGATAAATATACATATAGATAGAGCACGGAAGTAAATTAAAGGAAATGGGAGATTAATATTTTCTTCTTTATTTATAGT
This sequence comes from Ctenicera cuprea, assembly GCA_958336395.1. Taxonomy (NCBI): domain Eukaryota; kingdom Metazoa; phylum Arthropoda; class Insecta; order Coleoptera; family Elateridae; genus Ctenicera; species Ctenicera cuprea. Next base: position 11,694,872 of record OY284489.1, read on the forward strand.
AGCGCATAAGAAATTATATCAACAGTGTGAAATTTGAGCATTATAATAGTGGTTTGTAGAGTGGTGGAGCAACTAGTGAAAAACCTTTTAAAAGCTGAACAAGAATTCAAACAGTTTGAGTAAATGTTGCTTGACTTTTACAATGTGATTTCCGTACTACAGTGTACTGTGTATTTGAACACAATTTACTTGTACTAACGGTCACATATAACACACTGCAATAAGATCATTGTTAAAATCACGAAAAACAGCGATTCCATAATAAAATTGTTTATTAATCATCTGATTTTTAAAGCATCGTTTATTACTTCAAAAATACTAGAAAATGAGCTGTACGATAATTTACTTACTGCACCCAGTGGAAATCTGACAGCCTCTAGTATTTAAATCTTTGAGTGTTTTACAACATTATCTTTAGTGCACAAACTCAACGTAAATACCTCAAAACTTCTAGCAACCATATAGTGCGTTTATCACGCACCGGGTAACCGACTATTAACCCAATCAATGGGGGTTGATCCATTACAATGTGCTGTAACAAACTTATATGGCGCTGTTAAAATTATTTAAGTTAATTTCACTAATCTGTAGGTTTTAACACAAACTCGTCTGTTGACCCTTTCTCTCTCCACATTATTCTGAGCTTGAGTCTGTACCCTGACAGTTTAGTCAGAGTAGTAGTAGTTTCCTCTCAAAGTCCCATAAAACGCGCTTTCTAGTCAGAAATAAAGAGAATTCTTCGCCTCAACTCTAAAAATCTCACTAGATATCCTGCTCCAGTCTTATTACAAATTTGAATATTGTGAAAAGGAAGATTGTTCATAATAATTTCAGAGGAACCGCCGTAAGTTGTGAATTTTTAATTGAATCAATTAAGTTAAAAACTTTACCGCCCGACCGTGAATTACAAACGTAATATGTTTGTAATATTTTCCCAAAAGTCCGCCAATTCCTAAAAATCTATATTCAAGCCGAAAGTTAGGCTTTACTGCCCGCCCGTGAATTTTAAACTTTTAGCCGTTGACGTAACCCATCAAATAGTTTGAAAGTTATTTGAAACTGAAGGCCGTTTTCCCTGATCGTGCTTGACAGTTTAAATATTGTGTAAAACCAAATCTGCTATTAATAATATCCAAAAAGTTTGTGGATTGTTTTAATTTGAACTTTAGAGTTGACCACTGCCCTTTAAAACAATGCTCAGAGCGTTATTTTGGGAGGCCTCTGGATCCACCAGATCTCTTAAATAAGTTACAATCCCGTAGAAAGCGATTTTATTTCATATTGAACGTCCTCCAGCGACTTACTGCAAATTTGAAAGTATATTAAAAGTTTCTGTTAAAATAGGGAGGGATGTTCATGTGTATGGATTTACTAAGTATTCTTCTAGCCTTGTGATGAACAAGGCGAATTGAATTTTGGTAAATCTAATCCACATTTACTGTTTCAAAATACATAGGCGAGAAATGATAGTTTTTCGAAGTGACGATCAGTTTAAATAACACTTAAATATTATAATTAAGGTAAACAGCCCACATTGATGTTAAAAGACGCCGCTAACACCTCATAGAAATCCCTCGAGCCTGAGCATTTATAAAGCAGGAAAAAGAAAGAAATTGACATATTACCGTCAGCGCTACCTGCGTAGCCATCTTGACTAACAATTTGGAACCAGCATAATTAGAGCTAACACACCAGACTAATTAGTAACTAATAACAGCATATTAAATTACTACGTGCTCGCCACCAATTAAACTTTGACACTTTGACATATTCGTAAAACGTATTCTACAATTGGAAAAATGAAGTTTGTCAAAATTATGGATTTATATTTAAAACAAAATAATGATTGTGTAGCAATTAATGTGCGAGACGAAACCACCTACAGCAAAGCTTTCTAAAATTCCAATTTCCCTTACAAAATATAATAATAAAAATCTTGAAATAAACCTGCGTATGCCCTTTGAACTTTATATTTCGGTAGCTTTGATTAAAATGTCGATTTTGACCATTTCTCCTTTAGTAACTGTTTTTGCTTTCAAAATTTAATAAGTTCCAGACTCGCTTTGAGAAAATTACATTCCGTATATGTTTCCTCGAAATGGCCTTGGCCAACACATGTTCCAGTAATTTTAAATTCAAAAACTCATATATAAAAGATCGAGCTCGGTGACTAAGTGTATAATTTCGCGATTGTGTTGGGACCATTCTTCCATTAAAAGGACGGGTTTGGGTAGCAGTTTGTACGAACGAAGGCTGGCGAGCCCTTTCAATTACAACTGTGCCCTGCCCAGTTCCGCTGCCGGAACAGCCCTGGAACCTCGTCGGCTTACATCATCGCAACCGCTTCGCTACCGTTTAATCCGGTTAATTTGATGTCCTCATAAACTATGTGAGCAAATAAAACTGATCCGTAAATGGGTTTTTCAGTGCATGTTCCACTTGTTTTTCGGCAAATCTGTTTGTTCAATTCGTGGATTTGCGGAAAAGTTTTTCCGCTTTTACTCACCAAATTACAGGATTTAAAAATGAATGAAAAATTAATATTTGCAGATGTTTATAGGGAAATATTGCTGTTATAATCTGTGTAATTCTACTTTTATGGGATTTTCTGAAGTTTTAAAGAAATATGGATTGGGAATGTTATTCAGTTAAAAACCAAATTGGATATAAGAATAGAACAACTGTAATAAAGCAAGCAAACAGTGCCGGAAGTATAGGGTGGGGCGAGCGGGGCTTCTGGCTTAGGACGCAACGACTTAGGGGACCCAATTTGATTGTATAATTTTATAAGAAGACAATAATTCAACCCTGTTAAAATAGGAGGTTTTTGCATTTCCTGATTTCTGACTTCTTATTCAGAAAAAGAGCACAAAAAATAGACGATTTTACCGGCCGAGAAATAATTTCTTATTGAAATTTAAAAAATACAGGATGTATCAAATTGCGTGTTAACTATGGGGATCCGCTTATTTGAAGAGATACGACGATGGTTAACTTAGAGAAAAGTTGTGGAATTTTATGCCCAATAATAATCTAAAAAGAAATTAGAGCTATCTTGCTTAGTTTCTGAAATAACTGAAAAAACTGAAATTTTGGACTTTTTGTTTTCGGCTATAACTCATTTATGTTACATATTTCTAGTTAACGCATTATTAAGACACTTTTTCTTGCTAAATCTAAATTGTTGATCAAATTTGGTATACCTGTTACCATTGCTCATTTTCGACTGTCAACTTTTTTTTTCTTACGGTCGGCATTTGAAATTGTTTCTTATTTGAATAGAGTTTTTAATTCTGATTTCAACGATGTGCTATACTTTGCATTTTGTTTAAGTTTAGAGCGTTTTATCTACAAAAAACAAACATTTCGTAAGAGTGCCATGGAAAGACCACGTCATTTAATTTATTTTGAAAGAATTTTAGTAGGCCACGAACTGATGGAAGTAAAACAAAACACCGCTTTTATTTACTTTTACCTTTAGATATATTAGGTACGCGAAAATTTCAGCAAACTTTGTTTTGAGCGTAGGCAGAAGGTTATGTTAATTTCAATAAAATCAAATGAATGACAAATTTTCTAACATACACAATTTACTGAAAATTTGAATTTGAATTTGAATAAGAAGTTAAATAAATACAACAGATAACACTAGAACTGCACTAATACAAACAATTATTAAATAAATGCTCAAACCATTTGACACATTTGTAAAACATGCTCGTCTAATTTGTGTGTTAGTAACTGTTATTCATTTTTTTTGTAAAAAAAAACAACCTGCTGTCTAGGCTCAAAACAAAGTTTCCTGAAATTTTCGTGTATCTAAAGGCCAAAATAAAAGAAAAGCAGTGTTTTGCTTTACTTCCATCAGTTCGTGGCCTACTAGAATTCTTTCAAAATAAATTAAATGACGTGGTTTTTCCATGGCACTCTTATGAAATTTTTATATTCTGTAATAAAATACTCAAAACTTAAACAAAATGCAAAGTATGACACATTGTTGAAATTAGAATTAAAACCTCTATTCAAATCTGCAAAAATTTAAAATGACGGACATAAGAAAAAAAAAGTTGACAGTCGAAAATGAGCAATGGTAACAGTTATACCAAATTTGATCAAAAATTTAGATTTAGCATGACAATGTGTCTTAATAATGCATGCACAACTAGAAATATGTAACATAAATGATAAATGAGTTATAGCCGAAAACAAAAAGTCCAAAATTTCAGTTCTTTCGGAAACTAAGCAAGATAGCTTCAATTTCTTTTCAGATTAATAATGTGCATAAAATTCCACAACTTTTCTCTAATTTAACCATCGTCGTATCTCTTCAAGTAACGGAGATCCCCATAGTTAACACGCAATTTGATACATCCTGTATAATTGAAAATAATTTTAAAATACCGGTCTCATGGTCACATACAGATAATTTGAAAAAAAAAAGTTTTGCCATGGTGTCTGTGTGTGTCTGTCTGTCTGTCTGTTTGTCTGTCTGTATGTATTGCTATGATATTCGGAGTTGTATGATTTGAATGGAGTATTGTAGTTCCTGGAAGGCAGTTTTTGGGATGCTTGTTGCAATTTAATTTACGTTTGGAGGTTTGTGAAGACTGCAAGGTTTTGATATTCAAACTTATAAACTCAGGGTTGCGTATTATTGCAGTAATTTCTTGTTTTTAAAATTCAAATAATGTGGTTACCATTATATCGTTTGTATTTTCATATTTCTGAAGTTTTGTTTACTCCGAAAGAAAGAAGAACACAATCAAATTGATACGATTTTTGTTTAGGTTAATTTTAATTATAATTTAGTTCAGAATTGTTTAAAAGGTTTAATTTATAAGAAGTTTTGGACTTACTTGTTTGTGCATCGATAAATGTCATTTGTGGGGGTTATGGATTTGAATGTCAATTTGACAATTGTATAAAAAGAAGACTCATTGCCACGAGATTTATTTGTTTTTAAAAATATGAAAGATCAAGAGGAAGACAAAAGAAAGTAAAAAACTTATTGATTAGTACGGCTCGTCTTGTAAACAAAGCCACAAATTTTGAATTCTCTGAAAGAAGAGAGAAGCAAAACGAGTTTAAAGTAATATAAAAGTTGTTTGAATTTAAAAGAATCTATTATAAAACGGATACAAGTGTTTATCAACGAATTGTGGAAAAATCGAAAAGAATAATAAATATAAAGCGATCCAGAACGAGTTTCCAGTTACCATCGTAGAAAAGCCAAGTATAAATTAACATAAAAGCAGTCCAGCGAGTTTTGTGGTTATTTGAGGAACCTGCAAACCAGAGAAGAGGGAATTGGACATTAAACGTTTGTCGAGTGAAGTATAGTCGAGTGAAGGATATCTTAATAAGAAGACACAAAGATAAGTGTTCGGTTTTAAGAACAATAGTATTTAGTAGAAATTGCTTGAACTTTCGAAAATTTGACCCCAAAATTTGATTTATTGAATAAAAGTTTTTGTAACGTTGATGTTATTTTGTGTATTTTCTTTTTGAATCATATTTATTAATAACTTTACTTCCAAACTTACTAACGACCCTGAGAAAGTTAATAAAAGAGTCTCCTAGAAAATATAATTTGGAATTGCGTGAATTGCAGGCATTTAGGGAATTGTTTTCTAGTAAATACAAGACCACGCATATCATAGCAGTATGTATGTCGGTCGATCTGTCTGTGTGTGGGTGTGTTCAAAATTTCGCCCACTACCAGTTTTTGAAAATTTTCAATTTAGCACCTTATTATAACAAAAACGACTTTGAGAGAAGATGGGAGTCAAATTTTCTGCCGTAATAGCCCTATAGAGACACAATGTTAATGTGCACAAAAATGTTCGTTGGGTTAAAAAAAAACTAGAAAGTAAAAAATATTTTCAAAATTTTCAAAAACACTGTTTAAAAACTGGCCACACGTTTTTTGTTTAATTTTAGAATCATGGAGCTATAGATTAGCTACAATTTGGTTTGTGTAAGTCAGCTAATTTGATGACAAATTTTTGCCCGTTCATGTAATAAACGGGGGCGATACAAAATATCTGTTTAAACTAAATGAACTGCTCACGAGGGATAGTGGAAAAAAGTCTACAACTTAATTTTTAGGCACAAATATATTTGGGGGTGTTAATTTTTTCCCTCCCACTCGATTTCTTTTTGTGAATGGATTTTTTTTCAACCCCAAGGAATCTTTTTCCATAATATCAAAAAACTGAATTTTTCCCATAAAAAAGTTCATATAGCAGATTACTAATCAGACTCAATGTTTCGGTTATACGAGTAACTGTACGCCGGACCAGCGGAGCTATTGCTCTAGGCGGAGTATTCACTATTTAGCAGCCTGTTCGCATACTGCAGGGATACAAGTCACAACGAGTGGAGTAACAATGTCTAAAGTCTAGCTGAAGTGTTTCGCTTATTTCTACGTTTTGAAGCAACAAGTTACGTACCGTAAACTTCCTTTACAACGAACTCAAAGGAATTTAGAAACAAAGACGTTATATCAGAAGTTTGTTGTAAGCAAAATTACAAAAAAAAAGTTTTTTGGGAATTTTAAATATACATATTACTTAAAAAGTACTAGCTGCACACATACAGGGTGAGTAAAACGTAACTCAAAATGTCTAACATTATCAGTATTGATTCTATAAAAAAAAGCAGCGCGTACTTTGTTCATTTTCAATTTTTTATACTTTGCGTTATTTTGTTATATTAAAGAACACCAAAATTACACTAAAATTGCTGTTTTGTGTTGTTAATAGTTTACTAGCTTTTTATTGTTAAATATTTTTTTACTTAAAATGACGCATACCTACTCGATAAAATGCATTGATTGATTGCATTTTCTCATGTGTGCTGTAACTTTAAATAGTATTTCTCGAAAACGTTTAATTTTATCGACTTTTAACAAGTATGTCTTTTTTTCGTAAAATTTAATTCTACATCCGAATTTTTGGTCAAATGCTCCAAAAATTTAACAGAAAAAAAATTATATGACAAAATATCAAGTCAAAGTGACGTAACTAGCGTGCTCTACTAACAGGAAAAAGTAAGTAACACCATCGTGTTTGCAGACGTATAAAACAGAACTATACCAAATTTGAACTTGATCTGATTAGTAGTTTTTGAGTTTTACTCAAGAATAGAAATTATAAGGCCCTATAACTTCTTTAGGGAGCGGTTTTTACTAAGGTATGTTAAGGTTAAGAAACTATATGAGCCAATACTAGCTGTTTGATGAAAATTTTCCTAGTTTATGGAAGCTAATAAATTAGTTGTGACTTGTAATTGACCAATCTAATTAGATCGAAGTCGTTTATACGAAGCGCTTTGTTCGTAACAATGTACGCGGCTTTGCCGTTTATGTGAAAAGAATTGTGAAGTTGTAAAGCTTCTGGTATTTCGGCGTGCTTGACTTTATTAGTGAGCTTCAAGCTTAACCGCCGCTGGGTTAATATAAATATGTTTAAGTCGGCACTACCTTGATTTTGCAGAAAACTAAACGTCCAAAATGCAACGGAATCAGGCTCTGTAATTACTGGATTTAATAAAGCTTACTGGTGATTTCTCGCATCGGATGACCAAAATAAACAAAAATTTAGGAAAGCAATCGGTTCAAGTACAACAAGAAATTACTCTTATCATTAAACCAAAATAAACTAAAATTTAGGAAAATAATCGGTTTAAGTACAACTGCAGATTGCTACCGTCGTTGAACCAAAATAAACTAAAATTTGAGAAAATAACCATTTTAGTACAACTGGAGATTGCTGCCATCGTTCAACTAAAATAAACTAAAATTTAGAAGAACAATCGTTTTAAGTACAATTAGAAATGGTTCCCGTCCTTGAACTAAAATAAACTAAAATACAGGAAAATTATCGGTTCACGTACTACTAGAAATTACTCTAGTTGTTGAAATTCAACTAAAAGTTACGATAATGATCGGTTTAAGGTGGGCTTGTTCTCGTCATTAAAGCAAAGAAACTAAAATTTAGGAAAATAGTCGGGTTAAGTGCAACTAGGGATTGCTCTTGTCGTTAAAGTAAAATTACCTAAATTCAGAAAAATAATCGTTTTAGGTACATCTAGAGATTGCTCTCATCTTTGGAGTAACATTAACTAAAAGCAGGAAAGCAGCCGGTTTGAGTGCAACTGAGGATTGCTCTCGTCGTTAAACTAAAATTAACTAAAGGAAATACTCGGTTTCACCTAAACGTTGTCCCATTACTTATGGGACACCGTGTATGGACTAGCCGTACGGGTGAGTATTATTTGCATATATGAATATCAATCAGTCCTGCAATTAGCATAATTTGGGTAAAAATTAAAAAAAAAGATTTTTTTTATAATTACTTGTACCCTACAATAAATTCTAAGCTGTTTTACGCTTTCTTAAAGAAATACATTCCTTATTTTATGAGCACTTTCCTTGCCAATAGATTTCTAGCCTAATACAGTCATTGTTATTTTCTGTAAATGATACCAGTACTGGTACGGCTGTACCATCAACAGAACCATCCCCTTGCTCCCGCGGTAGGGGTCATGTATGAAGGCAGATCATCTTCTCCTTTAGGTACAAGCTTAAAATAAATACCGATTTTGTACTAAAACTAGTTCGTCTTTTGATTCCTATTTTTCCGTTATCCTCTTCATTTTGAAACAAAACCTCAGCAATTCCTTCGCCCACGTATCATAATACCAACAACATTGTTACACTTTAAACATTAACAAGTTGCCATTATTCTCGTTAATGTATGCGTTTACGTGTTTATATAACAGGAGAGGCTCCAATATTTTCCGTTATAATGGGATCCTATGAGTCAGTCGCGCAATTATGCATGGGTGTGTTGGTAATTATGTGGGTGATTTACCGACCGAACGGGTCAGCTTACCGACTGAGCATCAACAATGGCAGCTCCGGAGCATCCTCTGTCCGTAATTGGAGTTATAAGGTTGGACGCGTCTCCGTTCACCATCGATTAATTGAAAAATCGCTCTTTATTTTCTAGGCAGATGACTCGGTCCACTGATGGAAAGCTAATGACCTTTCGTTATGTCTTTGGATTTCATAATTGGTGTGCTTTAATACATCCTGGATTCATTTGTCTTAGAGGACTTAAATATTTACGATTGTTGCGAGTGCTCAAAAATAATATTTTAACTTAAATATTTGGATGATTATACAGGGTGGTTCATAATATGTGGGACGCACTTTCAGGGTGAATTCAGAATTACAAACATGGTTACACAATCTTGTTTTCCATACAAAAGTATACAAAAAAGGCACTCTTGTTCAAAGTCGCCAAATCTAACAGTTTTCGAGATAATACAAAGTAATAATTACTTTTTTTAAAATGTTTCGCGAGTTCAGTATCTCAACGATCAAATTTCTACAAATAAACAGGGTTGTTTGTATTGAATGCTGCTATGAAACGGCGACTTCGCCGCGTCTCTAAATGTTTGTTTATATTGCTAAGCAACGACGACTGCTGTTTTATATTAAATTCAACCCGTTTGTAACTCAACAATTATACATTTTCTTTTATTTTTATTTACGTAAAAAAAGGGCATTTGTTGAATGATTTTCTAAACAGCGCATTTGGACATGAAGTTAAGGTTTATTTTTCAGTATCAATCAGTACGCCCCAAAGAAAAAAACACTCCAGAACTTGTCTAAGAATTTAGCATTGGCTTCCTATCAAAGGCAAACCAACACATCAGGCTCTTCGATTGTCTAGAGCTCTGCTGAACTCAATACCTCCTAGATTTCTGCTTCCGGACTGAACGCAAGCTATCCTCCAGATTTTTGATCTAGGGCAGGTTTCCGGCCTGAAACCAACCAAAACCTAGCGCAGCGAGCTCTTGCTAGAGCTCAGCAACGCTCCTCAAGCTTCCGGTGCAAAAACTTACTCCCGAGAATTTGACCTAGAAACGAGCATTAGTTCTGGTCCAAGGCAAGCTCCTTCAAGAGCCCGACTTGCAGATCGAGCGCAAATTTGCTGTCCAAAACCCCTAGCACTGCAAGCCCCTGCAAGAATGGACGGCTTCACCAGGTCTTGACGAAGCCCTCTCAGCATAACGAGCTTTCTCTCAAACAACACCGTGCCCCGCAAGGATTTTCAACAGAACACGCAAGCATCTGGCCCGGTCTCTACGCGGACCACAATCTTTTGAAGCTCCAGCACAAACCCCTTGTTCTGCGTTCTTTGAATTAATTTGTTTAGGTAAAATTTGTTGATCGTTTAAATTTATTAATTCTTTTGTTCTTTATTGTTTATAAATATTGTTTTATTTATATATTATTTATCTGGCTGTTGAATGTTTGTTCATGTTAAATGTTATTAAAATCTAATTTTGTCTGTAAAATAAAATACTTCAAGCACTCTAAAGGTGTTAAGCGTAGTTTTTAAATGACAAAACTCTTAGGCTTCATAATTTAATAAAATCGCTTTTATAGGCCACCCTGTATATTCTATTAGAATAGTAAAAATTCGGCTTCTGGTTAACCAAAGTTAGTGGCAAATTAAAAATTTAGTTTATTAAAACATGGTTTGTCTCCATCGAAATTTCATGAAAATAAAAGGAAAATCGCTTCTAATTTTTTCCTGTTCTGGTACTTTTCGACTTATTTTGATAGTATTAACAAAACCAGTAACTATTTCTCTTAAACATTAAAATTTAAAATAATAACATTTGCCATTTCCTTGTAGAGTACCAAAATCAGGATATTTTTACAATTTTGGCCCTTATAACTATGTGAGAACATAAAAATTGATTCACACGACAGCCAACATCCAACACCCTTAAATTCTTGGCGAACGTATAACATTTCATCCTGTTCAATATTCTAAAATAAAACTTACAACCGCCACTTATAATATCACGTAACATCTTACATGAATTACAATAACAATAAAAAGACTTCAACGCTTGTAGAGCAAACGAACCTAAACCAGACCACCCCTTATCTTCAGAAAACTAAAATGCGCACTTGGCTTTTATCTCGTTTTCTCATACCCCAGCAAATATAGAGGAAATGAGATGGGAGTTTCGTTAGGGATGATGATTGTATTACCTAAAGAATACATCATAAAAAATTAATAAAAAGCCGAGCTTGTCCTTGCTTCAAGAAATTCGATCCTTATAAAACTGGTCGCTTTTGTTCGTAGTCTTAAGTAAAACTTGCCCTTTTTCTTGCAGGGATGTGCCAAGTGTGAGCAGGATAGTAAATTATTCTCTTACTAATCCCTCAACTTTATGCCTGCATCCCTTTGTAATAATAATTTTTCTATGCACAAAATCATGGTGTCCTTTTTTGGTAATAGAAAGTTGAATTATTTGACTTGCAGTGTGGTAGATGCAATTTGGGGTCGTAATGTTTTAATATGAATGCAAGCACGGCTGGTCTCACGACTTATCCTCTGAATAATAATAATAAAAAAATTATTATATTCGAGTTTCGCTTTGTTCGTGTTAAAAAGCGGGATTTTGCTTCACTGAACATTTAAGGATGTCAACCTTGACCTACCCTTCTGTGCAGGGTTAATGTAACATTGAGATTGAGTTCATGTTGGATGAGATTTGTAACTTGTAAAGTTTAAGCTAATTCCAGTGATCAACAAAAATTTTGTTAATAAAACTAAAAAGTCTGCGGATTTGGAGGATTTTGTCTGTGCTCGGCTTCGGTTAAATTTACTTTGAAAAAAAACTGAATTAATTTTTAGAGTATGTTTTATCAGAAAAATAAATCAAAAAACAGGCTATCAAAAGTTGGGTAGTAACAGTGGCGTAGCCAGAAAACATGGGGGGAGGGGGCAAAAGTAAAAATAAAATTTTTTTTATTGCAATTTTACATATTACACTATACGATGCAGGGCGTCTCAAAAATCTCACTAACTTATTCTGCATCTAAAAATTTAGTTGTGAATCTTATTGTACTATCACTTATGAGCCATTTAGTATACACAGAAATGAGTTATCGTTTCCCCTTGATTAAATAAACGGGTATAAATTTTTGATCTACAAAATTCATAAAGGGCGTCACATAGAAACGAACGAGCTTGGATAACAACCAATATTTAGCTCATATCGACCTCTACGAGCATATAAAATTTCAAAAAATTTGAAAATTTTTCAAATTTTCTTACTATCTTTCATTTGCTGTTTACATTCATACTATTTCGTAATATCTTCTTAAATTACTTAAATTCCACTTTTGGAAAAAATGATACCAAACAAAACATATCCAACTTGGGTTTCCGGTTCCGGATTGAATAAAAAATTTTTAACAATGCTTTCGGCAATTAAGTAAATACTAGCAGAACACGTGGGCTACGCCTCCCGAATTGTTTTGGTAACTTCATACTCGCCGCTCGGCGCTCCGATTGTTTTCTCCGAGTTCGTCTCGGGAATGAGAGCTGCTCCCGGAAAGAAAATCTCGTGGAAAAATCAACAAAGAACTCGGAAAAAAACTAACAGAACAGCTCCGGAAAAAAGTTCAAGAAGAAAAACCCTCGTAAAATCTTTAGGAAAAACATACCCCGAAAAAATGCCATTCATCGTAGCTCCAGAAACAATTCCTTTAAAAAAAGCTGACAAAAAGTTGTTAACCGTCAAACTTTGCAGCTTCCTTCATTTCCAGGAGAATGCCTTGGCGGAGCTTTTCAAACTGTTTTCGGAACTAATAAATACGCACTAAAGAAATCTTCTTAGAAATTTGCATATTTTTCCCAAATGAAATTGATTTATGTAAATCGACCAGCTAGAAAAAAATCGTTTATTTTTCAGGGAAAGCTCTTTTTTAATTATGCCGTAATAGCGGCAAGAAAATACACGTGCTTTTGTTTAGGAGATATTTGTTTGTTATCTTCGAGAAATAATTTTACCAGGTTTGTTTGTTCCGGAGAATGTTTTTACTGGAGTATGATTTTACCGGAGCTTGTTTCAGACTATGTTTGTTGGTGGGTGTTTTCTCCATCGATGTTTTTTTCCAGAAAATTTGCTCTCGGGCTATTTTCAGGGAAATTTCCACCGCAAAATTTACAGAGATTACAATCGCCTATTCAAAAAACAGCACTTTATTACATATTTTGAAATAAGTGGGTTCAATGTTACACAATATGGTTAATATCGCATGTTATAAAAATTCTTCAATATAAATTAGCAAAGATGGCCGCCGTTGCATGTTATTAGTGTGACCGCATTTGAGAACGTAATGTTTGGTCTATCTCGTGCCGCCACCGACTGTGACAGCCTGGGACCTTGAGAGGCTTTACCGTTTTTCTGTTTTATGAAATATTGTGTAATGCAAGAAAATCTTCAATAATAAAGTAGAAGTTCTTGTTATTAATGAAATATGATTATAAAATTATTATATTAAGGTCATAACGCGCGGCACTGTATCTCTCACACCAACTCTTCGCAAGCTGTTGAAATGAAGTGTTTCAGCATTTTAAATAAACAGCTTCGTCCTCTGCGTTTGTGTTCGAAATGACAGCAGCAGACTATGTTGCAGTATCGCAAGCGAATATCGCACACTATGGAATCAAACTTCTATGTTTGTTGTTTTCTGTAATCAGCGCTTAAATGTGGGTTTTGGTGGCGGGGGTCTCCCACTACTTAAATCTGTGACGGAGGGAAGGGCTCAAGATTTAATATACGGATTGTTGCATAAGGGATATATTATTTGTTTATTATGGGCATATAAATATACAGAGAGTGACCTGTAGAAAATGCTTTTCTATTTGGCAAATTACAGAGGTGTACACAGACGGATAGTTTTTGTTAACAAATTACAAACAGTGTCGAATCAAAAAATTTAAAACAATCCAATTTTACGGATATGGTTATATCTACAGGATGGTTATATCTACAGGGTGGTTAATAAGAATAGTCACATGCCCTAAATTAAATTAAATGAAAGGGATTTCTTCACGCCTCTCACGAGGAATTAACGAAGGATATGTTGTAGAACTTACAGCTGTCGGCTTCCTTTATTTGCTGAAAAGATCTAATTTAAATACTGAAAATTGTTTGTTATTTTGCTTTAGTCTGAGTTGACATGCAAAATATAACTAAATAAAAACGCGTTTAATTTTCGTCGGGTACAGTGGTGAAATGCCCCAGACGAAAAACTTATAAAACTTGGAACAATCTTTTTAAACTTCTTGACGTTTGAAATAATGTATTCATATTCGTTAGCAGCGAGATAATGCAAGTTTCTCTTACGTAGTATATTATGAAAAATATGAAAAGTATACACGTTTAACTTCTGGTAAGCACAAACCTTTTTTAATTTCTCGACGATGCATCTTACAAAATTAAAATATAAATCTTTAAGTTTGTTAAACAGCCTAACCGAGCGAACCACATGAAAATATTTTAGAGCAGGCCTTGACCAGCTTGTGTAACGTCTTAGCTCGTTGTGTTTAGAAAATTATTACAAATGTCGATGCCAATTTGAACTGAAGTTTTCTGAGTATATCTAAGACGTAACTAAGACTAATTCTTTTGTGAATCGCACGGTATGTAATAACTTGAGGAAGTTGCAAAAAACCCAAACTATTTGTAATATTTTACAAAATTTTTAACGAGAACGAGTCTAATCTTTACACATATCTCTGAATTCTGGTTTAATAACTTAGGCTTTAAGCGACATTAAAATTCCTCATAAACTGCAGAAAATTGCGTTGCATTAAGTGTATCTAAAAGGGAATAAATCTCGCAGGAAGCTCGAGAACTTGAAAGTGTTAATGTCCAGACGGAAACGTGCAAAATTCTACTCCATTTGCAAGCAAATTCCACTCCGACTGTCCGAAATTCCATAATAAGTTTATTGTATATCTCGAGGAATAGAATTCAATACTAAAGTGGCTATTTATCGTGTTATTGGGAGCGCACCCGAAGAGACTAAACTGAATTCTACAGACGTCAAAATAAATCTAATTTCTCCGATGCAATACATTTCTGAACGGCAGCTATATTCCCTTTTATATATTGTATCAAAAGACAATTCCTAAATATATTTTCGTCCTGACGGAGCCGTGACAAAAGACGTCATAATGTCATCAAACAGCGCTTAGAAAGCGTTTCAAGCTCGTCACTTGTATGCGTCGCTTTTTAGACTCTTGAAAGGTGACATCTTCTAAAGAAACGGAGGTTGCTTGCTCTTCTTCCTATACGCGAAAGGCGCGGTTTTCTTGCCTTGGTTTTGATTTGCGGTTGATATGAAGGAAACGCGGTGGCAGTTAGTGGGCTTTGAAAACTTTTATAAAAGGTGCGAGCTCGCAAGAGGTGACTACGTCGGGTTAAAAATTATTTACCCGTCACAACTCTCGAGAACACAATTTAAACTTTAAAGTTTTCTCTTAAAAATTTTAAATTGCTCGTATATCTATTCAAGCATAAGTAATGTAAAAAATCAGACAAGGTAGGTGAAGCTTCTTTATATTTACCACAAATACAAACAGCTTAGTAGTGGATCTTTTAATTGTTGCTACGTTCGAAGTCTGACAAACTTACTATTATATTGTGTTATACAGGGGCGGGACTTGGTGATTCAGTGCCTGAGGCAAAATCGCCCCCCCCCCCACATGTTACTGCGACAAGCAAAAATTAAACAGCTGATGGATGCGACAAGAAATAAAGATACTGGGCGGGCCAAGTAGGGATTCCGGTATCCACCGATCTTTTTTTAAGTAAATTTTATATCTATTGATCAGAGGTGCTTCAAACTTTGGAGAACACACGCCTTGCTCTCGCCTATGGTAATCCATCCTTGTTGGGAATGGGAAAAAATACCAGCCAAAATTTATAGCTCTTATTTTTTTCCTCATTCCTAAAAGTAGTACTTTATCGTAATTAAAAATATTAAAATAGTACTAATAACAGTAATAATCTCGTGCGGACGTTCCTATCATTTTAAAATTAACTGGACGGAGTGAACTCTCCCTCAGTTAATTTCTATAACTGACTTATGAATGTCGAGAAAATAAAAATAAAAAAATAGTAATAATAATAATGTGAACGTCAACGCTGCCACGTGCGAAAGATCAATAGGTGCAATAACCTGACTGTGCATGTAAGCAATAACCTAGTCTTCTGACTATTTAAATTCGGGCGCATTCTACTAGAAATGCTGCAAAGTGGGCTGTTCACCTTAATTATACTATTTATGTTCTATCCAAACTGATAGTCACTTCGAAAAGTTCATTTCTCATCTAATTATCATAAAACAATAAACATGGGTTAGATTTACCAATAAGTAAACAGTCTATTTCTAATTTAACAAAAAGTTTTATAAAACTTCTTAAAATTTACCAAAATCTTTAAAATTACAAATTTTTAAAATTTATTAACATATACTAAAGATTTCAAAACTATTCTAATTTTCAAAAATGAACACTATGCTGATAATTTAAAAAAAATTCAAAATTTTTTAGTTTGAATATTTTTCAAATATTTTGAAGATAAATATATGGTTTGTATCTATATTCCTAGATTTTATAAATTTATATATATGGTGAAAAATTATGATTAAGAAGATTGTCATTCTAATCAAAATTATCCAATTTTTTCGATTATTTTAAACATATTCTAAATTTCCATAAAATTGTCAATTGACCCCTTATATATAGTGTATATGAAATATAGCCTACTCCATATTTTCTTTTTTAAGTTGAACAAATTTAATTTTCAATATACCTTCATAGATACCTTTCATTTAATGTAAATTATAAGTTTTCAGTATTTCAGGGGATTATTTCTGTTAAAAGCGAATTCCAGTTCAAGTGGAACGTGGCAGATTAACATGCAAAAAGTGAAATAGCTCTATTTTATGCCTTGGAAGTATTTTATTTCTGCAGTAATTGAATAAGAAATGTATCGTTAACTTTTTATGCTTTACTTGATTTACTTTGTTATGTAACATTAAGAAACAATATTTACAAATGTCAAATAAAATAATATAAACAAGATTATATTTTTACAGTAATTGAAAAGCAACTAGACCTCATCAAGGTTTGAACTAATAACTTCTCGTTTACCTCTAGTTATCTTTCCATTTAGGGTCACTGCAAGTAACAAAAATTTTTCTAGGGACATGAAATGCAGTTATTTTACTTTTTGCATGTTAACCTGCCATGTTCCACTTAAATTGGAATGTAAAAATGTTGAAATTTTCATTTTCTATTCGTATCTCGGAAATGAACGGAGGTATTAGATTGCTATTTGGGGCATCCAAATCGCCTTGACCAAATAATGCATTATCAAAATTTTAGCTTCAATAATACCGTGTATACTTATTTTACCAACGAAATTGGACCCCCATAATATACCTGCTTTCAATTTCTTTATAAATATAGATTTGCGTTTGTAGCATATGCTGCCATTTTAAGGTCAGATTTCCTTTTAAAGTCGACAGTTAAATTCTCTTTACGATTACAATACTGCTCTAATTCATTTTTCTTGTTGCTGACTAATTATTTAAAAAAATCATGCCACAATCTACAATTCTACATCTTGTATGCGAAAGTAGATTTGACTTTGAAATCAACAACCCACAGTAATTTAGAAATTCAGTTCTACATTCAAACCAAATCAGATTTAAAGATCTCTCGGTAGCTAAATTGGAACCATTAATATTAACGGAATAATAGTTGCTAAAGGTCAGTGTACAAGGTACAACTACATCACAGGTCATAAAGCAATTCCGGTTCGACTTATTTTTAGTACGGTATTTTTTAAACGTTGATCTGATTTAAGAAACAAAAAAAAAGCGTATAATTTGAACCGCATCAGTGACGAAAGTGATGGAAATTTTAATCAATCAGGAACGCAGACGGCGTTGACCGGCAACCGGCGTAAAGGAATTACACCGCGGTTAACATAATCCCTTAATTCGAACCGGCATTCCGCCCCTGGATAAAACGATAACATCTAGGTAAAACCCAAATAATTTGGGAATAAGTTACAAGCCGGGAGATAAGAGCTTGGGATGGAATTTTTAACAACAAGGGTATTTTGTTGGTTTGGTGTTAAATAAACGAATTTAATTTGTAAAAGCTCTGCCGTTGATTAGGTTTTGGCCGAAATTATTAAAACCTTTTTTATTTAACATTGTTGGGATAATGAACATTGCTTCTAAACAACGAACAATCCTGGAATAGTTTTTAAGCAACTACTCACTATGGCTATGTCATTCTGTATTTATTGCCCTGCACATATAATAGGTAAAAACATACATGATGCTCGACTTAATTCTGATTCGGAAACCAATAAGAGCTAACAAAGCAGTCAAAAACATGCAACGATATGACAAGTAAACATATAAACAAAAATGTTTCGCGTCGACTTTCCTGTCGATTCTTGTTACGTAACAGTAGTAAATCAAACCGTGGTGTAATTACACATATCGTTAACACGAGGCCGTGTCTGAATGCATCGATATTCAGAGATTCAGATTTAGATTGATTGATTTTCTCTTTTACATTCAAAGAACATGGTGTAAGGTTAAGCCCTGGAGATTCGCCAAACCGTGTTTGCGGTGCAATTTGCATATGTAGTAGCTTAGTAGTTTTCAACAGTTACGAACTTTATGGTTTTTAAAACCAAGCTCTTTTTTTAATTAAAAAAAATGTGGGATTACAAACGCCTGTTTTTAAGACCTTCGAAGGCCAGCTCGTGTTGCAAATTAATTAAATACTTTTTTTGGATTCTACGTGAATAAAAGTTTCAGTAAATCAGTTCACGACGGAAAGTTCAGCTTAAGTTATGAAAGGCACGAGGATGTGAATTTTAGCAGCTTCACTGCAATAATCGATAAATAGCTTCTCGGTATTTTGATCACGTTTCAGTATGGTAAACTATGTTAGTTAAGAATGCTTTGCTAAAGAGCAAGGAAGAAAAATAGTTTGGAAGTAAAACTATGGCAGAACTTAAGCAGTTTGAGGTTTTGTACTGAACTACAACGTTAAGTTCGAGTTCATCAAAATTTAATATTGAAATGCTAAAAATATTGCGAAACGGTAATTTTGTATTAAAAACTTCTTCTTCTTATAGTGCCATACCGCATTCAGGGCGTTGGCTACCTCTCTCCTATGTCTGTGTTTGGTGCGCGGCGATAGATAATTTGCAAAGACAGATATAGGGGACCTACAGTTTAACGTGGGCTCCGAACCACAGGAAGTGCATGCACTTTTTCTCCAGAGAGGTTTTCCTGGGCAAAAATTTACCTCGCTGGTTTCCCATTGCCCTGCGAGGGAGAACGAGCAGGCCGGGGATCGAACCCGGATCCGCTGCATTGGTAGCCCGCGCTCTTACCACTGAGCGCTACGGGCCGCTCTTTTATTAAAAATTAGATGTAAGATTTTAATAGAAACTCAAGTTTAAAATCTGGATGTAAATAATCTTTGAAACCGAAAACTTGATGAAACTTCAATGTAACATTTGGGAAGAAATAAACTGACCAAATTAACAAATTTTATGCCCTCGACCACACTTTCAACGGCATTCTGCACTGTCCAAAAAAAGTATTTGATATAAATATAACCCATCTATCTCTATAGGTTATATAAACAAAACATTTCAAAAATCTAATATAAACAATTCACTGAAAATCAGTTGATTTCTAATTATGCACGCATAAATTTTATGGTCCGATAGACAACGCTTAAGGATTTGCCTTAGGAGCGAGCAACTGCCGAAACGGAGCGAGCAGCTGTCGAAACGGAATAGGACAAAACCCATCCCGTAAGCTTTCGATGATCAGCAAAACAACACAGCAAGCTCCTCCCAGAGCCCTGCTCCATAATCGAGCATGAGTTACGAGTAATCGAATATCCGATTCTTCAAATAACCATTTTATCAAATAATCGATTAATCGAATATTCTATTAATTCATATTTTGTAGACAATAATTGTCAATTAATAAAAATATTAGATGCAAAATTGATTAATCAATGAAGTTGTAGAGAGCTCTATTATGAAAATACTTGCAAAATTTCAAAACGGCCAAAGAGGCTTTCAGAATGTTTAGAAACTCCAAAAATATAAATATTCAAAGCCTATACACTAAATTGTTTTAGTTTTTATGCTAACACAGCTGCTATGTTAAGGTTTTATGCAACGTCCTACTTTTTCTGCGACGCCCGGCATGAATTTTTGAAAGTTCAAACATCCGCGTTTTAGATTAACTGCTCGCCAGTAACAATAACATGAACAATGAGAACAAGCAGATCAAGATTCTGAATTTTTTTGTAGATTTAGCAATATTTAGCCGGGCTACTATTCCCCTGCTTCACATTGGTGATCTAACAAATTTTATTTACTGCTTTCTAGCGGTTTATATTAAATCCGGATCCCTTTGCTCTGTCTCAACTTGAGAGGAATACGGCCGCATTGAGATAATGCAACCCAACGGACGCGTAATGTCTATTATATCTTTAGAAGAAGTTACCTAAAAAAGCATGGGGCGTTGCCTACGGGTTCAGCTTGTTATTATTTAAATGTCCAGTTTAACGTTTCATAAAAAGTTTCTAACTCGAGATTTTGACGGAAATACACGTTTTGCACCTCTAAGAACTCAAAAAAAAGTATTTTTAAAAATATGGCCGTCTGTGGGTGTTTGGGTGCATCATAACTACCAAACGGATGGTTGGATTTCGATGAGCTTTAGAATCTCGGGGTATATCAAAGATAATCCGATAAAATAAGCTATTAAAAAATCTGAAACAGGAAGCGGAAGTTAGTTGTTTTGGTAGCATTTGTTTTGAAACCAAGTTTTAGAAATTTAAAAACGTAATCCGACTTGAGTGCAAATCCAACACTTTTTTACCGAACCTTCTAGCTTCAAAATTGCGGCCGCTGAGATTTTTTGTAAAATTAATAATTTAGCGCCTTATTACTCAGTCGGGTTCAAATATTTCATGGTAATAGTTCTATAGGAACACAATGTTACTGTGGACACAAGCTTTCGTGTAGTTAAAAGAAGTGAAGGTTGAAAATATTTCCAAAATGTCGAAAATTTTCATAAAAAAACATTGTTCAAAAACTGGCCATACGATCTTTTTTATAATTTTGTTAGCGCATAGGGGTGAAAATGAGCTACAATTTGGTTTGGTCTCAGCTCGTAAACTTCTCTCTGGCGCCTTCTACGAATTCTTGTGAATTTGAGTTTTAACTCAAAAACGAGTTGTCAGATCAAGATGAAATGTGATATTTGAAATGCCCTAAGAGTACACAGCGTTACAAGCTACTAGACGTTGTAAAACTACTAAAACTGTGAAGTGAAGAAAATATCAAAATTTAGAATTTTTGAAAAATATACTGCTCAAAAATTGGCCAAACATTTTTTTTTAAATTTTATAGGCCAATAGTTAGAAATGAGCTACAATTTGATTAATATGCTCAAAATTTCTTTGTGACGCCTTCTATGAATTTTTGAAACTGAATATTTGTGCCCCTCTCTTTAATAAACGGGGGACGATAAAAAATGTTTGTTAAAGCTAAGTTGCTCATGAGTGATAGTAGAATAAGATTCAGAACTTCATTTTTAGGTGCAGATATATTCAGGGTAGTTAATTTTTTCACTTTTTCCCTAGTTTTGGAAAACTTAATCCTGAGAAATATTTTTGCAAACATCAAAAACTGCGAAACTAAGGATTTGTAGGATTTTATATTTAAATACTCTAGAACTCAAAACAGTTCTTAATTTAGATGTGCTGTAATTGTTGTGACTAGATATATAAAAGTAATTATTTTGAATATAAATTCAGGAGAAGTGCTTCGCTCATTTTTGGCTACAGCGTCGAGGTTAGATGCTTTACGACTTTTCTGTAACTAACTGTTAAAAGGACGTTGTTTGAAAACATGTATGTGCTACAATTTTAATTTATTAGGTAAATTGAACAGAATTTTTAGTAATGTTGTTAAAAAGGAATAATTTGTTATTAGTAATACAATATTTTGTGGAATTTACTTTTTTCCTATAAATGATTGTATACGTAACAGGTAACTTGTATCCTATTAAATACCTCTCTAAATAACTAATTTAAATATTTCTTAGAGGTTCGATGCACTGGAGATTCTCAGCAGTTTTTTTTTTCTATATTACGGTTTCTATTATTAAAATAGCTTCTTCTTGAGACGTTAAGATCTCACCGCCGGCTATCGCGAGCATTGATTTGCGGAAGTTAATTAGTTCTTACGTTTTATCATTTTTAGCTAACCGTATTAAATTGTTGCGCGGCGTTTTTAGGCGAAGCTGGAAATTGCGCTTTTATTGTTATAGTTGAGAATACGAGTGTAACTGTAAAACGGCAATAAAATATTTACTTCAGCACTTGTAAAATTCGTCGTAAGCTGCCAATAAAATTTTCTACAGTATTGCTTGCCTTTTACAATTCCAAGTTCCAAACTTTCGATTTATTTATTACCGAAAGATTCTCGGAAAGATTATATAATTTATGACTTTACGACTAAATTTTGAAATTGGATTTCCTTTGTTAAGGCATATTACGCTTAAAGATTATTGCACTTTTTGATTTATTGCTTTTAGTTATTAACTCTTCGCGAACTGTTCTTACATTGATTTAAATGTACTTAATAGATTTATAGTTAGTTGAGGACGAGAAACAGCGTCTAAAGTTTGTTTTAATAACGAATCATTAATAAAAATGAGCGAAACACTTCGCCTGGACTTTCCTATACATTTAAATACATTGTTTTATATTTTCCAACACTTTCGATATACACCTGTCTAGACACGACTAGTTAAAGTAAATAGTTCTTATAAGTTGTAACATCTTGAAGCGGTTGAAGAAAGACCGACCGCTGCGCTGCAAGCATAAGGTTGGGTAAAATATTCGGACTGAATCAACGGAAGCGCGGAAATTGATATTTGAAAATATATTAATAACTCGAGAAGTATTATTTTTAGCAAGAAATTACTCTTATTAATTTGTATTTAGAATTTCAAAACCTTTCTGATTTTAAAACCAAAATGCCACGTTTCCATTTAAAAAAAAGTTATTTTTTACCGTGGCCGCCATATTAAAATTGGAAACTCGAGTTTTTTCTTAAATACAATCGAGAAGAATTTGCCCTACAACTTTGCTCTTGGGTTTGCGAGTCTATCTATTAGAATAAAAAAGTTAGCCTACACTGAACATTAAACGACTAGTACAAGAATAGAACTGCTGTAGAAAGTATGTGAAATTCTTCTAAGGACAAAAAGATTAGTAAGGGGCAAAAAATTCGATTTTTTGTAAAAAGATTCTCCTAGAGCAAACAAAAGAAGAAATCGATTTTTTAATTTTGTAGCGAAAATTTGGGGGGGGGGGGGGGGGGAACAGTAGCCCCCCTAAATATTAAAGTATCAAAACAATATTATGATATTCGGATTTTGTTATCAATGATGAGCTATATTGCTTTAACAGAAATATTTTATTGGTCCCCGTTAAATAAATAAAAGGGTACCAATTTTCAATTTTCAAAAATTCATAGAGGGCGTCACAGTGAAATTATAGCAATGCGCAAAAAAAACAAATTGTAGAAGATTCCCAGCTCTATCAGCTTATAAAAGTTTAAACAAAAACGTGTGGGCAGTTTTTGAGAAATATTTTTTTGAAAAATTTTAAAATTTTGGAGTGATGTCATTGCGATCGTTTTTATATTTTCAAAATTAATTATATTTCATGGTATAGTACCCTTGAAGGGCTACCAAACAAGATGTAGTTGATTCCAATCAGATAACTGGTTTTTGAGTAAATGGGCGTTAAAGTCGAAATGTTCAAAAATTCGTAGCGGCCGCCATTTTAAGGCTAGAGAGTTCGGTAAAAAATCGTTTGATTTGTCCTAAGGCCTTCTTTAATCTCCACTATTATTATTTCCAAAATTCAGTTTCTGAAAAAAATGCTACCATAAAAACTTCCGCTTCCGGTTTCGTTTTTTTTAAAGCTTATTTTGTCGGTGAATTTTTGATATACCCCCTCATTCCAAAGCACATCAAAATCGGTCCAGCCGTTCCGGAGATATGGAGCGTAACGGACCCACCTACAGACCCACCTACCCACAGACAGACATTTTTTTTAAATTACTTTTTTGGGCTCCATGGACCCCCCCCCCCGACTATTTCCGTTAAAATCTCAACTTTGAAATTTTGCATGAAATCAATACTTCCCTATAAAGTATAGGAAAGTAAAAAGACATAACAGTCAGTTAGGTAAAAAGTGACCACAACACTTCGCCTAGACTTTCCTATACTTTAAAAATTGTTACATATCATATTTTCAAAAGTATCTTTGCATCATCGCTTAATCCGCCAGCACTGACTACACAGAAAAAACTACTTTTTTAAAACAAGTAAGTTAATTTGCTTAAAGATATTTTCTAGAAACAATATTATATTTTTTTATTCTAAACATATTTTATATAATCAAGAAACGCCATATGCTTAATTCGAGCAAATGCTTTTCTTAAAATATTTTCTTAATTTAAGGAGATACGCTTATTTTAAGAAAATATGTAAAATCAGTTTGATAACATTATACATTCGGTTGAAGAGATTCTAGTTTACTTAAATGGGTAAGATATAATCTAGAGAAAAGGTTATTTAAAGCCTTGGTTTAAAGAAATGGTGTTTAAAGAAACGGTTTCTTTAAACCAAAACTAAGTAATATTACTTACTAAAACCAAGAATCCATATTCTAGCATTCAGTATAACGACAAAATACGCGTGCGTAATGCAGAATTAGATCATCTGAAAACGGCGCCGCGCCATTCAATATTTCTGATGGTAGAATGTGGATTTGTGCAACTGTGTTAATTAAATTATTGGGTGTACTTGTTCGTTGCGATTGCAATTTAATAAACAATAATAAATACAGTGAGTAAATCTAAGTTGCAGGCTTCCGCGGCCGTTGTTAATAACAGCTAGGCTTCCGGGTTGGAGCCGCGTCATCGGTGCATGAACTGCCAACGTTTCGTCCTCGGTTCCACGGGACATCTTCAGGGCTGTGGTCACTTTGGGATCTGGAACACAACTGAACTGAGCTGAGTTGTGTTCCAGATCCCAAAGTGACCACAGCCCTGAAGATGTCCCGTGGAACCGAGGACGAAACGTCGGCAGTTCATGCACCGATGACGCGGCTCCAACCCGAAAGCCTAGCTGTTACAGTGAGTATACTTTTGACCTAAAAACCTGCTGTAAACGGTAAATCCCCTAAAATATTATCAAACGTCAATTCAAGGTTGCCTACTCATTGTTTTGTCTACATATGCATCAACGAATTTTATCAGTGACTCTATTATTTAAAGGCAAAGCATTACAAAAGAGTTGTTGCCCAAACTAGACAATGATTTATTACGGGAACTGATTCAAAATATAGGAATCAGGGTAAGATTTCGTGAAAACTTGAAGTCATATCTTGGAAACGACTGCAGTGTTGATAAATACGAAACTTCTAGTGAAAACGCCCGGCCCCAGCCAAAATTCTCAAGTAAGATAATAATAAATTTAATTGTGAAATTAGTACTTGTTTAAATTAGTTATACCTGCTGCAAAAACAATTATAAGTTTACATTTCAACATTTCTCTGCAGTGGCAAGAGTATCAAGTTCAAGAAGGTGATGTTTTAAGTCCTCTGGATGATGCATCATCCTCCAATGTCAGCTCGGAGTCCACTGTATCTGAAGTTGTGGTGCCCCTCATAAGCAGGGCTACTTCTTTTCACTCCTTGGAACAGTTTTTTCAATGTACACCAGTTTTCCCTGATTTTGATTTAAATACACTGTTACCAACATCTCCATTTGGCAACAGTATTCTAAATTATTATAAACCAAATGCTGGATAATACAATGCGAAATTATTTAGTGGATATTTTAATGAAACATTTGTTCAACTATCACGTTAAGCAGTAAGTTTTTAATTTTTTAATTACATTTTATTTGACAGGTCTCTTAAAACGTTATTAAAGCGTATCTGCACGCCGTTTAACACAAGGGTGTTTCAAATTCGTGTCACACCTCGCTTATTTGAAGAGATACAGAGTTGGTTAAATTGAGGCAATGTTGAGAAATTTTATGCTCATTAATAATCTGAAAAGAAATTTGAGCTATCTCGCTTAGTATTCGAAATAACTGCAAACAACTGAAAATGGATTTAGATTTTTATACGTACCTCACTTATTTGTGAGAATTTTAGAAATTAGTAAAAACGTTTTCAAGGCAACTTTTTATTTTGAATATCATGCAGTAAATAACCAGAAATTCGATACAACGTTTCCAATTTTGCAAAGCATCATCAGGTTCATTTTTTAAATACGACGACTACTTTTTTTCGGCATATTAGAACAATGCTTGGTATTTCGTTACAATAATGAAACCAGACTTTATGATTTCGTTTTTATTTGATGCTATAACAATTAAAAACAGAAAATTTGAATTTCAGAAACTAAATGAGATAGCTCAAATTTCTTTTTAGATTATTAATGAGCATAAAATTTAGCAATTTTGACCCAATTTAACCAACTTTCTATCTCTTCAAATAAGCGAGATCCCCATGGTGGGACTCGAATTTGAAACACCCTGTATATGTATTCTTTATTATAGTTTTTAACACAATATTTTATAAATAATGTATAAATATTATAGTTGATACATGCTTTATTGAAGGCTATGTTTGTTTTATTTTAAGTAAACGCCGATTTTACTTTAACACTATCGTATTCTTATTTTGTGATTGGTTTGAGGCATATTCTTTTTATAAAACCAATAAATTTTTATTCAAAGAAATAATAAACTCATTTTAAAATTATATATATTATGGATTCTATTACACTAAGAAACGAATTACTTGATTCAGAAAAACAAATATTTTAAAGGTATATTTTAGTAATCTTGAAACAAGCCACCAAATATGTTTTGAATTCAGACATTTTTAAACACTGTTTTAAAAGTAAAACTACTTTTGGTTCAAGAACGTGAATTCTTAAACTAAGTAAGTTATTTGAAGAAATGGTCATCTAGAATAAAGAATATATTTCTTTGCGTATATATAAGCATACGCTAAGCTTCAGTCATTATTTTTTTCTGTGTATAATTATCGCACCACCTTTGCCACTGTAGACGCTCGTACCTGAATATTACATACATGATATTGAAATAGTGCAAACATTATAGATAATAGTGTAAACTTTTTTAGATTCTTGTATTTGTTTCAAATGCCGGCTAGGAACAGAGGAAATGCTGCAGCATAGGCCTTATTATTCTAACAGTAGCTTGGTCTATGCACTTTAATCACACGCTGTTAGATTGTATGCTTCGGTACACGGAATATCTTTCACAAGCTTCAAAGAGAGAGTCGTACAATAGGCCGGTTGTGCGCTCTAGGTGGTTACCGGGAATCTCTTTAAGTTACTTGTGTAGAAGAGTGCTGTGTTTTTCAAAGGAAGCTGAAAAACTAAAAATATTTGAGAAAAAAAAACGCTCTTTTATTTTTTAGAAAAATATTCCATGGAATTAAGAGTCCTCTCTACCCCTGTGGGAAATAAACGTAGAGAGAAACAATATAGTTCAAAGTGTAACAAAACTATCGTTGTACAGCAAAAAGTCGTAGACTAAAAAATATTCTAAATAGACTTTGTTTATGACAACCATCCGATATTTGTGGAATTACAGTTACTTAGAAAATAGCAGGTAGGGAGTAGCTGCAGTCGGGCTGTTACTGTATTGGAAAGAAGCGGGACTGAAAAGTATTTAGATTTTGTCACCCGAATTTACATGCTTATTATTAAGATTTTAAAGCAGTGCACTGCAAACAGGAAAAAAACCCAAAATTTTCCGTAACCGTAACGAAAACCGAAATTAAAAATTTCTTAAACCGTAACCAAAAATCGCAACCGTAATTATTTTAAGAATATCCCAGTTATTTTCGTCCCAACAAATGTGCAACCGATATTTGGTTATTTAGGCAAGTATTTGCTACTTAATCTTCGCATTTCGCATGTTCAGCCCTTTTGGTTCACTCGCAGGGCTGTAGCCGAAACAATGATTAGAGTTGTTATGGTTTATTTGTTTTTGTTTATTTAAATCCAGATGAATTTATTTCGAAAATATATAAAAGGCAAAATTAAAGCATTCTCTACATACTTCATAAAACTAGGACTAAGATCTACGGCGGCCGCCTGCTACACTACCAACTTCAGTGGGGCGTAGCCCACGGATTCCGCTACTATTATTTTAAAGACTGATATAATAAAAAATAAAATCATACAAAATAATGCCATATTTATTTTTCTTAACACGCAGCTAGTGTTGTAAAATTACGCTTTTCAAATTGCATTAATCCGGTCCTGTGCTCTCAAGTGTGATCTAACCCAAGAAATTTATTATATTGCAAAAGAGTGAATGATTAATTGTAAAACGATGTTATACACTGTGTAAGATGCAAGTTTTTGCACTTTTTTAAATTCTAATGATTCGGCCTTGCGATATCAAGGACGATCTAACTAAAGAAATCTTATACACGAAGCAGGGGTGTTTTATTTAGCTATGTTCTAATTTGGTTAGAATGAAAATTGGTTGTTTAAAGAATTTTATCACGTTATATGCTTGTCTTAATATTCACGAAATAATAGCAAAGCACGCGTTTGGTGGCGTGACCTTGAGTTAGAGTACTCACTTACCAAGGCTAGGTTTCCGGAATTAATTCTCATACAACTCATTTTCAAAAATATCTTTTATTTTGTATTACATTTTTATTAAACACAAAAGTGATCGAAGTATTTTTTAATTATTAGAAAATTAAATAAACAAATCATCATATTTCTTAGGTAATACCGGTGTTATTTATAATACGCAATAAAGAATTATTTTTAAGTTCCAAAAAATACTTCCATTACTTTGTACTAATTAAAAATGCCACGAGAACATAAATAAACAATGAAACGTAGTTTAAAAAAATAATATTATGGGAATTGAACCCGGGATCCTTTTATTGGCGAACGAATACTCTACCTTAGTGTCACATCCACAAAACACGCGAGTTGATCTTATTTCGTGGATATTAATAAAAATTCCGTAGACAACCTACTTTGATCATAACCAAATTGCCACAGGGTTAAACATTGCGACACACCCTGTATTTAATAATACTCAATTGTGAATATTAAAATACCCAAAATAAAATAATTTTACAACGTATAAGTTACCGGCTGTGTTAACTGAAATAGTATTTTGGTTTTCTAGATGTGTTTTTTTGTTGTTTTTTTTTAAATTTAACAAAAGTGTGGTTTTTGCGTATTTTTAAAAATTCACATGAATGCAAAAATGTCGGATTAAAATGAAGGGAGGAAGTGAGTTAAAATAAAAGTAAAGTTAAATTTGCACTTATTTCAGCTTTCTTTTCTAAACTTTTGCAAAATTGCTTTTCTTGTTCCCCTGCCAAAAATAACAGGATAATAATTTTCATTAGGTGCAAACTTACCCCGGGCTTTGTATAAATGTAACAAAGTTCGGAATGAATCTCGCGACAAAACAAGATATAAGAAAATTGTATTGTCACAAAGTTAGAGTGAGTTTAGAAAATAGCGTTTCCAGGAAGAGGGTGAAACGCTCGCAACTGAAACTGAAAATAACGGAAAATAAACTTAGCCACGTCTCATCAGATCGCGACCAATTGCTCCAGGGGAGTTCACTGATAGCCGATCGCAAACAATTCCGTAATGGAAAAATCACTTAGAAACAATTTCCGCATTTCCTTCCCCCACCGAATCGGAAATAATCTTTAATTTAACTTCTCTAATCTCGAATGAGCTTCGCAAATGGTACGGTTGCTTTGCCTTGCTGCAATTTAAGACGCTAACCAATTCGATAAGCAGCAGTTTAGGCACGATTCGGGATCTGCGAATTTTTATCGCAGAGGAAACTCAACGAAACATCAGTAGATGCCTTTGTGCTACAGGAATCTTATAAATTTACAATAAGAAAGGCAAATAATGAACGAAGCAGTTCGCCTGGACGTTCCTGTACATTATTATGTTTAAAAGTATTTTTGTAGCAACAATTTATGCGCCAACAGTGACTATAAGATTGGACTACTCTTAACACCCTATGAATTCTAGAAAACACAATAATAGGTAGGAAAAAATTCCTAAGAAAAAAAATCTTCGGAAAACAAATTCTTGGATAAAAATATCTTTGAATAAAAGTGGACATAAAATCCAAATTGCGTAATGAAAACCAAAAGTCTAAAACAACTGAAACCAAATTACGAAAAAAATGTTTTTTTCCGGGAATTTTTTTTCCAGGAGTTTTCCGAGTATTTCGTAGAATTGTAGAATTGTTCTTCCTATCTAGGATTTTCCGAGATTTTTTTCTGATGATTTCTTTCCTACATTTTTTTCCGTAAGATTTTTTCCGGAGATTTTTTGCCCAGGATTTTTTCCGAATAATTTTTCTTACGATTTTTTCCTCCTACCCACCCTATTACCGTAGTGTGAGCGTTAGGAGCGGTACGGTGCATTGGGGACATAACATGCCGTACTGTAGCTAACCGATTTTTAATTTTTTTTTATTAAAAAAAATAATTATTTAAATCTTTGGCAACTAACCCAACCCAATATTGTTGCAATTTAAAGTTGAGTCGTAAATCTTATTCTACTATCATTCATGAGCAATTTACAGAAATGTTTTATCGTCTCACGTTTATTAAAGGGGAGTAAATTTTTAATTTTTAAAAATGTATAGAAGGCACCACGGAGAAATTGGCGGATTAGAACAGCAACGAGCAAACTATTTTTAAAATTTTCAAAATTGTAAAATAATTTCACTTTACAGTATTCATTCTTTCAAAAATTCTCACAATAGCAAAACAACTTTCTTAGGTTCCTGGATGTCCAAATCTTGTATTTCCCTCAAAATCTCAATCAAAAATAGTTGAACTTCTGCGAAAGAAAGAGACGCGACAAGCTTCAGTAAAAAGTGACAAAAAAGATAATTGTATTGAGAAAGCTGTTGGAAAATGTTTTCCTAAAGTAAAAAGAAATCTTATAGATAAAGAAGAAGTAAGCAAAACAAAGTCCCTCCATAAGCAAAAGAAATCCCTCCAAGAAAGGACATCTACAGGGAAAAAAACAAAAGGGCTCGTGTTGTTTCGAAATACTCTGAAAATAGTGGTGAGTGAAATTGTTAGTTTTGTCGAGACTAGATTGGTTCGAAAATTTTTTAATCTCGACGGTGGTGTAGCTGCAAGTCTCTTATCGAATTATTATCTAGCGTGTCTATATTGAAGTAACCCCCCCCCCCCATGTTTTGAAGCAGTCGCCCGGTTTTCTGCTATTTTATGTTTTCCGATATTTATCCAGTAAAATCCCATTTCTTCGGGGATTTTCCCGGGGCTGTTTTTTCCAGTGGATGTTTTTACCCGATGATGTGTTTACCGGAGCTTTGTACCAGGGGATTTTTTCCGGGCATTTTTGACGGGGCTGTTTTACTATGGGATTTTTTCGGGGTTTATTTTCCGGGTCTGTTTTTTCCAGTGGATGTTTTTACCCGATGATGTGTTCACCGGAGCTTTGTACCAGGGGATTTTTTCCGGGCATTTTTGACGGGGCTTCTTTACTATGGGATTTTTCGGGGTTTATTTTCCGAGGCTCTTTTTCCAGGGATGTTTTTACCCGATGATGTGTTTACCGGAGCTTTGTACCAGGGGATGTTTTCCGGGAATTTTTGACGGGGCTGTTTTACTATGGGATTTTTTCATGGTTTATTTTCCGGGGCTGTTTTTTCCAGTGGATGTTTTTACCCGATGATGTGTTCACCGGAGCTTTGTGCCAGGGGATTTTTTTCGGGCTTTTTTGACGGGGCTGTTTTACTATGGGATTTTTTCGGGGTTTATTTTCCGGGGCTGTTTTTTCCAGTGGATGTTTTTACCCGATGATGTGTTCACCGGAGCTTTGTGCCAGGGGATTTTTTCGGGACATTTTTGACGGGGCTTCTTTACTATGGGATTTTTTCGGGGTTTATTTTTCGAGGCTGTTTTTCCAGGGATGTTTTTACCCGACGATGTGTTTACCGGAGCTTTGTACCAGGGGATTTTTACCGGGAATTTTTGACGGGGCTTTATTACTATGCGATTTTTTCGGGGTTTATTTTCCGGTGCTCATTTTTCAGGGATGTTTTTACGCGATGATGTGTTCACCAACTTTGTGCTAGGGGATGTTTTCCGGGAATTTTTGAAGGGGCTCTTTTGCCAGGGATGTTTTTAACCGATGATATGTCCACCGGAGCTTTGTACCAGGGGATTTTTTCCGGGAATTTTTGACGGGGTTTTTTACTATGGGATTTTTCGGAGTTTATTTTCCTGGTCTCTTTTTCCAGGGATGTTTTTACCTGATGATCTGTTCACCGGAGCTTTGTAGCAGGGAATTTTATACGGGGCTTTTTACTATTGGATTTTTTTCGGGTTTATTTTCTGGGTCTCTTTTTCCAGGCATGTTTTTACCCGATGATGTGTTCACCGGAGCTTTGTACCAGGGGATTTTTTCCGGGAATTTTAGACGGGGCTTTTTTACTATGGCATTTTTTCGTGGTTTATTTTCCGGGTCTCTTTTTCCAGGGATGTTTTTACCCGAGGCCTTTTTTACCTGTTACCCCGTAATTTTATTTTTTTCCGACACATTTCTTTCCATATATGTCTTTCCGAACACCATAAAATATTACAGTATTTTGATATATTCTTTTAGCTATGTATTCTAAATTTCTAACGCTACTGCTAAACGCTTAGCAAAAGGTCATGGAAGACCCTGTAGTGTTTTTTAGTGAGTACACGCACCTTTAATTTTCTATTGAATAATCTAGCCAGAAAATTCTGTAATTTCACCGAAATGTTTTTTTTAAAGATCGTTATTAAAAAATAATACAATAGTGTGTAAATTTCGTCTACATTTATCAAATGGTGGTTTTTGAATAATGAAATAAATATACTTTACACATACAAATCATCCCCAGCGTCCAACAAAGAAAAATAACAGTAAAATCAAAAAGTAATTTGTCCGGACGTCAATCTTTATTATAACAAAAAATGCAGGGTTCAATACCGTGGATATTGTGAAAAGCGTACAGCAGCTGCCGAGTATTTTACTTTTTGGGTTGCATGACTGAACGACAGTTGGCGAATTGGGCTCTAAATGGTGGCTATACCTTTTCTGGGAAAGGTTGCAAGCGGCATTATCTACTAAACCCTTCGTTCTTCTCTAAAAGAGGTCGACGTACTTATTATTTGGTCTTTATACCTGAGTTTACCTCAACGCAGCCTTATTTTCTCTCCTTTTCCCGCAAAAAACACCTATTGTGTTGCCGTTATTGGACTTTTGTTAAAAATCCTGTTCCGACTACTAACGGAAACATTTTCTGAACTTAAAACCCGAAAGTAATTACTTTAAAATTTTTTTAACCTTTACGAAAGGTGTTTTGTATGTATTTTATGTTGCGGATTTGTTTGCGGTGCATAACGCTTGATGGGGGATATCTGGAAAATCTAAAAAATCTTCCAGTGAGTAAACTGACAAAACGAACATGTTTGCTCAGGCCTCGAAAAGCAAGTTTTATGTAAGAACAAGGGTGTTTGTTTAATGTCAGCGTCGGAGTATTCGTCTTTTTCCTAGGGATGAGACATCTTATTTAGCCTTTTTCTTTTCTGAAGGACGAGTCCTGCTGGTGTTTTGTTTTAATTAATTAAGACTAAAAATTGGGGGCGTACGAATCGATCAATGAATATGGAGCAACATACTTGTAATTTCTCTAAAATTTGATGAAGGGCATACGTATTAGGCAGTAGGCAGCCTTGCAATATCAGGAAACATTAAAAAATATTTTAGTTTGTACTAGCAAAGATATTTTGGTGCTCACTTCATGTAATTATTTATTTATCATAGATCAAAAGAACAATACGCTTAGCTAGGTAGTTGCGCATGTTGTGACTCATCGTTTCTGCTAATGTAACAAATACAAAATAGTAAAATTATTTATTGTTGCCAATTTTACAGCGCCAAGTACCCAAAAAATATCGACAGGAAAAAGTGGAGTCGAGTTTGAGGGGGGAAAACTAATCCCCGTAAATATAACTGCATTTAAAAACAAACACTTAAATTTTATTCTGTTTTACTTTACCTTTTATGCTTTAATTAAATCGCAAGTCTGTAAGTTTCAAATTTAAATCTAACAATGTGAATATTCAGATATTTTAGCTATGATTGGGGAATTTAAATCTAAGATAACAGAACCCCGGAAAAAACAGCTTCGGAAGAAATCCACGAAAAAGCCGCTTGAAATAAAAGCCCAAGCAAAAAAGCATCGAACAAAAAAAAAACAGTAAAACAAGCCCTGGAAAACAATCTTCGATAAAAATGATACATGTTTTGGATTTCGAGGAATTGAAAACGTAGTTATGGAAAAATGTTTGTTTGAGGGGTAGGTTTGTGTGTGTGGGTTCCGCCTCGTAATTGCAGAACGGATCTTTACAGTTACATTATACTTACCTAAAAAAATTGTAATTTACGGTAGGTGTTAAAATTTTTGTAAGTTTCATGTGAAGAAAGTCTCTTTTTGATTTTTTGGAAAAAGATTGCTTGGAATTTAAAAAAAAATTAAAAAAACCGAAGGACAGATTCGTCCATCAATTATCCCCCTTCCCAAATCTTGCCGTATTTAAAAAGTAAGTTGGTAATTTTAATCTACTATCACTCATGAGCATTTAAGCCTAACCAGAGATTTTATTAAATAAGAGGGCAGGAATTTTCGATTTTCAAAAATTCATAGAAGGTGTCACAAAGAAGACTGGGACACGAATCAAATTGCAGCTGATTCTTAGCTCTATAAGCCAACAAAATAAAAATAAAATCGTGTGGCCAGTTTTTGAGCAGTATGTTTTTGAAAAAGTCAAATTTTTGATATTTATTACATTTCACAGTTTTAATAGTTCCAAAAGGTCTAGCTCGTAACATTGACTACTTTTAGGGCATTTCTAATATAAAATTTCATCTCGATCTGATAACTCGTTTTTGAGTAAATAGACGTTAAAACTCAAATGTTCAAAAATTCGTAGAAGGCTTCGGAGATAAATTTACGAACTGGGACACCAACCAAAATGTAGCTCATCGTCAGCTCTATGAGCTTTCAAAATTATTTAATTAAAAATTTTCGAAACTTTGTAAGTTTTTTTTATTTTATAGCTTTTAAGTTCTCGAAAATTTTTGTGCACGGTAACATTGTGTCTCTATAGTCCTACCACGATAAAATATTTGAACGTGATCCGTTAATCTGTTTTTGAGTAATAAGTCACCTAAGTCCAAATTTTCAACAAATTTGGAGCAGCCGAAATTTTAAAGTTACAAAGTTCCGAAAACGCGTTGGATTTGCCCTAAAGTCTTCTACCAGATTCCGTTTTCAAATTTATAATATTTCGTTGAGGAAAAAATGCTACCAAGATAACATGTCAAACTTCCTTTTCCGGTTTCGAATTTACTAAAAAACTTATTTTGTCGAGGAATTTTTGATATATATTTTCATATTCCAAAGCTTATCGAAATCCGACCATCCGTTCGATAGTTATGATGCATCACACACATATCCACACATACCAACCCACCCACAGTCAGATAGTTTTTGAAAACATAAAAATATCAACTTCCGGTTCACAAAACTGATAAAATTTTTACTTTGTGTTCACAACAAGTAATTACTGATTATTTAAATCAAATTTACATTTAGTAAATATTTGATAAACGTCTAAAATCAAAGTGTAGCTGATTCTTAGCTCTATAAGTCTATAAAATTTAAAAATAAATCGTGTGGCTAGTTTTTGTGCAGTATGTTTTTGAAAAAGTCAAAATTTTGATATTTATTTCATTTCACAGTTGTAGTAGTTTCGAAAGTTCTACATTGTCTACTTTTAGGGCATTACTAATATCAAATTTCATCTCGATCTGATAACTCGTTTTTGAGTGAATAGACGTTCTATCTCAAATTTTCAGAAATTCGTCGGAGAAGGCATCGCGTCGGAGATAAATTTAGGAACTGGGACACAAACCAAAATGTAACTCATCCTCAGCTCTATGAGCTTTCAAAATTAGTTAATTGGAAATTTCCGAAATTTTGGAATGTTTCACTTTATAGCTTTTAAGTTTTCGAAAATTTTTGTGCCCAGTAACATTTCGTCTCTATAGTCCTACCACGATAAAATATTTGAACGCGATGTGTCAATCTGTTTTTGAGTAATAAGTCGGTTACGTCAAAATTTTCAACAAATTTGGAGCAGCCGCCATTTTAAGGTTAGAAAGTTCGGAATAAAGCGTTGGATTTGCTTTACATTTTCCTATCGGATTCAGTTTTCAAATTTATAAAATTTCGTTTAGGAAAAAATGCTACCAAACAAACATGTCAAACTTTCGCTTCCGGTTTCGGATGTTTTAAAAAGCTTATTTTGTTGGTTAATTTTTGATATATTTTCAGATTCCAAAGCGCATCGAAATCCGACCATCCGTTCGATAGTTATGATGCACCATACACATATGCACATACCCATCCACACACACACAGTCAGACAGTTTTTGAAAACGTAAAAACTGATGAAATTTTTACTTTGTGTTTCTTTTGATTACAGTTTCATCGAACAACAAGTGATTAGATACTGATTATTTAAATTCCAAATTAACATATAGTAAATATTGGGTAAACATCTAAATTTCAAATTATAGTTTCAAAATGACAACATTTCATTCACAGAATTTCTGATTTTGTTTTACTAGTATTCATTTAAAAAAAATTTAAATATTCGATTCTTCGAAGTGGATATTGGATTATAGACTTTAGCAGATAAACACGGTTTTATAGTTACACATGGAATCGTATTTTAATTTGTTCTTTTGAATTAAAGTCTCGACACAATGAAAATCGCTATTTAGAACACCGTAATACAAACATTTAGAAGAATATTCTCGGAAGGAGCTGTTTATCAAGTTGTATCGCTTTATTGACTTAAAATTATGTTCTTTAGAATGAATTTCACTAATTCTATGAAACTTACGCCAATTCAATTCAGCTAAAGTATTGTAAATCCCAACAATGCCATTTACATAATCCAATTGAAGTAAAAAAATAATTAAAAATTCTGCTCCACTACAAACAACTTTATTCGTCAATTAAACTGAATTGAAAGCAATTGTGCTCAATTCAGAACAAATTAATTAAAATTCTACAATTTTTAAATTTTAAATAATGCAATATTAGTTCCAAAAATGTTGCAGTAGCATCTCGGTAAGAATAAACACAGTACAAAGGTAGGTATGGTCGGTGGCGTAACTTCAGATTTGGGCCCAGAGGCAAGATACGTGAAGGGCCCTGGCCCCCCATCCTCAAAAAAAACTTCAATAATAAAGTAATTGATAATAAGAACAATTTCTTCAATAGGAAAAAAATTATTTGCAGTCTAGTAAATCAAAATAAATATATTAAAGCCTAATTAAGACAAGCAAACCTTAAATTTTCTGAAGTTAATGTGTCTGGGTCGGTACCAAAAAGTGTGGGTGTTGTGTTATTACTAAATATAATCTCACTTCAGTATTTTTCATTGTATAAGTACATACTTACTAACATGGAATTTCAAATGTTTCTTGTTGAATATAAAAATAAAGACTGTCGAAAACCAAAAATTTTCATTGAAAAAAACTTTTTAATAGAGAAATAAAAAAAAAAGAAAAACTCGTGGCTTGTGGCAGGGCCCCTTAAGGCCTCGGGCCCGGGGGCCGTTGCCTCCTCTGCCCCATGGTAGTTACGCCACTGGGTATAATAAAATACATCCTGTGTACTTCATAACCGTTTTTCAGTTCAGCGCAGCGACGAGAAAAGTAAAAATTCGGGAAGCACTTCACCAAGACTTTCCTATACTTTAGTAAATTGTTAGTTATCATATTTCCAAAAGTTGTTTAACGCGCCAACAGTGACTTAAGGTCCTGCCATTTTTTGACATCATAACCGGCCAGTTGCATGCTATACTGAGAGCTATCCGAAATTTTATAATTATTTAAGTGAGAAAAAGAACGTTTTATGATTTTTGAGAGAAAAAGAAGATTCCTTGGAGTTAAACAAACCAGAGATCAAA
This sequence comes from Ctenicera cuprea, assembly GCA_958336395.1. Lineage (NCBI taxonomy): Eukaryota > Metazoa > Arthropoda > Insecta > Coleoptera > Elateridae > Ctenicera > Ctenicera cuprea. Next base: position 11,733,030 of record OY284489.1, read on the forward strand.
GAAAAATTCTTCAGCCAAGAATTGCGTGATAGGAGATAAGTTATACCCATTAAACGAGTCTAGGATAAAACACGTAAAAAAATCCCTGGAAGAACTCCCCGAAAAAATATCGCCGGATCTAAAATGCCCCCGGATAAAAGCACCGGAAAAAAATCCAGTGAAACGAAAGGTCTGGAAAGAAAACCGAAACAAACTCCTACAAAGAAGCCCGACAAAAAACACGGAAAAGTGTTTCTGAAAAAATAATGTGGGTGGGTGGATTTGTATGTGTGACTGTGGGTTACGCTTCATAACTCCAGAACTCATTGTCCAATGTCGATGAGCTTTTCGGAATGTCAAGACAATAAAAAAATCACCGCCAAAAAAATTACCTTCTAAAAATTCCGAAACCGGAAGCGAAAGTTAACATGCTTTTTGGTAGCATTTTTACCGGATACAAATTATCTAAATTTGAAAACCAAATTTGAAGACGAAGAAAACCTTTTTTCCTAAATTTAAAGCTTCAAAATGGTGGCCTTTACGATTTTTTGAAAATTTTCAACTTGGGTAAAAGACCTTGAAAAAAATTACAGGAAGAGAAGCTCCTGGAATTAAAACCCCAGAAAAAAAACAACCTGGAAATAAAAGCTCCAGGAAGAAAAGCTTCTGGAAAAAAGTCCCGGGAAATAAAAGCCCCAGGAAAAAAAATCAGAAAACCTCTTCAGTAAAATAGATTCGGAAAAAAAAACCGTAAAAAAATGCCCCGAAAAAATTTCTGGTAAATAAGGCCATGGAAATAAAATCCCCAGAAAAAAAGCCCAAAACAGATACCATACAACTTTTTGAAAATTTTCATTTTAACGCTTTATTACTCAAAAACGAGTACATAGGGTAGGATAAAGTAATTGGTATTAAAATAGCCCTAGGGGAACACAACGTCACTATCCAAAAGAGTTTTTATACAAATAAAAACTGTGAAGAGACTGTTTTCCGGTAATTTTTCCCCAGGGAATGGTTTTACTCGGGCCTGTTTTCACCTAGGCCTTTTCCCCAGAGAATTGTTTTTCCGGTATTTTTATCGGAGCAGTTTTTACGCTAGGATTTTTGTGTGAATATTTACCCGGGTCTGTTTTTTAAGGGATGTTACTCGGACATCCCCCTAAACATTGCTGCACCTAACAATTAGGTGTATAAGCAGTAAATAGGGGCATCGGCGTCGTTATGATAAGAAAATTGGGGCGAAGGGGGGGGGGGGCGCACCGAACCCCATACATGATACATGTTATATTTTTTTATAAACCATAAAAGCAAAAAAGGTTTTGCTTTCACTGTATATGTATTTGAGTTACTATAATATGTATTATTCTGTTTTTTTCTTCTTCTTCTTCGTACATCCTTTTGCGCTTTAGAGCGTCGGATCTGTTTTTTTTTTAAATATGAAATAAATATGAGCGCGGAGGAGCAACATACAAATGAGGTGCTCGCGCCCCCCCAAAAAAAACCCACTAACGTCCCTGACAGTAAATGATAATAAAATTTCTTTTTTTCAAGTAATATGATTATAAGAAAAAATATTTAATTTTTATGCTGCTAGCCGGGTGAGCCAATATTATTTTGAGGGGGCGCGGGGCCACCTTGGCTCACCCGTAGTTACGTGCCCGCATCACTCCCTGTTTATTAAATAAAGTTTTAAATTTTCGATTTTTAAAAATTAAGAGAAAACGTCACAGGGAAATTGGCGGGTTAGAACACTAACCACATTACAGCCCTTCCTAGCTCTATAGGCCTACAAAATTAAAAATAAAACGTTTTGTCCAATTTGCAAGTTATATTTTCAAAAATTTAGAAAACATGTTCCAATTCACAGTTTCTTTCAAAAATTCTGGTGGATGGAACTATGACAAACGTTTTTTTAAAAACCACTCTTTTTAGGTTCTTGGAGATTCAACACATGTATTTCCTTCAAAATCTCAGAACCGGAAATTTGCATGAAATCTATGATGAAATCAATCGCTATAACAAAACTGCAGGAAAGTAAAAATCAATGCAATCGCACCCTATTTTAGAGGCTGCAACTCCTTAAGGAACCGTTACATGTTTATGTGAGCTTTTTTCATTGTTTGTTGACATAAAAATAGCCCCTAACTGTTGTGTATTTAAGGAATAACCTGTATGCTTCTTTGTTTACTTTAAACGAGCTCCTCTAAGCTTTATGATGTCATCAAATAAAAACCTTTAATATTTAGCAAACTGTTATTTAAAATAGAAATTCTGATGTTATATTTTGTCCTAAGCGCTAAGAAAAGAAATTCCACCAAATTCCTCGCCCCTATACACTCCAACTTCGGCAATGTAAATAACAAACAAATATTTAAAGGGCTTTTACGAAAGTGGTGCGAATATATGACATGTCAGTTGCATTGAGGGTTCAATTTAGGTTTTAGTTTTTCGCTCAGTTGATGGTTGGGGAAATGAATAGGGTAGGTTTTTTTTGGCTTACCCAACGAGCTGCGATATCTCTTATTTAACCACGCGATCGAACGGCTGTTATTTATTTATAAAAATTTGTTGGTTCGTATTTGGGTTGACGCATAGTAAGGGGAAGAAAATGCGACGTGAAATAAATCTTTGTAACACTGCGAAAGCTTTTAGTGTACAACGTGTTTGTAAATGATGTTATCATTTCATAGGGAAAATGTACAATGGCAACTGAGAATGTGAAGCAAAGTAAGTTGGACAGAACAACCAACAAGTACCGAGACTTGAAAGATGTTACTGCTTGTAAGTTTTTAAATTTAGTAGATTTACTCAGGATATGTACAATTCCAGATTTTATAGGAGCGCTGGTAAAGAGTTGCTGAAGTTATCAAAGTCACTTCATTTGGGAGAGGTACTGCATTTCAAGCAGAACGCAGTAAAAAATTAAATGACTAATTAGATATTTTTGTTGTAGTAAAAAAATTCAAAATATGTTATTAGTACTTAAAGTTGCAACAAAAAATATTGTTAATTAAACGTTTCTATTATTATTAATTTAAACTGGTGATACGGATTCAAAATTAAAGAAATAAATTGTATAACATGAATAAATGATAAAAGTTAAAACTTATATAGCCTATTGTATAGGCAACTAAGAATACCAATTTGAATGGTAATTTTGGGTTGCCTATTCGCAAGGCGCTTAAAACCCCATTAAAATACAAATTTCTGGGAAACTGTTTTTCCTATATTTCCGCAAATACGAGGAAGTAAAAATGAGTACTTCCTCGTATATGCGAAGTATGTAGAAGAAGTATGGTGATACTGTTTGGGGCTAAATGTTATACAGGGTTGTTTAGAAAAATTCAGGAACCTTTTCTAACAGATTGTTTTTCCACTCATTAGTTTTTGTATTTCAAGACAGCGTTTATGAAAGTTTTTACTTTAGGTCAGTTAAGAGATTAAAGATTACTAGTGTTACCCCAGCACACAATGCACTGACAGACAGCGTTGAAGAACCGGCGAAATGTCAAGTCACGTGATGCATTAGTTCCAATAATGACACGCGACGTTATTATAGATGGCGCCCCAAGTGACGCGCGTCTAGCCGACCTTTATATATATATTATAAATTAAAATAATTATTATTAAAAAATCGACGTGGAATAAAAATATAAAAATGTTTCATGTTCCATCTGTGGATAGAGACCTTTCATTTAAAAAAAAAGTGGTCCAAATTGGTGAAGCGGTAGCCGCTGGAGGAAGGGGAGAAAAAAACCCTTTGTGCTTTTATATATGTATGGATTTTGTTTGTTTTTTCTCAAAAATATTTTACAATACCTAGCTATTCAACTTTTGTCCGCATAAATAAAACTTTTTTGTAAAATTGTTTTGATTTTCTGATTTGTTTTAATTTTTAAGAAAAAAATAATTGTTTTGAAGCAAAAAATTTTCGGAAGCACAAAAGTTCATTATCTAACGCACAAAGTTTTTTTCAAATGTGGGATCTTTAAAAATAAATTTTCGATCTGAAAAAACTTACTATGGTCTAGAAAAACGTTTTTCTTCTCAAAATATTGTTTTCATGACCAGAATTATTGTTTTAGTAAAGCCTGAAATAGTTATTTGTGCAACTAGTGCGCGAAATGATATTTTAGCGCACGAGAATGGAAGTTTTTTGACGAGGCGTAAGCTGAGTCGAAAAAATCATTCGATGGCGCTAAAGGCATTTCTCGAACGAGTTGCATATAATATTTTTTCTACAATTGTAGTCCAATATAAGAAATTGAGGTAAAATCGTTTTAATTTTAATGCAAAATAAAATGAAATTGTTGACGTTGCCCATGGCAGCGTGCGCTAAAGTACTTTAGCGCACGCTGCCAGAGAAGCAGCTACTGCCGCGGCTAGCGTTTTCAGTCAAGGCAGTAAAACCGCATTTCTGCCGTGATATAATTTGTTCGCCGAATTGTTAAAATTACCATTAATGTTGTAGTTATTATGAAATTTTTAATGTTATTGACGTTATCGTAGCCATTATGTTGTTATGACAAATTTGATGTTTATAATTTTATAAATGTACTTATTCTGTTTGGTGTAAAAAACTGTTTTCTAATGCCTCGACAGTAAAAATTGATTTTTACTGCCTAGGCAGTAAAAGGTATACTTTAGTGACTGACAATTTTTCATAAAAGCATACTTTTAATGTAAATTGGCTAAAAGGTACGTACTTTAGCGCACTTTGCCATGGGCAACGTCCGTCTATTTCCTTATGCAAATAAATTAAAACGATTTTAGTTTGGTTCACTTTTAATGGATTACAGTTATAGAAAAAATATTGAGTGTGCAACTCCTGCGAGAAATGCCTTTAGCGCCCTCAAATGATTTTTTGACTCAGCTAACGCTTCGCCAAGAAACTTTTATTCTTGTGCGCTAAAGTATCATTCCGTGCACTATTCGTTTGGTAGTTATGATGTACCACACGCAGACACGCTTTTTAAAAACCACTTTTTTTGGGTTCTTGGAGGTCCAAAACATGTATTTCCGTGAAAATCTCGATTTCGTAAATTTCCATGAAATCGATACTGTTCTATACTGAGAGTTCATGTCACCACTGTAGTATTTCCACAAAAGCTCTCTGCTGTCGGAGAAAGAGCTTATATTAAACTTTAAAATATGGGCCTCTGATAAAGTGCAGTAATAACTTTTTTTTTACAAAAAGCGTAGTTTTGTTATTTAGAAATACAATCTTAGAAAAAGCTCGATGGATTCCGTTAAAACGTATATCTTAAACTTTAAAACTTTCCACAATTCTCCTCATTTAAGACATTTTCATGTCACACTCAAAACTAATTTCAATTATTAGGAATTTCAATTAATTTTAGTTGTAGTTTTAGTGCATTCACCACTGTTAAGTTCAAGGCGATTTCTGTTCCAATCACTGCTAAGTCTATTTTACAGCAGACAGTGCGAAACCTTTGGTGTGGTTATATTGCGGTTTTCCATTTGCAGCTTCAAAGAACAATCCCTGCTGACTTCTCCCAATATTAATTTGACTTTTGATAGTATTAATTGCACAGCTTAGGGAATGTTTAATTGGATTGGACCGAAACGGAAATTATATTTCAGTGCTTCTGTAATTATTTGTACTTATTTAGTAGAGGTAATTAATAATAGTTCGTTTTGCAACGAAATACAAAACAAATACACAGGGTGTTTTAAAATGATAGAATGTGACTCTAAATAATATCACTTTTATCTTCATCAATCTAATTGATTTTCGGATTTCGTATCGAGAAAAATTTCAAGCATACTAACACTTGTTGCCACGCAGCAAGTTTTCGTAATTTTTGATCGGTTGTTTTTAAATTCACTCTGGTGTAATTGTTGAAAGACATTTTTATATATACCCTAAACCAGTTTACTTCTCTTTGAACACTATTTTCATATGATCTCGTGGAAAATTATAGTTATTATTGAAGTGAAACTTCTTTAACGGCGGGTTCAACATGTGAGCACAATAACGAAAGTAAGTAAACTTCTACATTGTTAATACAAATAAACAAACTTACATGTCAATTAAGGAAAAACGCTCTTAAATCGCTAATTCCTAATTGACATGTAAGTTTATTTGTATTAATGTACTTTGTAAACTTTAATTGGTTTTCTTCCGGTAGAACACCATGAAGATGAGTCAATAGACTCGAAACTATTCGTGTTGAAGATTATGTTAATAAATACATGTAAGTAAGTACGTGTCAAGTTTTTTATTATTCAATATGAACATGTGCATGTAGGCCTAAACCATCCCAATTTTGTTAATTATAAGGTAATTTTTTTGCTTTAAATGTTTGTCGCCCCCTCCTAATAATTTTTCACAACCAGCCTTTGTTAATATTATAATTGATAGTAGGGGTGCAACTTTATGTACCGAAATCCGAATTCGGCCGATCTGAATTAGGATCAGATATAATTACATTTAAATAAGTTCGAATCGGATTGAATAAGTAAATATTATATTTATAGGCTCGGTTCGAATACCGATCTACAAATTCAATCCGAAACTTATCCAAATTTATCGAAATGAAGTAGGATACTGGAATATAACTTCGGATCGGATCGGATCGGATTCACTAAAGGGGCAGATCAAATTCAGTATCGGATCGGATATAGGACATATTTGGATCAGGTTTTCTAAAAAAAACTCGGCTAGGTTAATCTATTTTTTGCAGAGTTAGTGCAAATATAATTAACTTCATAATTAGCTTCACGTAAATACAACACAAGCAGGGTGTCTATTTGCGAAAATAATACACGTCCCTGAACAATAACCACCCATTTAAACGCGAAACGACGTACGTCAATCACTCGTTCTTGTACAATAAACACGCTAATGTGCACCTGCAGATCTCGCTTACACTGTTTATTCACAGAGAGGTGACGGGTCGACAGTTTGAGCCCTTTGAAGTTGCCTCGGTGAAAAATCACAGAATATTTTTAAAATAACCGACATGCAGGGAACACTAAATGGTGTTTAATTTTGTGCAACAAGAATATGTTGTGGATTAAATGGGGGAATTTAAAAAAGTTTATTTTTAGCTACCTTGATTTTCTTTGTGACGTCATATTTAGTTTAGTTTGTTTTTGATGCAAAAATTAGTTTAAATGGTTGTGGCATTATCGACAGATGTAGATTAAGTCTATCAGGAAACGTACAGCAATTCTTTCGTTTTTTAAACAGTGCAGCGGATCTGCCGGCTACTATTCGCCGAAAACATACCCGGCGGTAGTACCATTTGTCGGTAAGCACGATTTGCCGTGACGGTTTTCCCCGTAGCACTATTCGCAGACAAAAAAATTTAATGACTGAGTTTACCATCTTTTACTAACATCTGAAGAATATTCTTAGCGTTAGGGGCTCACAACATTTAATTGATTGATTGATTTAAATGACCAGCGAATCGTTAACCGGCGAATGGTTCCCAGCGAATCGTATTATTTTCCCTTGGATGGTGCTCGGCTCGCCTTGATAGTAGAACAAATTTATAAAAAAAAAAGATTGTTACATTTTTTGCATATTTTTGATAACTCTATAAATAAAGTTGTTATAACCAAGGTCGTGAGCTTGTAAGTAGTAGTGGAAGTACGTAGAATTACGTGGAGTAAGTGAAATTAAGTGGAAGTATGTGGAAGTACGTGAAAGTACGGTGGAAGTAAGTGAAAGTACGGTGGAGGTACGTCGCGTCGAAGTAAGTGGAAGTATGTAAAAGGAAGTGGAAGTACGTGGGAGTAAGTGGAAGTACGGTGGAAGTACGATGAAAGTACGGTGGAAGTACGATGAAAGTACGGTGGAAGTACGATAAAAGTACGGTGGAAGTACGACGAAAGTACGGTGGAAGTACGATGAAAGTACGGTGGAAGTACATGGAAGTGGAAGTACGGTGGAAGTACATGGAAGTAGGTGGAAGTAGGGTGGCAATACGGTGGAAGTACGTCGAAGTAAGGAGAAGTATGTAAAAGTAGGTGAAAGTGGAAGTACGTGGAAGTACGGTGGAAATACGGTGGAAGTACATGGAAGTAAGTGGAAGTACGGTGGAAGTACGTCGAAATAAGTGGAAATATGTAAAAGTAAGTGGAAGTGGAAGCACGTGAAAGTGGAAGTACGTGGAAGTAAGTGGAAGTGGAAGTACGTGAAAGGAAGTGGAAGTGGAAGTACGGGGAAGTAAGTGAAAGTACGATGGAAATACGTCGAAGTAAGTGGAAGCATGTAAAAGTAAGTGGAAGTGGAAGCACGTGGAAGTGCAAGTACGTGGAAGTAAGTGGAAGTGGAAGTACGTGAAAGTAAGTGGAAGTGGAAGTACGTGGAAGTAAGTGAAAGTACGATGGAAATACGTCGAAGTAAGTGAAAGTGGAAGCACGTGGAAGTGCAAGTACGTGGAAGTAAGTGGAAGTGGAAGTACGTGGAAGGAAGTGGAAACGGAAGTACGTGGAAGTAAGTGAAAGTACGGTGGAAATACGTCGAAGTAAATGGAAGCATGTAAAAGTAAGTGGAAGTGGAAGTACGTGGGAGTAGATGGAAGTACATGGAAGTAAGTGGAAGTAGAGTGGAAGTAGGGTGGAAGTAGGGTGGAAGTACGGTGGAAGTACGGTGGAAGTACGGTAGAAGTACGTCGAAGTAAAGGAAAGTATGTAAAAGTAACTGAAAGTGGAAGTGGAAGTACGTGGAAGTGGAAGTGGAAGTACGTGGAAGTAAGTGAAAGTACGGTGGAAATACATCGAAGTGTGTGAAGAAAGTATGTAAAAGTAGGTGGAAGTACGTGGGAGTAAGTGGAAGTACGGTGGAAGTACGATGAAAGTACGGTGGAAGTACATAGAAGTGGAACTACGGTGGAAGTACATGGAAGTAAGTGGAAGTAGGGTGGAAGTATGGTGGAAGTACGTCGAAAGTACGTCTAAGTAAAGGGAAGTATGTAAAAGTAAGTGGAAGTGGAAGTACGTGGAAGTAAGTGGAAGTACGTGGAAGTAAGTGGAAGTGGAAGGAAGTACGTGGAAGTAAGTTAAAGTACGGTGGAAATACGTCGAAGTAAGTGGAAGTATGTAAAAGTAAGTGGAAATGGAAGTAAGAAGTACGGTGGAAGTACGGTGAATGTAAGTGAAAGTACGGTGGAAGTATGTAAAAGTAAGTAGAAGTGGAAGTACGATGAAAGTATATGGAAGTAAGTGGAAGTACGTGGACATTCGTAGAAGTAAGTAGTAGTAAGTAGAAGTACGTGGAAGTATGTGAAAGTGAGTGGCAGTAAGGTGGAAGTACAAGGAAGCATGGTGGAAGTATGTGGAAGTATCTGTGTTAATGGAAGTAGGTGTGCAAAATTTTTAAGCGCGTATTACCCCTCGTCTAGACGTAAAAAAATATGTCTGTCAAAATCATAGTATCGATATATTCTGACAATTTTTAGGTTTTAGGATTTTAGGTATCTAAAATTTGACAGCATTTAAAATAAGTGATTAAGATTTTCTGTGGCGGATCTTGATTTCAAACGTATGATTTCTCCATGCTTTAGAAATCGTCTGAAAATTGTGTATTTTCTATAAAAATTATTTATTTTAAATTCAACGGAAGTTAAAATTTACTTATAAATGTATCTATTTGTGAAAAATTGTGGTGTCTTGGTAGTAATCTAGAATACGCACTTCTCCAAAATAAACAACTCAATTTTCATGTATCAGTACTTTTTCTTCTTTTTAAGAAAAAAAAAAGGTATATTAACCCTAAATACCGGATCCACACCCTAAGAACTCTATTCTTCCCCATCTTCTTTAAAATTATGCCAACCTTATGTTTTTTTGTAGGGTTAAAATTTAATTAGAACAGTCTAAATCCTTCCAAACAATCTACATAATTAAATTTGATCGCTTTGCCCATAGTTACAAACTGGCAACACCCTTATCGTTGTATCCTTATTAATTTCGATAGGTAACTATTACTTACCTAACCAATGTGATATACACAACTTGCATCCAGCTACAATAGAAAGCCCCAAAACCGACAAGGAGGTTAATTGGACTACGAACCACGGAAGTCCTCGATCAACACACAAGTGTTTGTACTAATTGATAATCGCTTGATTAAGCCGCACTCGATAGAACAGCTCTTGTAAAGTTTGTTAAGGTTAGTTTAACGCCGCCAAACATCGAAGTTTGCCTGCTCCGATCGTTTTGCGTCTTCAACATATCAATAAATTTCTAACTATTGGCGTCTAATAATAATCTAACCTACCTTAACTCGAACTAAGTGTGATTCATAATACAAATAGCCATTGATAACGAATTTGCGTGGTATTAGTTAAGCAACCCATTATTGTGTTTGTTTCAAATACCTATTTATACGATTTTACTTTTTCCGTTTTTCACACAGTCTGAATTTCATTAGCGTTTTTGATTGGGAGGTTTTAATGCATCCAGGGGCCTAAAAAACTCAAAAACAGTTTTTTTGAAAATTGCAAAAACACGAAAATGTCAAAAATTTTTAAGATTTAGAAACCAAAAAAAGTGTATAATTTTAAACCATTTTAAAAATTTAAAAATGTTTCGCAAATACATAATTTTTTGTTTTTAAAAATTTAGAATTTTTGAAATTTTGGAAATTCCGAAAGTTTCGATAATTGAAAATTTTTCAAAATTTAGAAAATAAAAAAAAATTTTTAAACAAAAATGAAAAAATATGGAAATTTTGACTTAAAATTTTTAAAAATGTTGTGAAAATCCATAAACTTCATGACATGTGAAAATCTTGAACTTTATAAAATAACTAAAACTGAAAATGTTTTATAATTTTTCAACATACCTAGTAAGTTTAGTAAATTTTTAAATTCAATTTTTTTTCGAATTATTCATTATTATCAAAATTTATTAATATTGTAAGTTTTGAAAATTTTAACAACTTGAAAATTATTGAATAATTAGCAACTGAAAATATTAAGTTCTGGAAAATTATCGGAACTTTATTTATTATTGAACTTCATTAATTAATGTACAGCTCTAGTCCGCGAGGGTAAATTTAGCAAGCTAGTAAAGCTATTTTTATATGTATACACCTTCAGGCACTATCACGCCTCGATGTGGCACAGAAAATGCGCGGCGTTATAAAAAAATCATACTTTTTCAAAATCATACCCATATGGCCTCTTTTTTGCTTTACAAAATTTCTCAAAGTTTATTCATAATTTTGTTCGCTGCATGTATATGTTAAGATCTACAAATAAAAAATATTTGTCGCTTAGTAAAAAGTTCACTACGTCGAAAGCAAAAAGTCACATCCCTTATTTCTTTGGGCACAAAATAATTTTTTTGCGGAAATTAAAATGAGGTCGTAGGCAGCGCTGGTGCATCCGATTTTAAATAAAAAACATCAAACGATGTGTCAAGTACTTCTTGAAATATTACGTTATATGTGTTAAAAAACGCTTAATATGAAACTTTGGGCATTTTTTATTAATAAAAGGTTCGGTATTGGTAAAAAAAGTCGTAAATTGCCATTTTGTTTAGCAAATAACGCACTTTAACAAGAATGTGTCGGTATGATCTAGTCGTACAAAGAAAAAAAATTTTTTTATGGAGGGTGCGACATTTACCGTTTATCGAATTTCCATGGAAATTTCATAAATTTCTTCATATACAAATGTTATTAATGTTCCAAATGTCAATATTTAAATGGTAATGATTATTTTTTTTGTTTTTGTAGAAAAGAAATATTATACGAAAGTAATTCAATCTTTAATCAAATATAATTCATATCTCTCACTACATGTGCTGTTCGTAGGCTGGGTGTATAAGCAAAGCAACAAAATACAGTCGTTTATAATTGTGTCTGTGATGGCACAACTAAACATTGATCGCTTCAGTTTGTATCTAGGCGACCTCACTTCCGTCCCATTACTTCCGTCTCGCATTCCGCGAGGTTGCTCCTGCCGGCAAAGAAGTTTCACTTCAAAAATATTAAACCACTACAGTTTATTCTGGACAAATCCACCATGGATTGTTGAGAAAATGGATAAAGTGGGAGTGTCAACCTTGGCTCTATTTTTATTTCGAAAAAAATTTATATAAAGGTCACCAACGTGGCCTAGCCATGAATAACGACGATAACCGCAAAGGTCATAAATCGTTGCAGTTTAGCTCGTAGCTTTTTGACATAATAATCTACAGGACTATCTGGAGTAGTAGAGAACGGGGGTCTCGTTCGTGTCTAAATTATCTGAGCAAATTGATAAATTTCCACGGCAACATTAATATATGCCAGCAAACCGTAGATATCAGCAGTTGGGGCGCAGAGGTGTTGTGTCTGTTACTACGCGTCCAGGCGGCACTAACGCGTTCACCACACGGTGATGGATTACGTGCTGGCAGCCTGGTGCGTTGAACAGACTGCAGACACGATTTCCTACCCCAAATTCGACCCTCTTTGTTTCCTCGCCCAGTCGCCACTTAACCGCGATTAACCCCGCCGATGGACCGATTTTTTTCGCAAAACTGAGCCGAGATTGTCGGTTAGAATAAAGGAGAACATGTTTAGGGGTAAATAGAGATACAATTTATTTTGTACACAACTCAAAACGTTCGAGTTAATGTTACATAGCTGGAAAATAAAAATTTTACAACGAATATTATGTATTTATGAGTTTTGAGTATAAAAATTGATTCGACTGTGTCCCATCCAACGGCTAAAAGGGATCGATAACTAAATGTAATTAATGCACGCTATTATAACATATCTAAATGGTTACAATTAAAATTGCAATTGCAAAAAAAGTTTTCAAAAATACAAAGCGACCAGAATTAGGGGAGGTGATGATCAGTTGGCATATTTGTATATTAAATACGGATGTGCGAGAAGAATCGATTTAATAGTAAAAGTAAAACGAGTAACATTATATTTATTTGACAAATATTGGTAAGTTATAAAGAATTTTAACAACAAGGATAACATCATTGGGAAATCAATACCACAAAAAGATAAACTGAAGACAGTTGTGTAAAGCGGCCACTTTGAATGTCTAGTGAGAGCTCAAGTGTTTACAATAATCGAAATAACTTAGACAATTATTCAAAAAATCCTATTAAAAACTAGAGCTGGAATACCATCCAATAAATAACTTCAAAAACATCCGACTTATATACAGTTATATTTAAATCAATTTAAGTGTCCGAGCATTTTTTTAAAAACCAACGACACAGAAATACGAATTTTATTCCACACTTTTGACTAACCCTGTATATCTCTATTACTAGCTAACTGTAACATTGTCCCTGTCAATAGCATTATCGTAATCGTTATAATACTATCGCTTTCGCCCACTTTTACTGTTACTATCGACGCCACTGTGGTTGTCAGTCTCGCTCACATTGTCACTGTTTATATCGCAATCGCTAGCGAACTGTATAGTTGTCAGAGTCAATATCATTATCGTAATCATTATAATATTATCGCTATCGCCATCACTTACACTCTAACATCCACTTTTACTGTTACTATCGATGCCACCGTCGTTGTCAGTCTTGCTAACATCGTCATTATTAAAATGTTTTCGCTTTCTATTCTAACTAACACTGCCACTGTTTATATCGCAATCGCTACCGAACTGTGTCATTGTCACTGTCAATATCATTATCATAATCATAATCATTATAATATTATCGCCATCGCCATCACTTACACTAACACCCACTTTTACTGTTACTATCGATAGCACCGTCGTTTCTAGTCTTGCTAACATTGTCATTACTGAAATGGTTTCGTTATCTTTACTAAATTAACACTGCTACGGTTTATATCGCAATCGCTACCGAATTGTATCATTGTCACGGTCAATATCGTTACCGTAATCACTATAATATTATCGCTATCGCTATCACTTACACTAACACCCACTTTTACTGTTACTATCGATGCCACCGTCGTTGTTAGTTTTGCTAACATCGTCATTATTAAAATGTTTTCGCTATTTCTTCTAACTAACACTGCCACTGTTTATATCGCAATCGCTACCGAACTGTATCATTTTCACTGTCAAGACAATTATCGTAATCGTTATATTATCGCTATCGCCATCACTTACACTAACATCCACTTTTACTATTACTATCGACGCCACTGTCGTCAGTCTCGCTAACATTGTCATTATCAAAATGTTTTCGCTATCTTTTCTAACTAACACTGCCACTGTTTATATCGCAATCGCTAGCAAACTGTATCGTTGTCAGTGTCAATATCATTATCGTAATCATTATAATATTATCGCTATCGCCATCACTTACACTAACATCCACTTTTACTGTTACTATCGATGCCACCGTCGTTGTCAGTCTTGCTAACATCGTCATTATAAAATGTTTTCGCTTTCTTTTCTAACTAACACTGTCACTGTTTATGCCGCAATCGCCACCTAACTGTATCATCGTCACTGTCAATATCATTATCGTAATCATTGTACTATTATCGCTGTCGCCATCACTTACACTAACACCCACTTTTACTGTGTTACTATCGATGGCACCGTCGTTCCTAGTCTTGCTAACATTTTCATTATTAAAATGTTTTTGCTATCTTTACTAAATTAACATTGTCACCGTGTATACCGCAATCGCCACCTAACTGTATCATCGTCACTGTCAGTATCATTATCGTAATCATTATAATATCTCTGTCGCTATTACTAACACTGACACCTACTTCTACTATTACTATTGATGCCACTATCTTGTCGGTCTCACTAACAGTGTTTTTATCAATATGGTTTCGTTATCTATTCTCACTCAGACTAGCGCTTTCACCGTCACTCTTTATATCACTATCAGTACCTAACAGTATCATTGTCACTTTAAATAACATTATCGTTGTCTTTATATTATTGACATCACTAACATTCACTGTTATGCCACCATGATTTTCTCATTAACATTGTTATTATCAATACGTTTTTGCTCACGAAGACTATCATTTTTTTTGCCACTGTTTATACCATTTTCACTACCTAACTGTTATAACATTGCCACTGTCAACATCAATATCGTAGTCATTAAAGCAATATCACTAATAGCTATTAAGAGAGATATCACTAATTCTAACACTCGCTGTCACTGTTGCTAGCGATATCACTTTTCACAATCACAATTCTCAGTTTCACTAACATTGTCATAATCCCAATGTGTTGCTTAATCTTTATCAATAACACCTTATCTTTTACTGGCGGTGTTAATACCACTATGCTTCGAACTAACTTTATCACATTTACCGATTACTACGACTGTTACTATAGTATTGTTATTCTTATTCTCAGAAACAGTATCACTAACGCTGCCACTTTTCCCATCAGTGTCAATACTGTCAACATTAACACTGTCACTATTAACATAAACTAGCAAACCTCGTGGGCTACGCCCCACACGTGTAGCTTCTTTCAAAAATATAATAAATAAGCCATGTCGAGGAAAAGTGGCGTAATTACGCAGCTAATGCAGTTGCATTTGGAATTTGGTAGGCAAATACCTACTTGATCCTAGTTAATAACATTATTATCCGTCTTGTATTTTTAATTACTAAATCATACTTATCTACATGTGTTTACCTAATTTGTAAATATTTTTAAATTATTTTGCCTATTTCTAAGTTTTAATGGCTAGAATTCAGATTGGCAGGCATACTTTTTCGTTTTATGCCTATTTTTATTAATTTTCTCATCGAAGTGAAATATTACATTCGCCGCCATCTGCATAAAAATTAACTAAATTTTTGCGTTAAAACCCGCGTTCTCGAGGTCGCTAAAGTAAGTTTTTATTTTATTAGAACAATATTTATGTTACAAGCTTAGAATTTCAAATACATCTAGTCACATCCTTTTCATTTTAGAAAAATATATTAACTGACGATGGTAACAGCTTACTCTGAGAGAATTGTATTGAGAAACTCATTATTTGCTATAGCAACAGCAAACAATATTTATTTATAAAAGAACTGTTGGCACTACAGCCAATTCTTTTTTTTTATTTTTGAGTAGCTTTTAGCGGTTGTTAGAAAAGTAAAATTTTTTTAATACTTTTGTGACCTATTTCTGACTGCATTGTGAAGGAAATATAACTTTTGGTTTTTAAAATATAGTTTTTTCTACCGTTTTGCCCTTTTTCATTTCCAAAGGTAGAGCCTAAAAATCCCTGTCTTAGTTATAAATGCTGTTTCTAATAAAGTTTAATACTGTTTTCAATGCATTGATTTCTTTGTATTATATTAATTCTGTTATTTAAAGAAATTATATCACATTGTGTTATATTTTATACTCGCTTCATGAATGCCCGCAAAAGGAATTAAATAAAAAAATGAGTATAGGTCCTTAAATTGTGCCCCTCTGAAGCGACGCCACTGCGATATCCTCAAAATACGCAAAGCGTACATAAATACTGAAGTCAATGTGTTTAACTAACTTATAATGTTAGTGTATTATTAAATTCTGAGTCAGCGAGAGTGATACAGCCGCCGTCGTTTACGTTCACGAAATGATTACCAACAATTGAAAAATAAACCAATACACAAAAAAAATTTCCCCACATATTAAAAAAATCAATTTAAGCGAAGTTTAATACACAGCATAAATATTTATGAATGCTTTAGTTACTATAATAATTGTTCTGTGGTGCAGTCTGTGTTCATGTGTATTATGCAGGATTTGATATTTCAAATTTAGTATAAGAACAAGCAGGTTAGTTGGATATAAAAGTCGCGAAGATTGGATTGGAAACGAAGTATATCACAGAGTTTCGCGCTTCCTCATTTCACTGTACCCTAAAAACACAATTATCTTATTGGCGTTGAAAATTGTACTGGTCGGCTGCACAGGGGTACATGCGAATACGTGCGTTATATAATTGACGCGTATAAATGTAATACGTAAACAACAATGTAACGTTACTCTTATGGTTTTAAACATTTATTGAGAAAAGGGGCGATAAAGTAGTAATTTTTCATAGGCTATAAAGGCATTTTAATAAATGTTCCAGGTTTTCTAAAAAAATGTCAAAAAGCAATGAATTTTTATGAATTGTTTGTATAGCATAAAAAAGTTGTACCGACAAAAGTCCAGATATGAACTAACCGTGAAAAAGTTTATAAAAAATTGGGTTTGATATCGATATGACATCCACATCACACATCAACCAACATATTAAGCACTTCTAGCCGAAAAGTTTCGCGTGAAACCTTTATCGCTTGTCTAAAATATATTTGGAAAGTTTCTCCTGAATTAAGTATAACTTGAACTTACATAAATAAATGTGTGATGTAGACTGCTTAGCTTCAATAATTCATAATTAAAAAAAATGTTACCTATTACTTCGTAAATTGCTAACAAAATTTTAAGATTGTCGAGGTTTGAAATATCAATTTTTTTTAAATCACACTACTACTTGTGTAATAACAATGAGAATAAAGTCTGCCATGTTTTCCGAAAAATCATTTTGAATTTCATATTAAAATTTTAATAAATAAAAGCACCCGTTGCACTTATAATGTGAAATATCTAGCTCAGTATAATTTGTTATAGTGAAGATATTGTGGTATGTGGATGAAGTGGAACTGCAGAAAAATTCTGTAATCTATAATATTCAAAGGTCGGACTTTTAGTCCCAAAACAGCAAAACATTCGTTAAAATTCAATAAGTACACAATAACCATGGACGTACTCAAATCTATTAAGTTATACGTGAAACATATTTCACGATGTTACAAGGTTTTGTTACAACTACAATTGCAGTATTTAAAATACATCGTTTCGTTCAATGTTACTTTATTGTTGAGCTATGCTAGAGGTTCTGTACGCAAAAAGTTTTGCAAAGTTTCATAACCTTGTTTGTGTATTACTTTTAAAACCCTTGAATATGCATATTCTACGCTTATCAACTCAGTTATCAAATAGCTCGAGATAATAAACCAGCTGGCCAGATGAATAATACGTATCTAAACAAGCTCCGCAAGGCCAAACATGTGGGTATGTTGCTATTTTAAGCCCGTAAATAACTTAGGAATTATGCCAGGATTTATTATTAATTGAATGCCTCCTAATTTAATACTGACTAAATATTAGACTAGAAATCTGGACTATGATAATATTAAATATTTTAGTAATCGTTTTATAAGCCAACATTTACGTAGAAATTAAGAAGTATTTTAACAGCCGGTTGCACAAACGACCTTTAACAGACCGTTAACTGTGACAGAGGATTTTTAAAATGAAACAAATTGTTATTAACAAATAATTGAGCAGTAAATTACAGTGACCAAATACATTATGACCACAATAATTACCAATTAATACAATTTTTTAAAACCGTAAGTTTATTTTAAGCCAAAATTCTCAGTTTTAAAATCCACTCGTCAAAGTTAACAGCCTGTTAAAGTTGTCAGTCGTTTGTGCAACCGGGCGTAAGAATGGCAATGGAAGTTAGTTTTTTCAACAGAAATGTTTGAAAAACTAGGATCCAAAAATTACACTTTTCCACTTTGCTTATAAATTAATCTTACCATTATTACTGCTTAGTTTGTAGAAACGTAAGTACTCACCTGGAACAAAGAAATGTGTTAAGAAAAAGGTACATTATTAATTTTAGACAAAATTGGCAAAAAAGCGTTTTGGTTCTTGTTTTCTCATTTTGTGGTTCTTTTATTACAAGCTAAACTATTAAAAAATCATACGTACATGTACAGGATGTATGGGGATCTCGCTTATTTGAAGAGATACGACGATGGTTAAATTAGAGGAAAGTTGTGGAATTTTATGCCCACTAATAATGTGAAAAGAAATTAGAGCTATCCTGCTTAGTTCCTGAAAGAACTGGACAAAACTCAAATTTCGTTTTTTTGTTTTCGGCTATAACTCATTTATCATTTATGTTACATATTTCTAGTTAACGCATGATTAGGACATTTTTTCATGCTGAATCTACATTTTTAATTAGATTTGGTGTAACTGTCACCATTGCTCATATTCGACTGTCAACTGTTTTTTTTCTTATGGTCGGCATTTTAAATTTTTTCATATTTAAACAGAGTTTTTAATTCCGATTTTAATGATGTGTCACACTTTGCACTTTGTTTAAGTTTTGAGCATTTTATTACAGAAAATAAAAATTTCATGAGAGTGCCATGGAAAAACCACGTCATTTAATTTATTTTGAAAAAATTTTAGTAGGCCATGTGCTGATGGAGGTAAAACAAAACACTACTTTTATGTACTTTGGCCTTTAGATACATTAGGTGCGCGAAAAGTTCAGGAAACATTGTTTTGAGCGTAGGCAGCAGGTTAAGTTATTTTTTACAAAAACAAATAAATGACAATATTTCTAACAGACACAATTTAGTGAAAATTCCACTTGCAGTTTTTATGTTTGCAACTGACATAACAAATTTGAATAACAGGTCAAATAAATACAACAGATAACACTAGAACTGCACTAATACAAACAATTATTAAATATATGTTCAAAACATTTGACACCTTTGTAAAACTTGCTCAGAAGCTCGTCTAAAATAAACTCTCTAATCTGTGTGTTAATAACTGTGTCTGTCATTCATTTGTTTTTGTAAAAAATATCTTAACCTGCTGCCTCCGCTCAAAACAAAGTTTTCTGAAATTTTCGCGCACCTAATGTATCTAAAGACCAAAGTAAATAAAAGTAGTGTTTTGTTTTACCTCCATCAGCACATGGCCTACTAAAATTTTTTCAAAATAAATTAAATGACGTGGTTTTTCCATGGCACTCTCATGAAATTTTTATTTTCTGTAATAAAATGCTCAAAAGTTAAACAAAATGCAAAGTGTGACACATCGTTGAAATCAGAATTAAAAACTCTATTCAAATATAAAAAAAATTACAATGCCGACCATGAGAAAAAAAAAGTTGACAGTCAAAAATGAGCAATGGTAACAGTTACACCAAATCTGATAAAAAATTTAGATTTAGCATAAAAAAGTGTCCTCTTAATGCGTTAACTAGAAATATGTAATATAAATGACAAATGAGTTATAGCCGAATACAAAAAATTAAAAATTTCAGTTTTTTCCAGTTCTTTCAGAAACTAAGCAAGGTAGCCCCAATTTCTTTTCAGATTAATAATGTGCATAAAATTCCACAACTTTTCTCTAATTTAACCATCGTCGTATCTCTTCAAATAAGCGAGATCCCCATAGTTAACACGCAACTTGATACATCCTGTATATTGAAATTTTAAGGAAAGTACCTGGACCATTGCGAATCTAACCTGGTTTTTGTAAAATGTCTTGCTGCGAGTATAGGTATGTGTAACGCATAAAAATTTTATGTATTGATAACGGGCTTTGAGAAAAATTGAATGTATTTTTACATTTCTTTACTTTCAGTACTGATTTCCTGAAAATTTTTAATTTCGAGATTTTGACAGAAATACTTGTTTTTAGTCTGCAGGAACAAAATAAAAGGTATTTTGAAAAAATGTCAATCTGTAGAAGTGTGAGACAAGCCGATTCCAATTAACTTTGGCTTAAAAATGGCGGCGAAATTTTAGAAAAATGATAACTGTTAAGTGAAAAATATTTTCAAAATTTTGGAAAAAAAAGCTGCCCAAAAGCCGGCTTTACGATTTTTTAATGATTATTTTATGTTCATGCAGCTAGTGATAAGCTACAATTGAATTAGTATGTGTGTTCGGTAACTAACCTAGCGACACCCTTTTTAAATTTGTAGTAATCAAAAATTCATGTTACGTTATGTAATAAACGGAAAACCATAAAATATTTTTGTGAAAGCTGAATTGCTCATCACTGATAATACAATTTGTTCCGACACTAGCGGACACGGACTGCGGGACGGTATTCTACCATAAAAACTGAACGAAAAGTTCCTCTACAATTTTTCGATTTGTCCAATATTCTTGGAGTTATTAAAGTTTTGAAAAATCTGAAAATAATCCAAAGATAATAATTCAAAGTCCAATTGAAGTGTTTGGCTAAGTACTGAAAATAAATCCATAATACACAACAACAAGAAATAGAAACGATAATTGACCAGAAAAATTACAAAATTACCAAGGGTATTACGATACGCTGATGCTGATGGCTTCTAATAAACAAGCAGGACGAGCGGTTCGCTTATACGCGATCATTTTCTCGCACTTTGGACCGATTTCAATTAGGAACTAATTTTAAACAAATGGCAAACTATAAAACAAATAAACAATGACGGGCTGTTTTCAACAGCCAATAGCGTGCCACTGCTTAACTGAATACGCAAATTTGAGTTTTTCAGGCACTTTAAACAACACTTGTAATTTTTTCTGTCAATTATCGTTTTGGACTATCTCTTGTTGTTGTAATGTACCATGAATTTATTTTCAGTACTTATTCAAACACTTAAATTTGAGTTTGAATGTTTACTTTTGGATTATTTTCAGATTTTTCAAAACTTTAATAATTTTAAAACTATTAGACGAATCGAAAAATCGCAGAGGAACTTTTTGTTCAGTGTTTATGGTAGAATACCGTCTCGCAGTCCGTGTTCGCGAGTTTCGAAACACCCTGTATATTTAAATTTAAAATTTAATTGTTAGGTGCAGCAATACTCAGGAGGGTAATTTTCCTCCTACCCCAATTTTGGACTGAAAACTGTTTTGTTTGTTCTCCGGTTTTCTTTAATCCCAACAAATCAGTAACTTCAAAGCAGGTACCTATTTATCACTCGTGCGATACAGTTACAAAATCCTCCGCTAGGCGGCGCCAGTAAAGATAAAGTATAATTGACTTAAAAAAAAAGGTATGGCATTGTGAGTTAGTCTTTGAGGTAAAGAAAAGTCCAGCTGGAGATGGTTTGCTTATTCTTTTCGAATCTAGTTATGAGTTATTCAACATTTTAGTTTTAGGCGTTTGAAATCAAATTTAGGAATTAAATAATTTTAAGATTATACAATTTTGAAAAAGTATTTATTACTAGGGATGTACTGAATATGTGGTGTGCTGAATAATTGGGCGAATGTTCTGCCATTTTTTCTTCGAGTCGGCCGAATATTCGGCATTTTGTGCACTAAATGAGACAGTAATGCTAAATTGCAAATGTTTCGTAAATTTTTATGGTATTATTAAGAGTAAAATGCAATGAAACAACATTGAATTTTCAGTAGCCAAACGGCATTGATTACCGGAAAGTATTCGGCACTTGCCCTAATAGTTTGCCGGAAATTCACCGAATAATTGGCCGACTATTCGTTATTAGGCCAGTGACCAGAATCACTATTCGATAAATTCCTATTATTTACCTTATTCAAAAGCTCAGTTCGATTTGATTCCAGTTCCTGTTTAAACGCAACATCCTATTACGATGTACTAGATCACACACCAAATGCGAAATTTGAACACTAAACGTGACAAACTAATAAAACTTTGAAAACGCTCATGCAAATACGAATACCAAACACGTACTAGCAGATCTTCAACAAGCCGAGCTAAATCGAGGTTAAATATAAACCGAGTCGTTATCAGCATTTCAGTTTCCACGAGTTACGTAAAGTTGCAAAAAGCTGTTGTTTTACATTCTGCTATCAACACCTGTTAGGCTGTTACGAACAACGAAAACACAAACACGGACGATAAATTGTTTAACGATAGTACGTTTTTGTTCAGAATTTTGTGTCTTTCTCTATACGTAACTTAATTAATTTTTAAAACACCGGCGTTTAATTACGATCGGAGATTAGGGAAAAACGAAAGTGACAGTGAGTGATAGACAGTGATGTATGTCTTTCATGCTAAAAAAGTAAATCTTTTTTATGGTTTCGGTAGTTTCACTTTAGTTGAATTCTGGAAATGTATTCGATGAATAAATTACCAAGTCGGCTAGAGCTTAAACAATCTCTACAATTGTGTGTTCAGCATGTATAAGCAACGTGCGAGTCAAGTGAAGTGAATCATTAATGCCGGGATAAGAGACAAAAACGAGCGAATTTAGACATTGTTACTCACCGTATTTGCAAAAGTGTACATTTATTTAACGTTATGCCGTCAAACAATTGTTTCGGCCACTCCACTCGCTGTGACTTGTATCCCTGCCATATGCGAACCGTAAATAGTGAATATTCCGCCTAGAGTACCGAAAGAGGTGGCTCCGCCTTTCATTCGGGAGGCGCTGGGTTCGATTCCTGACCAGGCCGACTGACCTGGCTCAGGTTTTTCCGCGGATTTATTAAACCGAAAGGTGAATACTGGGACAGTACTTTCCGGGGAACAACCTTCTTTATTATCCAAATTCCGTGTTCTAATCTATCCTTACCATCCTTTCTCGTCTGAAGAGGGGCTTTAGGACTCCGGTGCGGAGTCCGAAAGACCCCTATAGCGGCCCGCCCCTTTACGATGGATAAACCGACACCGATTTTCCTTTTTTCTTTTCTTTTCCTAGAGCATTAGTTCCGCATACGGTTGTAACCGAAACCTTATGTGTCTTAGTTGTAACTTGCCATTCATTTTATGGGAATACAAATTTTTAGTTTTTTGGAAAATATTGAGATTAAGAGGAAACCAAAAAAAGAAGAAAACATTCGTTCCCCAAAAATTGGGTGGAGGTGGGTACCTGAAAATTTGTAGATTTTAACTATTACTCATGAGCAACTTAATATAACAAGAAAATATTTGTTGTCTTCCGTTTATTAAATAAAGGGTTTCCGAATTTTCGATGGTTTAAAATATATTTCAAATATTTCAAGAATTTTAGAAGTTTTTCGAGAATTTCAGAAATTTGTAAATTTCCATAAAATTGTCAAAAGTTAGGAAATAATTAAAAAATGTCAAAAATATTAATAGATGCAAAGAAGGGCCCGTGGCGATTGCCCGACAGCTTTTTGAGTAATAAGGCGTTAAAGTGCAAGTTTCAGAACATCGTAGCGGATGCTATTTTGAAGATAGAAAGTTCGGAAAAAAGCGTTGATGCATTCTATCAGATTACCTTATCGGATTTAGAAAATTCAATTACTGAAAATATCGCTATCAAAAAAAACATGTCTTCTGTTCGCTCCCGGTTTCCCATTTAAACAAAAAATTAAAATCGGACCAATAGTTTGGAAGTATGAATGCACGTGCAAACAAAATGTTTCGTACGAGCTCATAAAAAATTAACAGCCTACGACACTGTATTAATATATCAAATCGTTTGCAAATCTTGTAACTGCCTAAAGAAAAACACATCTCAAACAGTCAAATAAACATAAAATACAAATTTTGAAACACTGAACTGTTTCGATAACAGATTTGTATTAATGTAAAAATTATGTGAATTGACAATTTTTGGATCTAACGCAACAAACTAAATGTACTGTATAAACTACATCATTCGTGTATACGGTACCAACTGTCAAATTTACTTAAATACCAATTAAAATGACATTTCATAAACAAAATCAGTTTTAACTTATAAATGACTTAAAAATGCTTGAATTTAACTAATACAGTGTAAACAAAAGTGATTTAGAATAATGCAAATCGCAAGTAATTCAAATTAATTAAATAAATTATAGGATTGAGGCGTAACCCTAAAATTATACAATAATAAATGTTACAGCCAAATCAGTAAATAAATTTCAGAAATTCATGAAAAATTGGCTACAGGTAACTAGCAAGTATAAAGAATTCGAATATATATACAATGAAGAGTAAGTTTCTGACCATAACCAAGTAATTTAAAGTAATATTTTGATAGCTTTGAAATTATTGATGATGTCAGAGCAAGATAAGACCATAACAAAAAATATAAAAAAATCAAAATTATCTGAGAGCCTAAACCTAAATAACTGCATTGCCTAGCGGGTGTTCTGGCTTACGCCATTCGGACTACGGGTCTGTTTTCTCATATTTCTTTTTATAATACAAGCAGGTAACGTAATAAATTTATGTATAACACCATCCAAATTAATGCAGGTTGGGATTAATGTTCATGTAAAGACAAAACTATATATATTGGTAGTTGAAGAATAATTTTTTTAAAAAAGGAATAAACAAAATTTGTGATTTGATAAAAAGAACAAGTGGAGGATCTGGGAGGAGATTTAGTGCTTGCATCCCATGATAGTTCCTGCAGTTTAGAGACGACGGTGTCGTCAAGACCTGGTGAGTCGCTCTTTAAGCTCGTGGTGCGTAGGTGCTGTTTGACCGGCAGAGAGGAGTTACCCTGGACCTAGGGGTTAATTTGTATTACTGTAGGAGAAGCCTAGGCGAATAGTTTCCGCGGCCGGATGCTATTACTCGATTTGGTGACCGTAGGATGAAGCTCTATCTGGGAATGGCTGGAGGTTTAATCTAAGGACTGGAAGCTAGAGCTCGATCGTTCTCAAGCGTTTACCTTATAACTAGTCTAATCGATCCTCAAGACAAACTGAATTTCTGGCGTTATTGCGTTTGGTTTTATACCCTTGCGTTGCCATGAGTGTCGAGTTTAATATTAAAATTATTCCGTTTTCTTAACGCTCAAGTTTGTTATTTTTTTTTTGTTATTACGAATGTTTTTTTAAATTTTAGATAAAGCGAGACAAACCGAGGTTGTGGGACAGAGGTAGAGATAAGAAGCGGTTTCTATTCCACACATAAAGTTTAATTCTTAGTTGTGTAAGACCACGCCCTCCGCGCGCTGATTAGCTGGAAGTGCGAACCAGGGGCCTGGCCTGGCGTTCGGCGTTCATGTCATGTAAGTAACTCTTCTTAATCCTGACTAATTACTAAATACAATGACGCGTACTCCGAATAACACCCCGTACATTAGAGAGATGAATGTGAACTAGTACAAAAGAGTTGGAATCTAGGATACACCAGATAATATAGAAATACTAAAAAAGGGAAAAGCCTAAGAACTAGTAAAGAGTCGTTACAATTGGGGTTACAAAAATGTTATAATTTCCATATCAACTTCACTTTATAATAACTCCATACTGGAGTTATTATAAAGTGGGAAAAAGCCAGAGAAGTGAGGAAGAAACCTAAAAATTCGGTACAATTTTTGTATGAAAATGCACAGACGTATTATTAGTGAAAAGCCATTAAAATCTGGCATAATTTTAATACCGAAAGATTTAATCCTGTTACTCTAACTTTCCTGTAACTTCGCAACACACTTTTAACGAATTTACCAATACCTAAACAACTTCGAATCTTTCCAGTTGCCTGCATCATGAAATTATTGGTGACATTTTACCACTTAACACCCCAAACTTTATTGTGTGGGAGACGCACTTAGCTTATAGGCTCGGATCTTATGGGTTCATTTTTCTTCTTTCTTCGTTCCCTTGGAGGTGCTGTTTTAAAATGTCCATTACGTTTAGCGACATATGTGCTTCCGTCAAATATTGTTGCAGTGAAATATTGAATTGATCTTTGGATCGATAAACTTGGAAGATTTAAGTTTTTTGTTGAACATCTGCGACTTGTCTTTTTTTGTCTCTTTTTTTTACAATTTTTACCAGAAGTAGATAAATTTCCAGGTTGAAATTGAAAATTGATTAGACACCTGAGTTGTTTCATGTGTCTGCCGTTCAAAATGAAATTCATCAGATAAAAAGTAAGCAATAATATTTTCTCCAGCTCGGGGCTTAAACGCGTTAAGGGTGGAAAGCGATATTGCAAAAATTTCCTACTTTAATTATTCTTCTCAAAGTTATCGTGGTGCGTATTCGTGATTCAACTAACAACGTCGGGCATTATTGACCTTTTTTCTTCGGGTTTCCCTTTATAAATTGAGCTATAAATCAGAAATCAATCACGAGTTTCATTTACAGCTGTTGCCAACTTTACGACTTAGAAGTAACTTCGGTTAACTCCGGTTCGTTTCCAGAACCACTTTCTCGTGAAACCTATCAGATCGTGTAGAGAGGTATTTACAGAGTAATTTATTAAACAATATCGCCCGGAAAGTCTGGAAAATAATATGCCACATCCATCACTGGAAACATGAGCATCGTTGTCAGATGGTTTACTGTTTTCTGTTTCCTTTTATACAAAATACTACTTTGTAAAACAGTTTCTGCTTCTCGAGCTTTAATAAACTCACATAAACTGACAGAACTTGTAAATATTACCTCAAGAATAAATTTAAACAACATGTAAAGTTAGAGCGGGATTTATCAATAATGTGATTTTCACTCGGTTCAACCGTAAAGTTTACAAGGCATTTTCTATTCAGAAAGATACGGCTTGCTTCGGTAAAACAAGTATTACATTTCCTTTCTGCACTAAGTGCTGAAGCTCGAAAATAGCAATATGAGGGCGGAAAATCAAATGGGAAGCGTTAGAAAATTAAATTTTCAGGCGCAGGTGGAAACTCCATTTGCAAATGCAAAACTCCCCTTTTGCTTAGATAAAAATAGGAATTGGCCATTATTTGCATACCATAAATGCAATAGAAAAAAATATAAATAAACCAAATAGAGTTCTGAAACGCTTTGTGGGTAGGTATAGCTAAATCCATGCCACTTCAGACAATAATTATGTTATGCTCAAATTTGATTAATTTAGTCAATTTCAAAGGTTCCTCCAAGTCTTCTCATCACTGAGTTAAATAAAAAAAATATATTGCTTGTAGTTACATTGACAAAATGAGATCATTTGTCACGCAACTACTGAAACTGAATTTCAAAATTTTTCTTTTTTATATCTTATTGAATTACTTGCTATAAATTATCAAATAGCTATTTTCTGTCGTGTAGCATGATAAATTGATAATAATGCAAGTGCATTTATTTGCTTAAATCTCAAGTTTCAAGAAGTTTGGTAATGAAGCTTTTTTTCTCATTTTCTATTAGAATATCGATTTTTTGAAAAAAGTTTAATTGGAATTAAAGAAACCCAAAAACGGAAGGACGAATTCGTCCACCTAATTGGGTGGGAAG
This sequence comes from Ctenicera cuprea, assembly GCA_958336395.1. Taxonomy (NCBI): domain Eukaryota; kingdom Metazoa; phylum Arthropoda; class Insecta; order Coleoptera; family Elateridae; genus Ctenicera; species Ctenicera cuprea. The sequence goes on from OY284489.1 coordinate 11,760,916, forward strand.
GGGAAAATTAACCCCACCCCCAAAATTGGCGTATTTCACAATTAAGTTGAAAATTTTATTCTACTATCACTCATGAGCAATTTAACCTCAACAGAAATCTTTTATCGAACCCTGTTTATTAAATAAGGGGGTGAGCATTTTAGATTTCCAAAAATTTTTAAAAGTTGAACCAAATTATAGCTGATCCATAGCTCTATAAACCACAACATTTAAAAAAAATGTGTGGCCAGTTTTTCAGCAGTGTGATTTTGAAAAAGTTAAATCTCTTTTTCACCTCACAGTTTTAGTAGTTCCAAAAGCTCTAGAGGCTTGTAACATTATGTACCTTTAAAGCATTTCCAATATCAAATTTCATCCCGATCTGATACCTCGTTTTTAATTAAATGGGCGTTAAAAATTGAAATTTTCAAAAATTCATAGAAGGCGTCACAGAGAAATTAGCGGGCTAAGACACGAATCAAATTGTAGTTCATCTCAAGCTCTATACGCTTACAAAATTTAAAAAAATTGTGTGTCCTGTTTTTGAGTATATGTTTTTGTAAAATTTCCAAAATTTTGGAAATTTTTTTATTTTCATAACTTTTAACTTTTCGAAAATTTTTGTGCATAGTAACATTGTGTCTCTATAGTGCTATTACCATAAAATACTTATATTATATAAAGTTGTTATACTATTTGAACTCGACCAGGTTTTGAGTAATAAGGCGCTAATATAAAAATTTTCAAAAAATCGTAGCGGCCGCCATTTTGAAGCTAGAAATTTTACAAAAAATGCGTTGGATTTTACCTAAAGTCTTCTATTAAATTCCGTTTTTAAATTGGTTTCGGAAAAAAATGCTACCAAAAAATATGTCTAACTTCCGCTTCTGGTTTCGAATTTTTTTACAGCTTATTTCCCCGATGAATTTTTGATTTACCCCCACATCCCAAAACTTATTGAATTCGGACCATGCGTTTGGTATTTAAGGAGCGCACACGCACACACGCCCACCCACCCAAACAGATTTTTTTTTAAACCACTTTTTTGGGTTCCTGCAGGTCCAAAACGTGTATTTACATCCAAATCTTGAATTCGTAAATTTACATGAAATAAAAAAATGCATTGTTAGGACAAGGACCTACATAAGAATACCCTCAATAAATATGAAAATTAAAACTACGCAACGGAGAGAAAAAAAAAAAAATTAAAGCAAAATAAAACTTTATCATAATCATAAAACGTAATAAATTTTAAAATTCATAAAACACTGGTACTAGAGGTAGGCATCTCAACCCGAAGCTGCGGCCCGGCCCGGCCCACGGGCTGGGGCTAAAATTACCCTAAAATTTATTATTGAGCCGGGCCGGGCTTATTTAAATCCTTAGCCGGGCCTAGCATAACAGAGCCTCGCCGGGCTAGCAGGGCTGAACCGATCTGGCAGAACTAAAGACAGCCGACGTAACTAAAACGTCAAATAATGTTACAGAAAAAATTACGAAAGTTGAGTTGACTTGTCAAATATGTCGGGGTAAATTTTCTGGACCAAATTTTCAGTGCCATATTTATATAATTCAGCCCGTTTTTGAATTTGTCGGGCCGGGCTACCCTATTTTCTGAATTTGCCGGGCCGGATCGGGCCGGGCCTGAAAATTTGTTTATTTTCCCACCTCTAACTCGTTCTATTTTACATAAAACGAATTGAGTTGTGCTAAAAATGCTAACACGTGCCATCGGCTCATACACCGTCTGTCTATAAAGTAGCCCCCCAACTAACTTTTGAACGACTTGATATTTTACTACAACATTTGGTGTGCTTTAATGGGAAATCAAATACTATTTTTTAGCTAAGAATTAAATTTTATATCATTTAAAATCGCGGCTGGGGGCCATTAAAAATTTTTTTTTAATTGGAAGGGGGTTGAGTGACACCTCATTTGAAAGGTTTTTCAGTTCTGCGTCTGATCCTAGAGTTTCAAAGAAAAATATGTAGCCATAACAAAATGGCAGATTTCAATTAAATGGACTCACCCAATTCAAAATTGTTTAATTTTTTTATCCAGTAGTCCACTTTTTCATTTGCCAGGCCAAATTTGCTGGACCAAATTTGCCGGGCATATTTATATAATCCAGCCCGTTTTTGAATTTGTCGGGCCGGGCTACCCTATTTTCTGAATTTGCCGGGCCGGGCGGGCAGGGCCTGGAAATTTGTTTATTTGCCCACCTCTAACTCGTTCTATTTTACATAAAACGAATTGAGTTGTGTTAAAAATGCTAACACGTGCCATAGGCTCATACACCGTCTGTTTATAAAGTACCCCCCCCCCCCAACTAACTTTTGAACGACTTGATGTTTTACCACAACATTTGGTGTGCTTTAATGAGAAATCAAATACTATTTTTTAGCCAATAATTAAATTTTGTCATTCAAAATGGCGGATGGGCGCCATTCTTTTTTATGGAAAAGGGAGTCGAGTGACACCTCATTTGCAAGTTTTTTTTTAGTTCTGCGTCTGATCCTAGAGTTTCAAAGAAAAATATGTAGTCATACAACAAAATGGCGGATTTCAAACAAATGGATTCACTCAATTCAAAATTGTTTTAATTTTTTATCCAGTAGTCCACTTCATTTGCAGGACAAAATTTTTCCAGAAATATCTCAGGTGGCTGAAAATAATATTGAAACCATTATGTTACAACAAGACGGTGCACCGCCTCATTATTATAGGCCTGTTTTTGACTTTCTCAACGGACTATTTCCTGAAAGATGGATGGGTAGGCGGAGGCCTGTAGAATAGCCGGCTCGCTCCTCAGATTTAACCCCTTTAGATTTTTTTCTATGGGGATATCTGAAATCGAAAGTGTACAGAACCCGTCCAGAAACAATTGAAGCACTGGAGCAACGCATTGCAGAAGTTTGCAGAAATACTACTCCAGAAACTTATGAAAATGTAAGGCAGGTAATTTCATAATCGACTTTTTATGTGCCAAGAAGTGAATGGTGAACATTTTGAACACTTAATTTAATTTATTTTTGCTTTAATTCTTATTTTTTTTATAGACTTCTTTATCTTTAAACATTTGTCATCGTCTTATGGCTGAATATTTATTTTTGAAACTCTAGGATCAAGCGCAGAACTAAAAGACCTTTCAAATGAGGTGTCACTCGAACCCCCTCCATTAAAAAAAATTTTAAATGGCGCCCAGTCGCCATTTTGGATGATACAAAATTTTAAATATGGTCTGGAAGATAGTATTTAATTTCCCATTAATTACAGCACACCAAATTTTGTTGAAAAATATCAAGTCGTTCAAAAATTAGTTGGGAGGGGGGGGGTTGTTATATAGACACAGTGTATAATAAACGTGTACTGGATGACGTCATGCGCGAGGCGGACGCATTTTCGTTGCGCTACGGTTATACCTAAGTTATGTTTTGCTCTTTGTTCTTGTACTGTTATTTGTTCTTACATTGATTTGTTTATTTATATTTAATGCTCTTGTTAAAGTACTATTTATCTAAAAAAATATTTTCACTTCAATTTTTTACTTTTATGTCCGTCGCTCCTCCTAACGTCTCTTCCCCCTTCTTCACGGTTTATATTTTCTATGATTTTATAAATTGATATTTAAGTTCTGTTTTGATAGCATATTTCCAAAATTCAATTCCCGCTATAATACTCCTGTATCGCGTTGCTACACCTAATTGTTTCCACTATAACGAAATTATCTAAAATCCCGAAATATCTTGCGAACGCAGAGCAATTTTCTTTCAGTATAGAGATATGTAAGATGTGCGTGGTATTTGAAACGTCGCGCGGCGTCGAATTACTATAGGTCTTCTCCAAAGGGCCCTAATGAAGCCCGAGGTTCTTACATCTGTGTATAAAGTCGAGGCCGTAACAGCAGAAACGCTGCCGCAGCCTAATTATTAATCAACTTTCCTCTTCACTTCTTCTGGCATTAAATGGTAAAGGCCGTCGTAGAATTAGGATAATCGAGTTTATGCTCTAGATAAGAATTGAGTGAGCGCACTCAGTTTGCTAATAAACGAAATCGGGCTGGAATTATGATATTGGTATTTGCGTAGATTTGGATCGCATTAACGGAATTAACGACCCGGATAATCTTTAAAACCTGAAGAGTGTACAAATTAGGAATTTTTACGATTCAGCTAATGCTTGAGATCTTGGTTCCTTAAATATTTAAGTATTACTAATTGTTCAAATTGTATGAGCCAAAGAATTGTTATTACGTAGGCAGAAACAGTAGTTCTCGTGATTTCGATAAATTTCGTAGGACTCTGGAGTTGAATTTTGCATTAACGAAATTAAAGTGTTCATAAGGGTCATAATTATCTACATACATAGTAGAAAGATCAGGTTGCACTTAACTTTTTGACTGACGATCTACTACGCGCAAATTAAAAAATCTTATTCTTATGAAGAACAAATTAAACTTTCTGGCGGTCGGGTTATAAACGAGTGGTGCAATGAGTCAGAACAAACATGCAACTGAGCATATTGCGACTATTCTGACTATTATGTTGTAATTGGTACTGTTAAAGCTAGAACATTATAATACTACTAACTATTTTCGAATATATAAAAGTTAAGAGTTTAGTTTTAATCTTATTATTTTGAGTTTGTATTATCTCTCTGCCTCGTTCTTATTTAATTGAATATTTTTCTTTTTCTTTTTTGTTTCTTGGTTGTACATATTTACGCCGTAGATTTACGTAAAATAATTATTTTTTGCCATAATTTTTCTCCAGGTTCTGTTTTTTTAATAATATTGTTTTTTGTAGACGCAAAGCCTTTCCTTGTATGCGGACTTCTATAAAAAAGAACCGGACATCCGGGCTTTAAAAGAAAATCTCTGTAAACGAATCCTGAAAAAATAACTGTTGGAGAAACACCTGCAGAAGCAGTGGCGTATATAAGTTTGTACTTTTGGGGAGAAATATTTAATTTAATTTCATTCAGATACAGCACAAAGCATACTCTGTGTCTATAAAGTAACCCCCCCCCAACTAACTTTTAAACGACTCGATATTTTTCACAAAATTTGGTGTGCTGTAATGAGAATGTAAATACTATCATTCAGACCATATTAAAATTTGTATCATCCAAAATGGCGACTGGGCGCCACTTTGAATTTTCTTTAATGAAAAGGGGAGTCGAGTGACACCTCATTGGAAAGGTCTTTTAGTTCTGCGCCTGATCCTAGAGTTTCAAAGAAAAATATTCAGCCATAACAAAATGACAATGTTTGAAGTTTAAGAAGTCTATTAAAAAAAAACCATTCACTTCTTGGCATATAAAAAGTCGGTTATGAAATTCCTGCCTTACATTTTCATAAGTTTCTGGAGTGATATTCCTGCAAACTTCTGTAATGCGTTGCTCCAGTTCTTCAATTGTTTCTGGACGGGTTCTGTACGACTGTACACTTTCGATTTCAGATATTCCCCTAGAAAAAAATACTAAGAAAATGAAATCTGGGGAGTGAGGCGGCAATTCTACAGGCCCCCGCCTACCAATCCATCTTCCAAGAAAATGTCCGTTGAGAAATTCAGAACCAGGCCTATAATAATGAGGCGGCGCACCGTCTTGTTGGAACATAACGTTTTCGAGATTATTTCCAGCCACCTGAGTTATTTCTGGGAAAATTTTGTACTGCAAATGAAAAAGTGGACGACTGGATTAAAAAATCAAAACAATTTTGAATTGAGTGAGTCCATTTGTTTAAAATCTGCCATTTTGTTATGGCTAAATATTTTTCTTTGAAACTCTAGGATCAGACGCAGAATTAAAAGGCCTTTCAAATGAGGTATCACTCGACCCTGGATAAAAAAATCAAAACAATTTTGAATTGAGTGAGTCCATTTGTTTAAAATCCGCCATTTTGTTATGGCTAAATATTTTTCTTTGAAACTCTAGGATCAGACGCAGAATTAAAAGGCCTTTCAAATGAGGTATCACTCGATCCTGGATAAAAAAATCAAAACAATTTTGAATTGAGTGAGTCCATTTGTTTAAAATCTGCCATTTTGTTATGGCTAAATATTTTTCTTTGAAACTCTAGGATCAGACGCAGAATTAAAAGGCCTTTCAAATGAGGCGTCACTCGACCCTGGATAAAAAAATCAAAACAATTTTGAATTGAGTGAGTCCATTTGTTTAAAATCCGCCATTTTGTTATGGCTAAATATTTTTCTTTGAAACTCTAGGATCAGACGCAGAATTAAAAGGCCTTTCAAATGAGGTATCACTCGACCCTGGATAAAAAAATCAAAACAATTTTGAATTGAGTGAGTCCATTTGTTTAAAATCTGCCATTTTGTTATGGCTGAATATTTTTCTTTGGAACTCTAGAATCAGAGGCAGAACTAAAAAACCTTTCACATGAGGTATCACTCGACCCTGGATAAAAAAATCAAAACAATTTTGAATTGAGTGGGTCCATTTGTTTAAAATCCGCCATTTTGTTATGGCTAAATATTTTTCTTTGAAACTCTAGGATCAGACGCAGAATTAAAAGGCCTTTCAAATGAGGTACCCTGGATAAAAAAATCAAAACAATTTTGAATTGAATGAGTCCATTTGTTTAAAATCTGCCATTTTGTTATGGCTGAATATTTTTCTTTGGAACTCTAGAATCAGAGGTAGAACTAAAAGACCTTTCACATGAGGTATCACTCGACCCTGGATAAAAAAATCAAAACAATTTTGAATTGAGTGGGTCCATTTGTTTAAAATCCGCCATTTTGTTATGGCTAAATATTTTTCTTTGAAACTCTAGGATCAGACGCAGAATTAAAAGGCCTTTCAAATGAGGTGTCACTCGACCTCCTTTCTATTTGAATGATACAAAATTTAATTATTGACTAAAAAATAGTATTTAATTTCCCATTAAAGCACACTAAATATTGTGGTAAAATATCGAGTCGTTCAAAAGTTAGTTGGGGGGGGGGGGGGTTACTTTATAGACAGACGGTATATTGGAGTGTATTGCATGGTAGGCCGGTTCGACGACCACCTGGTCTCAAATCTAGTACTTTTAATACGGCAACAGAAATTAAATTCCCCTAAACTATGATAGTGAAACCTATTTTAAAAATTTATATTATACAATCACAGACTAGTATATACATACAGCCATTTACCCAATTCATCTCACCCCGTACCTACTTCACTGTGCAAAAGGGCTTTTTCTATAAAGGATGTCTTTTAAAGACGGGTTCGTTCTGAAAAATAGTCTTCACTGAAAAAAGTTGTTCTGGAGAATTCTTTTAAATAGGGAAAGTTAGCTCTGACGAAAAATTTGTTCTGAAGAAGTGGTTTACCTAAAAAAAGGTTTTTCTAAATTAAGGTTTTTTCTAAAGCTAGTTTCTTTCTAAAGAAGGGTTCTTCTTATGGAAGGGGTTTTTAAAAAAGGGTTTTTCAAGAACTGTTTCTGACAAAAGATTTTTTAGAACAAAATTTTTTTTGAATAAAGGTTTTTCCAAAGCAAATTTTTGTTCCGAGAAAAGGTTTTTTCTGAAGAACGGTTTTATTGTTAAGAAAGGTACGTTCTGAAGAAAGGCTTTTTCTGAACAACGGTTTGTTGTAAAGAAGGCTTCTTTTTTTGAGAAACATTTTTTCCAAAAAAAAAGTTTTTTAAAGAAAAACTTCACCGAAGAGGAATGGCTTTGAGAAAGAGTTGTTTCTTTTGCTGGTGTTGCTGTGATAAATGTTTATTTGTGAGTTATTGTTGAAGAGACTTTTCCGGAGGAAAAAAGTTTTTTAACGAAAGGTTTTCTTCTTAAAAATATGCTCTTTAAAAACATAGTTTTTCTGAAAAAAAAAACTTTACTGATGGTGGATTGCTTTGAAGAAACCTTTTTTCTCAAAAGAGTTGTTTTCAGCTAAAAAAAATTTGAACGGTTTTATTCCGAAAAAAAGTTTTTCTCCAGAAAAAACTTTCTTCTAAAGAAGGGTTTGGTTCTTAAGGACGCTTTGTTCTGAAAAAGAGCTTTTGCTGCGAAACGGTACATTCTGCAGGGTTAGTCTAAAGAAAGTTTTTTTTGAAGAACTTTTTTATAAATTGATTTCCATAAAAGAAAAGTCTTATATACATTGAATTTTTTAAGGATGGTTTCTGTTCTGAAGAGAGGAATTTACCAAAAAAATGTTTTTTTCCGAAGAAGGATATTTTCTAAGAACGATTTTCTTCTAAAGAACAGTTTTTTTCTTGAGAAGATTTCTTTCTGAATAACAATGTATGCTAGCGTAATTTTTCTAAGAAAAGTATTTCTAAAAAATTGTTTTCTACAAAAGAACTTCTCTGAAGATATATTGTTTTGAACTCAAGTTCTTTCTTATAAAGCATTTTTTCTAAAAATGTGTTTTTCTAACGAAGGGTTCTTTCTGACGAATCGTTCCTTCTGAAGAAAGGGTGGTGCCGAAGAACTATTTGAAGATGGAATACTTAACAAAATCTTTTCAAGCGAAGGGGTTTTTTCTCTAAAGAAAGATGCTTCCCTGACTAATGTTCTTCCAGAAGAACAGTGTTTGAAAAGCCTATTCTGAAGGAAGGTTCTTTCTACGGAAAGGCTTTTTCTAAGAAAAAGGTTTGTCTAAAAAATAGTGTTTATGAAGAAGAACCTTATACTGTACCTGCATTGCTTTGATGGAGATATGTAAGAAGGGGCCTTTTCTAAGTAAGAGTATTTTTCTAAAGAAGGGTTCCTTCTGAGAAGGGTTATTTCCGAAGAACGTTTTTTTGAAAATGGATTACTTTGAAGAAAAAAATTTCTTTTGTAGTTTTTCCACCAGAAAAAATAGTTTCTATAAGGGTTCTTTCTAAAGAGCTGTTTTTGAACAGCAGTTTCTGAAAATAGGGTAGCTCCGATGATTTTTTTTAAAGATACATTTTTCTAATTAAGGGATTTTCTATACAATTCTCTTTAAAGGGCACTTTCTGAAGAAATGTGACAAAGAAGTTCTATTGCAAAACTGTTTTGCTGACGACGAACTTTTTTGAAGATGCATTACTTTGAAGAGCTATTAATGAAGAGGTTTTCCTAAAAAAAAGCGTTTTTCTAAAGAAGGGTTCTTTCTGACGAATCGTTCCTTCTGGAGAAAGGGTGGTTCTGAAGAACTATTTGAAGATAGAATACTTAACATAATCTTTTCTAGCGAAGGGTTTTTTTTTCTAAAGAAAGATGCTTCCCTGACTAATGTTCTTCCCGAAGAACAGTTTTTGAAAAGCCTATTCTGAAGAAAGGTTCCTTCTACGGAAAGGCTTTTTCTAAGAAAAAGTTTATCTAAAAAATAGTGTTTATGACGAAGAACCTTACTGTACCTGCATTGCTTTGATGGAGAGATGTAATAAAGGGCCTTTTCTAAGTAAGAGTATTTTTCTAAAGAAGAGCTCCTTCTGAGAAGGGTTATTTCCGAAGAACCTTTTTTTTGAAAATGGATTACTTTGAAGAAAAAAACTTTCTAATGTAGTTTTTTTTCAGAAAAATTAGTTTTTATAAGAGTTCTTTCCGAAGAGCTTTTTTTAAACAGCAGTTTCTGAAAATAGGTTAGCTCCGATGAACTTTTTTAAAGACAATTTTTTCTAATTAAGGGTTTTTTATAACTCTCTGGGAAGGGCACTTTCTGAAGAAGTGTTTTCTTCCGACGAAAAAGTTCTATTGCAAAACTGTTTTGCTGACGAAGAACTTTTCTGAAAACTTTTCTGAAAATGCATTACTTTGAAGAGCTTTTAATGAGGGGGTTTTCCTAAAGAACAGCGTTCTTTCTGTCGAAAAGGTCTTTCTGATGAAAGGAATACCTTTTTTGAGGAATTTTTTTCAAAGCATTTTTTTATTTCTAAATAATCTTTTGTTTTGAAGCAGCGGATTATTTAGAAGTTTACTTTTAATAAAGTAATAGTTTTATCTAAATTTAACTAATTAATTACTTTAAAATTTTTAAATTGGTTATCTAAGTCAATTATTCCGATATTTGTTTTAAATCCTTGCTTTATGCCCTGTAATATTTTAAATTAACTATTTAAATTTAAATTATTTATTTTAGTTTAATTTAAATTACAAGTTAATAGGTTTTAGCAAATTAATTCATTGAACATTTTGGGTTTTATCACAGGAGGAGAGGAGAGAAATGCTTAAATATTTTTAAATTTTAATCAACTCAAAATTTATCAAAATTTTGAGAAATATGAAAAAATTTCAATAAATTCAAATTTTCAAAACTTTTTAACATTTTATTAAATTATCAAAATATTTAAAATTCCCAAAAATTCGAAATTTTGCAAATGTATGTCGTTTTGCAAAAAAAGTCAGGTGACCTATGTCTAAACCAATTTTAGTTTATCTGAGTTGCAGAAGCGACCCAAAAAAAGAAGATTTTATAAAATTCTAATATTTTTAATATCTAAACTCAATTTATTCAAAATTTTGATTATTTTAAAAAAATTTCAAATTTCAACCTTATGTAGGTTGCCTCACAGCTTTCTTTTTTCAATATAAAAGGTTTTTAAGAAAAGGGTTCTTCTTTTCCAGAATCGCTTTTTGTATCATTAGAATTTTAAATTAATTACGTGGAACATAAATCCCACTTAATTATCTCATGATTCGCAGTGAGTTATGTCGACCTTTCATCTCAGCCTTGCAACTGATTATAATTACACTGGGAAAAATCTTTCTTAATTACCTCCAAATTAATTGCGGATTATTTACTAGAATCATGTCAGTTTTGAAATAAGTTTCCTTAATTTTAAAATTTTATTGTAAGCACAATGTATGTGTATATGACAATAAAGATGAAGTTTCCGTGCATAGAGTGTTAATTAACGCTTTCTATTCTATAGTGTTCGGTTACAGCAAATTAATTAGAGCATCTTTCAGCGAGGTCCCTTGTGACGTCATAATTAACCGGAGTGCTGCTGGCTGAAGTGCTATAATATTATCACACACACTGCCGGAGTCTGTGTAGCGACTGGTTCCGTCTACACTCATAAACTCCTCGGCGTGCAGTTAATGTGATTTCCTTCCATAGTTTCTCGGAAGAGTGTGTTGATTTATTTCGTCACTGCAATGAAACCGGAAGCAGAGTAAACAGCGACTCATTACTCCAAAAAGCTTCTTGAATCAGGTTGCTATCTTCCCCTGCGAGTATCGCTGGAAATTTAACACAAACTCAAGGACGCATTTTTTCCTAAATCGCTGGAGCAAATTTCCTCTGAAATGTGATATTTTTAGCAGGACGCACTTGAACCGTAACAAAATCGAAGCCAACCTTAATTTTTGGCATAGCTTTAAACCAATCCCTGATACTCATTAAGTTAAGGGTTTCTTTGTGATGTTCAGAGGATACGCTTCTAGTTGAAGGTTATTCGCAACTTTGTGTTCTCGCCCGTTTCGACAAAAATAATTTGCGAAAATCCAAAAAAAATGTTCCACATATATTTAAATCAATTTTTGTTACCAATTAAAGGTTTCCTCTTTGTGGTATTAAAATCCCTTTTCCCTAGTTTGAAAGCTTTTTCCCAATATAAGTTCTCTTAATGATTTCCAAAGGACAGAAGTCTTGTTTGACTTTCACAATCTCTCGAGTTGTGTAAAATAATTCTCCCTTGTCAAACGCTTCTAATTTTCTTCTTTGTTTATATTTAGACAGTTATGTTCGTGTTTTAATTAAAACGTTTCCGCTAGCTGGTTTTCAATACCTGTAATTTAGGCGACAAACATCAATTAAATATCCTTAGGGTGTATATACCCAGCTAATTAAAACTAAACGTGTGGGTCAATTAATTTAACAAGTGAAGGCAAAATATAACATTGTTGATGATTCAATTATCGTGAAACGTTGTAACTACTGCCCGGGAGTACTTTAGCTTAAATAAAGGTGATTAGTGCTAAATATCTCCGTGAAACAACTGTTTCAGAAGTAGTTAATGAACTTAGTTGGCTACTTCAAGTTTAGTTAGTATTTTCCTTACTGAAGATCTCTGAACGTATGTAATTCAATATGAACCATCTTGGAAATGAATTTTAATACAGATCCCAGGTGTTCACTTACGACAAACTGTTTTCCTAACAAAATAATGAGCGGCTAATTAGCAACTACATAAGTGTCTTGGGATCATTTTTCTACAGCAACAAAAGTTTCATAAAAAATTAGAAATGTTATTTGTTAGTAAATGAGTAATAAAAAGTGATCTGAAATCAAAAAGATAAAATGAGGGTAATTTTTATTATGTCCTGTTTTATTTTGTACCATTTTCATAAATTGAAGTCGTTAAAACACGTTTTTAATTTAACGTTTCTCATTAATATTAGTCCCATCAGGAAGTACTTAGCAATTTTTCAGTGGTTAAAGCATAGAAAAACTGAATGAAATTTAGTAACGATTTTTACATAATTACTTTGTAGAAAGTTCAAACCTTATAGCTGGCGCAAAGCTGCAATTTTAATATCAATTTATACTCTTTATAGGTAGTTTTTTGAATATTTTTAATTTATTTTTTGTTTATATTTTAAATAACAATCCAGTTGGTTGTTAGAGTTAACGGAAAATCCTTGATAGGTTTCAACGAACAATCAAGTTTTTGGAAACAAATCCTTAATTTTATTCTTTAAATACTCATGCATTTTTACTTCGTTCATGGTCTTTCAGCTAGTAATTGCAAATTAATTGCCATACTTTCCCATACCTTTGGTATAGGGAAGTACTCGTAATCAACCTTTACGTCCCACTGCTGGGCACCGGCACTCTTCTCTGCCACGTACTCTCTTCAGCGCTAAGGTGGAGTACGGGGTACCTACAGTTTAACGTCGCATCCGAACGATTAAAAACCAGAGAAAGGTTCAGGCATTAAGATGGGGAAGTACTAATTTTATGAAAATGTTCGAAATCTAGATTTTAACGGAAATACGCGTTTTGGGGCTCAAGGAACTCAAAAAGTGGTTTTTAAAAAATGTCTGTCTGTGGATGTGTGGGTGTGTGTGTGGGTGACGCCTCTACAGGCGAATGTACCGGACCGATTTTCACAAAAATCCAAAACTGAAAACGGAAGTTAGAAGTTACTATGTTTTTTTATTAGTTTTTTTACAAAACTAAATATTGAAACTTTAAGCACAGAATCTGAGAGAAGAACTTAAGGCAAATCGAAAACTTTTTAATCCAACTCTCTAGCTTTAAAATGGCGGCCGCTACAGCTTTTTGAAAATCTCGACTTTAACGCCCATTTACTCAAAAAGTACTTGTCTGATCGGGATCAGCTACGACTTGTTTGAAAGCACTTCATATACTACATACTACACGATGAAATAAAATTAATTTCGAAAATCCTTATGCTCCTTATGAAGAAAATCTATTTATAAAGATTGCTAAACAAATTACTTTCTGAGGAAGGGACTTTTCTAAAGAGGGACATTTTCTAATGAAGCATTCTAGCCGAAGAAGATTTTCTTATGAAGAAGATTTTTTCATGAAGAAGGGTTTCTTATGAAGAATACTTTTTTTATGAAGCAGGATTTCTTATGACGAAGTGCTTCTTATGAAGAAGACCTTCTTATGAAGAGGGATCTTATTTTAAAGATATTCTTATAAGGAAGGGTTCTTGATAAATAGAAACTTTCTAAAAAAGCGACTTTTACGAAGAACTACATTTTCTAATGAAGCACTCTAGCCGAAGAAGATTTTCTTATGACGAAGATTTTTTCATGAAGAAGGGTTTCTTATAAAGAACAGCTTTTATGAAGCAGGATTTCTTATGACGAAGTGCTTCTTATGAAGAAGACCTTCTTATGAAGAGGGATTTCTTATTTTAAAGATATTATTATAAAGAAGGGTTCTTGATAAAAAGAAACTTTCTAAAGAAACGACTTTTCTGAAGAACTACATTTTCTAATGAAGCATTCCAGCTGAAGAAAAATTTTCATAGGGGATTTTTTTAAATGGAGGGTTTCTTATAAAGAATTTCAGATATTGAGTGGTTTTTGTCTAAAAAATTTTTTTCTGTATGAGGATCTTTTCTGAAAAAGGACATTTTCTAATGAAGCATTTTAGCTAAAGCAGAACACTTATTTTTTAATGAAGGGGGGTTTCTTATCCAGAAGTGCTTCTTATGAAGAAAACCTTCTTATAAAAAAGGATTTGTTATAATGAATTGTTGTCGATAAAAAATACTTTTTGCAGAAGAAACTTTTCCGAAGAAGGACATTTTCTAATAAAGCATTCCAGCCGAGGAGTATTTTTTAATGGTAGAGAATTTCTTATGAAGAAGGGTCTCTTATCAAGCAGCGTTTTTATGAAGAAGGGTTTCTTATAAAGAAGAGCTTTTTATAAAGAAGTATTTCTTATAAAGGAAGGTTCTTGCTAAAAAATGGTTCTTTCCGTGCAAGGGACTTCTCCAAAGAAGGACATTTTCTAATGAAACATTGGATCTGGATGTTGTTTTTATGCAGGAGCGTTTTTATGAAGGAGCTTCTTTTAGAAAGAAGAGGTTTGACATTTTCTAATGAAGCATTCCATCTAAAAACACTTTCATTATAAAGAAGATTTTCTTATAAAAGAGAGTTTCTTCCGAAAAAAGGTGTTTTATGAGGAAAGGACTTTTATGAAGAGCTTCTTTCTATGATGGATTTCTTATAAAAAAATAATTCTTTCTGAAGAAGAGAGTTTTCCGAAGAAAAGCATTTTCTAATGGAAGCATTTCATCTAAAACCGGTTTCTTTATGAATAAGGAGAAAAGTTTCTGATGGTGAAAGGTTCCTTATGAAGAAGAATTTCTTATAACAAAGGATATTTGCTAAGAAATAGCTCTGTTTGTAGAAGGAAACTTTTCTAATGAAGCATTCCAGTTGAGAAAGGTTTCCTTATGAAGACGAGTTACTCATGAAGAAGAGTTTTCATCTCAAAATTATTCCTCAACATGTTTTTTTTTCAGGGGGGTTCTTTTTAATGGAAAGTTTTATGTAAAGACTGCAAAGACAACCCATTTTTCTAAAAGGGTTATTTCTGTAAAAAGGAGAAAGAAGGTTTTTTAGAAAAAGTTCTTCTAAAAAAGGTGTTTTTTTGAAAGGGGTTTATTTCTGAAGACGGGCTCTTTTTCTGAAAGGTTTTTTATAATTCAAATGAAAATGTTTTATTTGAAGAACTGTTTTTTGGCGATTTGTTCTCTCCAACGGTGTTCTTTCTAATAAAGGTTTTTTAAGCAAAGCTTTTTCTAGAAAAAGTTTGATTGTGAAAAAGTCTTTTTTCTTACCCAGAATTTTATCGAAAAATGATATTTTTCAGAAAATATTTCTCATTAAAGAACGGTGTTTTTTTGAAGATATTCTTTTCTGAAGATAGGCTGCTTTTGAAGTTTCGTTTAAAGATTTCTAATTGAGCATTATATTCCGAGAAAATGTTATTAAAACAGGATTTTTTTTCTGTACGGATGGCAAAGTGTTCTGTCTAGTGGGTTTTACCTAAACGATAATTGTTCTAAAAAAATTGTTTTTTTTATAGTAGGTTTCTTTCTAATTCTAATTAAGTTTATAACAGCTAGGCTTCCGGGTTGGAGCCGCGTCATCAGTGCTTGAACTGCCGACGTTTCGTCCTCGGATGTACGGGACATCTTCAGGGCTGTGGTCGTTTTAGGATCTGCGACACAACTGGCGAGACCGGTGCAGGCACCGGGTTTATAAGGGACGGGCGGGTGACAAGGTGTGACTGCTGGGTCTGTGATTGGTTGTCAGGCTGTAGCGGTTGCAGGGCGGGGCTTTCGTTTAGTCGGAAATAGTAGTTGGTAAGCATTGTGGAGGGGATAGCTGTGGTTCGGTTAATATTGTACAGCCTGACAGCCAATCACAGACCCAGCAGTCACACCTTGACACCCACCCGTCCCTTATAAACCCGGTGCCTCCACCGGTCTCGCCAGTTGTGTCGCAGATCCCAAAACGACCACAGCCCTGAAGATGTCCCGTGCAACCGAGGACGAAACGTCGGCAGTTCAAGCACCGAAAACGCGGCTCCAACCCGGAAGCCTAGCTTTTATTAACAACGGCCGCGGAAGCCTGCAACTCTAATTAAGTTTATTTATTTAAAGAAAAGTTTTTTTTTCTGAAAATCTGATCTTTTGTTGTACAAAGACGTTAACTTCTGAAGGTAATCTCAGATGTGGTTAAAGTCATTTGAGAAAAGCCTACTATCGTATTTTACAGTTTCTTATTTATGTTATTTGTCTTTATCTGTAGGCATTGGAAGAACATCAAAAAGTTGCCATCATAACTAGTAAAACACTTCCTCTATAACTCGGAAATTACGAAATAATTTGTCGTCTAGTAATGTTTTTGACGATTATACGTTTCTTTACTTCAATAACTTCTTGGTTTAATTTGTCTTTCAAGATTGATTATCCTGAGTTAACAAAGTTACCTTTTTTGAGATCCTGCTATTACCTGCTATTAGTAAATCCATTTCTAAAAGATAAATATAAAATTTAAAAAAAACAAATGTATATGTAAGGGCATTTCCGGCAATATTTTATTGCAAAATTCAGTCACTTAATAGCCCCATAATTAGTTCTACTTTCTTAGCAAAAAAAGACAAACAGTTCCCTGCGGGTCCATGATCCGCCTTCAAGAATACGCAGAGAAAGAAAAACGACAATTATTGCTGCCTCCTTTTCGACTCTCTTAAAATAACGATCCGTATCTACATTTATTTCCATTCTTGATGCATATGTGACGCGGCACGGTGCCAAAGAGCTGCCGGCAATAGAATGGTAATATAACGCAGGCGGCTGCCACTCTGCGAGGCGACGACATTATGCAGTCCCACAAGGGACCGCACGTGGCCCACTCCGCTGCAAGCCAGTTATGATGGCTACGCGGCCGACAGGGAACGGAATATTAAATTCGCTCGTTTTATTATTTGCTGCGAATTGTACCCATTTAATTGCATGCTAGTACAAAGCACCTCTATAACTTATGAAATTGAGCGTCAAAGGGCGAAAACAGATTACTTTTAATAATTTATGCAATACTTTTAATTTACTTCTTTGGTCCAGTTTTAAAATGACCGGCTTTTTTGGCAGACGTATGCTGGTTATTTAAAATTTAAAAAGTACTGAAATTCGAGGGAAAGGCGATGTGTTTCTTATAATTTTTAGAATTAATTTTATTTTTTGTATATTGAACCAACTGAATCGGTTAAGTAGAAATACAAGAAAACTTCATATTTTCGAGGCTTAAAGATAACATCAGTAATTTTTAATATTCTTCAGGCAGTAAGTACTAAAGATTTTGCTCAATGTTTTTAAACTACTTACCCTTCATACACATTTTCCAGAACATCGTACAATAATGCAGACTGATTTGACTTTTAAATTTGCAAACTAACTTGAAGATTTTCGTATTCAAGTTGATGTTTTTTGCAAGTAAATTGGGTTTATCTTTTTAAACTTCATATTCAAGTTATTTTTTTAGCTAAAACTTTTCACATTTTTATGTAAGTAATGCGTTTTCTAATTTTCCCAATATATTGAAAAAATAAACAGCTGTTTAAGTTCACTAAAGTGAATTTTGTGTACACAGGTTCAAATTATTGCAGAAATGTTTTGTTTTTTAGGAATTGTCTAAATTGTCTTACCCAACGTCGTATTGGATTCAAGTCTGGGAGGTTATGGTACTCACCTGAAAAAAAAAACTTTCTTAAGATATTTGTTGAGATATATTGCTTATAAATAAAACACATTGTTAAATATATCAGTAAACACTTTTTTTATAGTTTTTTCGGTGTGAATATTAAAAATATAAAGTATTATAAAACAAGAATCGACAGGTAAGTCAATGCAAAATGGGTTAAGCATCGACTTATATTTATAATTTGAAGGGGCCCAGCAGGGCCGAGCCAGCGCGTTTTTGAATATGTCGGTCTGGGACGGGACGGCCCTAAACATTTTTTTTTATTTACCCACCTCTACAAGGTAAACCATCCCTACAGGCTCCTCCAAGAGCCAACCAGCACCCAGTTACTCCTAAAGCTCCAACTTGCTTCCGGATCGAAGTTGCAAATGCTCCGAAGCCAAACAGCCTCACAAGTTCCTTTTAGAGAAAAGCAGAAGCTAAATCAGGTATCGACAAATCTCCTCAGTAACTCGAGTCCCTTTCAAGAGCGAAGCAGCGCCTACACCAAGTCTCGACAAAGCACCCTTAGCACCACGGGCTCTTTCTCAAACAAAGCAAAGACCTTTGAACAGACCATAACCTTCAGAAGTTTCAACCTGATCCCCTTGTTCATTGTTCTTTAAAGTAATTGGTTTATGTAAAACCTGTGATTCGTTCAAATTAATTTATTGCTTGTGTATTATTCTCGGTAAATATTTTTAAGCCAATCTGTTCGTTAAATGTTGTTGTTTTCAATGTAATAATACAATTTTGTTTTTTAAATAAATCAATGAGACTAATAAAGTTGTTAAAAATTATGGCCACCTTGATCTCCGGATCTAACTTCTTTAATTTTTTCATTTTTCTCGAACTTTAAAAGGAAGAGATAAATTACGACCCCTTAAATTGTAGGCCAATATTTGAAGAAAAAGTTTTTTTAAGATAGTTTTCGACATATGCTGTTTATACGAAGTTATAATTGGGTTAGTATCAGAGTAGTTTCTTTACATCATTTTATCACTTTACACATGTGTTTTTGTATCCATGAAATCAGAGCAAGTCCCGTGTTTGGTGGAAATGGGGTTGAGATAGCTCCCTTGCTTACCAAAGCATTTACGGGTTCAATTCCCATAAAATTCTTTTTTTTTGGTAATTTTTTTTATGAATATCTGTAGGCAACTTTTTTTGTTCTACCAAATTACAACATAGTACGTAGTTCGTTTAACTAATTCACACGTTTTAAACTTGTGTATCATTTGAAACGATAGTCATTTATTGGAAAAAATTTGCCATTTTCCAAGAATTTTTTGTTTCGTAGAGCAAATTGCAAGAAAAATAAATAAAACAAATAAAAGCATCTACCGTGAACGACACATTTGTATCCGTTTTATGGGAAAAATGGTCTGTGACCTTTTACAGTACGACAAGAGAATAAACGTGGTATAGTACTCGTGGTAAATAAATCTGCTGAGCATGCAGACTGTATAAAACCATCATAAAATTCAAAAAACCTTAAAGTCGAGAGAGCAGTGCAGTGCAGTAAATGATGCATAAAAATAAATATCACCACACCGTGTCCCGTTTCTGTGTCGCTTCGTTACCTTAGGGGTTGGGGCAAAAGCATATCGATAATCTATCGCATTGTGCACGGTTTTATGTTAGCGACACGCCGTTAAAATTGAACGAATCAGATTATATGAGAAGCCATGAAATTTAATATTTTGTTGGTCTCTCTGAATGGGCTGAGCATTATGGCATGTTTTCCTGATTTAACGAAGTGTGTAGATAAAGGTATGGAACTTTTATATTACGTTGATGGGACTATTGAGATTTGAATAATGGGTTTTACATTATTTTTAATTTTATATTTAAAATAGGAAACAACGTTCGCGCTACTGTACATGAACCAAGCCTTAATATTAAATTGGTTTTCCCCTATAAACCTGATTGGTTAATTTTATTTTCTATACATTTGTCATCTCTGAACCTGAACTAGTTTATAAATGTCTTACTTTTCATCACTCACATTAAAACAAGTAATTATTTTATTCGAATATTTAACAATAACATTAAACTAGTGTTGTTTAAATAAAAGCGAAGCGCCGAGTTAGTAAACATTCAGATAATTATGACATTTTTTCATATTGTGTGAAATTTTTAAAATTAGAAATTTATTAATTTTAAATTTAAAATTAATATTAGAATACTTCGGCAACACATAGTTTAGAATCTATTAAAAATGTTAAAAATTAATGAAGTTGAAAAATTTTGAAACAAAATTTCACTTTTAAGTATATGTAAAAGTTTGAATCTGATAAATAAGAAAATTTTAAAATATTATTAGTAAATCAAAAATTCTTTTTCTTATTTTCTCAAGTAACAACTTAAATAAAAGCACTGACTAAACAGGACTTTCACCTAATAGAAGATGAAGAAAAAAAAGAAAAAATTTTTAACTATTTTTAATACATTTCAAATTAATAAAAGTTAGAAACTTTTGAAAATTTTCTAGATTTCTAAGTTTAAAAATCTTGGAAATTTCAAATTTCAAATAAAAAATTTTATAAATTGAGAAATTTTGAAAATTAAAATTTTTTATATTTCAACGTTAATATTAAAACTCGATTACTTCTACATCTAAAGTTTAGAATCTATTGAAAAAAATGAAGTTAATAAATTTCAAAAATTATAAACAATTTTAGTTTCTCTGGGAAAAGAATCTGAAAAGTTAAAAAAATTTAATTTTTTTCTAATTAAAAAAAATTAAACAATTTTTAATATCTTTCAAATTTACAAAATTTAAAAATTTTAGGGATTGTCTAGTTTTAAAATCTTGATAATCTCAAATACTACAGGAATTTAAAATTTTTTAAATTAAGTCTAGTAAATATCAAAATTTTAAAAATTTTCGAAATCAAAAAGTTTAAAAAACAATTTCAATACACTTCATTTTTACAAAAATTTAAATTTTTTGAAAATATTCGAAATTATCAAGTCAATCTTGTAACTTTTTAATACTACAAAACTTTTGAATTTTTTCAGAATCAAAATTTTTCAAAAACGAATTGAGTTTTCAAAATTTTGAAATTTGTACAAAATTTTAACTTTTATATGGAAACGTTTGAATCTGGGTAATTTCAAAAGTTTTCGGAATCAAATCATTTCAAGCATTTTTTGATATGTTATAACAAGTTCTGGGTTTTCTTCGTTGAAGTTGATATAAATGTATAAATAAAATACTTTATTTCAGAAATATTTACTTGTTTGCCTTATTTGTATAGGTATGAAATAAGAAATCAAGTCGTCTGTAGACATAGATAACCAAGATCAAGTCATCCAGTTATATTGCTCCTATAGCAACACTGTTTACTTTTCACTATAACCTTTGATAATGTCATGTAAACATGTCAAAATACGTATAAAGTTAAAATAAATAAATATTGTTGAAGTAATTAAGTATTTTATTCATACATTAATTTTTAATATTTTTCAATTAAAAAGATTTGAAAATTTTAGAGGTTTCAAAATCTTGATTTGTTTTTTCATATTCAAGTTTTCTGTAATTTTCAAAGTTGTTCATAAAATGTTTTTAAATATTAAAAGTCGTAACTTGGTAATTGTTTGAAAATTTGTTTGGGAATTTTGATATTTTTGAAATTATAAAATTTTTTTAAAGGTGTGCTAATATCGTAAAATTTTGAAATTTTTTGGTTTATTGTATACCTTACATTTTAAAAAATTTTGATAATTTTCGAAATTGACAAGCCTAAATTTCTTTTTCAAAAATGTAGAATTTCAAAATTCTCCAAAGTGAAGAATACACTGTGTCCATAAAGTAATCCCCCCCCCCCCCCAACTAACTTTTGAACGACTTGAAATTTTTCTACAAAATTTGGTTTGCTGTAATGGGAAATTAAATATTATTTTTCAGACCATATTAAAATTTTGTATCATCCAAAATGGCGACTGGGCGCCGTTTTAAATTTTTTTTTAATAGAAAGGGGGATCGAGTGACGCCTCATTGGAAAGGTCTTTTAATTCTACGTCTGATCCTAAAGTTTCAAAGAAAAATATTCAGCCATAACAAAATGACAATGTTTGAAGATAAAGAAGTCTATTTAAAAAAACAAAGAATTGAAGCTTAAATTAATTAAATTAAATGTTCGACATGTTTACTATTCACTTCTTGGCACATAAAATGTCGGTTATGAAATTCCTGCCTTACATTTTCATAAGTTTCTGGAGTGATAAGTCTGCAAACTTCTGTAATCCGTTGCTCCAGTTCTTCAATTGTTTCTGGACGGGTTCTGTACACTTTCGGTTTCAGATATTTCCATACAAAAAATCTAAGAAAGTTAAATCTGGGGAGTGAGCCGGCTATTCTACAGGCCCCCGCCTAACAATCGATCTGCCAAAAAAACGTCCGTTCTTCCAAGAAACTGTCCGTTGAGAAAGTCAAACAGGCCTATAATAATGAGGCGGCGCACCGTCTTGTTGGAACATAACGTTTTCAATGTTATTCCAAGCCACCTGAGATATTTCTGGGAAAATTTAGTCCTGCAAATGAAAAAGTGGACTACTGGATAAGAAAATCAAAACAATTTTGAACTGAGTGAGTCCATTGGTTTACAATCCGCCATTTTGTTATGGTTCAATATTTTTCTTTGAAATTCTAGGATCAAACGCAGAACTAAAAGACCTTTCAAATGAGGTGTCACTCGACCCTGGATAAAAAAATCAAAACAATTTTGAATTGAGTGAGTCCATTTGTTTAAAATCCGCCATTTTGTTATGGCTGAATATTTTTCATTGAAACTCTAGGATCAGACGCATAATTAAAAGACCTTTCAAATAAGGTGTCACTCGACCCCGCTTTCGATTTAAAAAAAAAATTCAAAATGGCGCCCAGTTGCCATTTTGGATGATACAAAATTTTAGTATGGTCTGAAATATAGTATTTAATTTCCTATTACAGCACACAAAATTTAGTTGGGGGGGGGGGGTACTTTATGGAAACACTGTATATAAAATTTTAAAATTTATATGGAAATAGAAATTGAAAATTTTCCAAAAATGTTTGTTGTTTTAACATATTGAAATTTTAAGATTTTTAGTATTTTATAAAATTGCTGATAATATTTATCCGTTGAAAACTCACAATCGATTTTCCAATTTGATTATTTTTGACAATTATTTGATAAAAATCAATAGGGGGAGAGCGGCAGGAAGATTCTTCTGCGCAGAGTCGCTATTGGACAAACGTAGCATATAAATCTAAGCATAAGGGGGGCGGGGACGGATCAACTGCGTTTTTTGCCGGTTTATATCTATGTTATTATTAATCTTGGGATCTTAATTTCAGAACTGAACGCGACGATTTGGGCGCGAGGACATTTTGGCGTATGGACACTTTGGCGCAAAGGCGTTTTGGCGCAGGGAAGTTTTGGCGCGAGCGGTTTAGGCGCAAGCGTAATATGTTGAAGTTTATTTTATCTAAAAGGATAGTGAGACATTTCTACCAAAACAGCGCCCATACGCGCTAGAGCGCCCAATTTCGGTTAACTGCGTTAAGGCGCCTAGACTGTAAGGTACATACACACCTATAGACACGCGGACACCACTGCAGCGCTTGATTTATCGGTCTCACAACACTTATGCAAAACTCATAATATATTGGCAAGTAAGTCCAAAGTGACAAACCTTTAATGATAAATAGCATTTAGACTACGACCTTGAAAACCATCACAATACCGTTTTGTTGCTGTACTCCGTACAGCAGGAAGGTGAAAAATAGAGATTTCTAGAAAAACCTCGTTTTTGTTACTACCGTAGATGTAGATGTAGTCTTAATATGGAAATACAAGTTTTTTCTATTAACCTGGTTGATTAAAGTTAGTGTCTACAGAGTCGCCATCTATGAACTAATTTGCAGAGTTCTTTTTCTATCAAAGATGAGCAATAAATTTAAATAAGCATATTCCAAATAATTCTGTTTGAAAAGGACGTAATATAAATAATTTACACGATTTTTCTCATACAAATTTATATGGAAAATATTTAAATAAATTTTCAAACTTAAAGGAAACTAATATTCGTCGTTGCAGGAAATTAAACCGACGGCGACGTTATTTAGTCTAAAGTTTAAAGTCTTGGAATTGGAATGCCGTGACAGTGAAGACTAAATAATTAAGGCGGATTTAGCTAATAACGAATGATGAGATATTCCTTTTGCTCTTGCCGGAGGCCTTTCAAGAAACGCTGCATACAGACAATAAAACTTCAATACGAAGCAGCAACAATAACGACAATCGGTGAAATCCTTTTACAAACCCCATAGGTTTTAATTCGCTTTGTGCTAGAATGCGAGTGTTAATTGTCCCCACTATTCACCTTTAATTAGAAGTGGGACAGAGAGAGGACTAAATAGAGCTTATTTGCATTCTACGGATGCCGAGGTACAATAGAAAACATTCCTAGTTTTATTGGCAGCAGAGGCAAGGAAAGCTCGCCCCGACTGGTAATTAAGCACACAGATAACGCGTGATTTCACTAATAGAACAGCCCCAAAGAGAAGGCACAAAAGAACACGACGGATTTATTTGCTGGTTAAACTTTCGCCAAAATAGACCTTTGGGTTAATGTACGGCTCAGCTCGAAACTTGACGTGAAATGTGGGGATAAAAGCTAATCTCTATATAGAACTAAAAAAATACTCGACAAGACAGAGCATCCCAATTCGGTGAAAGTAATCAAAAGTCTTGAATAGAAGTTACGAGCAAAGAAAAAAACTAATAACAGAAGTTGAAGGTGAACTTTTATCTCTACATGTCATCTCTTACAGCTTTAATATTTTTAAATAAATGTGATACGTTTGTGATTTTGAAAAACCTTTGTACTTACTTTGAAATAAGTTGCTTCAATTGCTAGAAAATTAGAAATTGCAGAATGGTCAAGTTTGAAGTGAATTAAAGTAAGCGCTTAAAACAAGCGAACATTTTAAAGCAGTATAATATTTCTTGCATGCCTTTGTTAGTGCTTCTGCTGCGTTTTCAGTAATAGCGAAATTTACGGAACGATACGGTTTTGGAGATGGCTCCGCGATAAGCAAGCCCACTTTTTATTAGAAAGGGGTGGGTTCGACTCCTCGGACCGGCCGACTGTCCTGATTCAGGGGTTTTCCGTGGTTTTCTTGAACCACGAGACGAATACTGGGACAAAACTATCCATGAAAATTTTCTTTTATCGAAATTCCTTGCTCTAACCCATCCTTACCATTCCTTTTTGACCGAAAAGAGTCTTAGGACTCCGAAAGATCCCTACTTTTGGATTATTACGTTAGTGTTTCATTAGTGCCTTTTAGTGTCTTCCATTTTGGAATTATTATAGACATTTGTTAATGTTTTTTCATTACTTCTCATTTAGCAAAGAACGCTTTACGTTTTAGTATTTTTTTAGCGCGACGATTAGTGCTTCGTTAGTCTTTATTGTGCTTTAAAAATAAAATAGAACAATTAATACAAACATTGTTTTTTATTTGACATGTCACTTTTCATTCGAAATGGGTAGGTTCGATTCATGAAAATTTTCTTCTATTGAAATTCCTTGCTCTAACCCATCCTTACCATCCCTTTTCGACCAAAGAGGGTCTTAGGACTCCGGTGCGGAGTCCGAAAGATCTCTACTTTTGGATTATTGCGTAGGTCATTGGTTAGTGTTTCATTAGTGCCTTTTAGTGTCTTCCATTTTGGAATTATTATACAGACATTTCTTAAGTGTTTTTTCATAACTTCCCATTTAGCAAAAAACGCTTTACATTTTAGTATGTTTTTAGCGCGGTGATTAGTGCTTCGTTAGTGCTTTATTGTGCTTTAAAAATTAAATAGAACAATTAATACAAACATTGTTTTTTTATTTGGCATGCCACTTTTCATTCGAAATGGGTAGGTTCGATTCCTCGGGCTGGCCGATTGTCCTGGTTCAGGTTTTTCCTTGGTTTTCTTGGACCACGGGGTAAATACTGGAACACCACTATCCATGAAAATTTTCTTTTATCGAAATTGATTGCTCTAACCCATCTTTACCATCCCTTTTCGACCGAAGAGAGTCTTAGGACTCCGAGAGATCCCTACTTTTGGATTATTGCATAGATCATTGGTTAGTGTTCTGTTAGTGCCTTTTAGTGTCTTCCATTTTGGAATTATTATACCTACAGTTCTTAAAGTTTTTTCATTACTTCCCATTTAGCAAAGAACGCTTTACATTTTAGTATTGTTTTTGCGCGAAGATTAGTGCTTTATTGTGCTTTAAAAATAAAATAGAACAATTAATACAAACACTGTTTTTTTTTATTTGGCATGCCACTTTTCATTCGAAATGGATGGGTTCGATTCCTCGGACCGGTCGATTGTCCTGGTTCAGGTTTTTTCCGTGGGTTTCTTGGACCACGAGGTGAATACTGGAACAGCACTATCCATGAAAATTTTCTTTTATCGAAATTGATTGCTCTAACCCATCTTTACCATCCCTTTTCGACCGAAGAGAGTCTTAGGACTCCGAGAGATCCCTACTTTTGGATTATTGCATAGATCATTGGTTAGTGTTCTGTTAGTGCCTTTTAGTGTCTTCCATTTTGGAATTATTATACCTACAGTTCTTAAAGTTTTTTCATTACTTCCCATTTAGCAAAGAACGCTTTACATTTTAGTATTGTTTTTGCGCGAAGATTAGTGCTTTATTGTGCTTTAAAAATAAAATAGAACAATTAATACAAACACTGTTTTTTTTTATTTGGCATGCCACTTTTCATTCGAAATGGATGGGTTCGATTCCTCGGACCGGTCGATTGTCCTGGTTCAGGTTTTTTCCGTGGGTTTCTTGGACCACGAGGTGAATACTGGAACAGCACTATCCATGAAAATTTTCTTCTATCGAAATTCCTTGCTCTAACCCACCCTTACCATCCTCTTTCGGCCGAAGAGTCTTAGGAGTCTTAAGACCCGGCGCGGAGTCCGAAAAATCCTTACTTTGGGATTATTGCATAGGTCAATGGATGGGTTCGATTCCTCGGACCAACCGATTGTCCTGGTTCAGGTTTTTCCGTGGTTTTCTTGGACCACAAGGTGAATACTGGGACAGCACTATCCATGAAATTTCTTTCATCGAAATTCCTTGGTCTGACCCATCCTTACCATCCTCTTTCGGCCGAAGAGGGTCTTAGGACTCCGGTGAGGAGTCTGACAGATCCCTACTTTTGGATTATTGCATAGGTCATTGGTTAGTGTTTCATTAGTGTTTTCCATTTTGAAATTATTATACAGACATTTCTTATTGTTTTTCTTAATTACTTCCCATTTAGCAAAAAACGCTTTACATTTTAGTATTTTTTTAGCGCGAAGATTAGTGATTGGTTAGTGCTTTATTGTGCTTTAAAAATAAAATAAAACAATTGATACGAACATTGTTTTTTTATTTGGCATGCCAGGTGCTTAATTTAGAAGCTGCCCCGGTGAGTATTTTATAAATAGTATGATTAATTTGAAAGTGTGTAGAAGGTTGTTCACTGACAAACTCCTTATTCTTACTTAATCCTAATTAAAGATTACTTGCTCTAGACTTTCTTCCAAGAAGGAACTTAAAGTTGTAATAAGTCAACCCTCCTCTAAACTAAAAGTTCTGTAAAATTTAAATTACCCTGGATAACTCAGAAGCCAGGATTCGTAGAAAATGAACAGAAGGCCGTGGATAAAAAGTATATACAATTTTAATTGTCCCTATTTATACAATTTTAAAGCATCTCTGTGTATGTCATGTAATAAAAGTTAATAGATTGTTAACAATATTAAATTACAACAGTAAAACCAAATGACCCATTCAAAACGGCACTGGAGATCCGAAATTGGTGTTTGAGGGATTTTGGTGCTGCTAATTACGGATCCAGGATCTAACTTATAAACGTCAAGATGGCGAATTTAATATGGCGGAATTATTTGATAAAGTTATCTGAATTGCATCAAAATAAGTACAACATAATAATAATAAGCACATTTATATTTAAGTTTTAATGTAACTCACTCATTCGCGTTAACGTTTTTATAGCGCTTCCTACAACTAACTAGAACATGACATAAGCGTTTTTGTTTCCTGCTAAAATAAAATTTAAAATTCTTTTTCACACACGCTAAGAAGTTTTACTTATAAATAAAAATTTTACCACTTTTCTCTAATTGTTATTAATAATATGTTGCTAATGTTCTGCTTGAATAAGTTTATGAGACTAATTAAATTAAAAAAGTAGAAGGAGTGCATGTTGAGAGCACGCACTAGAATCGATGTTGGTTATTTTATGTTGTTTCCTAGGTTTGGCAGCAGATTGCTCTGCAATCGAGGTTAAGTATTATTAAATTTGTTTCTCTTAATCTCTGTTTTATCCTTTACAGCGATTTTGGCTTGACCGTTTTCAAAATGAAATTTAAATTTAAATGTCAGTAAATCCAATACTTAACCTCGATTGCAGAGCTGTTTGCTGTCGAACCTAGGTAACAGCATACAAATTCGATTGCAGCGACTCCAACATGCAACCCTCCTATTTGTATCAATTGTCAACAAACAAGCTTCACAATTTGGAATCTTTTGCATTTAGCGATTGAACAATGAAAAATTAAACTAGAGGGGCTCAGAGTACAAAAAGGAATCTTTTAATTTGAAGTTTCACTGTTAATTTAACTTGAATTAAAAATTCCATTAATTTTTTTTAATTAAATTTTATCCGTAATGTTACTAAAGCTAATTTAATTAAGCACGTATAAAAATAAAGGGACACTTTTCAATAATCGCGTAATAAATTAGTGGGGCACATACGACATTAGCACAAATAAATTTAAATTGCATTTTATTACAATTTCCCAACCAGTCGTAATTAAAACTCTTTCTGGTGCGAAAGAGCGTTTCTAATTTAAATATTAAACCGCTTTTACGTTAAATTAATTCGTCCCCGCACATAAAAAAGGGGTTTCTATGTTTGACTTGCGGTACGCGTAATGTTCCCAATTTATGCCATTGTACTTCAGAGGTTTTAATGATAAAGGACCGCCGGTAATTACTTTTTACGTTTACATCTAGTTGAGATTTTACTCTTACGCCCGTACCGCTTTTCAGTAAGTAATGCACTCAAAACTAAAATTGAACTTTATTTAACATTGGATTCCCGACTATGTTGCTGCAAGTATCGCAGCGATGTTAAGGTGGAATTATCAGTGGCTATATCTACATTGGAGATATAAATTACTCAGGTATAATAGTAACAAATGGATGAGAAAGTCCTGAAAATTTTTACTATATTGCAGACATTAAGTACGTTTATGCAGGTTTTTGGATATATTATTTCTTCTAAAAATCAACTGAATTTTCTTTCTTAAAAGGTGTATAAAAAATTAAATAAGAAAAATTTATAGCAATGTGCATCAAAAGTAGCAACCTGTGGTTTAAGCCACTTTTAGAATTTGTCACATTATACCGCTTCTCCTTATAGCAGATGTAAGACTATAAAGTTGTGAATAACGTAACGATTTTAAGAAATAACTATCAAAACCCGTTGGATACGTCCGCCGTTTTTTAATATTTCTAAATGTATCCTACCGTGAGTCGGTCTCGGGATAGCGAGCTGCTCCCGGAAAGAGACTCCCTTGAAATAGAAACGAAAGAGAGCCTAGAACTAGCCCGGAAAAGAAAAAGCCCCCATAAAAATTTCAGAATAAACATCTCCCGAAAAATATAAATCGATCAGTAATGCAAAAAACACGTAACTTTTTCAGGGAAAGCTCTTTCTTAATTATATGATTCACCTGCTTGAAAATACACCTGTTTAAGGAACTTTTTTGGTAGTTGTTTTTACTTTGCCCTTTTCAGAAGATTTCGGCGGGTGTATTCTCCATCAATGTTTTTCCCACCTTTTTGTTGTGGGCTCTTTTTCAGGGACCGAAAATGACCCACAAAAGCAGAAACTATGATTTTTATCGCATGTTATTAGTGTAATGTTTTTCGTGCCGCTCTGGCTGCTGAGGTGGCGAAGCTGGGATCTCGACTGACAGTGCAGACGTAGAAAGCATTTAGCGGTTATTGATCTTGAGCAATATTTTGTAATACGTTAAATCTTCGGTAATACGGTAGATAGATGTTCTTGTATAATGTCCTTTAAGTAATTTAATCGTGCGGATTTTTGGTGTTTTTAAAAAATTTCCCTCTCCCCTTTTGAAGTAGTGTAAAGGTGCGCTGCCCGAAAATAAATAATTTGTATCTGATTTTGATTTAATTGTATTGTTTTATACTTATAAGTGGGAGCTCCCCGAAAACGTAATGCACTTGTCTAATAACTTTGATTTATTTACAGGCATATTATATTTCTATCAGCAAAAACAGACTTTAATTAACAGTGATCACTTGACTTAGCTAAATTGCTGTGATTTAATAGTTAATTTTAAGCAGGTGGTCGTTTTAGAACAGCTACACACATTTTTGTACATAAATGTAAATATTGTAAAACACATGTTAACACGTATCAATGAGTTTGCCGCCTGTTGTGTGGATTATTGGGGCCAATCTAATATTTAAAATTTCACGCTCTCGCATTTTAGGGATTAGGGTAAATATTGGGTTGTAGTAATTAACATAAATTGGGGAAACTTGACAGCTTCAATTAGCACAAGTGTTCAAGAAAGCTTGAGAGTGTGAGACAAAATTTTATTGATACTTCTATCCAATCAAAAATTAAAAAAGAGTGGGGCGGTAATTTTATTGGAAAAAGAAACAAGTCCAACCTCTTGGAGGATGGACATGAATTTTAATAAAAGAGTATGTTCCCTAAAGGAAGGGATCAATCTTTTCTCAAAGATCACTCAGCTCGCTGAAATCTGAACGTCAGCTTGAAAGCATTATTGCTAACATTCTATTACAATATTACAAGTCTGGGACTTGCAACTTTCAAATAAAATATTATCTTCGTGGGTTTTGGGCTACGAAGAGCACTTTGCCAAAATCAAATTCTTGTCGGTCTACCTGATTAGGCGTATCAAAAGCGGCGCTATGGTCCCTCTCAGGGGGGAATTAGGCGTAGCAATTGAGGCGCTATTGCAGGGAAGCCGATTGGAGTGAGTGACGGCGCTATTTCCATATTGGTTGCGGCACGGGGTTTTGGGCTACGAGGAGCACTTTGCCAAACTCAAATAGGCTTAGGCGTAGTGGCTCATTCTTGTCGGTGTACCCGATTAGGCGTATCAAAAGCGGCGCTATTGTCCCTCTCAGGGGGGAATTAGGCGTAGCAATTGAGGCGCTATTGCAGAGAAGCCGATTGGAGTGAGTGACGGCGCTATTTCCATATTGGTTGCGGCACGGGGTTTTGGGCTAAGAGGAGCACTTTGCCAAAATCAAATAGGCTTGGGCGTAGTGGCTCATTCTTGTCGGTCTACCTGATTAGGCGTATCAAAAGCGGCGCTATGGTCCCTCTCAGGAGAGAATTAGGCGTAGCAATTGAGGCGCTATTGCAGGGAAGCCGATTGGAGTGAGTGACGGCGCTATTTCCATATTGGTTGCGGTAATACGCTCTGTTCGCGTGTTGTTACACATTTTTACTTGCGTAAACTGCACAATACTCGACATTTATAAACAGTCCCAAATAGAAGTATCAGTATGAGTAAAACTGGGGTAAATATTTAGATTGGCAACTTTACTCGATACAACTGGCGGGCAAATTCTATATAAATGGTTCTAACACTCATAACACCAATATTTGCACCACATGAATAAATAAATTCTTCAAAAGGTTTACTGTTGTTTAAATCAGCTTAAAATCGTATCCTTTTTAACCTCGATAGCGACAGGGTAAATCAAACACGAGCAAATAAATAAAACACAACGTAGGTCCGACACCGATCATCGCAAGTAAATAAGTTATCAAGTATCAATACCTAATAAATTTTAAATAATACAATTAAAATTTGTAAATAAAAATATAAGCAAAACTGCACGATCACAGTAGTGACGCCATCAAGGTTTTTAAATGCCATTATGTATTATTAATTTCGTTTTTGGGTTCCTTGTGGCATTTTCTTTATGGTAGTATCAATTATTTTAGGTTTATAAAACTGTTTTTCATCATTTTTCGTGTTTTTGTGAAAGTATTAATTTTAATTCACTCGATCAAGCAACTTCTCTGGCCTTTTTGTTCTATTTGTTACCTGAACACTGGTTACAGAGGTTGCTTGATCGAATGAATAAAAATTAAGACTCACAGAAACACGTAAATTGTTGAAAATATCAAATAATTTCTTATTCAAGCCGAATAACAATTGATACAAACATAAAGAAAATGCTACAAGGAATCAAAAAGCAAAATTAAAAATATATAGTGATATTTAAAAAAATGACCTAAATTACCTTTCGACATGTTTGGCCGTGTTTTCGAAAAACGTAAAATTATCGAGATACAAGCTTGTATTCATACTTTATTAACACCATGTATAATGTATATGGCTAATAAGATTCCTCATTTGTATCAAGTTTTACTTTCTCATGCTTTCATTATAAACAAGTAGATATTCATTTAGTAAAATTGTTTGATTTGATTGTAAGTGGGTGCGTGGGTGGGAAAATATACTTTTAAAATGCCCGAAGCCAAAATCGGAAATTGAATGTATTTTTCAATAGATTTTTTTTTAATTTAATTTTTGTAATATCAAAATAGGGTCTGATTAAAGACCTATTTCCAAGCTTAGCTTGATAATACCGACGGCTATAACTATTTTATAAAAACGGTGTAGATATATTTTTTTATTTATGAAGGCTCATACAACTAGGGTTGGACATAATTTTCTAATTATTCGGGAATTACGCCTACTATGAATTTTTGCAATTAGGAAATTGGTGTCTGTGTTTAATAAACGGATGATGTTAAAAAAATGAAAATTGTTCATTAGTAATGGTAAAATACGATTCTACACTTATTTTTGTAGTAGCGCCGAAAGGATGAAGAAGTTCTAATACTTTTTGTTATAATGAGTAGACATTAGTGTGTGCAGATCTTAGGACACTTTTACTTGCACTAGTTTCGTTTCTGTATCGTGATTAGCAACCTGTGGCCCTCGGGCATCGTGTTACCAAGGTACCTATAAATCCCTCATTCCTTTCCTGTACTATTTAGTGCAATTTTACACTCAAAATTTTCATCATACGCTGAAATATTTTTTTATAAATTCCTTTATCAATCCTTTTGTTCTCTTTTCTTTCTTGAAATATATTTTTTTGTTATTATATGTATAAGATTTGTAAAATTATCTCTTTACACATTACTGGCTTGAAAGATTAAAAACAATAATCAAAAACGTTTTCATAGCATGGTCTATTTTTATTAACAGGATAATTGGAAATGCGAAATTATTGTGTGTCATAAATATCGGTTGAGGAAATTTTACGACAGGTCCTCGTAAGCAATAACTGAAAAAAAACTATTATTACCCCAATCCAAATGGCGTGTTTAATCCATGTCGAGTCCACTCGCGCGAAGGATCATAAAGCGATGACAAGTGCTATAACACGTTTATAGGCCCATGGTGATAGCCATAAATTTCATCGTAAATCGGCCACCAAATCAACGCAAAATTCAGTTAATTCTCGGCTAGGCACATAAATCAATTGAAAGTCAATACGGAAGAACCGACAATCAATTACGAGGCGTGCTCGCCTCTAAAACAATCCACAAACACTCAGATCCTTTATAAAATAGGGCTCAGTAGTGGCGACAATGGACTCAGCGGGGGCAAAATGGCGGCGGGGTTATAAATGTAGTTCCCCCATTATAATTGAAGCGCCGGTTCCGAACTCGCCAGGGCGCCGTTAAAACTTTGTCCTCATATATAAAGTAGGAATATTTTAATTTGCTGCGATTCCAGATCGTTTTTGGGGGTGTTTTTCTTGTTGAATAACGTTTAACGTTCCAAATTCTGCTTATTTTTACAGCGCAATAAAATATTTGATTTAACACCGGAACTTTCATATTTTGCTACAATTATTCTTTAATAATAATACATAAATCAATAATAAACTACAGCAATTTTAATGTAATTGATAAAGCACTTTTGTGGAAGAAGCAATAAGTGGTTTTAACACGAACTGTACGCTGAAGGCTAATTACCTATATTTAATTTCCTGACAATTAATGAAAAAAAAAATCTTAAACCTGAGATTCGGATTTCGGAGAACAAATAATTGAATTAAAGCCATAAAGAAGCTATGTTTCAGGAAACAGTCAACAGCGGTTCTTTTAAGAAAGAAGAAAAGCGGCTTTATTAATTTTCTTGGCAGAAGGGATCTTGGTAGCGTATTTGTGAAAAAAACAGATTTGAGAAATATTTCAGGAAAATACAGAAATATGTCTCAGAAAACAAATGTTAAAAAGAATAGCTTATGAAGTAAAGCTTTTGGAACCTATTTTTTAATAACCCCTAAAGTATCCGTCTGCAGTGGGGTAACGCAGAATCGCTTATTGTAGAATGTTAACGGCTGAACATGGCCTGCCTAACTCTGTTTGCAAGGCCGAAAAATTTTCCGGAAGTGGGAACCGCTAGTACTAAAAGTAAATCTAGCCGTAGATCCCCTCTATCTAGAATGCAAGTGTTTCACATAAACTATAATAAAAGCAAGTGAAAACGGCAGTAGCGTATATCGCCAGAAGAAATGCCTCATCATAATTCTTGAAAAGTATCTTTACAAAATGTTTAAGAAATACCGAAGAAAAATTTAGTTTTTCTTACATGTGAAAAACGTAATGTCCAGATTAGTCTATGGTGTTGGTCGTAGCATTAGCAGCAGCAATATAGTAAAGCGATGACTTAATAAAATTTTAAAAACTGTAAGAAATAAAATACGCCACAATTATAGTAGGTACTCAAGTGTGTCAAATAGTAGGTGGTTACTATGGGTATGACATACTTGTAACCTATTGGTATCGAGCCTCTTATGTAGGTGTATATTTCTTACACGTCAATAACTGTGGCAGCATGAAATAGTAAATAAAACTAAAATTTATTTTAAGTTTTCTCTCATTAAAATGTTCAAAGTCAAAAATATCATCAATAGTGAATTAATTATCTAGGTGTAGTAAATTCAAACTACAAAATCAATATTATCAACCCAACAATAAAAGTTTTTTTGGGGATATCAGGAATTGTCATGTCATTGGACATCTAAGAATTGGTATGAGATCTGGAAAACATCTTACTAAAATGTTCAGTATTAAAATTAGATACGTTTTTTGATATCATTTTTTCAAAAATTGAATTTTTCAAATTACAGAGAATAACATCAAGACTAGGGTAAATCCAACGCTTCAAAATGTTGGCCGCTACAGTTAGCGAGGTATTCTGCCATAAAAACTTTCTCTGAAGAAGTCCTTGCACTTCCTGCGGTTCGGAGCTCGCGTTAAACAGTAGGTTCCCTATGTCTGTGAGATTCACTAAACAAAAACGCCCACTACGGGCATAGGAAAGAAAGTCACCACGCCCCACGAGTGCAACGGACTCAGAAGAAGAATAACCACACAGAGAAAGAAAATATTATCAAAATTTTGGACATTTTTAAAGAAATATTGCTTAAAACTGCCACCACGATTTTTTTTTAAATATTTTGTAGGCTGATGGAGCTAGGAATAAGCTAACATTTTGTTGATGTTTCAGTCTCCTAATTTCTTCGTGACGCTTTCAATGAATTTTTGAAAATAAAAAATGTTTATAATAACCGCTAAAGCTAAATTACTGATAAGTGATAGTAAAATAATAATCAAATTTTAATTTTTAGGTGCAGCAATATCGTCATCAAAATCAGCAAGACCCAAATAACAATGAAATTCTTTTAACAAAGCTTTGAATATTTAGTTTCAAGTATTTAATTATTTTGAATATTTAAGTTTGATTCGTAACAATATTTAGGTCAAATAATATCCCCCTCCTATTCAATTTTTGGCTGACGAATTTACTCATTGCCTCCGATTACTTTAACTTGAAAAAACCTCTATTTACAAAAAAAATATTTAAAAAAAATCATTTTGTGAACCCTAAAGTACAGTTGGTTCGGGTTCACATAATTTTGCTTTTAGTTAATCAATCAGGCTTGGTTATGGCTTGGATTGTTTTTATTATACGTTGTATTATATTTTGTTCGTTATACGTTCTGTGTCTTCTCATTCTTGTGTAGTGCAGCAAAAACAAATGAGGTATTTTTGTATGACGTTTTGCGTTTCCCTATTTGCGAAGTAATCAACGTGCGTGCAGTTTATCACTGCCACTAGCGTTAAGACCACAACATTGTACAAAAATACTTATTAAAATAGGAAAGTCCAGGCAAAGTGTTTCGCTCTTTTTTAAATTCGAAACTTTAAGGAAAAATACATTTTGGGGCTCAAGAAACTAAAAAAACAGTTTTTGAAAATTTTCAGTCTGTGGTTTAAAAAAGCTGAGTAAGTTCGTTTCTTTTCTCCTACTTTCTGAATCTGATTTAGGGATATATCAAAAAACCTACTAATTCTTCTTCTATGGCGAATCCCTTATGCACAGAGGGCGTCGGTTATATCAAAAATACATCAGGGAAAATACTGAAAGAGTGACTTCCAAGCTTAGTCAAAAATAACTCGGCGAATCAGCATATAATGTGTTAACATAAAATCATAACATAATGTTGCTGTGTAGAGGTAATTGTACAAGAATTGTTTTTCAATGTTGCTAATGAACTGATAGAGCTTAGGATAAAACACGAATGTTTTTTTCTCTAGGCTGCGCTAATTTCCATGTGACACCTACTATGAATTTTTGAAATGTCAAAATTAATACCTCCTTGTTTAGATTATGGGAGATGCTAAAAAAATTTATAGTACAAAATGTGGCAATGTTCGGCATTTAACTACATATACTTGTACGCTTATGTCAGTTCCGGGCTTAAACGAGGGGTGCAAGGAGTGACGCCGATTACGTTAGGAGCATTCTAATTTTATGCAGTAGTTTATGCTAAAGATATTAATTCTTTTTAAAATATAAAACATTTTTTACATGTATGGGAAAGTTCAGGCGAAATTCATTTTTATACCTTTAGTGTGGATTTATAAGAAAAAAGTTTTACTTCCCTTTATTGTACCTAACAAAGTTCATCAAATGAGGTGTAGAAAAACACTGAAAAGTTCACTTCAAATTTTTTTTAAATATACAGGGTGTTAATGAATTGTAGGGACAAACTTCCAGGGCTTGCAAAACACAACAAAGCAAACAACTTTTGTTAACAAATGTGTGGTCAAAAGTGTTTCCTTTGGAAAATAGAGCCTCTTAAAGATTCTTTAAGAAGTACCTGAAAATAGGCCACCCAAATTGCATTTGCAATTACTTTGCACAGGTCACAAGGAATTTTGAAAAAATAAAGGATCTAGACATGCATGCATTCAAATAACGTCAATTTTGATACAACTCGATATTTTTGTGATATTTTGTGATTTTTCTTGCATTCGTTTCTTTCTGTGCCTTTTATAATTCGTTTTTTTTTTCGTTCTGTGATTTTTTTGATAATTATTTACTTCGTTATTTTCGTTCTGTGTTTCGTATTTTTGTGTTATGGTGAATTATACTTTTGCCGAACAGCATGACATGATGTTCACGTATGGAGCTGCTTGGGGTAACGCACGCGAGCTTCAAGTTCAACAGCCTTCTGGTATATTTGGAGCGGTGCGCAGGAATTTACTTCGTAGATGTGCTTCGTGTGTAGAAGCTGGGGTGCGACATTTTGAACATTTACTATAATTTCGTAAATTCTTGAATTAGTTATTGTAAATTTTTCAAATAGTTGATTTTTGCGTTGTAATTTTGTTTTTTTCTATTGCTTAGTTTTGAAACATTTTGTTAATTAATTTATTTTAAATTTAATTTGAATTTGAAAAGTGAGAAAGAGGGCTTTATTTATCCTGTATTAATTTCCGTCGTCATGGAAACAAATAGTAGGTAGTAAATTGAGTTGCCTACATTTAGGCGCTTCTTAAAGAATCTTTGAGAAGCTCTATCCCTGAAAGGAATCACTTTTGACCACACATTTATTAACAAAAGTTGTTTGCTTCGTTGTGTTTTGCAAGCCCTAGAAGTTTGTCCCTACAATTCATTAACACCCTGTATAATAATGTCGAAAAATATGTTTCAATCAAAAACTAATACAATTTGCAGAAATTAAGTGTTTCGAATGAAAATCCTTAAAAAACCATCTCAGATCATGCTGCCATAGAGTAAACCTTAAATATATAGTGAGGAAACAGCTGACATTAGATAAAAATACAGCTAAAAAGGAAGTATTTCACGTTATCAGAGCGCAGTAGATTTCCGCCTGTTCCTTTTTGTATTTTTGCCGCCTCCGACACATATATTTCCAATAATAATCCGGGACCCTTTACAGTCTCGAAGAGGGTACCTGAAGGGTTATCTGGGGTGTCCTCACTATTCCTTATCCATAAGCCATTTCCCCCGGCTCCAATTCCCCTATTTCTCGGCATCTCGCCCGTATCCCTGAATTCTGTGGTCGTAGCACATAACTATACTCCCGAGGATTCTATTTTAGATCTTTTGGCCATTACTGTATCCAGTTTCCAGAGTAGTAAAATGTACACCCGGATGTATACCGCATATTTCCTGAATTATTTAAGCAGTTATAACCTAACCCGTCGTTTGCCATCTAATGTTATAGTTATGTATTTGAAAGTTCTCGAATCTTGAACTTCAAGAGGAACTTTGTAAGATGGGGGAGGCAAATAATTCACTATCCCGCGGGATTTTTACAAGCTAGATATAACTCGCAATTTTCCCGGCAAAAATGGAAAGCGCGAGAAGGTAACATTTTTACACAAACATATTTTTAATTTACGCCCGATTAAATCCGATCTACACTAACGTGCATTAGCTTTAAATCCGGGGAAATCCCTGCATTTAGTAGAAGCCGGGAAGTGTAAAAACGAGCGAGGCTATTGAACATCCTGAAGCCCAAAAGGGCTTTTCGCGTGGCCACGTAAAAATGCATGCAGCACGCTGAAAATCCCATCATGCAATCAATACGGCTGGCGCTAAATCGTATTAAGTTTTCCGGATTCAGAAGCTGCTAGAAAATAAATATATAGAAATTATTAGACTACTAGAAATGCCCGATTTAAATTCGTTGCTGTAATTCCGGTAACGGCCGGTGAGCGAACGCGGTCTGCAGTTGGAAGTGCAGTTTTATTGCGATGTGGCCGGATTTGCATTGCATTAGGTACCTTGTTCAGACATTACAAGGATTATGAGATTTTAGAAATGTCTCGTAAGTCTCGGTTATATAGTTTTGAGTTGTGGTAGTCCCGAGTCGACCCTAATTCTGGATTTACAAGCTGTTATCTACTGGCCAACTTCTCTGTTATTAACTATTTAGGAATTTACTACGACAAATAAACGAGCGCACTAGATGGCGAACTGAAATAAAGATTTATTTGCAAGGCAGACTGTTTAAAAGTGCTAGTTTACCATTGATTGACTAAAGTTGTAGTTGATATCAAAGTAGTGAATTTTGTATTTGCAATGAAAGTTTAAATTCTTCAGTGTTAAAACATTTTATGAGCATAGAAATAAGTAACAAGCATACAGGCGTTTTTTAGGGTTGTGTTTGTCAAAACCAATGAGGCCGAATCCAACTTCAACAATTAAAAACAGAAATAAATAAATAATTTTGTAGCCTCCAC
Organism: Ctenicera cuprea; assembly: GCA_958336395.1. Lineage (NCBI taxonomy): Eukaryota > Metazoa > Arthropoda > Insecta > Coleoptera > Elateridae > Ctenicera > Ctenicera cuprea. Next base: position 11,800,315 of record OY284489.1, read on the forward strand.
AGTCGCCAGACTTAGCTTTCTCCAATTTTGTTTGAATTAACTTTTTTATCTTTTACCCTGTGATTGCGAAAATTTTCGATTCTAAAATTTTGACTGAAACACATTTGGACTTCCAGGACTACACAGGTTTTGGACTTGAACCCAATAAAATAGCTTTACAGAAATTTTAGTCTAATGACAGTTTGTACAACGAAAATGCATTGATCCTGAAAGGCGTTCTTTACGACTCAGAACTAGAAACGAAAGTTCGACATGTTTTTGGTATCAGTATTTTGAAAAGCAAAATGTACAAAAATTTAAAGGATATACAGATAGAGGGCGCTAAAACAATTCGTAAAATTTCTTTGCGAACATTTTAACTTCAAAATGGCGGCCGATACGATTTTTTAAGACTTTGACTTTAACCCCTTATTACCCAAAAACCGGTTGATACATCGAAATGGAATTTGGTGCTACAATAGCCCTAGGGGAATAAAACGTTACTATGTCGGAAAATTTTTGTACAACTGAAAACTTTGATATGACAACTATTTCAAAAACATATTATTCAAACTGGTACACGAGTTTTGTTACAGTTTGTAGCCTTATCGAGCTAGGGATGAGCTACACTTTGGTCTGGTAATTTCTTTGTGACGCCTCCTATGAAGTTTTCAAAATCGAAATTTCATACCTCTTTACGTAATAAGTGGGGGACGTAAAAACATTCATATAAGATTCACAATTTAATCTCTAGATGCAATTATATTCCAGTTTTTAGCTGTTGAATTTGCTGTATTTTCTTAGATTTTCTTTAATACCGTGGAAGCTTCTTCCAAAAAAATTGTTTTCTAGGTATGCTGATACGGGCCACCATTGCGCCAGATAATTCCCTGTTTATCTGCGCGCTTGCTCTGTAGTGCGACCTTAACTCACGTTGTATGATACACCATTATACAAAATGTTATTTATGGGGATAGCTAACAAGGTGTTTATTTACCCCACTGAGCAAATGGATACACTATAAGATGAAAATTCATTAGTTTGGTGACCTTAGTCTAAAAATATTTCTGCCCAAAGATTTCCTTTAGGGAATATTTTGGTAGGTATTTACTGCAACCGACTTAACACATATTTTCAAATTGCTTAGTTATTTATAAATCACCGGAATTTTGTCAAATATGGCTGCAGTTTACGTTATGCCGTAATAATATCGCTATTTTATACAATCACATATTTTTCACTTTGCCTTAAATATTTCGGGTGTTGTGTAAAACGCCTAATAGGCGGCAGTCAAAACAAATTACGCGCCAGCGGTAGCTAGAATTATCACAATATTATAACGAATTTCGATAATAAAGTAATAAATGCACAGTAAGTTACGTAAGTACTGTCGATATGGTGGGACGCCACTGTTTATGCTACTTGGTATGTTTTCAGCGATATTGCCATCGCCGCCGTAAGTACAGAAAACGACACACGGTTATCAAAACAGCAAAGGCTGCAAGTTAATTTTTGCATTCGGTTTGTCAATATAGCCATAGCCATAACCCCGCTTAGACCGCCTAGACTAACATCATAGTTAAAAATTTTTTTTATTAAAAAATATAACTGTTCTTAACCATTATATTTGTTGCACTACAATTTTTGTTATTTTTTTATTACCAATAAAAATTTAATCTCTGAAATTTAATTATCCATGCATTTTTAAGGCTAAACACCGTCAGGGAATAAGCTCACAACACCTGAAAATTTAGCCGAAACGCGGTCGTTTTCAAATTATGCCTACGATAGATTCACCTAAGATGATATTTCATAACTTCGGTGGCCTGAATTTATTTATTGAAACTGACTGAATAATTTGATCAACATCATAAGATGAAATTCCATCAGTTCGTTGGCCTTCATAGTCGTCAGACTTAACACCCTAACAACTTGTCACAAACTACTATATTTTCAATGAATGTAACTTTCGAATGATGTTACATTATTTCTGTGACTTTAAAATTAGCTCAAGATCACTGGTATCAGTTTTTTTAAGTTACCAAATCTGAGTTATACTTATAACTAATTGTTTTTCTGGCATTAATCTAATTAATCTTTACGACTCAGAACCACAAACGAAAGTTCGACATGTTTTTGCTATCATTATAATGAAACGCAAAATGTAAAGAATTTCAAAAAATATAAAGATAGAGGGCGCTAAGACAATTCGAAAACTTTCTTTGCGAACGAACCTTTTAACTACAAAATGGCGGCCGATACGATTATTTTTAAGACTTTGACTTTAACCTTTTATTATTCAAATACCAGTTGATACATCGGACTAGAATTTGGTGCTACAATAGCACTAGGAGAATAAAATGTTACAATATAAGAAAATTTTTGTTCAAATAAAAACTGTGATATGACAATATTTTCAAAAATGGCTATACAAGTTTTGTTAAACTTTGTAGTCTTATAGGGCTAGGGATGAACTACACTTTGGTCCGCTAATTTTTTGCAACGCCTTTTATAAAGTTTTAAAAATTAAAATTTTACATCTCGTTTTTTAATAAGAGGGGGACGTAAAAACATTCATATAAGATTCACAACAATCTTTAGATGGAGTTAGATTACAGTTTTTTGGCTGATGAATTTGCTGTATTGTTTTAAGTTTTCTTTAATACCATGGAAGCTTGTTACAAAAAAATTTTTCTAGGTATGCTAATTCAGGTCACCAATGCGCCAGATCATTCCCTGTTTACTTGCGCGCTCGCAATATACAAAACAACTTTTGCAAATACATTAAGTCTATCTAAAGTATGGGAAAGTCTAGGCGAAGTGATTTGACCACACCATTAAGACGCAAGAAAATTAAAATAGTAGTCTTCGTGGTTACCAGACCATAAATTGTTTTTTGAAAATATTTGGCAATGTGATTACTTATTTTATTTGAGGTTTTCGCGGTTCACGTTCTGTCATATTACAATTTAATTTTGGCCCACATAGTCGTCAGACCTAGTACCCTACAATTTTATTTATGGGGACAGCTAACAAGGTGTTTATTTTATCCCAGTTAGCAAATTGACACACTATAAGATGAAATTCCGTAAGTTTGGTGGCATTGGTCGTGAAATATTTCTGCCCAAATATTTCCTTATGGGAATATTTAGCAGGGTATTTACTGTAAACGACTTCACATATTGTAGAATTCGTCATTTTACGTTCTGTCGTAATAATATCGTCATTTTATAAAATCCCAGGCCAACTCTGAGTACATATTTTCACTTTGCCTTAAATATTTTGGGTGTGTTATAAAACGCCTAATGAGGAAGAGGCAGTCAAAACAAATTACTCGCCAGCGGTAGCTAGAATCGTCACAATATTATAACGGATTTAATTAAATCTCGACAAAAAAGTAATAAATGCACTGTAAGTTATGAAGGTACTGTCCAGATGGCGGAACGTTATTGCTTATGATACCTGCGATGATTTTAGCAATAGTGATAGTGCCGTAGACGCAGCAAACTGCACATGGTTTGACAAAACGGCAACACTTACCTTGTATTTAATTTTATTCTGGGACAACGCTTATTAAAATATCAGTCAAGTTTAAATCGTATTTTTTCTTTAAAAAAATAATGCTTTTAACCATAACCTTGGGTAGATCGCCGAGACTATCACTATTGTTTTATAATAAGTAGTACAAGTAGAAGAATGTTGACCTAACACGTACAAGGCATTTTACAATAAACTCCCAAAATAGCTGAGACAAGACGAAAACTATGTAATCTACTCATAATTTACCTGGTATTTTATGAAAATGACTGATATTATTATGTCATAAAATTAAGCAGATCATCATTTGAAAAAATGCCGGTATTTTGTAAAATTGTTTTTACATTATGCCTACGACAGATACTGAGGTTTAAACCTAGCTGCCTTATTAAAACTGACTAAATAATTTGAGATACACCATAAGATGAAATTTCATCAATTCGTTGGCCTTCATAGTCGTCAGACTTAACACCCTAGCAACTTGTCACAAACTATTATATTTCTAATGTATATAATGTTCGAATGACGTTAAACTATGTTTGTGACTTTGAAATTAGCTCAAGGTCACTAGTATCAATTTATTTTAAGTTTCCAAATCTTAGTTATAACTTTTACTAATTGTTTTTCTGCCATTGATATAACATGAAAAACTTGCCGTAAGCTATTTTATTTCTAATCCATTAAGTGACCTTGGAATTTATTCAATTTCACAAGTTTTGGTTCCTAAAAATTTTGTATTAGTGTTCTTTTGGTATTAATCCGCCAAAATGTATTCGATGTATCGAATGACTAAGAAAATATTCTTCGAATTTAGTTCAAGGCTACGATTGACATGATTTTAAGGATTTTCCTGAAGTAGTTTATATAGAATTTAAATAGAATAGTTCGGAAATAGCAATATCATACAAAATATGTTGTAAGTTTCCGCAGCTTATGTGGTAAATCATTAACATTTTCCAGTTTCCTCAAACTACTATGAACTGTTAGTTAAGAAAACTGTAAAATGTATTTCCCAGAGAAAATTGAGTTTCTCACCATAACATTGAGTACAGGTAGTTAAGTCTGCATACAAAGAACATGCAGGTCGTGTTTCATAGCATCCGCTTACTGCCAATCTGGCACGACTCCATTTTCAGTTATTTCCTCGACAGAAGCGCAGCTTCGAAGAATTTGAAAAGAAATTACATAGAATGGCCTGTACGAGCCGTTCGAGAAACGAGAGGTGAGATTGTATAGTTGCATTACTAAGGACAGCCGACAGCATAGCAGGATGATTGAGTAAGAAAAAGTTTCCTTGCGATCAATTCATTCTCAAGTACCATAGGACAACTTTCAGTAAATCACCAAGTCCTTTATAGGTATCGAGTATTGACCCAACTCGGTAAATTTCGTTGTAAAGTTTTATTAGCTGCCCTTTTCGTATTTACATAAAAGTATGTCAATAAAATAACAAAAATGCAAGTCTAGACTGGAGCTTTTGTGATAAATTCGGATCTCAATACAAACACAATATATCAGAAGGAGTTTCGTAAGGTTTCGTCGTCGGGGCGCATCCGGTCTAAGTCCACTGACGCGCAGAGCCTGTGGCCGTCAAACAGTAGCCCCTAGGGATTCAGCGATAGCTTGTCGATAGTTGAAGAGATGAGGTGCCGATTTGTCCAGTCTCAGGGGTCCTTCTTCTATTGCCGGACTTTCCCAACAGACCTGCTCCTGATAACACCAATAAGATACGTTTTCAATTTACGAATTTCGAACCGAAACGTTAAAGTTTTCACTCCGTCCCATAAACTTGGTAGTTCTTCATGTTGGTCAAGTTTATGCATGCTCGTTAAGTTGACAATCAGCAGGAAGTTAGTTTTGAGTTTGTAATTACGGCATTAATTAGTTTATATACATTGGAATTAAATGTTTGACTGCTCTTGGATATTAAACGGAAATTACTCCATAAAGTGATCATTAAATGATTGAATTTGATTTCCTTTGGCCGACGCAACACTTCGACATCATCATGTAATAAGGGAGCTAAAAGACGTAATTATTATGGAGGTTTTGCATTTTGACCTTGATTTTATTTAATTAATTAATGTTAATTAATTTTGTTTCCCACGGGCTTTGGAGGGCTTAGTCACGCGCTACAGTCACACCAGAACAAACATACCATATCCACCTCTTAAGTGATTTAATATCTATCGGACACAAGCCACGAAACGCCCCGCCCCGCTACCTTCTACACACAACATTATTTATTTCGATACAGGCGTAACGCCTAATTATATGGAAATTATAATTAAAGAAAAAAAATAGATTACAACTAATTATATTCCGCAGTCTTAATTTTTTTACTCTTTTTTGTCTTCGTTTCTCTCTCCCTGTCTCTATGTATCTTTATCTTTCTCGTACATCTATTTTGAACAAATATGTTCTAAATTTCCAATTTCCTAATTTGAACGTTTAAGAATCTTCCAAAATTGATTTTTTAATCGGTTACATTCGCGAAGCATTTTGGCGATTGCTCGTTCACCTATTCAGATAATCGACTAAAGTTTAACATTGAACGAGTGTTTTTATAGCGCAAAGTTATTTCTCTAATAATTTTGGAAATTATTTAAAAAAGAAAAAAATTGATGGTGAGAGCCAACGAGAGGTAGTTGACGAATGCTAATCTGAGTTTTCTTCGCGGTTGCGCTAATAATTAGGCAGGGTATCCCTCATATGTCACGTAGTGTTTGGCGAACCCACCCGTTTCTATGCGATTTTATTGCACTGCAACAATCAATCTGTTGAGTGTAGATTGGGTTTCTTGCAGTAAAGCGTCTGGCTTTAAAGTGTATTCCGACAGACACAAAACCAGGTGCATACTCATACACAGTTACCTAATAATGTTACTTTTGGAATATAGAAAGCAGCCAAGTATAATGTATGCCAAGCAAAAACAATTAAGTTAATAGTTGCTGTTTAATTGTATTAAATCGTTACCTGATTAAGTTTTATTTATAACCATACACTCCATATTAAGCAAAAGAAAAGGAAATGTGCAACGTTGTTTCATTATTGTGGGTAAATTTTGTATAAATTTTAAACATACATTGAATCTAGGATATAGCATCTCTAGAAAAAACAGCTGCTGCACCCCCAAAATGGGTCAAAATGTTTGAAAAGCCGACCGCCCATGTCATTGTGACATCGCGAGAATTACATAGCGCGTATCATGTCACAGGATTAAAGGTTTTTAGCAATAATTAGCAACTCCTTTTGCTAGCCCGTGGTTAAACACACTTGTACAAGTACACCTGGCCAAAACTCGAGAGCTCTCACCTTCCAAACAACACAGATTACTGTAGCTACAGCTGTCAGAATATCATATTGATAATCTACTAGCTAGTGCACTAGATCATTTAACAGGTAAATACTAAACCATTGCGCATGCAAAAACGATCTCCCCAGTTCAAGCACACGTATTGCGTAAGGAGTGTTCCCCTCACCCTCTGGCCGAAGCCGTCGTGACACAAATTCTCAATTAGTTATGCCAGTGGAATATGATGTGTATTTTATTTCAGACAAACGTTACATTTAAAAAATACAGTATAAACATTATTTACTATAAAACCTAACTCTAACATTCGGCCAACGTGCCTAATCGCGTCCTTGAGATTTCTCATCATCGTTACAAGAACTATCCAGTGCTACGCCTTCTGGAAGCACTTGATCACAAAATTGTACATCATTCATTATTGGGAGATTTGGGGAAGTGGCAATCGACTGCCTTATGATCGAAACCACGACAATGCAGACAACGGGATGTACTACAGTTTCTTTTGCGGTGGCCTAAGGTTCCGCATCTATAACATTTTAAATCAGACCGTGCGGAGCTGTTTGGCACTTCTACGGAACGATGTGAAGGAGAACATGATTCTGATTGCCAAGGTTCATCATTGTGCGACGTTGTAACGCATGTTTTCCAAAAATTTAATAGTTTTTTTGCAGCTGAATAACCTCCAGCTCTGGCAGCAGCTTGCATATTTACATCGGTGATACCAGCTATGATGCGTGACACTGCGTCCTCACCAGATATTTTACAGATATTCAGTAACGCCAGCCTTTCGTAATAATAATTTATGTAGATTTCCTCAACGCGTTTCTTCCTCCCCATCATTTCCTCGAGTTTTGCGTAGTAAGCAACGCACGAAGGGAAAGCTGTTTTTTAATTTCTTTCCACGCTTGCCACGAAAGATTAAACGAGCCGAGACTCCTATACCAGGTCTCAGCTCAAGCCTTTAATCTCGATATGGCATGGTAAATTGTTATTTGCTCCGTTCAGTTGGCTCGGAGCTCATCAATTGACTTGCACCACCTTTCGATTAATTAGTTTTTGTCTTCGGGATCAAACGGAGGAACCACGTTTTTGCGATAACGCCGAGAGCGCTCGGAACGAGGCGCGCTAATAACGTGAAACTCTACAGTCCGCGCTAGTTGTTGAACAACCCCGGTATATTCAGAAATTTGAGAGATAGCCCCGGATTTCTGAAAAACGCAGTATTACTACTGTAAGTGACATTACTATTTGCTTTGCCTACGGTCTACGACTATACGACAATGCAATGCACATATGGCCAATAGCAAATTATCGTACCACCAAAGGAATTAAAAACTTACTAATATGTGAAATAATTTTTAAATAAGTGTATTTAGAAGACTTCATTTTCTAAAATTTGCTTAATAACAAATAATTATTTTTGGTTCGGCGGGCTGTTATCTCTCTGGTCTCTGGTACGTGTGGTGTGTACCCCGTTCTTTTTTCCTGTCGGGCAACCTGGAAATACCATTAGGCGACTTGGACGTCATCAGCGTCAGTCAAACTGTCGGCCTTCCTCAAACACTAAACTTTTTACATAGCTGTCGCTTCTAACTACATTTACACAAAGCAACCTTAGTACATTTAGTAGTTAAGAAATTAAGTTAGAAATAATTTCAAGCCGGAAATGTTGACCCATTACAATTTTAAATTAGTAAAGTATTAATTACCTTAATTGGGTTTGAATAAACACAACGCAAAATAAAGCAACTATACACGAGAAATTGTATATTTGTTGGATATAATTACGTTGTGTACAAATTTTTATATGTGAAAAAAAAACAACTTCTTTAGTGGCTTCCGCCAATAAAGTCTTAAAACTTTGTGAGTGACTTTGAAATTCTAATTAATTATATACCTTTAACGAGGGTATCTTGTTGAAATTTTCTCAAAGACTTCTAAATTACCTCAAGTTCTTATACTTTAGCTACAGTGAAGAGTTTTCTTTAGCATTTGCAGATCCCTTGGAAACGTGCTTTGGATATTCCTGGATGTGGCCAAAACGCAACCATCATCAAAAAATTTTAAACCGTACTAAAAATGTATGCTTGAGTAATTAAGGAAGGGGCATTGAATTGCGACGTCAACATTGATATCTGTTATGAGTTACCAAATAAGGTAATTGCAGTATTTGTGCAGCAGTGCATGGCAAAATTAATTGCGCATTTTAGTGTTTTTAATCAACCCTTTTCAGAGAAAGTTACATTTTGGTTTCGTTATGTTAATGACATTTTAGCATGTTTTGATAGGTCATTTGAGGTAATCAATGAATTTTTGATTTTTATTAACAGCTTGCACCCAAAAATAACATTTACACTAGAAACTGAACAAAATAAGTCCATTAACTTTTTAGATTTAAACATGAAAATTATTTCAAATAATAAACTTGAATATTCTGTTTATAGAAAACCTACACAAACGGACATTACAATACCACACGATTGTTGTAATCATAAAACACATAAATTAGCAGCATACAGGTCCATGATACATAGCGCTTTAACGGTTCCTTTAGGTGAAATTAGTTAATTATAGAGATATTTCGATTATTAAACAAATTGCATACAATAATAGTTATAATACTCAACTTATTGATACACTAATTAAAGAGAAAAAATATAAATTAGCTATTCAGAAAATGTATCCAACTACTTCATCAGATAAAATGAAATACGCCTCAATTCCATATTTTGGCAATATATCAGAAAAAGTTGCCAAAATTATAAACAAAACAAATAATTGTAAAATAGCTTTTAAAACAACAAAAAACATTTCAAACACTTTGTTTAACGCGAAAGAAAAAACAGACAATTTACTAAAATCAGGCATCTACAAATTAAATTGCTCGGACTGTAATTCGGTTTATATAGGACAAACAATTAGAAATTTTGATACAAGGTACAAGGAACACGTACGTTGTTACAAATACAAACACCCCCATACATCAAATTACGCTAAACACTTATTAGAACACAATCATTCAATGACGTCTAATAACACTATTAAATTTTTACACTTTTGTGATGACAAACGTAGGTTGGATATACTAGAAGCATTTGAACTTCATAAATATTTAAAATCTGCACCTTTAATGAATGAACAAATTGATCTCCTAAATTCACCGTTATTAGACGTTTTGGAATGAGAAATCAAGTCACCTGGATGCAGATATAGAAAACCAAGATCAACTTTTGAAGATTTATTGTTCTTATAGCAACACCAACTGTTTACTTTAAATCTTGCTCTTGATAATGACGCGTAAACACGTTGAAATACGTATAAAGCTAAAATGAAAAACCTGTTGAAGTTAAGAATTGTTTTATTTACAATAAACTCTTTTCAGTTGTTTGTTGAATCTATAACGTTACGAATATTAGGTTAACATTGAACCAAACCCTTAATCTTCTAAAAGCTTCATGGTAATGAAATTTGTTTACTTTTAGGTTTGATAGTACGACGCATACAAAGTAATTTTAATGTTCAATCAACTAAGTATTGCAATACTTCACCAAATCGCTTGCAACCGCGCCTGTTTATACTCCACCAAATGTTACGCTTTAAACTTTTCACTACCTCAGTCTCACTAATTTAAGTTGCAAACTCTTGATGAAACTGGAATCTAACTTGAAATTTACTTTATTGCTAAAAATAAACACATTTACATGTACCACAGCACTTATAATCAATCCGAGAATGCTGTACAAAGCGAATTCACCATCAAAAGCAGAAAGTCAACCAACAAGAAGCAATAAACCAAATATTAATTAAACACTTAAGAAAGCTGATTTCGATATCGCTGACAAAGTTCCATTGGATCTAACGAGAACGAGTCGACTCATTCCGTAGTTCTCTGAACTTAATCGATAAGACAATCACACAATACTTCCCAGGTATTTAAATTACTTGGAATTATTCCTTTGTTAACCCACTGACTTATTAAACTTCCAAACGGGTGAAATTTTACAACAGAAAAAAAAATGGCGGTTCACTTACTATCCAAACATTCCCAAACAAAAACAAATTTATTGGTGCCATCGCGAATGAAATGAGGACGCTCCAATATAACAGAAAAGCATTAGAAACAAATAGGCCCTTAATTGCACCTGAACAATTGGAGTTTCATCAATAAAACCCTTCGAGTGCCAGGAAGGATCTTGGGAGACAAAGTTACGACTTGCGTGAGCGCTGCCACCCCGAAGCAGTAGAAAAAGACGAAGCGTCGCGATAAGGTTGCTCTCCAAGAGCAAACAATGGATGACAGCATCTCGCTGAGTTGCTCTGTCGTGCTATCGTTCCGCTGGAGAAGAATGAGGAAAAGACAAAAATAAACCGAACTAATGAGGGTACGCGAAAGGACTTCGGTTTTATTTGAGAATTTGTTGCAATGTGTTGAGAGTCGAGGACGTTCCTTTCAATATTAAATGAATAGCCCCCCCGACTTTTCTGTAATGCCTAACGTTTTATTTCGATAGAGCAAATTTGAATATTGCCCGAGATTTTTGATATTGGTTATTCGTGAAATACGACCTTTTTATAATTTATAAAATACCTGTTTTATAGAAGAAACTTTTAATAAGAATGGAAATAAATTAAAAAAATAAATTGGAAAATGTCGTTTTCATTTAAATAAGCAAAAATGCCGAAATATTGTGTACGCATCGAAGATCTGGTAAGACATTATTGTAACTTTTCATAATTTCGTGGAAATAATTTTTAAATTAAAACTCTGTTTTTTAGTTCTGGTTGCAATGTTTTTCCGTAGATTTAATTTTTCGAAGCTTGGGAATAATGCCACCACATCTGGAAATTCCTCCGAAAATGTATCGTAGGTTGTTTATTCAATTTCATAGCATCGCCTTCGGTTTGATCGACCTTTATTTCTACCCAGGTTCGAATCCTAACATTTCCAAAAGCATATACATAACTTGGGAAAGTTAAAACTGTACAAAATAAGTCTGTTATTCTCAGAAATGTTTTCATTCAAATGTCTTTGTTAAAATATTAAAAGTGCTTCTTTTAAATAATTAATGGTTTCAGCCTTTACTTGGTGATACTGCATTTTAAAAATTATAAAAACACTACAAAACTTTGTACAATTAAATTCACACTGGAAATAGAAAAAAACAAAACATTAAACTTTTTGGATCTTACAATATCACATAACAACAATGAAATCAGTTTCGACATCTACAGAAAACCTACATTTTCTGGAGTGACTATCCATAAGACTTCGCAACATCCGTGGTATCAGAAGATTAGTTCTTTTAACGCCATGTTGCATCGAGCAGTGTGTTTACCTCTTTCAGCTGATAGTTTTAATAAAGAAGTGTCCGTGATAAAACAAATCGCCGTAAATAATGGTTTTAAAGCAAATGTCATTGACCAACGCTTGGACACAAAATTAAGGAAACATTGCAAAAGTTTAATTTTTCCGGTATTTAAGAACCAACAAAGTTTTTATAAAACACTCTCATTTTTTGGTCCACCAAAATCTATAATATAGTCAAAAAATGTAACAATAAGGTAACTTTCAACCCTCATATTAAAATGTCTAATTTATTATATAATGCGAAAAGTAAGACAAACAAACTGCAAAAACCAACCGTCTACAAATTATCCTGTAATGATTGCGAGGGGGTGTACATAGGACAAACGGGAAGGAATTGTAACACTAGATTTAAGGAACATTTAAGTGCCTTTAAAAATAAAAAAAGAACATCCACTTTTGCCAATCACGCGTTAGACAGTGGCCATTGTTTTGGGAATAATAGCTTGTCACTGATGCACCTCGCTAATAAAGGTCTTAGACTTACCCTTCTGGAATCATTAGAAATTTACAAGCACAAAAACATACCTGATAAAATAGTTTTAAACGACCAACTTGACCTTATGTACACCCCACTCTTCAGAAATTTTATTTAATATTGTACCTGCATTAGTTTTTAGTATTTAGTTTGACAATGTCTCTGTGAAAAACGAAACCGCGGTCGCTTGTAGTGTTTATTAAATGTGATATTTTGTACAAAGTTTTGTAGTGTTTTTGTTATTATTAAAAGTGCCTATATATAGCTTTGAGTGTCACAACATCAAACAATGGAAGATAATTTGAAGTTTTACACCTTTAAAGAAATTTCAAGTTGAATCTTTCAAATTATTATAATAATAAACAAACACAACAGCGCAAATAATTATTACTTGTAAAATTGGTACAAATATCAATAATTGCCATTATACTTACTGATATTTCCAATTAGTTGCTAGCAATCAGAACTGCAGAAAGATACTCACCTGTAACAAAAAGATTATGTATGTCAGAAAATTAGTTATTTGAAAATGATATACAAAATTTCGAACTTTGCAGTTTCGATATTACTAACATCCATGTATATGTTATCATATCAGCAAACAAATTATTTACATTTTCGTTTACTTATGAAGCTTTTGCATTTAATATACCGACTGTCTATAAAGTAACCCCCCCCCCCTCCAACTAACTTTTGAATGACTTGATATTTTACGACAACATTTGGTGTGCTTTAATGGAAAATTAAATACTATTTTTTAACCAATAATTAAATTTTGTATCATTCAAAATGGCGTCTGGGTGCTATTTTGAATTTTTTTTAAATGGAGATGGGGATCGCGTGACACCTCATTTGAAAGGTCTTTTAGTTCTGCGTGTGATTCTAAAGTTTCATAGAAAAATATTCAACCATAACAAAATAGCTCAATTCAAAATTGTTTTGATTTTTTCATCCAGTAGTCTATTTTTTCATTTGCAGGACAAAATTTTCCCAGAAATATCTCAAGTAGCTGGAAATAATATTGAAAACGTTATAGGCCTGTTTCTGACTTTCTCAGCGGACATTTTCTTGGAACATGGATTAGTAGGCGGGGGCCTGTACAAGAGTCAGCTCGCTCCCCAGATTTAACCCCCTTAGATTTTTTTCTATGGGAATATCTGAAATCGAAAGTGTACAGAACCCATCCATAAACAATTGAAGAACTGGAGCAACGCATTACAGAAGTTTGCAGAAATATCACTCCAGAAACTTATAAAAATGTAAGGCAGGGATTTCATAACCGACTTTTTATGTACCAAGAAGTGAATGGTAAACATTTCGAACACTTAATATAATTTCTTTCTGCTTTAATTCTTAGTTTTTTAAATAGACTTCTTTATCTTCAAACATTTGTCATTTTGTTGTCTGTTTATTATTTTTTTTAAACTCTAGAACCAGGCGCAAAACTAAAAAACCTTTCAAATGAGGTGTCACTCGACCCTGCTTTCCTTTAAAAAAATTTTAAATGGCGCCCAGCCGCCATTTTGAATGATACAAAATTTAATTATGGGCTGAAAAATAGTATTTAATTTTCCATTGCAGCACACCAAATTTTGTGGTAAAATATCAAGTCGTTCAAAAGTTAGTTGGGGGGGGGGTAGCTTTATAGACACAGTGTATAGTAAATTTATTACATGTAATACAAGTCACACATATTGGATGTCGATGAAAGTGTGTACCATTACTTTTAAAATGTTCTTAATAAACGGCAATGACGGTTCGTAATGGAGGCAAAGTGCTCTACGTCCCACCTACGAAAAACGCAAAGCAAGCATCATCACTTTCCTAAAACTTATAGTTCTGTTTAAGTTTTGCTACTAGAGAACAATGTTTTTTAGGGAACATTGTGAGGTGGCAAACCCTCAAATATGCATGTTCCAGGCAGATACAATTTTTAAAAAACTAGAGCTGCTATGTAAACAAACTCGTTTAAACATACAGAATCCTTAGCAGCGAGATTTGTGCATTAATAGTGTGAGTCAGAAACAAAGGAAATTATTAATGCGGTAGTTTTGGCTGGCGTTATCGTACAAACAAACCTTCCACCCGGGATAATGATGTCACATTCTAATAGTAGTGAGCTTTAATAAAGAGTATCCTCTGCGTTTTTCGGTTGCTATGAATTCCTAAACAATATTTTGAGTTTAGAAAAGAATTCGCAGCAAATCATTCACGAGATGAAGTTTCAAATAAAAAATTGAGAAAAGTACTTCGCCTAGGTTAATTATATAAACGTCATATTTTGAATACACATAAATAAAAGTAGGCTATTTTTGATGAAGGCGGTAGCTATTAGATTCTTGTCGGCTGACCTGCCTAGTCACCTGAGGTTGTGCGCTTTGATACTTGTGCTGGTTATAATAATAATAACAGGAACAATGTCTCAATTAAAAAAAATTAAAAATATTAAGTATATACAAAAGTGAACATTAATAAAATGGCAAAGTTCAATATGGTGATTTTAGAAACCACCATCTGTTTTCATTATTTAGGAATGAATGTACCAAAAAATGAAGAAAATTATAGGTATTGAGAGCCAAACTGAAACCACAGACGCTTTCAGCATAATGTTGTTGTTTTGGTTCTTAGACCTACAGAACTACACATTACAATACCACACGATTCTTGTCATCATAAAACACATAAATTAGCAGCATACAGGTCCATGATACATAGCGCTTTAACGATTCCTTTAGGTGAAATTAGTTATAATAGAGAAATTTCGATTACTAATCATTATTCAACTACTTATCAGATAAAATGAAATACATGTCAATTCTATATTTCGGCATAAATCAGAAAAACTGGTCAAAATTATAAACAAAACAAATAAATGTAAAATAACTTTCAAAACAACGAAAAACATTTTAAACGCGTTGTTCAGTACTAAAGAAAAAACAGACAATTTACTAAAATCAGGCATCTACAAATTAAATTGTTCGCATTGTAATTCGGTTTATATAGGCCAGACAATTAGAAATTTTGATATTAGGCATAAAGAACACGTACGTTGTTACAAATATAAACGTCCACATAAATGCAATTATGCTAAACACTTATTAGGACACAATCATTGAATGACGTCTAATTAATTTATAAATTTTTTTTATTGTTGTAGTGATAAACGTAAGTGTAATATACTAGAAGCATTTGAAATTTACAAACATTTAAAATCTGTACCTTTAATGAATGCGAAAATTGATCTCTTAAATTCAACATTATTGGACGTTTTGCAATGAAAAATCAAGTCATCTGGATGCAGATATAGAAAACCAAGATCAAGTTGTGAAGGTTAACTGTCTTTATAGCCACACTAAATGTTTACTAATAATCTTGCGTCTGACAACGACATATCAACATGCCGAAATACGTATAGGCTAAAACAAAGACCTGTTGAAGTTATGAATTGTTTTATTTACAATAAATTAAAATGAACTTCAACGAAGGAAAGCTCGAACTTTTAAATAAAATTCTTATAAATTGTTTTTGATTGTAATACAGCGCTAAGAATAGTTTTAAGGAATGCTTGGCAAACATATTCGTGAATAACGGCATCATAATTCCGTGTTGTATTAAGTTTATAAAAAATTTTTTAATTTACCATATTTGTTGATTTTAAAAGACAAATTATTGTATTTATCTAAAATTATTTGAAGACCTATTTTCAGATGTAGTGGGCATTGATAAGCAGAAATGGGGGCCGATAAAAAAATTGTAATTTAAAATTAATTTACGTTAGGATCTTACAATGTTTATTTAAAATATTAAATAAAAAAAAATATTTAAAAAAAATAAAATAAAAAAAAACAAAAAAAAATATTAAAAAATGGGAATATGGACCCTCTATCCAAGTTTATTTAAAAACTCAAAGAGGAAGAAATTCGGAAACTATAAATTTTTATTAAGATTATAAATTCATCATAATTTTATATTATTTTTAATCTTTAAAAAGTGCATGCTTTCGAGTAAATGCCATCAACTGTTGTAAGCCGTGCAAGTTGAATCCAACAATCTTCTGTATTTCCATATAAGCATTATCTACAGCAAGTTGTGAATTTTAAAGCCCTGCTTGTTAAATAGTTTATAGCCTGGAAGAGAATGATCTCATTTGTAGGCTACAAGGGTTGTTAACTAATTAGTCTATGCAGTCCATGATTATGTTGCACTATAAGCTGCATGTGCCCCTTTGGTTGATTAATGTAGACAACAACTTAACAGTGATTACGTAACGTAATTATCGACCTAAAAGCACAGTAACGTTACTAATGAATTCATTCAATATGTAAATACTTACAAGTAAAATTTTCTTTGAAAATATAACATTGCTTGTGAACGCTTTAATGTGCAATTTCTGTAGAACAAAATGTTATTAATTTATTGCAAATAAAACAATTCTTAACTTCAACAGGTTTTGTATTTTAGCTTTATACGTATTTTAATGTGTTTACACGTCATTTTCAAAAGCAAGATTAAATGTAAACAGATGGTGTTGCTATAGGAACCATAAATCTTCATAACTTGATCTTGGTTTTCTATATCTGCGTCCAGATGACTTGATTTCTCATTCCAAAACGTCTAATAACGGTGAATTTAAGAGATCAATTTGTTCATTCATTAAAGGCACAGATTTTAAGTGTTTGTGAATTTCAAATGCTTTCAGTATATCCAACTTACGTTTGCCATCACAAAAATGTAAAAGTTGTATATTGTTATTAGATGTCATTGAATGATTGTGTTCTAATAAGTGTTTAGCGTAATTTGATTTAAGGGTGTGTTTGTATTTGTAACAACGTACGTGTTCCTTGTACCTTGTATCAAAATTTCTAATTGTTTGTCCTATATAAATCGAATTACAGTGCGAGCAATTTAATTTGTAGATGCCTGATTTTAGTAAATTGTCTGTTTTTTCTTCAGCATTAAACAACGTATTTAAAATGTTTTTTGTTGTTTTAAACGTTATTTTGCGTTTATTTGTTTTGTTTAAATTTTGGCTTTTTTTTCTGATTGATTGCCAAAATATGGAATTGAGGCGTATTTCATTTTATCTACTGAAGTAGTTGGATACATTTTCTGAATAACTAATTTGTAATTTTTCTCTTTAATTAGTGTATAAATAAGTTGAGTATTATAACCATTATTGTATGCAATTTGTTTAATAATCGAAATTTCTCTATTATAACTAATTTCACCTAAAGGAACCGTTAAAGCCCGTTATTAGACGTTTTGGAATGAGAAATCAAGTCATCTGGACGCAGATATAGAAAACCAAGATCAAGTTATGAAGATTTATTGTTCCTATAGCAACACCAACTGTTTACTTTTAATCTTGTTTTTGAAAATGACGTGTAAACACGTTGAAATACGATTAAAGCTAGAATACAAAACCTGTTGAAGTTAAAAATTGTTTTATTTACAATAAATTAAAATGAACTTTAACGAAGTAAAGCTCGAACTTATAAACAAAATGTTATTAGTTGGCGGTTTGAAAGAACAAAATACAGTGATTAACTCACCATAACTTCATCAACATACTTAAAATTCATCAAGAAAAGCCATTTTTGGCTAATCTCATTAATTCAAGTTGCAGTTATGTTTGGATAGCATGAATATAACCCGTTAAAGTAATATTCAAAAGCATCTATAATCATAAACGAAAGCTAAGCCACGGGTAACGATAATGGGCGCGCTCTTAACTGCGCTCTAACCATTAGGGGTAAAACCGCTAATTATAAATAGATCAGCAGATAATAAAAGTGGTTGTTACGCTACCACAAAAAGCATAAGCACCATCCCAAAATAGCTTTAGATAAATGCAAAAATCATGTAGGTTAGTTAGGGCCCAGATATGGAGCATCATTTTTAAGCGTCGCATAGTGAAAAGACTTTTAAATTTAAATACTGTAAATACGCAACTGGGGAAAAACCTTTTGAAAGTGAGTTCATAGATGTTTAACTTTATTTTATGAATGTATCTCCGCAATTTTGCTAACCCTTCACATTAAATTTCTGTTGGATAGCTTTTGTGGGGGGCCAAAATGTAATCTTTGTGCTCAAGTGATTCTGATTTGAAGTGGCAAGTATTAATCTAGGTTTTTGTGTTTATACTTCAAGCTGTTCACCCTCATCTTTTAATATGAGTCGTTAGGTTGGCCTGGTATCAAGCTCACAAATCATAATTTATGTTGGGAAATATTGGGGCGCAGGGCAAAACGCATATATTTTCCGCTGATACATAAACGTTGACATATGTTGGCAATAAATTCATCATGCATACTTCAGGAGGAAAATTCTGATTTACGATTGTTACGGCGCCAGAGTTCATGCTATTCAATTCTGTATGACAATCGCAACGTAATTCTATTGTCTCGTTCTAGCTCACGTCCGGCAAATGATGCAATCTAATGCTCTGTACACGTACGTGAAGTTTCGTCTTCGCATTGCATCGCCCTTTGTAGCCTCTTCACGTTCCCTCGCGAAATAAAATCCAGGCTAATAGGGAGCTACTGTCTTCGAGGACAATTTCAGTTGGAAGTACACTTTTGCATTTAGATGACAAATGTACTCACTAGGGCACTTCACGTCTTTTGACGCACTCTTTACTGTAATATTTTAGATTCTTTGTTTGAAAATATTACTCGAGTAAGCACGAAATTGCTTCCTTTCTAACTAGTTCATATCAAGGAGTTATGCAACATGCCGGAAGTTATATTAATTTCAAATAGGCATAAAGAATATTGCAGGAATGAGATATTAAAATATAAAATAAAACTGACGTCAAGTCAAAAGAATTTAGCATACCTTCCGAATAATTAAAATTAGTTTATTTATAAGTTCGAGCTTTACTTCGTTGAAGTTCATTTTAATTTATTGTAAATTGTTTTAAAAGTTAAATTACATTTATTTGTTTTGTTTATAGTTTTGGCAATTTGTTCTGATTTATTATCAGCAATAAATCAAAAAAAATTGCCAAAATTATAAACAAAACAAATAAATGTAAAATAACTTTTAAAACAACAAAAAACATTTTAAACACTTTGTTTAATGCTAAAGAAAATACAGACAATTTACTAAAATCAGGCATCTACAAATTAAGTTGCTCGCACTGTAATTCGGTTTATATAAGACAAACAATTAGAAATTTTGATATTAGGTACAAAAAACACGTACGTTGTTACAAGTATAAACATCCCCATAAATCCAATTACGCTAAACATTTATTAGAACACAATCATTCAATGACATCTAATAACACTATAAAATGTTTACACTTTTGTGATGACAAACGTAAGTTGGATATACTAGAAGCATTTGAAATTCATAAACATTTAAAATCTGTACCTTTAATGAATGAACAAATTGATCTTTCAAATTCCATCATTATTGGACGTTTTGGAATGAGAAACTAAGTCATCTGGACGCAGATATAGAAAACCAAGATCAAGTTATGTAGATTTATTGTTTCTATAGCAACACCAATTGTTTACTTTTAATTTTGTCTTTGATAATGACGTGTAAATACGTTGAAATACGTATAAAGCTAAAATAGAAAACCTGTTGAAGTTAAGAATTGTTTTATTTACAATAAGTTAAAATTAGAGCATTATTTTAAATGCTCTGTACGCTTTTCGGTAACAATCGCGGATGAAGAAAGCATGTTAAACCTTTCCTCCAACTTTTGTACCCTTTGTGTATTTTCTCTGCTAGCCAAATCATAGTCTGTCAATATTCAAGTAACCTTGAATTGTAATTCCTTTAGCTTAAGCTACAATAGTTATTTTGAATTTATCTAAATAAGGACGTTCTCTTAACGTAACTTAATGAGTAATTAAATAATTTGGAATTTTCTTTTCTTAAAAATAAAATTAGACTCAAATTCATTAAAGAAATTTACTGTGATCGAAGACTTTTCAAGCAAAATTTAATGAGAAAGTTATTTGATGTCAGAAACTGTCCAATTTCAAAACTGCTTTAAAAGATGAGCTTTAATGGCTAGAAAATTGGTGCATCTTTTCTAGCAGCAAAATATTAAAATAACATTCTGTAAGCATTAGCAACATGTTAGCTTAGAATGTTTAACCAAAATTTGACATGAAATGTGATGCTATATAACCATCTTTACAGAAAAAAGAGCTCACAAAAAAAATAATACTTTCTCATGCCTACACTAGACAAGAATGCAAATTGATGTAATTTTTTTCCTACATTTACAGGGGCACCAACTGTCAGGGTCATATGGGTCTCTAAATAGCAATCGTTGCTTAAACATCTAATCTAAGTTATTTAAAGTTATTCAAAGTCTTTTCAAAAAAGATAGAAGAAGCTGTAAATTTAAAAAGCTGTTTTTAAATTGGACAGTTTCAGACATTTGTACATTTTCATTAAAAAGTTTTACTTTCTAATCAAATTTGAAATAAATCTGAAGGTACAGTAGTGATGGTTTGATACATTTATTGTGTCTCTGTTTTTAAAGTAGAAAGTACTCACAGAAATTACTTACAGTGGCACGAATTTTGGTCCAATTTGGTATTTAATAGTGTAGGTAAACTAGACTTTATAATAATTATGTAATGTATGCGGATTATCATTTACAAGCGTGACAGTAAACTGTTGTCACCCACGAGAGGTATTGTTTAGAGATAAAGACGAGGACCCTGGAGTAGCCAAAGAAAAATTTCAAGCGCTGGACGACTCACGATCATCCAAGAATAAACCTCAAGCGCTGGGCAAGCAGAGACCGCCCACGAACAGCCAGAAATAAAACTCAAGCGCTGGACGGCAAGAATGCCCACCAATAGCCAAAGGTAAACCTCAACCGCTAGGCGATGAGAATGTGCACGAGCAGCTAAGAACAAAATGTGCTGGGCTAGGAGAATACTCACGAGCAGTCTAGGATAAAGCTCAAGCACCGGACAAAAGAGAACGCGTACAATCAGCCAAGAATAACCCTCAAGCGCTGGACGACTAGAATGCTCACAAGCAGCTAAGGATAAATTTCCAGCCCGGGGCAAAGAGAATGCACATGAGCAGCCAAGGTTAAAACTCGAGCGTTGGGCAAAGGAGAACGTCCACGAACAGCAAGGGATAAATGTCAAACGCTGTGTGGCGAGAATGTCTACGGGCAGGCAAGGACTAATTTCAAGCGATGTCGAAGAGAATGATGCTCACGATTAGAAAAGAGTAAACCTTAAGAGCTGGACAAAGGAGAACGCCCACGAGCAGCCAAGGTTGAAGCTCAAGCAATAGGCAAGGGAGAACGTCCACAATCTGCCAAGGAGTAAGTTTGAGCTCAAGCAAGGAGAATGCTCACTAGCAGCTAAGGATTAATTTCAAGCACTGGCGAGGGGAATCCCCACGATAAGCCAATAATAACACTTAAGCGTTGAACAAGGAAGAAAACCTACGAGCAACCAAGGATGAAGCTCAACAGAAAAGTATAATCCTTAAACGCTGGGCGACAAGAATGTCCACGAGCAGCCAAGGGTAAACCTCAATCGCTAGGCGCTTAATTTGAAGCGCTGCCGAGGAGAATGTCCACGAATAGTCAAGGATAAAACTTAAGCGCTGGACAATGGAGAACCCCGCGAGCAGTCAAAGATAAATTTCAAGCGGTGGGCAAGAGAGAACTTCCACAAGTAGCTAAAGAGTAATTATAGGCGCTGGCGAGGAGAATGTTTACGACCATCCAAGGATAAAGCTTAACCGCGTGGCAAGGGAGAACGCCCACGAGCAGCCAAAAATGAACCTTAAACGCTGGACGACGAGAGTTTCCAGATGCAGCCAAAAATAAATTTCAAACACTGGTCGAAGAAGATGCCTATGAGCAGCCAAGGATGAAGCTCAGACGCTAGACAATAATAAACGTTACCGAGAAGCCTAGGATAACCAACAAGCGCTGGATGACAAGAAAACCAAAAAACATCTAGGAATAAAGCTCAAGCGCTGGGCGACAAGAATGCCCACGACCATCCAAGGACCAATTTCTAGTGC
The DNA here is from genome assembly GCA_958336395.1 of Ctenicera cuprea. Taxonomy (NCBI): domain Eukaryota; kingdom Metazoa; phylum Arthropoda; class Insecta; order Coleoptera; family Elateridae; genus Ctenicera; species Ctenicera cuprea. The sequence continues at coordinate 11,823,013 of OY284489.1, forward strand.
AGGGCGAGGAGAATGCCCTGGAGAAGCGGATAATAGACCCCAAGCGTTGGACGACAAGAATACCCACGAATAGTCAGAAATAAAGTTCAAGGGTTGAGCGGCCAGAATGCTTACGAATAGCCAAAGGTAAATTTCAACCGCTTGACAATGAGAATGCCCACGAACAGCTTAGGAAAAATTATGCTGGGCGAGGAGAATGCTTACGAGCAGCCTAGGATAAAGCTCAAACGCTTGGCAAAGGAGAACTGTTACAAGCAGCCAAGCATAATACTTAAGCGCTAGGCAACGCGAATGCTGACGAACAGCCAAGGATAAATTACTAACCCTAGGCGAAGAGAATGTCCATGATCAGTCAAGGTTAAAGCTTAAGCTCTGGGCAAGGGAGATCGTCCACGAGCAGCCACGAATAAACCTCAAGCGCTGTACGACGAGAATTCTCACGAACAGCCAAGGAACAATTTCTGGCACTGGGCGAGGAGAATGCCCATGAGCAGCCTAGGTTAAAACTCAAGCACTGGGGTAGGAGTATGTCCACGAACAGCTAAAGGTAAACCTCAATCGTTAAGCCCACGAGCAGCCACCGATTAATTTCAAGCGCTGAGAATGACCACGACCAGCCTAGGATAAAGCTCAAGCTCTGGCCGGAATAGAAAAGAGTTGGTGTTGAAGAATGTTTTGGGATTTTCGAATCGAGAATAAAACCTGTTGTATCAAGAGTGTGTCAGAAATATATAAACCAACAATAGATAAGTCCAAGTAGAATCCAGTGGTACCGTTCATTTTTTAGAATTTTTAAAATATGTTTTGAATTTTTAACTAAAAAATAAAATTTTGTTTGATGCTGCTGAACTTGATAGTAAATGCATTTGTACTCTACAACGTTACCATATAAACTGTAATAAAATTTTAGTTTAAATTTGCCGGCGATAACTATTAAGAAACTTTTTGTTCGATAACGTTTCTTACTTTCCCCTTTAGTTTCGATTTTTCTACGGATAACATGTCGTTAAACTCAAAGTTTTGTTATTGTCCTGCAGTACTCAAACAACTTTGGAGCAAATTTTTAATAATTATTTCTGCGTACCTTAAGGGTCTGTTTGACTAACACATGCTTTTATGGTTTGTATATACTGTAATCTGCTGCGACTTTTAATTTTATAATTCAATTATAAATTTGTAAGTAGTTGTGTAGACAAAACAGATAATATGAGAGTCAAAAATGGATATTGTGGTAAATTCCTGTAACGGTATCAAATACTATAGTTTACCTGCTGTTTCAGACTAATTGGGTCAACAGTACTAAAAATTACAATAATTTAAAAGTTTTTATGAATAAAAATAAATACCTTAAGGAGTGGTTCGATTATGGTGCTAAGATTGCAGAGAAAGTTTTTGCGATTCGCTATAGCGAAGTTTTAATTGTGGGAAATTCTACAAATACGCTAAGAAATTCTTGCAAATTTTTATAATAGTGTTCTGCAAGAGAAAAATATACTGTCCAACGTGCGTAGGAAACATCACTCGCAATAAAGCGCAATATTCCTTAACGTATTTTACGTCAAACTTCTCCTCGTTCTAATTGTCTCTCTTCTATCATATTTTATTGCATACCTTTACATTCATAAATTTTTAATGAGCTACTTTGCGTCGCACATCAAAAGCCTAATTAAAATTCCTCAATTTTTTCTAATTTTAAATTGGATGCGAGATTTTTATTTCTGCAAATATTTATTAATGTTTATCACTTTTTAGGTATCACAGTAGGTTATCCATTAATGAAAATCAAAATTAGTGGAATATTTGGACGTGTTGATCTTGCACAAGCAAAAAACTGTGAAGGGATGAATTTAATTTATTTAGTGGTTAATAACCTATTACTATTTAATATTTACCACTGTTTAAATTGTAGTTTGACGCCCGCAACAACCATTTAGGTCTATTAGTCCTAAACAAACAAAAAAGCGTGAAGTGATGGGTTTTGCAGAAAGCCATAATAATAACAAGAACGAACTCAAATAAAATGAAATCATGAGGTCTGCGAAAATACAAAGCAGAAGATAAAATATCCAGCGTACACTCTTTAAATAAAAGCTGAAAATGTGAACTAATGATTACTATTAAAATATTTTGAAAAGTAAAAAAAAGCTCAAAATAAAAATTAATCAATACGCTTTCGAAGGAAAGTAGTTCAATGTTACGGTGTTTTCTTTTCAAACAAGCACTCCATTAACCAACGGAGCATGACGATTTCTGGACCGTGCCCGTTCCAAAAGCTCTCCAGACTGACCGACCGCAGCTTCAATAACAACATTACCAACCCACTTGCCCTAAAGCTACATAAAGTGTTTACCGAGTTTGTGATCCTTACCTTTATTCGTTTTTAGAACAAATTCCATCCATGAATTATTAAATACCAAAAGTTCATTGCGTCGCGTTCTCCTAACTTTTGATAGCCAATAGAATATTTTTTTTGGTAAACTATTCGTCCTTTTTTTTGTACTGTTTAAAAAATGTCTAAATTATTCCATTTTTGTACTTGTGCAGCTTTAAATGACAATTGTATGAGAGAAGTTACAAAATCAAGATTTGCAAATCCATCATAACTTAAGAGGGCCATCTCGCATTTATAGGGAAAAATCAGATCCGCTTTGAATCGGAGACATAAAACGGAAAGGTCGTAGGCGACATTGTGTATTTTCTTTTGTTATGCAGAAGTTTTCCGTAAACGCTCAGAGGTATTCGATGCTTTCAGAGATATTATCACCTGTGTTTTGCTTTGGAATACATTTACGACTCGCGATTCCGGATGCGTTCTTAGTTTTAGTGCCTGGTCGGGCAACGATCCTGTTTTTCCAATTTCAAGTGAGCTTTCGGTTTTGCTGATGGTTGCAAATGCCGTAAAGTAAACGTTATAAAACGGGAGCGGTGTATTTTTACGTGGCGCGCTGAATAACACGAGGTGCTTATTTTCAAGCAGAAAATGTCCCTTAAACGGAAATCTACCCCGGTTTTATGTGAAGAATGTTATTGTCATACTAAAATAAGTTATGGGAACCTATACAATGTTTTACAAGAAACACCATTAAGGTTCGAAAACTCAGTTACACTTTTACTAGAAACTTTTTCAACTGTATGCATAATACATTTGTTGTGCCTAAACTTAAGGTAATGGCAAGTTCTTGAATTCTAATACGGGTGTATGTTTGTTGGTCGAGTGCATGACTCTAAGCGGGACTATTTTAGTTCAATACTAGACGTGGATGCGCTCAGCTTTAGGTTTAAGTGGTCGGAAAATCTGCCAACTTCTAGCAAAGTATGCGTAGTATACTAAGCGATTCACTATTTTTCTGTAAATGGAATCACTGATGGTAATAGTAGAGTTTGCCGTGGTTCGAAATCCACCTTACGCTGTTGTAGGTTTTCTCTATACAGGGTTGGGCAAAAGTACGGAACAATGCAAGTATCTTTAATACGGCAACCGCGATTTTGACAAAATTCTTTACATGAAGGTTCCGATATACGGCGGATACAATGAAAGTGTCGGCGGTTTAAAAGGACTTGATATCAGCTTTTTTATTTTAAATGAAACACCCTGTATATTTTTTGATATATCGATAGTACTCTTTTTTGAGAGTTCAGTGGTACAGATGCCTGAATGCAGGAAACCCAGTCTAAGCTCAACAGATCAACTATCGCAGTCAGAAATTACAAAAAGCTGAAGTGTGGACTTCGAGTGGACTTTCCCATACCAAACCTTATCATATTTGCAAAAGTGTAAATTTTATAATTATAACCTTCCATTCCATCCATCCAAATTTATAGAAAGCGCCATAGTGAAATTATAGCTTTCAAAAAAAAAGACAAATTTTAGGCAATCGTCGTAATCAGCCTTTACGTCCCACTGCTGGGCACCGGCACTCTTCTCTGCCACGTACTCTCCTTAGCGCTAAGGTGGAGTACGGGGGACCTACAGTTTAACGTCGAATCCGAACGACTAAATACCAGAGAAGGTTTTAGGCATTAAGACCCCACGGCTGCCTACACCGGATTGGGGAATGCGAGTGGCGGGTTGCGGCAGAGATTTTTATTGCTGCATGGCTTCGGCGGGGAATCGAACCCTAAACCTTCAGCGTTAGAGATTGAGCGCCCAACCTCTGAGCTACCGCCACTCTTACACACTTGCGATAGCCTGTTCAATTGGTTTCCGTACCGTAACTCTACCCATAGAAACAGCGACTACTGCACGAAAGCAAGGTAAGCGCCCGCCGAAGCGGTTCGGCGAATTACAAAATTCCGCTTTGGATGTCGAACAAAAAAATATGCAAAGATTGAAAAATATACTTTTTAACTAGAGCTAATTGATAGACGTAGTTAAAATCACGTAACTGCCGGTTGGTATTCGTTTTTTTTCATAAATTTTTAAAAAATTTCTAGCAAATCCTAATAAGGTATTTTAAATAGTCTATCAAAATGATAAAAGTTTATAACGATCGGCGTTTGAGTTTTTGAATAAATACATAATCAACTTCTTACTTACTTACTCCATGGCGCTACAGTCAACAAGGGACCATGGCCTCCCGAGAGGGTTTCTAGACTGCAGTTTTACAAGATGCGGTCGTCACTCGCGCCTTAACCTTTGACAGGGTTGCCAAAGGGGGGGGGGGGGTTGCTTGGTATTTACTCTTCTCCATTCTTGACTTCGTTTACAATTCTTCTCCACTCTTTTCGGTCGGCTGCCTTCTGTCTCCATTGGGTGACTCCTATTGCCCTTAGATCTTTTTCTACTTCTTCCTTCCATCTTAATCTTGGTCTACCCCTGCTTCTCCTACCTTCCGGTATATTTTGCAGTGCCTTTTTTGGACCTCTTGTTGATTGCATCCGCTCGACGTGGCCCAGCCATCTTACTCGCATGCTTTTAATATCTTTGGATATGCTTGCTTCCCCATACCGTGCTCTGATTTCACTATTTGTTAAAACACGCCACAATCCGCTTTCATTCACCGGCCCATATATCTTTCCTAATATTTTGCGTTCCCACGTGTCCAGCTGTTTACGCTCAATATGTGTTAGGCACCACGATTCCGCCCCGTAAGTCACTACCGGTTTTATCACTGACTTATACACTTTAATTTTATTTTTAATTGATAGCGTTTTTGAGGTAATTATATCCCTTAACCCAAAATAACATCTATTACCCGCCGAGATTCTAGCCTTCAATTCGTCTTCTATATTATTTCTTTCATTAATTATATAAGTATTTGAAATTCCTAACTCGTCATATCGGTTTTCATTTACTGTAATTTCTTTGACATTTTTGTATCTGTTTACATCTTTCGTGGTTATCAACTTCAGATTTTACAAAAATTCCTGGAAGGCGTCGGAGTAAAATTTGGAAAATAAGTAAAAACCAAATTTGTAGTTCAATTCAAGCTCTATCGGCTCAGAAAGTTTAAAAAATCGTGTAAATAATTTTTGAAAATTTTTTTTTAAATTATCAAAATTTCGAAGCAGCGCCATTGCAATCGGTTTCGGATTTTCGAAATTAATTTTATTTTATCGTATTACCTAGGAAGGGCTCTCAAACAAGTGGTAGCTGATCCCGATCAGACAACTACTTTTTAAGTAAGAGGGCGTTAAAGTCGAGATTTTCAAATAACTGCAGCGGCCGCCATTTTGAAGCTAGAGAGTTCGGTAAACAAGTTTTCGATTTGGTTTAAGTTCTTCTCTCAGATTCCGTGCTTAAATTTTCAATATTTAGTTTTGGAAAAAAACGCTACCAAGAAAACCGTTTTCGGTTTCATTTCATTATAATGGGTCTAGTACTTTCGCCTGTAGAGGCGTCACACACCCACACACCCACAGACAGACATTTTTTAAAAACCACTCTTTTGGGTTCTTTTGCCCCAAAACATGATAGCAATGTGTTTCTATGCATACTATTAGTAGGATCAGAAGAACTCAAAAGGGTTGAAGAAACAGGGTTCGTACATATCCAGAGATTACAAATTACTTTGAAATTATATTAACGATTATTAAATTAGTATAAATAATATGTAAACCACTATTTCCAAATTCTACGATACCAATTTTCTCATTGACTGATTAGGATCATAACGTCCTCGATAATGTTCCAAGAAAATCCCATGAGATAAATTCCTCACGAAGCAAACATCGAGCGCGTTGTTAAAATTAGAATAGAAGTGCGAATTTCCAATCCATTAATTTGCCAAAAAATCGGAGAAGCTTCAATCTGCCGTCCCTAATTGAATCGAAAATTGAGTTTCCTGCGTAGCCACGCGTTCGATAGAAATTACTCGAAACGTCATTTGGTGGCCGGGTTCCCTTTTACAAGAACCAAACCGCAAGATGTCTTTATTACAGCTGCAAAAGTAGGAGGTTGATTTTGCTCGCAAACAAGCTCGTTATTCAAAGTGACCAGCTTTCCTCTTATTTGCCGGTGGATACGAAATTTGAATTTAAAATTTCTCTCCACTTCAGCACGATTGGTGTACTTGAGAGATAATGAATTTATTGCTGTTTTTATTCTACTTGAGACCTAACAGCCTGAATTTACTTTACGTTTTAAATTTTGTTTTGACTCGACGAACCTTTGCAAATTCGATATTCACAAATTTACTTCAGATTATTCGCTTCTGAGTTCTGAATGCGCATTTTGTTTAGATTTGAATTTTAACCATAAAACCCCGTTCGAGTTTATTTTTCGCAGCGCATTATAAGATGTAAAACGTTTCCTTTCGCACGACTAATTGGAAGTAAATTCAAACTTCTAAAACATTAAAAGTCTACATCTATATTGAGGGATGAAAACGCGGCTTAAAAGCTTACAGAAGTTTCGAACCAGGCAGTTATTCGAGCTTCGTTGTTTTGTAAACAAACAGAAATACGAGCGAAAATAAATTGCTTCTTCATGAAGTACAAGCTAGTAAAGTCATTTTATTACCTTAAACAAAAGTAATTGCAACTAGTCAGAATAAAAATAAGGCAGAGGAAATAATTTTCCGTTGAAAATGCGATTCTAATTATTTAATTTTATTGCTCAAAGATGCTGCGGCGGAGTTGAATACGATTCTCGAGCAGGTGCTTTGGAACAGAGGGCAGAGCGATAAAGAACCCGTTCTAGGTCTAATTAAAACAAGTTAAAATAATATTTAATTATACCCCCGGCTCGTACAGAGTTTCTCTTATTTGTATTAATTCAGGTTGGTAACGAGCTCTATTTATTTTTCCTTTATGCTATTCCCAAACGCTGTTTATTAAATTATAAAGTATGGAACAAGAATTGCTCTTACCTTCCCTTGTGATCTAAAAACCAACCAAGTAACAGAATAATTATACACATTTAAAATTATAAATGTTTATCTTGTACTTCTCCTTTTGTAATTTTAATTCCTACGCTATACGTCTTTCCAACAAGCAACAGTAGTAAAAGAAACATGTGCCATTTTCGGAAAAATCTGTATTTTGTCTTGAGTATCCATGACATAGTAATTTAAATTAAATGTACCTCTTATTGCATCCGAAGCTAGGTGGTACGGCATGAATTACACTTAATTCAAGTAGGTACGACTTACAGTCATTGCATAAATTTAAATCAAAGGATTCAATTACTTTTGCATTAGAAGAGTTAAATGCTTTGAACTGAATTAATTTAAAATCCAATAATTGGGTTCGTGAATTATTTAAAAGCTTTAATTTATTTCAAAGGTTTCAAGTCAATATGAAGAGCTGAAGTCATTGCTAAACGTATGATGTCGCAAAGAATACGGTTAAGAAAAAGGAATATGGAAGACTTGCCAGGCGACATATTAAAAAAAGAAGCAATATAAAGAAGGGGAGAGAAGAACTGCCTGAAAATATATTAGTAAGCAACAAGGGGAAGAACTGTGCTGGAAATATTTGAAATAGCTATAGAGGGAGAAGGAAGGGGAAGAACTATGCTGGAAATATTTGTAATAGCTGTAGAGCGAGAAGGAAGGGGAAGAACTGCGCTGGAAATATTTGAAATGGCTATAGAGAGGAGAAAGAAGGGGAAGAACTGTGCTGGAAATATTTGAAATAGCCATAGAGGGAGAAGGAGAGGGAAGACTTGTGCTGGAAATATTTGAAATAGCTATAGAGGAAGAACGAAGGGGAAGAACTGTTCTGGAAATATTTGAAATAGCTATAGAGGGAGACGGACGGGGAAGAACTGTGCTGGAAATATTTGAAATAGCTATAGAGAAAGAAGGAAGGGGAAGAACTGTTATGGAAATATTTGAAATAGCCATAGAGGGAGAAGGAAAGGGAAGAATTGTGCTGGAAATATTTGAAATAGCTATAGAGGAAGAACGGAGGGGAAGAACTGTGCTGGAAATATTTGAAATAGCTATAGAGGGAGAAGGAACGGGAAGAACTGTTCTGGAAATATTTGAAATAGCTATAGAGGGAGAAGGAAGGGGAAGAACTGTGCTGGAAATATTTGAAATAGCTATAGAGGGAGAAGGAAGGGAAAGAACTGTTATGGAAATATTTGAAATAGCCATAGAGGGAGAAGGAAAGGGAAGAATTGTGCTGGAAATATTTGAAATAGCTATAGAGGAAGAACGAAGGGGAAGAACTGTGCTGGAAATATTTGAAATAGCTATAGAGGGAGAAGGAAGGGGAAGAACTGTTATGGAAATATTTGAAATAGCCATAGAGGGAGAAGGAAGGGGAAGAATTGTGCTGGAAATATTTGAAATAGCTATAGAGGAAGAACGAAGGGGAAGAACTGTTCTGGAAATATTTGAAATAGCTATAGAGGGAGAAGGAAGGGGAAGAACTATGCTGGAAATATTTGTAATAGCTGTAGAGCGAGAAGGAAGGGGAAGAACTATGCTGGAAATATTTGAAATAGCTATAGAGAGGAGAAGGAAGGGTAAGAACTGTGCTGGAAATATTTGAAATAGCCATAGAGGGAGAAGGAACAGGAAGAATTGTGCTGGAAATATTTGAAATAGCTATAGAGGAAGAACGAAGGGGAAGAACTGTTCTGGAAATATTTGAAATAGTTATAGAGGGAGAAGGACGGGGAAGAACTGTGCAGGAAATATTTGAAATAGCTATAGAGGGAGAAGGAAGGGGAAGAACTGTGCTGGAAATATTTGAAATAGCTATAGAGGGAGAAGGAAGGGGAAGAACTGTTATGGAAATATTTGAAATAGCCATAGAGGGAGAAGGACGGGTTGAACTGTGCTGGAAATATTTGAAATAGCTATAGAGGGAGAAGGAAGGGGAAGAACTATGCTGGAAATATTTGAAATAGCTATAGAGAGAGAAGGTAAGTATGACTTATATTGATATATTTGAAAAACTGCCCACAAAAACAGTAAAATAAACAGTAAGCAGAGAAAGGATGATAAGAAGGTGCTAGGCTTGAAGTATTAAAGAAAGTGGGCAATAAAGGAAAGGAAACATGCATGCAAAATGTATCCCTTTTAAGGGATTTTCTGGGAAGAAATGAGAATAGGCAGTAAGGCGAAATGGAGGTCAACACTATCCAAAAAAAGAAGTAGATTCAAAAATAAGTTACAATGGTTATTCTTAACTTAATTTGATATATTTGTAAATTTGCGGAAAAAAAAAAGGGGGGAATAAAGGGAGTGAGAAAAGCTTCGAGACTGTTTGGAAAAAGAAACATAATTTAATGCGTTTGAAGCACTGCCTGCGAAACAACTAGAAAAATCAATGAAGAAAATAGAGCAAGCTTAATTTAATTTGATGTATTAAAAGACTGTCTGTAAAAAAATAACAAGCAAAGTATGCAGCACGGGGATGCTGAGTTAATTTGATCTATTGAAAGAGAGTCTGAAAGAAATTTGAAAGAGCCATAAAGTAAAATATATTGTAGCGTTTTGACGAGATTACAGTACCAGTAAATTAGTCAAACTAATTTCCTCACCCTTTTATATAACCAATTAGGTACATCAGAGCTGCGTAAATTAACATAGTTCTGCGAGAAAAGCTCAATGGAATTAATGGACGACCAAACCGCCACAATTAAAAGACAATTCAAGAAAACACGGACTAAACTACGTCGTCTAGACCTGTCCGGCGTATCGCCGCCGCATACTCACATCATCAGTCGCTAATCTGGTCTCTCTGATTCTTACCACAACGAGCGCGGTTTATACGCTAGTCATTTTTTAAGTAAGAACCGTTTTGGTTTGGTTTTTTTTTGGGGGGGGGGGGGGGGGGAGGCGCCATTTTAAAGCTAGAAAGTTCAGAAAAAAGGGTTAGATTTGTTCTAAAGTCTTCTATTTGATTCCGTTTCCAAATTTATAACTTTTCATTTTAAAAACATGTCTAACTCCCACTTTCGGTTTTGCATTTTCTTAAAGGTTACTTTGTCGGTGAATTTTTGTTGTACTCCCAGATTCTAAAGCTCATCGAAATCCGACCATCCCTTCGGTAGTTATGATGCACCACACACGCATTGGATCCCTTCCAACTGTTGTCCTTTTCAGTGGCGACAAGCCCCCACTACAAGAAGCCATATCTTTACAATTCTATTAAATAAGGCGCATATTCGTATGGATTGATACGTATCACAGTTAGATGGGGTGAACATTTGCAAAGGATGAAATAGTTGAGAGTAGTGAAACACATCTTCAATCAAAAAATGGAAGGCGAAAATCCAATGGGAAGGAAGACGAGGGGCGAGGTGTACCGTTAAAATCTCAGGGTACGCTCGATCCATGCTAGGAACACTAAACTGGAAAACGGCGTCTGCGAACAGAGCTGAAGGCGGAAAATAGAGGAGGCCGAGGCCCGATTTGGGCTGTATTGGATGGATGGATGGATATGTATCGAACCACTACAGTTTCCGATGCTGTTGAGAAAATTAGGTTTACACTGTATGTGTTTTGATTACACGTAGGAGATGATTGGAACGCCCTGGACCTGGTGAAGGTGACGCTTCGGCTGGCACAGTCCTCTATTTTAAAAAGGTTCAGTTGATTTTGAACCGTGAACATGTTCAGCTCTAAATCTGCTGCCTTGCAGTAGCCTTAGAGAGTTCGAGGGCCGGATCTGCACCAAGGACGGTCTCTCAAAAGCCCCTGCCGGATCTGCACCAAGGACAGTCTGTCAAAAGCTCCTCCTGGCCAAACCATCAGCTTCTTAGTTCCCACTAATGTTACCATGTCTAGGAACCCAGAGCAGTTTGACCCATTTATGTGAGCTGAGTCTGATTAAGGCCTGACGACAGTCCTTGGCCAGCCTAGATTTGGTTATGAGAAAACCAAGAGCTTTGAGAGCCGCTTGGCTATCTGAACATATCTGAGCACAGGCTAGGATGGCAAAAATCTCTGCCTGGAACACTGTGGCAAACCCACCGGGGGCAAAAGAAAATTTTGCTCTAAGCTTATCGCCGTACACTAACTGCACAGGAACCCTCTACAGTCGTCGATCCGCCTGTGAAGCAAACTAGTTCCGCGGGCTGTAGAAGGTCCTCAGTTGGGCCGTTTTTTCTTTTAAAGCTGATAATGTTAAATGGTTTAATAACAGAGAATAGAGGTGGCGTGCAGTCGCTTCTTGCACCGAAAGGCAAGTGTGTCCGTATTGTAAGAAACAGGACACGTGCGTGTCTCAAGAATCCTTCTTTTTTCCACTGGCCTTTCGAGCCTCAGCGCCAATCAAGATATGAAGAGGCAAAAAGTCCAGAAGTGTCTCCAGAGCCGCGGTAGGGGCAGATTGTCAGATTACACTACCAGTAAGTTATAGACTAATTGATTTTTTAAATTTCTTTTTTAACTAATTATACCATAGCATTAAAGCTTGGACATATTACAAGTGAAGTGGACCGATGCTAGAGAGAGCGAAACTGTGCCAATAACTGTGAGAAAAAGAGATGCGGTGAATAATGGGGTTGAAACGTTAGTACGACAGTATAGCAATTCAGATAGTTTTAAATTAAAAATAGAAGTGTGTAATTCATCGTAACAAAAATTAGTGTATAGTGTAGAGTAAAGTTTATTTATTTGATTTCTTAAAAAAAACGCATTTTGTCAAAAAAACTATAAGGCCCGCACGATATCTAACCACACTAATCATGCGCTTGCAGTCTTTCTCGTGCGCTTACCGTATCTAGTCATCCTACTCGCACTATCACGTCTTGGTACAACATGTCGACATGGCGTTTATGCAAAGTGCACGGTCCACTTTACTTGTATTATGTCCAGTGCCGGTTTTAGGTATAATTCGCCCCTAGGCACAGCCACCTTTTGCGCCCTTGTAACAAAGGTTAGGGGCCCGACCGGGGGGGTCCGGGTTGCCCCCCAGAAATTTTTTTTAGCAAAAAACACAGTTTTACGCATCGAATTGGCTATTATTGATACACAAGTCACAACGTATCCAGGTTTTGTATTAAAACGAAAAGTTTATTTTACCGAAAAAATTATGGCACTCACCTCGGGCGCCCCCCTAGAGCCAGCGCCCCTAGGCACGGGCCTATGAGGCCTAGTCGGAAAACCGGCTCTGATTGTGTCTATAAACTAAAGTGAGTAAATTAACACAGTTCTGCAAGAAATAATACCTAAAAATCAATTCACTAATTGAATTAATAAATACACTTCCGCACAACTAAAACAAATTTCAAGAAAACACACACTCTCGTATCGCCGCCCACTAACTTTATAAGTTGAGTCTGTTGGTTCTGATTTTTGTTATGCCAGCGCGTCTTGTATGTCTGCTTTTTCCGTCTTCTAGAAAAGCAGCATTCTAGAATTTTTTGAGAACATCAGCATTATTGACGGCAATTACGCATTGCGGGGGTTTTTCCCCACTTTGAAAGCACAAGTGACAATATTGTTACGTACTCCATAGAAATTGTACATCTTTTTTGTTAATTCATAATTATTGTAGGCGAATTTGTAGAAAAAATTAAATTTTATATTGTACTGTACAGCGATACAAGCTTCCAAAGATTGAAGCTTTCTAACGCCAATAATCCTATAAATAACCAAATTATTTGTAACTTACATAAAACATGTTTTCAAGCGATGATATTGTCATATGTGTATTGTCACGCAAGAATTTTTCAGTATTCAATACTGAAAGGCGCATATTGATTGTAATATCGCAATGTAAAATCATTGCATTTCAGTTGAATTGTGTGAATGGACGGGATGCATGGATGCACGGATGCACAGATTATTGATGAAAATCAATTTCCTGTTGCATGGAACTATGTAGCATTAGGTTACAAGGTTTTTAATTAAACAGCAGTGGTGTCATATTTAACCGTTAAAATTTAATTTGAAACAGTGGGGCTGGAATTATTATTCAATGATTTTCCAATTAAATACAGTAAGTGTAAGTTCACACAGGATGACCACAGCTTAAATGTTATAGCATGTTGGAATTTTACATCACTGATCGTTATGATTTTTTACGTTTTAGAAAAATAATATAATGGGACAATAAATAACTAATAGTAGTTGTAGTGGTGAACCGGTGAACTATATTTTTGAATGCTTGGTTAAGCCCAGTTGGTGTAACCATGACGTAAACATTTTTTCATATTTATATTTTAAGGAACAGCTTTTACAACAATACATTTGGAAAATTTGTTAACTTACAAACATTTTTCTAACATCTGGCCGGCTAGATCGCCAGACTTCAGACCAGCGTTTTTTTCAATGACGTTACCTCTAGGTGTATTAAATAACGCAATTGAGAAAATGTAGTTGCTTGTACTTATACTTTCTACACTATTTAATATTTTTTTTAACCAAAAATAATCAAATTTTTCCAATTTGCAGTACATTTCTGTGTTGTTTTTATTACATATTAGGAAATTTACCAGCGGAAAAACGATTTCTCCAACATGATTATATTTTGTCAGATTTTAGTTTCTCTCGCTGCGGTTACGTTTGAAGTTGAAGCTTGGCCTGAAAGAGCGTCACCGAATCATTAACGAGAAAAACACTTTTCAAGGGGCCGTGAGCAAGACGTATACGAAATAGGTTTTTTATTGCAGACACGCTGTGATAGGGCGGCATTCAAAAATGATAACAAAAGAGGACGCCCGCTTTGTTCGCTTGTATTTGCAATTCCCACAGTTCACAGACAGTGACATATGTAGGTGGAAGGTAACTTTGTTTCGGCGTCACTTATTCATGAAGTTAGCAGCGTTCGCTTTATTTCGGCCTGTCGTCGCAACGTCAGGTTAACGCAGACGTATGAACATTACAGTCGTTACTCACATTCAACCAAATGGCAAATAACCTTGGAATTACGCCATAACGTAATCATATTTCATATTTTTGCCTTCCTTATTTATTCATTGCCGTTTCTACCCTCGCTAAATCTTTGTTTGCCACGTGAATGCAATGACACCGAGCTAAATCGACCAGGAAAAGGAACGACCCATATATTCAAAATAAGAAAAACCAAAAGAATTTTGAGTCGAACCAATAAAACTCAATATTAATGTATGTTTAGTTTATATACCAAATTTTAGTTTTTTTTAATTACCAATTTAATATTAATTACTTTGGAAGACCAAAGTTGAACGATTAGAAAAGTATCGACAAACAGGGGAATCCTCTTTTATGTTTTGCCTATTATCCAAGTTTAAAGATCCCAAAACTACTTTATTTCTCTTAAAATTTAGCTACATTTACTACGAAGACTTGACTACGAAACAAACATGTCTAAATAACCAGTGGCGTAACTTCAGATTTTGGGCCCGGGGGCAAGATGCCTAAAGGGTCATGGTCCCATCCTCAAAAAAACTTCAATAATAAAGTAATTGATAATAAGAACAATTTCTTCAATAGGAAAAATACTATTTGCAGTCTAGTAAATGAAAATAAATATATTAAAGCCGTGTCTAATTAAGATAAGCAAATCTTAAATTTTCTGAAGTTAATGTGTCTGGGTCGCTACCAAAAAGTGTGGGTGTTGTGTTATTACTAAATATAATCTCACTTCAGTATTTTTCATTGTATAAAGTACATACTAACATGGAATTTAAAATGTTTTTTTGTTGTCAAAATAAAGACTGTCGAAAATCAAAAATGTTTATTGAAAAAACTTCGTAATAGAGAAATAAAAAAAAAATAGAAACTCGTGGCTCGTGGCAGGGCCACCTAAGGCCTCGGACCCGGGGGCCGTCGCCCTCTCTGCCCCATGGTAGTTACGCCACTGTAAATAACTACATTACCGTTAACTACATCACAACATTTCAAGAGGTATTCAAGTGAAAGCTGTTTACGAACGAACCCTTTATGTTAATCATTTGTTGAGAGTTTGCCCATTTTCCTCTCTAGTGAAGTTCTTGCATAACATAAGCAATGGTACTCGTTTCAGACAATAAAGTTCAAGGTAACGTAGATGTAGAAACTGTTTGTGAGAAGAAAAAAATACATCATTATTAAATGATACTGTGGTTTCGTTCAGGTCTTTGTAGTGCTTTTGGTAAACACGGTAAGTCACATATGACATTATTGATCAAAATAACCAATATATTTCTTTGTACAAATCTAGTGCTCGGTTACATCGGTTAAATATGAATTCCGATAATAATAAATAGTCAATTTGTCTTGTTAAAAATTAGGGCAAAGTTTAGTTTAATATTGAAGCCTGTGATTTGATAGTATCTTGATGTCAATTCCAAATTAACTTGCTTTATGGGTAAGGACCAGTGGCGGTTTCTCCATTGGGTCAAATGGTTATTGACCTCCCTTATGAAATAAGAAAAAATAAATAATTACTTTTTGTTTGGGTACATAACATAATTATACGCTATAATACTTAAAAAATACTTTATAGTTAACTTTTGTATGAGATTTCTATGCGAGAACGTTTATTAAAGAGCTGCCGCAGGATCCGAAAACGTTTGAATGTTTGAGTATTTCGCGGGCGTTAAACGAATCTATGCGAGGGTCATTTGGCTGTCAGTCCCCAATTCAGCTATACGCCACCGAATAAAGCCGCCGGCTTAAAAGGCATTCAAATGAATAAGAGTGAAATAGAAAGCCCATTGCGGTAAAATTCGTATTACACAAACTATAAGAGGATAGAAGTAGCTGCGTATTAAAGACTTCAGGGTCACGAACCCACAACTTCCGAGAATTATGCTGTCAGATGTCCGTGATAAGCGCATGCCAATAGCCGCCTAATTTGAGGGATTCGCACGTACACGACGTGGTAGTGTGAAAACAGTTGCTGGTTGTGTAATCATAATTTAGTGGTGTTGTACGATGTCCGTGCAAAATAATTTTGGATTGTGAATGCCATGTAAGAAAATGCTTCCACTTGTTTCCACTGTCTGCTATTTTGTGATAATTCATTGTGTGATATTGATTGCAAACATTTAAAAACCAAAATTCAAACGCATCAATTTTGTGCATTATGACACACTGGCAATGTGGGTATCAATTTACAATAATAATTTTATTAGATAGTGCTTATCAAAAGTCTATTAAAGACTTCAATGAAAATGTTGGCAAAAATAAATCATTTTGCCAACGTAAAGGATGGGTTTGAAATATAAGGCTACCTAAAACTGGGGTAAGAACAATTTTTTTCCAAAAAAATACTTTAAAATGCCTTCCAGTACACCACACCACGAGCCGCTACTGGTAAGGACCGTTAGGCAGAGTTATCTACGTTAAAGGCAAGAATCGATAACAAAAACTAAGCGAAGAAGGCATTATTAGTGGAACTGACAGCCTCAAAAGCGAGTTCCCTATTCAGAAGCTCTCTGCTGAATTCCTAGGTCACATCCGAAGTGGATTCAAATAAAAACTGATGCTTAAAATTTCGTTAAAATAACATTAAAGTGTGAAACATAAAGAAACGGAGGTGCTTTCTCATAAAATGATTGTTCCTATATTGTCATGTAACGTGTGAAGCCAAAGTACGTTTATTTTTGAAATATGGAGAAATCGTTGGCTGGGAAACACTGGGGGTGGTAGGAAGATCGGGCTTGCGCAGATCGGCCATTCGACATGTGTAGAATACTAATTTGAAGTTCTTTTCGGAGCGCGTCTATATTGAAGTGCAGCACCCCTCTCCCTAGCCCCATTTTTTAATAGAGTCGCCCGCCTTTATGATATTTTGTGTTTTCTAGTTGCAACTAATATTTATTCATTAAAATTTCAAAATCGATTTTTTACGTCCTATGGACGTTTGGCTGATAGCCGTATTTTTGCAATCACTCAATTATACTGTTCAAGTAAACGGTAAAAGTTTTAAGTTTTGTAATTTTTAAAAATATGTAAAATTTGAAAATAGCAATTAAAGATTTTGCCGCCATTCTGTTATGTTTAGGAAGTCTTTCTTTATTTATTCGTTGAACATGGTGCTTGGCTTGGTCCTATTCACTCCGAGTTTGGCTTAATTGCTATGTTCCGGAGGGTAGTGGTGCCTTTTGGGCCTTTAACCACTACGTCCCCTCAGTTTACGCCAAACCCTTGGCATTACATTCACTCGTCTATTTGCCCATCCATCTACACTTTGAGGGGGATTCTAACCACTCTAACGACGGTCAAGGTATTAGCTTGACCGCCGGGACTGACGATTTACGTGCCCATCCGACAGCACGAGGCGCCGTGTTTGCGCTATTTTGGGATACCCATCCAACTACCGAGCACGGAGAGTAATTATTCGGGGTCATATCGTCCGCCGTTTTTTTTTAATGTTCATCTTTGATTGTTTTTTCTCGACCTACGACCTCGTCGTGCTCCCTTTCGTTTACCAGGAGGCCTTCGCCATTCTATTATTTTCTTGTCAAGTTTGTCTTTATTTATCCATTGTGCTTTTCCAAACCGTATTAACGATTTTGTTTTCATGCCGTCAATTTCTGCATGCAGAATATTAATAATTTATCTTAGTCTATCGGTTTGAACGTGCTCTTGTCCAACAATTCGTGAAGATCTACGTCTAATGTCCATTTCAGTTAGTAACAGCCTTTTTTTATTGTTATAATTTATTCTTAAAGTTTCGGAATGGACCGAGACAATTATTTTGGAATAGGGAACCCATGTCCGGCAACGCCGCATTTCGGCTTTGCACAACAACTAAGACATCAACGTATGCCGGTTAGGTAGGCCAACGCATCGTCCGTGTAAGGTCTGCGGTACTAGTCTGCCGGGCGCTAAGCATACTGCAGTATTTTAAGCATAACAGTAAGAAAAACGAAGGTACCAGAATTTTTTTTATAAAACCATAAATTGCTACAAGATTAAGGTAAGAGCTGTAACACCCAAGGATAAGCAATTGTGGTAGCCTACCTAGCCGGTGCGCAGTACCGACTACTTAAGAGCTATTCTAATTCAATAGGATGGGATGCGGACGTGTTATCGTAAAAACGCCGACGTATTAGAACGCTTCTGGCAAAGATCGATTTATCAAATCTTCGACGTTGCATAATAACAAAAGTAACGTTGATTCCATTAAAACAAAATTATGTACATCTGGAAATGATACTGTTTATGCTCGCCCGGATGTTTGCAACGATAATGGCAAAATCCGTAGGCGCTGCAAAATACACACCGATTGAAATTGCATCGCAGGAAGTAGACTGAGCGTCGAAGTTTCACGAATATGCTTGCCGGATTTAAGCTCCATTAAATAATGATTGTCTCGGTCCCCTCCACCAATCCTGAAATTGTTCTTAATATTCTTATTCTGAAGAATGGCGATATTTAATAATATACCCATGCTTTTTCGATGACATATATTATTTGAAAGCTCTATAAAAGTTATAATGCTAACGAAGCATTTCTATCATTTTGAAAACGAGTCACTCTAGAATCATGCATAATCTGGAAAATGAATATATAATGCCTGTGGAAGTGAAAAGATTTATAATAACCTTCGATAACTTTAATGTGTCTTGTCTTTTTCTAGTGAGCGGGTAAGATAATATAAGCAAAGAGAATTTCAGTACCATTTAGTATTTATTGAAGTTGAACTTCTCTGAACTGTACTGCTATATCAAGGATCACTTCTTCTTCTGCCGTCAATCTAGTGCCCTTTCTTTCGTGCCGTAACAGCCGCAAGGTCTTAAATTATTCAGTAAGAGCCATATAAATAATCCAAAAAATTTTCACAGGCTTTGGCCTATACCTTTTCCTTTGCGGAACAAATGTTACACCCGAGTCACCTTTGGTAGAATCAGTAGGCAGTGATGGTGAGATTAATAATGCATAAAGATATAAATCCAAATGCTCGGTTTAGTAAAGATCCACTTGAATTTGAACCATTTCGAAAAACACCTCTCCCTTTTTGTTAAAATTAGATATTCAGAAGTGACAAGAGGAAATTTCCGTAGCCAACTTGGGAATAATATTAGTACCTACCATATTGTCGCACATCCTTCATATTTCAGCGATCGGTTAGCATGTGTTCAGAATTCCGTGCACAAACGCAAAACGGCGTTCAACCCTGATCACTTCTCCATCTTGAATTAACAACACGTTCGCGTTCGTGCTATTGAATGACATCTCAATTCGCGGGAAGTTATCATTCATTCCTGAAATGTCCCCAAGTTATCGTGCCAGAAGTTTCGCATTGCATTCGGGCTGGAGGCGATGGATTCCCTAAACTGCTGGCAGCAGCCGCCCTCTCCTTGGTGTCTTAAGCGAGTCGACGCTCGCATTGATGTGTGATGTCAGGCCCCAGGGGCTCTATGACGTCACGCAGCGAATCACTGGAGAAATTGAAGTTGATGTCGGGTTTTGTTCCGCCATTCGTCTCAGTTAGCCGGGAGATTTATCTCGCCGCAAGGTGTGGCACGTTATATACGGGAGCTGCGATGTATACAGAATTTTATAAATTTTAACAGTCTTCCTGCTTATTTACTCCTGCTGCTGCTTGCTTTTATTCTATTTACGTTCCGGTGGTGAGTTATAGCCCCGAATAAATGACTCTATTTGTTACCTCTAATATGAAACTTAAATAATGGAACAACGACCTCTGCTTATATGTTGGAAAGGAAATGCTTCATAAATATACTCACGACCTGCGAGAAAATTTTCATACAATTTTCATGATGATCATGTAAAGGAAATAGAGATACACCACTCAACCCAAGCGCTTGGCTGAAAAAACAGGAGATTACTCAGCTGTTTTAGCTCGGCCAGGTTTGCCACTAATTTAAATGTTGCAAAAAAAGGTGATTTTGTATCGAAAACCAAACTACCCATCCAATACTGCAAATGGTTATAAAGATAGGTTGTCAGTTTGTTTTTTGGCTAAACCACAGGTAAGCTATGCTAATGTACGTGTGTTTTTTACAGCTGGCGTTGCTTATTGCGTTTTTGGTCTGTATTTCCTGTTGATTAGGATTAAGTGGTGGAGCAGCATGTTGGACTTACCTCGACCGCTAAACCTTTCCCGTATGTGCAAAAATTTAGTTGTGTAGTCTCAAGTCATTATATACTATAGTAATTTATATGGAGGCTACCAATAACCTTAACCGGATTTCAAACTACTGTAGTTAATAGCATTTCCAGAAAATTTTTTGCAATAGCTGGAAGAGCTACGTTTGGCTGCACATTCATCTGAAATTTTCTACAGAATCGAACTGGGGTCCAGCCGCCCAGATCCACGCACAAGACTAACTGAGCTATGGCTGGAATAGATAAGCTACATCTTTCACACAGTGGCGTAGCCAGAATTATCATACGGCCAGGCGCTCAGCATAAAAGCAGTAGCAACAAGAACACGTTGACTAGAAAAATACAAACTATGAAGATTAATATTTTAACGTTATTATTTAAATTTGTGACCTCGTTCTGTAAAAAAAATTATTAAATCAATAAATGATTTTTGACGTCAAAAAGTCATTTATTGACGTCAAAACATTATTTATTGACACTAGAGAGTAATTTTTTCGTTACTTTTTATTTTATTTTAAATTGATAATTTTGTTTTTCATAATTCAGGACGTTAGACAATTTTTTCTTTTGTTTATTACTATATTTTAAATGGCCCGACGTTTAGCACATTTATTGACGTCGAAAAGTCATTGGCGTTGGGGAATATTTTTTTTAACTTCATAATAATAATTTTTGAAGTCAGAAACTATTAACGACTTGAGGTAAGTGTAAATTTGTTTTACATAATTTAGAACGTCGGAGAATAGTTTTTTCGTTCGTTTATTATTTTATGTTAAATAGCCCGACATCTCAAGCGTCAGGAACTAATTTTTCGACATCATAATAAATGTGTAACGTCAGCCATTATCTTGAGAAAAGTGTAATTTTGTTGAAGTCAACATAGGTTTGTACGTCAAAAAAATGTTTGTTTATTTCAAAATATGTGTGCCTATGTGTTGACGAAAAAACATAAAAGAATATTTAGCACCTATGTATTGTACGTTTTTGACGTCAAAAAACTGTTAGGACGTCTTAAAATCATATTTTAACGAGAAAAATTATATTTCTGACGTCAAAAATTGACTGCTTTGACACAAAACCATTAAATTAATAAATTATTTTTAACGTTACACACATTTATTGACTAATTTATTGTAAATAAAACAATTTTTAACTTCAACAGGTTTTCTATTTTAGCCGTATACGTATTTCGACATGTTAACATGTCATTTTCAGAGGCAAGATAAAATATTTATTAATAATAATTACATTTATTGACGTCAAAAAGTTATTTATTGTCGCCAAAACAATATTTATTGACGCTAGAGAATAATTTTTTCGTTGGTTTATTATTTTATTTTAATTGCGTGAACGTGTCGTGGCGCCAAGAAATGATTTGACGACTTGAGGAAAGTGTAATTTTATTTTCTATGATTTTATGATTACTACTGCTTGATAGTTCTTGGCAGGAGCTCGGCGCTTAGAGAACAGGTACTGGGTAGGGCTACGTCGCTGCTTTCACAAATACTTTTGTAACCTCGAGTGTTATTTTACCAGTTTATTGGTCTAAAACCACACACTAAAAAAAGATTCCGCAAACAAGCTACTAAAGGGAATTTTCAGCCACTGAACTTTAAAGAAACGCGTTCATGCGGGTGGTAACTGCAAGCACAGAAATGCCAATACCACTAGATATCTGGGGTATGTAAACAAAATTCTGAACACACGGAATTAGTGGGAATCTAAATAACCCACCTGCACCGGGGAGTAGTAGTTAGTAGTCGTATAGAGATGGCTATGTGGTTGACATTTATCGATTCATGACGCTTTCGTTGCCTGTCATCGCCTGTTTTTGTAGGAACTTCAGTAGTTCAGTTTTTCAGTAAGTTCGTACCGAACCTATATATTTTTTTAATATTTATATACTTTACTTTAAGTTTAAATGTAACTTAAGGGGTGGGTATTTTATTTCATTGTGTTTAATTTCTGAATCCAAGGTTTAGATGGCAGATCAGGAGTAGGGTTACCTGAAACTGAATCAAGCCTTGTGCTTAATGTGTTGTAAATTTAAAATTAATTTAAATCAAGTTTTTTGTAATTTCCTAACACAACATTTTATAAGAATATTTATGAGCACCTTTAAAAAAGATTGTTATTATTATTTGTTAACGTCAAAAATTTATTTCCTGACGCCAAAAAATATTTTTAACACAATAAATATTTGACGTCAATAATTGGTGTTTTGATTTCAAGAGACATTTTTAGACGTATAAAATTGATTTTTTGACGTCTGAAAATTATTTTTGTAACGCACGAATTAAACAAAACCTTGATTTATTATTAAATAAAACAGACTTTTTAACGTCAAAACATCCGTTTTTACTGTTCAATCAACGTTTTTCTTCATTCCTACGTTATAAAAATGATTTGCAGACGCCAAAAATCTATTTTAAACGTTTTAAAATAATTTTTTTAAACTCAAATATGGAACATCGTTTTATTTTTTAGAATACACTTATTGACGTAAAAAAATTTGTTGGGGTCAAAATTTTATTTCCCGACATGAATAAGCAATATTTGACATCAATAATTTGTTTTTTGCGGTCAAATATCATACTCAGACGTTTGAAATAGGTTTTTTGATGTCTGAAATTATTTTTGTCACGTGGGAAAAAGCCCGTTGAATTATTGATAGATAAAACGGATTTTTTAAAGTCAAAAACCATTTTCACAGGTCAACAATTGATTTTTGACGTCTGAAAATCGCCTACAGAATTTAGAATTAAATAATAAATGGACAGAAATTATATACTTTAACCATTATTGTTATCATTTTTTTTTAATATGCAGGCTTCAATAAATGATTTTATGACGTCAAATCTGCAGTTATTGAAGCGAAAAACAAACTTTAACTTTTAAAACAATGTTTGACGTCGAAAATTATTTGCAAACGGTGAAACTGCTGCCATCTAACGGCGTAGCTGGCGTTGTGGCAAAGTTTTAGTCGGTCGCCACACTAAATTATTTGCCTGTATTTCATCTAGTTACCACAAGAGTGCGCTTTATGTCGGTGTTATATAAGGCTTACATCAAAGAATGGGTATCCCCATTCCAAGAATCATTTTATGTTGCGAATTTGTCATGCCAATCAGAATATCGGAATGCCTTATCACATATCTCTAATGGGCCCTCTTTTGGCAGGCAGCTCTCTTCTCGGTCAATATTGCAGTTTTGTTCTAGGTTACACTTCTACCATATGTATTCCGCTGGGTGACAAAAATGTGCGCCAAAAAGTCAAAAAGTACAAATTTTTGTAGTCGAAAAACTTATTCATCGTTATCTGAATAGAATTTATTATTAGTTTACGAATAATTTATCTATTCTTTCATTATTTTACTTTTTAAATGCCTAACAACTTAAGATTTTAAAATATGGTTTCTTTAACAGCATAAAATGGATTTTGAACGTCAATAAATAAATTTCCGACGTCCAAAATTTCGATAGTGTTTAATAGATATTTATATTATTATTCAAAAATCGATGGTTTTAGACGTCAAAAATCAATGTGCAACGCCTGAAATTCAATTTGTGACGTCAAAAATTATTAAGCGACTTAAGGAAAATTTAATTTTCATCAATAACTTAGAGAAAAAAGTAAAACGGCTAATTTTTGACTAAGAGTGTGTGTAGATCTATTATTTTTCTATTGCCTAGTTAAACTATAATAAAACGATTAAACATTTAAACAATGAGCAGTTGGGCTATGGTTGTGAAATCTTTCCAAAGCTGTGTTAAGTTACGACGGATTTGTTCATAGCTCCCCATATTTTCAAAATCAGATGATTTAAGCTTGAAACTGGTATGTCAGTATTTTTTAGCAGTAACTGAATACGTTTAGCACGTTTTTTACATCCAACCCGAAAAAATTACAGATTTATGATGTGATATATCATCAGAAAATCCACATTTGAATTTTTATAGCTGTTGCTTTATCAATTTTCTGAACGTGAACTGTTTTGGAAAATTTAAACATAGGATTGCTCGACTATAAAATTTTCCAAAATTGAATAATGACGTTTTCATGCAATATCAATGGATGATTTGCGAAGAAATATATTCTGTTTATTTAGGGTGGTCCTTTCAAGTCACAAGATTTGGGATTGCAGCTTTAACCTAATTACTACTGTGAGCTGAACCAAAGCGTGTCAGAAAGAGACAAACAATTGTTCCTTCTCCGAAGTGTTTATTATCGCGTTTCGATAGTGGAGGAATGCGATTTCGAATAGTTTCAAGTTGAAACAATGTACGTTTCAGTTATCCGCTTTATTAAATGTCTTACATCATAAAGGAAATTCCGAACATATCTCAGGTATCATTAATTGTTTGTTACGTAACAAAATTGTGTTGGAACGAATAGACTGCAGAGGATTGAAACGACTAACAAGGGTAACATGGTAACAACCAGCTTTTATAATGTATGTACTGCAACTCAGAACAAAGCTCTAAATATTTCAATATCTCTGAAACTACAATACAGTTTACAAACCACATTGTTGAATATAGAACCAAATGTGCACTGGGAAATTTCAAGCTGTAAAAAATTTTTATGAGGGGTTTTGATTTGCAAAGGTTTCGGTGCTAACGCTTTGCAGGGGGTTTAGTTTTTTTTGCTCAAGTATTACGGAGGAAATGTTATTGGGGAAGTTTTGGAAGCCAGAAAAAGTTAAAGAAGAGTGCTGGATAAAAATGATGGATGGTCATCATCGCCACGTGCGACGCTCGGCATTTCATTCGCCCCATTCTACTATTTAGTATTTACAAATTTACCCGCTATAGAAAAAAATTTGGCTTTCGAGCTAAAGCGCAACATTGATAGAACGACGTAATTGAATAATTTCGACTTATGAAAACCCCTCATGAAAAATTCATCAAGAAAAGAATCGAATCTAATAACAAAAGGAGAATTTTTAATTTAACTCGGATCACTAACATACTTCGAAGTACAATGCTTTTTCGCAGAGAATGATAGAATGAATGGAACAATTCTCACGGAACTCTTCCTGAATATTTTAATTAAATTAAAAGGAAAATGTTTTGTTGTTGCGTTACGACCGTTTTTCGTGTTCTTCGGCGAGTTCGCATTTCAAATTTAAACACTTCGGTTTGGACCTCAATGCGTGTACTCAAAAGACAGTAATGGCAATGTCTTGGTTTTTATTCAGGAAACGAACTTTTGTAATTAAAAATGCAGAAACGTCTACAAAGTCAAGAGCAGAAACTCCTTTGATCTTGAATCTGATGAATTCACGTTTGAACATGAAATACATTCATTCATAATAATTTATTCCATAAGGAAACTTTTGAACGTGAAAAATTAAATTTGTATTCTATCATGTCTGAATATTTTATTTTATTGAGTCGTTTTTAATAGAAAATAAGTAGTCACAGACACCGTAAGAAGCAGTTTAAGTTTTCTTCCTCATTTTAATGTGAAACTTTAATGAAAATCAGGTGAATATGAAGTTTCACATATTACATAATTCTGTAATTTAACTAAAATTGCGAAACTTTGCGTTTGCCTACCCTAACGTACGCCGAAAGAGTTTTTCAGAAATATACGTTACTGATTTACTGCTACCTTTTCATTTATAAATTAATTAACGATTGTACAAAACTATAGCAGCCTTGAGTCTAGTTCCGCCGCAATGTTTTGAGGCAATTACAATTTTTCAGTAAGTATCGATACTAAGAAGATTATCGGTTAACCGGTTCTGAAAGCTGGCGAAAACAGCGCTTTTCAATTTGTCAAAAACCAGTCAACCGGTCATGGCAGATTATCTCTCATGATAGCGTGCTGGCGGTTTTCACCACCGCGTTCTATTTATCGGTCACTAGCGTTTACGGGTCATAACACGGGTCATGACAGTTTATCAGTCATAACTCATAACCGGTCATAACCTATGACAGATAACTAGCCATAACTCATGACCGAATATTTATCATCACCGATTATTGAAAATCGCCGTTTCGCCCGCGGATAATTATTGGTCATGGCTGATTATTGGCCATGCCTGTTTACTGGTCATAATTCGTGACAGATAACCGACCATAAGTCATAATGGATTATTATAATGACTGATTGTTGAAAACCGTGGTTTTAGCCAGCGCATCGGGCTACTGGTAATGACCGATTTCTGGTCATAATTCATGATCAAATAGCCATAACCAATAACCGATTATAAATCATGACAGGTTGTTAAACACCAAAATTTGCACCAGTGGGTCTGATTATTAGTCATGACTGATTTCCAGTAAAAACTCATGACTGGCTACCTACCGGCCATAACACAATCGATTATCGATCATGACTGGTTGTTAAAAACTACGGTTTTCACCAGCTCGTCTGATTAGTGGTAATAACCGACTTCCGGTCATAATTTATGATCAATTACTGGTAACCGATTAACGATCATGACTGGTTGTTAAAAACCGCGGTTTAACCAGCGCTTCTGATTAGTAGCCATAACCGATTTTCGATCATACATAATGACCAACTACCGGCCATGACTCATAACTGATTATCGGTCTTAACTGATCGCTAAAAACCACGGTTTTCACCAGCCCGTCTGTTTGTTGGTCATGGCCAATTTCCAATCATGATTCATGAATTGTTACAGGCTACAACGACTGGTTATTGGTTATGACCGATTACCGGATAGATAACCGGCCATAATTCACAACCGATTATCGATCACATGACTGGTTGTTGAAAACTGCGGTTTTTACTAGCACGATTACTGGCCATGACCAATTTTGGTCATAAATCATGACCGATTACCGGTCATAACTCAACCGATTATCGATCATGACTGATTCCGCCCATTATTTATGACAGGTAAACGACCACAACTCATAATAGATTATCGATCATGACTGGTTGTTGAAAACTACGGTTTTCACCAACGCATCTGATTATTGGCATGACCGATTTCCGGTCATAATTCATGATCGATTACCGGCCATAATTCATAACCGGTTTTCGATCATGACTAGTTGGTGAAAACAGCGGTTTCAACCTGCTACTGCTTATTGGTCATGGCCGATTACCGGTCATAATTCAAGACTGATTACTGCCCATAACTCATAATCTATTATCGATGATGAACATCACTGCTTATTAAAAGCCGTGGTTTTCACTGGCGCGTTAAGCCCGATCACCGGTCATAGTTCATGACCGATTACCGGCCGTAACTCATAACCGACTATCGATCATGACTGGTTATTAAAAACGGTGGTTTTCACAAACGCCGCTGATTTATTGGTCATAACCAATAACCGGTCATAATTTACGACCGATCACCGACCATAACTTATGACCGATTATCGGTCATAAGCGGTTATTTAAAACCACGGTTATTACCAGCGGAGCTGGTTTTCGGTCACAACCCATTATCGGTCATAATTCCCCGACCATTGTCATTCATGATCGATCATTGGTCACAGGTGGAGAACCGAACGCCCGTCTAGACGCAATACCGTGATTAGGAGTATAACCCACAATCATAATTGCTTACCGGTCGAAAGTTAGAATAATTATGATTTATGATTAAGTTTCTGTTCATTTTCATCAAAATTGTGGTAACAATACGCTATGAAATATGTCCTAAAGGTAAGAGCAAAGCCTTGTAAATGTTGGTGATGCAAATATACTGAAATGCGTTGGAATTTTATTTTGAAAATTAAATTTTTACTTTCTTAAGTAGAGCTATTAACAACTTTTCCCCAAGAAAATATAACCTTTATTAAAATAAGCAACCAGATACAAAGTTTTTCAGCTGAAGATGAAGAGAGGGATGATAAGCCTTCTAAATATATTTCATCTAAAACAAGTTTAGAATCTCTTATTTTTCACGATGCTTCAACTTATACTGTACCTAATGATTGACGCCAAGGACCCTTGCATGCAAGAGGCGCGTAAGTAGTCACTTGAGAGATATCAGCTTGGTAAGTTCACTTTACCTATTGAGAAGAGATTCAAGATTGCTTGAAAATATAATCAAGGATTTTCGGGTTAGTAACTACACGAGATTAGAAAAAAAGTATACTTGTTTCCGGAAGGGGCGCGTAACTAGGTTGTATGATATCTTTTCTAGAACAAGGGTTTTAGGTAGACTTATAATCCGTCAAGTGTAGGGAAAATAGCATATAGTGACAAAATCTGATAGAAGACGGTAGGACCAAGCGAATACTTTTTTCAGACAATTTTGATAAAATTTGATATCATCACTGTCATATAACGGTAAAATGCTTATATATGAAAGTTTGTTTTGGACCCGTAAAACTTATATAATACAAAACAACATAAGTTTTAAAATATTTCAACAACCGATGCTACTATTTTTGTAAGTTTTAGTAGCCTGTAGAACTACAGATTGGTTAGAGTTTCTCTGCATTGAAGCTTCTAACAATATTTTAATTCTTATAAGCGGAGCCCGTGGGCTACGCTCCACGCTTTTTTTTAATTATTCGGTTTTAATAATAATTAGGCTAATTAACTAGGTAGTGCAGCGAACCGCAGATCGAAGTTTTGTTCAATATTTTGCTGTTGATTTCATTCTTTTCATGCAACCTGGTTAGTGTAAACGCAACAACCACGAATTGTTTGTTTCCAGCACGTTTGTTATTGTAACATGAGCTCATAATATTTGGGTCAAGTTTGGTTTCTGATTATTTATGTATGAAGTAGAACTCTCCGCCTTTTGAATTATTAATTTTTATTTATTTTGTCCGAATGATCGAGAGTTTGTAATTTAAGTGTTAAATATCTATTTGTCCAATTATTGCTTTTACTTGTACATATCTTAAGAAATGTCTCATTTTTTAGTAAGTATGACAACGTGTAACACATTTCTGTAAGCGCATGTGCTATCGAGTTAGTAGTCACCAAATTCAGCTGACCGGCTCAATAAGCGTCGGCCGCGTACGTCACTAAAATTTGAGACAGGTAGAATGGATCCGAATTTTATATATACGCAGGGGGTGAGTCTTGACTACGACAAGTCACTTCACCTTGACTGTGCTAAATAGTTGGTCTGTTGGCCTTGCGCGCAGGGAGCTGTACGCGGCATACCTCTGAACAGCCACCTGGGGCAGTTTGCGTGGCTACGGTTCGCCTTGACCCCGTATCCCCACTGTTGGTTAAGAATGCATGGTGGGCTTGCGGGCTGCTACTACTGCTAGATACCGGGGACTCTGTGGTGATCTAAAGCCTTTGTGGTGGCATGTTTGTCCTCTGCT
This sequence comes from Ctenicera cuprea, assembly GCA_958336395.1. NCBI lineage: Eukaryota > Metazoa > Arthropoda > Insecta > Coleoptera > Elateridae > Ctenicera > Ctenicera cuprea. The sequence continues at coordinate 11,852,682 of OY284489.1, forward strand.
AAACAGGAGTATTCTGATCTATTAGGACAAGATGGTTGTAAAAAAATGCTTTTAAATATATAAAAATTTAAATTAAAGTTTGAATTTTGCTTACTTGATTAGTTTAAGTAAAACTTGATTAAATTTTCTATATCTAGGCATTGCCACAGAATAATTTCAAGGTTTTCAAAGATATTCCTTATCCTTAAGGCAATTCACGCGTTTCTTTCATTTCGAACGACAATAAAGAGCAAAATCGTTAAGAGTGAAAAGGGCCTATTAGTTATAGGCGACATTCGTATTGAATTCGTGATGAACATGAGCTTTGATACACATACAGAAATATTTTCCATCATTTATAAATACGGCATCGTATGTCATCGCCTTCGATAAAAAGCCCTCATCATAGAGTTATAAGCTTTGGGCTTTGATCTGTGATTTGTTTTTTTACTTTACTAATAGGTTTTTCTATATATCTTTGAAAACCTCGTCCGGGTTGGCGGATCGCGTCTAGATGATTGCAAAAAAAATGCTATTTACTTTGCGAAAAGTTTCTATAAGGAGTTCTTTTCATTTTTGATCAAAAAATTTCCTGCTGCTCGCTGTTGAGATTTCTCGAGATAGAAGATTAATACAAATAAAATAAAAATTGAATAAGGAAGACTCTCAATTATAAAGTAAAATGAAAGAAGACTGACGTAAGATTTAATGTTGTTATTGGATTTCAATCAGACGAAGTTATTGCAGGTTATAAGTAGGTCATAATGAGTAATACGTTTTTTTTTCTTCTGTCGACGTCAATTTCATAATGTTATTTAATTTTAATTGTACAACGTAATTAATCCTTTTAGCTGGTGAGTCATGACGGGGGACCATATTTTCCTATTGTACAATGTAAACCATATTACGAAACAAATCTCAATTATCAGCAAGATTGGAAACAAAGAACAAGCAAGTTCGGTGTTGATTTAATTTTAGTAAGACGAGGTAATTACATCTTATATCCCAATGAGTCATGACGAGTGACGGTATATTTTACTAAATAAATAGCCAATTTTACTAACGAAAACTCTTGTGTTATAATCATGTTTTTATAATTAATCTTATGAGCAAAACAGTATGAAAAACCACATATCATATCGCGCCCCCACCCCATCTCCTGCCAATCCCACACCTTTTTGAGTTGGCCACCCGTTCAGACAATATCAAGAATACTGTTACAAACATTTTAAAACCAACCACATATTGTCCGTATCAAATAGCCCACGGGGTTGCCTAACCCACAGCCTTATTAGACAAAATCTTACAAACACCCTGAGGAAGTGCAATGAGTGGGATTCGAACCCACTTGCTTCGTAGCCAGACACTCTGAACACTGCTTTACCACCATCTTCTGATTTTAATGTACGTTCCAGCGCGTTGAGTTTCTTTTATGAATATTTTAATCGATAAATAATTAACCGAAACAACGAAAAACGAAAAATGATTAGAAAAAGACTCAATTATAGACGGAATGTGGAACTAAAGTTGGATTTGTTTAAAATGAGGTGAATGGCGCGTTTACGAGGCAATATGGCGGCAAATGAGCACTAAACAATAGCGGCAATTACAATTACAGGTCACATTTTAATTAAAATTCGAACCAAGCTGTAAAATTGCAGTAAAAGAACAAATAAACGGCAAACGAATCTCATTTTGGAACCAAATTTAATCCACCATTAACATCTGGGAAATTGTAGAATGCAAATTTCCCTTCGTGTGTATCCGCGGAATTAAATACTCCGGACCATTCATCCCGGTTTATTAGTTTTAAAATTAATTGTTATTCCACAATATCACGCAAAATTCTGGCACGAAACCTAAGATTACAATTACTTTTGACAGAATTGATAAACTTGATGGAATTTTTGAGTCCAAGATAGTAGAAACTAATATTCTTGTGAAAAAATGTATTTGCTTTCTTACAAGAGATAAAATAGAGTCTGAATTATGTTAAAAAATTCAGTTCCAATAAAACCTTTGCAGTTAAGAAATCCCGTCTTTTGTAAAATATTTTGCAATGAAGCTGTTCATAAAAGTAATTCGAACGGCCCCATAAAAGCCGAAGTATTAAGGTATTTAAATTTATGGAAAAGTTCTGAATTAATAAATCAGACTGAATTTCAGTCGGAAAGCACTAAAAGAATGAAAGCCAAGTGAATAAAAGTGAAGCAATACAAAAGTAATTGAATTAACAACCTACTTTAAGCACCTTGGGTGCAGCGCGTTTGATTTTCTATCTCATTACTTCAAAACGTTCAAAAGCACGGAATCCATAAAATCGAATTAAAGCTCGTTTAATAAAAAGGCCATTACGAAACTTGACAGTTAAAGGAATGGAACTTTTATATGGTTTTCTTTCAAATCTTATTTCATATAAACTACCAGGCAATAAATGTTCGTTTCCGTTCTCCTTACTTACTCACTTTATCTAATATACTCTATATAACCTGTCATTTCAGAAACAATAAATTCAAATTACTTACACATGAATACTGCCTTGACAAAAATGAGCTAAGCGAGAAATAAGAATAAATAATTCTTTCAAAATAATTTCATAACGTAATTAAATTTATAAAGTTAAAACCAAGTCCTTTCATAATTTCAAAGCTTCTTGAACTTTTACAAAGTAGATATTAGTGGTATTAGTAATGATCTCGAAGTACTGGTGAGTCATGAAAGGTGATCCATATTGAACGAGATTGGTTGCATGCCAATTTTAATATAAGCATAGCAATCTCCTAGCGGAGTTGCCTGTTAACTTAAACATAGATTTTAAATTAAGTTTTTAGTTTGGGCATATTATTAAGCTCCCTTACTACAAAATATTAAGCGCTGCTTGGGCCAGTTAAAGTATTAAAAATTATATTAGGTTTTTTAACACATAAGTTTTTCTTCGGAAATATTTTATTTTTGCTCGCATAAATAATATTTGTTTGTTCATATTTTTTCATTTATCTGACAATTTTTAACTAAGCAATTAAATGCTGCAGTTAGCAGCTGTTTGTAAAGAAAAGCGTGCGATGTAGTCTATTTCATTGTAAAGATTAAGCCGCGCTTAACAAAGAGATATCATTATAGCAATAAAATCAGCTGCAGTTAGAAGTTGTTTGTAAAGAAAAGCGTGCGGCCTAGACCACGAGTTCTAATATTTTATTGTAAAATGTAGGACGCGCTTAACAAAGAAATATCACATTAGCAATAACAAAAGTTAGTAAGCAATTGTTTGTAAAGAAAAGCGTGTGATGTAGTCTATTTTATTGTAAAGTTTAAGTCGCGCTTAACAAAGAAATATCACATTAGCAATAAAATCAGCTGCAGTTAGAAGTTGTTTGTGAAGAAAAGCGTGCGGCGTAGACCACGAGTTCTAATATTTTATTGTAAAGTTTAAGACGCGCTTAAAAAGAAGTATCATATTAACATTAACATCAGCAGCAGTTAGCAATTGTTTGTAAAAAAAGCTTGTGGTGTAATCTATTTTATTGTAAAGCCTAAGACGCACTTAACAAGGACATGTCATAGAAATAAAATCAGCTGCAGTTGCAAGATGTTTGTAAAGAAAATAAAAACTTATAAACTAATTTGCGATTGCCGTATCTCTTGTAATCCAACTGTAGTGTGGTATATTCTATTTTATCGTAAAGCCTAAGATGCGCTTAACATAGAAATGTCATATTAGCAAAAAAATTAGCTGCAGTTGCCAGCTGTTTGTAAAGAAGATAAAAGATTATATATTAATTCGCGATTGCTATATCTCTTGTAATCCAACTGTAGTGTGGTGTAATCTATTTTATTGTTAAGCTGAAGACGCGCTTAACTAAGAAATATCATATTAGAAATAAAATCAGCTGCAGTTGTTAGCTGTTTGTAAAGAACATAAAAAATTATAAATTAATTTGCGATTTCTATATCTCTTGTAATCCAACTGCATCCCAAAATATCTGGGCCAATGAATTTTTACGAATTCCTACCTTATGGATTCTCGTAAACATGACCGACGCTGCTATTTCATAGGAGAAATATATACCCTGTACGCCCACGTACCTCTTCTATCAATGAATTAGTTCAAGATGTCAGATGCAGTAAACATTAGCGGATTGAAAGTAAAGGTTAGTGGTTAGAGCGGCTGTGAATGATGTGCTCACGATTATAACACTTACAGATTGTTTCCAAAGATCCATTTTTTAATCTAAATTTTAGACACTCACCGCGTTTAATTAGTAAATATAATTTGTGAGATGACATTTATATTAGCACAAAGCACAATTACAAATAAAGGTTTTCATAGAATCAGTAATTTGATAACCTAGAAGAGAATGTTTTGGAAAAAATTTGAAGGAAACCAAATTTTAACGATTAAGTCCACTGGTAATACCACGAAAAAACCCCGTTTTAGTGCGGGTGATGTGGATTTCAGTACATTACTATCAGTTGAGAGGACGTTGACTAAGATTTTGCTCGGAAAAGCAACAAATGTTTCAGAATTTTTTTTCAAAAAAATTAATGTTCTTCAATGTTTTGGTAAGTGCAACCGTTATCAAGTTATACGCGAAAACTCGTAATTTGGGCTTCTACCCAAAATAGCGAGTTCAGTAACCAGCGGATCAAAGGTGATCTTTTTGTGGTTGATACTTACGCTGAACTGAAGATTTTCTTAAAAATTTAGCTAGCTTTCGCCTTTGTCAAAAAAAAAATTGTAATTTGCTTACATTGTCATTTATTGTAATATGTATCATTACTATCTCTTCACGGTTTATATCTCTTGGTTTGTTTCGATATCAAGATAGTAGATGCTATAATTGGTTGTTGCAGCGTTTTAATGTACGTCCTGTACCAGTTCCTCCCATAGTTGGTTGATAAAGTAATAGCTGTTTAGGGGTACGACAATCGTTCAATCTGCTTAAATGTGTAGTATTTTACGATTATTTTGCAAATATATGGCACTTTTTCAAACAAAAATGTGTAGGTATACTAAGCTCAATAATCAATGCTTAGATATACAACTATACGCGATTATTTTAGGATAATCTTGTGTTGATAATTACCTCGTGCTAGTTAATCTAAGATAGTTCCACCAGCGCTTCGTGCCTGCAGAATTATCGCCTTATCTAGATCCTTAATATTCAACCTAATTAAATTAAGAAATCGGAATCACCATTTATATTATTTGTGACAAAGTCTATTTTGCTCGTATACACTTCAGGGTATATTAAGTTAATCCGTCAAGTGTAAACTGAAAATTTAGTGTGCATTTCACGGTATTTAAGTCAAATTGCCACAATATTTATTATATATACACGCATTTAACTCAATGCTTTTTATTTTGATAAAGCATTGTAGATTTTAATAAATCCCTAAAGATTTAATTTAAATATACCAACATTTAATAAAGCATTAGAGATTTAAACAAATCGTAATGCATTTATTTTAAATTTTCAAATATTTTGTAAAGCTTTATGTATTTAGATAAATCTGCACATATTTGTTTTAAATCTTTCAATATTTAATAAATCTTTACAGGTTTAAATAAATTTTTACCGATATAAATAAATCTTTATAAATTAAAATAAAACTTTACAGATTTAAATAAATGTTTTAACATTTAATTCTAAGCTGTCGCATTTAATATTAACCTGTCATATTTATTACACCTTGGTAAGCCCAGCGGACTTAGGGAACCAAGAAAATATGACAGGTTAACATTAAATGTAACAGATTAGAATTAAATGTTCAAACATTTATTTAAATCTGTAAAGTTTTATTTGAATCTATAAGGGTTTATTTAAATTGGTAAAAATTTATTTAAATCTGTAAAAATTTATTAAATATTGAAAAATTTAAACAAATATGTGCAGATTTATCTAAATTGATAAAGATTTACTAAATATTTAAAAAGTTAAAGTAAATGTATTGATTTAAATCTACAATGATTTATTAAAATAAAAAGCATTGAGCTAAATGTGTGTATATGTAATAAATATTGGGACCATTTGCCCTAAATACCGTGAAATGCACAGAAAATTTTCACTTTACACTTGGCGCCGCATTGCATATGAAAACATAATATTGTTCTGCTGACTTATTATTATTAAAAGTATTAAAAATTGTTACGTCGATGGAGTCCTTCAAGTCTAATACCACCTACCTAAAATTTAAATTGGGCCGGCGGGTGGTCTAGTGGTTAAAGTCCCAGGCTTTGAAACTAGACTCCCAATGGCAGTTGGTTCGAGCCCACTGCTCGGCGGTAATTTTTCTGAACAAGTTAAATCCGACGGGTCCATGGATGGTATGTAGGTGTGTATGTTGGGTTGCATGTCTTAAGGGGTGGGGTGCATGTTAAACCGGTGTATAGCACTGTGTGTGCTGAGCCCGGGTAAGGAGGTGGGATGGGAATCATGGGGTCGTGCTCACGCACGGCTTCATGATTCTTAAAAAAAAAAGTTAAACTTTTCAAGAAACAGATTTAAAAATCAACATGTCTGTTATCCAAACTAAAACCGATTGAATAACAAGTGTCTAACTTTTTATTGAATAAGACCAAGGGTTTTCGATCCATTTTTAAGGGGATTTTCTTTACAACTTCCGAACAACGATGCACTTTGTTGCAGATTTTGCAGCTTTGTTTCTCGAAAGATAAAGTGCACGAGAGATAAGCGACGTACAACAATAAAATTTACGACATTCTTAAATTGCACGTCTCAGAAATCACGTTTAACGTTGAACTTTTAAATCAGAATCGCTGAGCTCTCCGATATAAGCTTAACTGAAAAGTTTGATCATAATACAATTGTCTGCTGTTGCCGGGACTACCCGATTCTAGTACTTCAAGACAGGAGATTATTCCCTCAGCATTTACTGCCTCTTTTACTCCTTGCCTTTATAAATCTTCGAGCGTTAAAAATATGACTGTTGGAAACAAACGCTTTGCCGGATTTTATGAATATCTCCAAGGTTTATTTCTGGTTTTCTAATTTCCATCCCAGAGGACGCAGGAAGGAGTTGCCATTATAATATTTCTTATAAAAGGAAGTATCCCTCTTGATTTTACTGAATGATCCTATTGTTTTCGGAATTTCCTGAGACTAATGAATATTTAAATTTTTACGTTTTAAAAGGAAACGCAAAGAAAAACATAAAAAGTAGTAATCTATCAACTGTTTTCCTTTGCAACTTTTCAGAGTTTCACTAGCAGAAGTTTGAAGGTTTTTCCGGCGGAAATAGAATTCTACGACTGTGGGGCAATTAAAAACAACAACGTTGAAACACAAAACGAGTATAATAACCCCAAAAACTAAGCTCCCATGTGAGATACAAATTACAAGCTAAAATATCCGCAAATGCTCAGCCCTTCGCAAACCACAGACCACAGAAACGTTTGTCTTAGAGGGAGCGCCAGATGTAATTGACTAAAATTATGCAGCCATTCTTGTAGAGAACATGAAATGTGTATGTACATACACGGGCGTTTGAGGGAAATGCCGAGTTTCCGTTATCTTCGTTACATTCGCTATAATAATATCCAGGAAGGATAAGGATGGAGGAGCGCTACTGGACAGGGAGCAACTAAGGTTGATATTTCTTGTGAGGATGTTGTGGTCAGCTCGTTTGACATTAAATTATAGCGACCCATGTCCGTTTGGGTAAAATAATAATGGCACATCGACAAGTGTTTCTAAAAGGTTTAAATGCTGCTCGTGAAGATTGTGGTAGCTTGCTAAAATTACAGTTTCTGTTTGTTTTGTAATTGGTCTCATAAAGCTATCAAAACTTAGCTAAAATTGTTAATTGTTGAAATGGAAATTCTGAACTAAATTTGAATGAAAGACAATCTAAACTTTCTGAAATCAAAGAAATTAAACTCTATGTGCGTCTTTTTCTTTTCACTTTTCTCGTAGCAACACAAATGCGTAACTTCCAATTAGTTTTGAAGCAAATTACACGAAAAAACAAAAGTTTTTGTTAAATAATTTAATACAATAATAGGGGATTTTCTTTAAACCTATATCTAGTTTAAGAGCGCGCCGCCGTGGCACCTTTTTGTTTTTGACGCTAGAGGCGCTAGTCATTCTAAATTTGAATTTAATTACTGATGGTTCTATTAAACATAAACAGGTAGCGTCACATGCGTTCTGTTGACGTGCATATATTTTTCTTTACAGGACCGTACTAGCAGAATTATTGATTTCTGGCATAAAATCAATTCTCAGTATTACTTGCGCGTGGGTTTGTGTGCAATACTCTTATTTATGTGCGAAATTTGTTAAAAGTTTTAAATTAACGCGCCAAATGCCTATCGCCGTAGCGCCATCCGTGCTGATTCCTATGAACTTTTGTTCAAAAACATGGCTGACGTTACTCGCATCGAATTTTTAAATTTACTCAGCTGGCACATAGTTTAAATAATTGACAAAAATTTTAAATTGGTGTACCTATTATAACAGTATCTAGATGATCAGCGTAAATACAAATGAAGAATAGTGTTAAATTTATAGTTTTATGTTTGCTAAGAAAAGTAAGTTTTTTACCTTATTTGCATGTTTCACAAGAAAATAATTATCTGAGCATCCAAGTTACTTTATTAAGTAACATCTAAGTCGCTGAGTACATATAAAAATGCCTATATTTCTCTTTTCCAAAGCTTCCTGAGTTTTCCCAGATCTTTCACGCATTTGTGTCCCCACCACTATTTGAGACTTCTTAAGCAGAATAGAAGGATTTATTACCTGAACCTGTTTTCATCTCCCTTTTTGCATTTCCCCTCCAACCTTCCAATCACACAATAATTCTACTTCTAATTCGCGCTTCATTCCCCACTACTATTTTGAAATAGTCAAGCAGAAGGGGAATAGTCTGACTGTAAATACTAAACCTAGTTCTAACTTCCATTGTCGTCTTCTTCCACCCTCTACTGATACACTAATTTTAGCCTTTCCGCACACTTATTTTTTTCCTAGATTTGTTATTGTGCAACTACATAGGGGGGCAGTAGGGACAGAAATAAGTTTTGAATCTTAAACTTAATTCCACCCCTCCTGAAGTTTCCCCGTACCCACACTCTACTAGTAGATCAATCCTTCCCCCTCTTCTAACCTTTTCCCTCTTTCACTAGTTGACGCTGGCGAAAGGCACCGACCAATTGTAAGTAATGAACCTAAATCCATTTATTTGTAGTTTCCCTCTCAACCGTTAGTGATGCACCAATGCCAGCTCCTTGGTGCAATTTTTGTACTTTAACCGTTTAATACTGGGATTCTCCTTTTTACTGCATGATTTTAGCTTGCATCATCTTCTCTATGTCTCTTTTCTAAAGTTTCCGATATATGTATTTGTACACCAATCTTAGCTCCTTCGCGCATTCGTTTCCTCGCAGTTCTACTTTTCACCGTCGAATCACCTAACACTCCCACTTTTTACTTGCACGGCTTCTTTCTCTCTACTATTTGATACTGCACAAGCAGAGTGAACGGGCGTAGGGGAATGGATCGGTTTGAAATCTTGAAAATAATTCCTTTGCATTTCTCTTCCCAACCTCTACTGCTGCACTAGTTTTAGCTTCTTCTCGCATTTGTTTCCCTTCCACAATTTGTTATAGGTCGAATTGGGGGGAAGTAAAGATAGTTATAAATGCTACATCTAATTTTATCTTTCCCCTTACAGTTTTTTTTTCATTTTTTAATCGCAGTACAATTCTACTTCTTATTTGTACTGCCCCCCCCCACTACCATTTAACACTGGTCAAGCAGAGAGGGTAAGGTACCGCTTTTAAATTTAATGTAATTCCAACTCTCCTTTGCACCTCGTTTACCACCCTCTACTGATACACTAATTTTAGCTTCTCCACAAACTTCTTTTCCTTTAGGACTTTTTATTGATCAAATAATAAAGGAAGTAGGGACACAGATCAGTTATAAATCCTAAACTTAATTACATCTCGTCCTTTTGCAGTTCCACGCCCCACTTCTAATCATACAAGAATCCTACTTCTTATTCGCACTTCTCTTTCTACTATTTGACACTAGTGAACCAAAAAGAGGAAGTTTTGGAGCTGGCAGCTGTTGTAACTCTTGACTTTCTACTGGTACACTAATTTTAACCTTCCCTTGCACTTTTTGCATAACCGCCATTTCGTATTAATCAAATAGATATTACGGAAGTAGGAAGAGGGATCAATTGTAAATCCTAAACAGAATTTCATCTTTCTCTTTTCAGTTATTCTTCCATCTTCTAATTACACAAATATCCTACTTCTTCTTTCTACTTCTTTCCCCCCTAATATATGATAACAGGCAAGTAAACCTAAGGGGAGTAGGGGTAGGGACCGGTTGTAAATTCTAAATCTGTTTCGAAGCGCCCATTTCAATTTATTTTCTCATCTCCCGACACACTACTAATTATAGCCTCCCTCGTACTTGTTTCTTTACTACAATTTATAATTGGTTAAACAAATAGGAGGGAAAGAGAGATCAGCTGTATATCCAAAACCTGGTTCCATCCTTCCACTCTACAGTTGCCTTTCCAGCCTCTACTAATACATTGACCTTACTTTTTTTCTCACTTTTGTCATCTTTTGCTACTTGACGCTGTTCGGGGGCGATCTTAAACCTTAATTGATCTCACCCTATACTGAGACACCAATTTTAGTTTGTTCTTATAATTGTTTCCCCTTTACTATTTAATACTGGCCAAGCAAAGTAGACATGAGTAAGGTGGCCATCTGTTGTAAATCTTTAATCTAATTCCAACTCCCCTTTGCATTTCTCTTCACACCTTTGCCTGTTACACTAATTTCAGTTTCTCCTCGTACTTGGGCAAATAGATAGGAGGGGAAGTAAGAACAGGAAACAGTTGTAAATCCTAAAGCTATTTCTATGTCTCCTATTGGCAGTTCCTCTCCCACCTATCAGTTACACAACAATCCTGCTTCTTATTCGCACTTCTTCTCCCGCTATTATATGATACTAGTCAAATAGATAGGACGGAAGTAGGGAGAGGCATTAATTTTAAATCTCTCTGATTTTCAGTTTTTCCTCCACCTTTTAATCACTGAAATATCCTACTTCTTACACTTACTTCAAATCAAGTAGAGCAAAGCGGGAAGGGGTAAGGACCGGTTAGAATTCTTAATGCTGTTTTTAACTCCCCTTTGCAACTATTTTTTTCACTTTTTTCTGATACACTAGTTTTAGTCTCTCCTCGTACTTGTTTTACTACCACGATTTGGTAATGGTTAAATTAACACGAGGGAAAGGCAAATCCAAAAACTAGTTCCATCCCTTCTCTCTGCAGTTGTCTTTCCATCTTCTACTGTTACATCAATCCTACCCTCTTCTCACACTTTTCCCCTTTTTGTTATTTGACGCTGGTCGGGGCAGGGAACACTGACCGATCTTAAACATAATCTTTTTTCCTTCTTTCTCCTTTACTTTTTGATACTGGTCAAGCAAAGTGCAGAGCAATAAGGAGGCGACCAGTTGAAGATCTACCAATATTACTTCCTCGCATTTTTTTTACTAAAATATAGAATTTGTATGACCCTACGTCTGCCATAATTTTTATGAAGTTTTATCGACTTTCTAGAAAATTCTGTTCTGATTAAGATTTTGTTTAAATCACTAAAAACTTTTAAAACAAACTTTTCAAAGTTTTTTAAAATAGCAGGGTGATTTTTCAGTTTAATTTATTGTAAATAAAACAATTCTTAACTTCAACCGGTTTTGTATTTTAGCTGTATACGTATTTCAACGTGTTTACACGTCATTATCAAAAGCAACATTAAAAGTAAACAGTTGGTGTTGCTATAGGAACAATAAATCTTCATAACTTCATCTTGTTTTTTTATATATCTGCGTCCAGATGACTTGCTTTCTCATTCCAAAACGTCTAATAGCGGTGAATTTTTAAGAGACCAATTTGTTCATTCATTAAAGAAACAAATTTTACATGTTGATGAATTTCAAATGTTTCTAGTATATCCAACTTACGTTTGTCATCACAAAAGTGTAAAAATTTAATAGTGTTATTAGACGTCATTGAATGATTGTGTTCTAATAAGTGTTTAGCGTAATTGGATTTATGGGGGTGTTTGTACTTGTAACAACGTACGTGTTCCTTGTACCTAATATCAAAATTTCTAATTGTTTGTCCTATATAAACCGAATTACAGTGCGAGCAATTTAATTTGTAGATGCCTGGTTTTAGTAAATTGTCTGTTTTTTCTTTAGCATTAAAGAAAGCGTTTGAAATGTTTTTTGTTTTTTTAAAAGTTATTTTACATTTATTTGTTATGTTTATAATTTTGGTAATTTTTTTTGATTGATTGCCAAAATATGGAATTGAGGCGACTTTTCAGATTTGCCTTTTTTCGATGCTAGCAATCTATAAAAGGGAAGTACTTTGCTCGAAATCCTCGTCCTTCAACAGAAGGGTTAAGAGTGTTTATTCTTTCAGTTTCAGCTCCATTTAACTTTTGGCTCTTTTATCTTACACCGATCTTCCACTTCTCTTTTCCTGCATTGCATATTTTTCAGCTTACTGAGAATTTCACCTTTAGGATCAACTTTATCGATTGAAAGGGTTAATTACGCCTCGGGGAGCGATTATTTTCACAGGCTCGTCTTAACGCCTTCCCTAACCCTTTCTACTTATCATTTGAGTTTGGAATCTGAGCGAACTGGATAGAGATGATTCTCTATCCCATTGAATAATCAGAGTGGTAGCACATTACATTCAAAATAAGAGAAGTGGAAACTTTAGCCCCTATTGGAAGTCTTGTACGAGTTTCAAAGGAACAATAAGCTAAGAGAGTAGGTAGTATGTGTTGCGTTTGAGAAAAGTAAAAAAACAAAACAAACACGCGCCGAGAACCTTTCACAAAATTAGTCTATAAATAAACATAAACCGAAAGAAAATTAGCTATGACAAGAATATAAAGTGTTGCCAATTTGAAAATGGCTGAGAGTAACGGGACCGCTAAGCGAAGAAAACATCTTGAAGGTTCCACTAAGCCGCCGGCGCTCGGCAATCACTTTTTATCTGTTGACAATTTTATGAGCGGGTTCGAGAGCGTCCCCGAGATGTTTAAATATCGCTTAAAGGGTAGTTTCTGGCTTTAGTGGTGCACTCTCGGGGAGAAACAGTTTGCCATAATATGAATGTCATAATAGCTCGACGTGCTTTATTGACTTCTTCGGGTCTGCTTTCAAACGATTTTCCAATTGACAAGAAAATATAACTTAAACACTTTGTAATCGTTTATAGTATGGTAGTTTTCATTAATTCAGGATAACCGTATTGCTTTTAAGTTTACATTTGTAATTCAAGTGCTGCCTTTAAGCCTAAGAAGTTTGTTTAAGATGGGGTCATTTAACATGTGGACTTTGCCAATCTTAGTATAAAGTCAATTTACTTTTCACAGCTTTCTTTAAGAGCAAACTAGAGTACGAGTGGATCCTAAGAGCGAAACTCGTCCTGATAAACAATTCATGGTAAAGCAATTGTGCGTGAAGCAGGAAATGGAAGAGTGACAAAAATGGATTTAGATCACTACGATAATGGAATCATGAAATCGAAAGTTTAACAAGTAAATAGAAACCACGAATTTTTATATTGACGAAAATGGAATTTCCAAGCAAGCACTTTAGGGAAAAACACAGAATAAAATTGTAATAATAGAACTGCAACAAAAAATAAGTTTTTTACGACCGGGAGTCAAAGTCGGTTTCTATGTCATCAAAATTGTGACAGAAGTAAAGCATTTACTCCCTAGGGACGAAATACGACAACAATTTCCCAAGGGGAGTTATTATTTCATTTCATATTTATTTTTGTAAACAAATGTCTGTTGTCATGGTACTTTGCATGGAAACATCTCAAAGACTTCTAAATATTGTAATTTTGCTCCGATTTATTATAATTCTTTATTTATGAAATTAAGTGTTTCTACTCCCGATCGTGGAAAAAATAGTATACACACCTCGGGAGAGACCGCCATTTTTCCTTCGATGTATTTGTAGCCCCCGGCCATCAAATTACACCTCAAGAAAAATAAGACGTTTGTCTCCCTTAGCGTATAATGTACTATTAAAATGTGTAGATCAAAATTAAACAGAACTTAAGAAAGTTGAAACCATTAAATTTTATTTATACTGCTACAGTAGTTTACTCTTGAATAATATGAGTTCAAATGTAAGTAGTAAACAATGGTTTACTTTAACAAAGTTATTTTGATTTAGAGTTTAAAATTACTGATTCCGTATGTAAAGGGAACAGAAATTAATAGATGTAGGAAGCTTTGCAGACGTACTATTTCTAGGTTGGGTTAAATTAAGGAAATAAGTAAAAATCTGCAAACAGAAAATTGAATGCAATAAGTAGCTACAGCACTTACAGGATTTATCAATTGCGTGCCCTCTACTAGCTTTGATTCGCATTCCATGAAGAAATTATTCAATATAATTTTATATAGTTCGCCCCATATTTTAATTAAACAATTATGCAGTTTTGTTTGTATTGTATGTTGTTATGCAACGGCAATATTCGTGTTCTATTAAAATTCATTCCACCTGTAAATGTTTTTTTTAATATTGCTAAGCAACGGCAACTGCTGTTTGATTTTATCATACAGGCTGAGTCAACAACTCCGTCGTGATCGATATCTCCTTTACTGTTTAAAATACGGAAAAAAGTTTTAATATTTTTTAAAATTATTTGCAATTATATAAAGGGTTCTATATAAAAGCGATTCCAAATTTCAGATTTTTAAAATAAAACACCCAGTATATTTTTGCATATTCTTATTCACCGTTTAATTGCCTTTCTGAATACGTTTTGTTTTTAAAATTCCGTTGCACGAGCCGTATTTCTCCAGGATTAAATAATTTTTTTCTGTTACACCTCAGTCAAGACCATGTGCCAGATTTTTTAAAATTGAATTTTGTTATACAGGATGTTTGTTGCAGGCGCAACACCCTGTATATTTTTAGATAGTTGGTTAGAGGTCTCTGCGCTCTGTACATTTTAATAAATAATGATTATTCCTAAATTCAACGGTTATTTTATTAAAATTGTCACTCAATAGCGTTTAAAAAGGGTTATGTAAAACACGCATTTAGACATGAAGTTCTAATTTATTCTTCAAAACGGTCCAAAGAAAAAACATCCAAGAACCTGCCTATTCCAAACCAAAACAACAATCCTCGCAGGTTTCTTCAAGAGAAAAATAAAGAAAAAACACTTCCTTCAAGTGTCAGTCGAAAACAAATCCAGCATCGCGAGCCGCTTTAAGATTGAAGCAGCGGCTACACTAGGTTTCGACGAAGCCCTCCCCACAGCACCGCAATCTCCGCTCAAATGAATCTATGTCTAGTAAAAAGGAGCACAAAAACGGGCAACCTCCGGCCAGCTCTCTATGCGGAACACAACCTTTTGAAGTTGCAGTACAAGTCCCTTGTTATTGTTCTTTGAAATATTTTTTTTTAAGTAAAGGTTGTTCCTTGTTTGTTCGAGTTTAATGTTAAGCTGTTAAAATACAACATTTGCTTACATAAATTACATTAAGCCCCTTAAATATGTTAGACTGATTTAGTAATACCAACATATTCTGGCTGTTCCGCATCCTCGCAACTGTTTTGTTCACATTGCAAGTGTAATTTTGTTTGTATCGTGCAGGATATCTAAGGCAACGAAATCATACATAATTAGCAACGCGTGTGCACAAAAAAAATCAGTTGATTCTTAAGATCGATCACAAGCTTCTGCTCTAACAACCAACGTCTGAAAATCTGCCTCAAGATGCAGCATTAAATTCTGGTTTAAGAAAACCAAGTCAGCACGCTCCTCTTAGAGCCCAACTTTGGGATCTAGCGCAAGCTTTCGGTCTGTAGCAAAAGAACCACGCGCAGCAAGCTCCTTCTAGAAGCCAGCCGCACTCCTCAAGTTAATCTCCAGCTTGCAGTCTGGAGCAGGCCGGCCCCGCAAACTTCCCTTAGGGTAACGTAGCTCCCCAATTAAACCCAGCAAGACCTGCCAGTTCACTGCTTGATCTCTGCGCGATACCCGGAGTAGCTACTGTATACGCCCCAAAGAACTGCTACCTATTGATGGTGTTATTGTTTTTTTCCGGTAGGTTAATAGTTTTGTCATTGGGGGGCGCTAAACGTTTTTGGTTTATAATATGAATTGCGGACATATAATTTTAACTCCACAATACGACCCCGAGACAACGGTATCAAATTGGCTGTTTTCAACCCAACTAATTATACCATATGGTAAAACATTGTATGGTTATGAATAACTTTTTTTTGTTTTATCCTCCTTCAGTCCTACGAAAATAGGAGCATCTCGCTCCCTAGCCTGCGTTATATTGCAAATTTGCCTGCGCCCCCGTCTGTACGTTTGGAAGACTCAATAAGTAAATTTGCATATGTGATATACTGGGTGGTTGGAGGCCATCGATACGCAGGTAAAGCTTGCAACGTATTTTTGTACGCAAAACTGAGCAGGTAAGCCTGATGGTAGCCACTGGAATGTTAATGCCCTAAAAACTTGATGAATGAATGGAAATAGAAGTAATTTTCCTTACCAGTTTTTAAACAGTAAACAGCTGGCTGTAAGTTTATATCAGATTTGAAATGTAAAATTCAGTGTAAGTCAAGAGTTCATAATGGTGCATACACGGTGTTTAACGGAACAGAATATATTGGTTTTTACCTATTTACGAGCGAAAACAATGTACGTAACTTATATTAAATGCTAGTAGTTCTTATATATTTAAATAAACAATATCGCTTGGAAGTGGGGGGCTGTTCCTAGTGTCTAAGTAGCTCGAGCCTAGTGGGTATCTGATGTTCACGTTTTACAAAACATAAACAACGTAAAATTGATGTATGGGTTTCGTAAATCTCGCGGATTTGAGTTAATATTCAACACAATTAAAAAATTAAAGTAGCAACCACCAAACTTTAATAAGCCAACATGTGAGACACTTCCTGCAATGAAGCGATGGCGCTTTTTTTTTAAGTTTTTACAATTTTGTTTGCATTTCGATGTGCATAAGATGTTGTGGGCTGTTCACCTTAACTATAATATTCTCGTTTTATTGAAAATGATGCGTAACTTCCAGGAGCTAAACTTTCGGGACACATGTTTCTTAATGATATGAAAAAAATTTTGTTGAGCACAGGGCCAATAAGAAAAACTTGGTGGGTGAATAGGAATTTTTAAATTTATCTTGTTTGTATAAATATTTCAATTCTAAATGAATAGTTCGGGAACTTTAAATACGTTATAAAATTGATTGCTACGGCGTTTAACTTTTATTCCGAGCCTATGTTTTGTGAATTACAATTTCGATTTACTCTGTTCTATTAAGAAGCGATTTCTAAATAATTTAAGTTGTTATCAAATTTATCACGGGCTGTCAGTGAAGTTTAAATTTGTGTTTAAAAGTGTTTGACGGGTGCTCTGGAGTCAACACCAACGAACTTTGGTTTCTCCAATGTTCAAGTTTGCAATAAGTCTAAATCAGCAGGACTAGTCAATTTCCTACCAGTGGCTTGTTCTCTTCTCATGATGACCGTTGCGTATTAAGCCGAAAAGCAGATGCTGGTACGTTAGATTAAACTTATTTATCTATATTTATATCTCCTTCTCTGCACGGTAAAAAGCATCATCCAGATCGATACATCTGAGAGTACTTTTGATGTAATTTTAAAGTTGAGTTTACGTGAATAATTTTCATATAAAAATAAAATTAGTTTTATATTGGTTTATAATATAAACTTTATATGTGCATACAAATAACATATCTCTATCTTTATCTTAAATTTTGGTGAGTTTGCGGAAACTTCAAGCACGCCGTGCTCTTATAATTGAAATATTTTCACCAACACATACACTTTAATAACCAATTTTTAAGGCTCTGCGCTTTTAAACAGGGTTCTTTGCAGCCTTAAACCGCATAGAATAATTTCGCAATAACATAGAAAATTGGATTTGCTCCACTAACATAACCAGTCTGCTGTCGTAATTTATACGCAATCTTGAAGCAGAAAGGAGTCATTCCTAATCTTTTATTAAATGGGTTCGCAGGGAATTAAGATCCTTATGAGCCGATGACCAAACTGTCAATTTTCGGCGAGATCAAAGTCAAACCAAATTAAGTAACAATTTTCCCTTTATTACGCTCGTTTTTGCTTGAAATATGTTCCTCATAATGTGTTTTTGCTCGATTAATATTCCATCCAGGTTAAAGATATTGAGATAAGCCCAGAAATTATTAAAATTTGTTAAATTTTGTCAGAGGAAATTAATAAAGTAGATGGAACAAAGGAATGGAAACAAATTATAATGTTCAAAGTGAAAAATGTATTCCGAAATCATGCCAAAGTAAACAAAATTATTAGCAAGGCACGATTGTACTGGGAAATACACTTTCTGGCCCCAAACACAATTTTTATTAATTTAATACGTCAACTTGTTCTGAAAAAAGGTCCTCACGAACTGTTGATGTGTACAAAAAGTTGAACAAACAGCAGTACTTGGAGATTAATGAGTTTCGGGGAGTCAATATAGGATGAGAAGCAGAATCAAAGTTATCAAAGGTTAAAAACAAAACGAGTTGTTTGAGCGAGTCCCAACTTTTCCGTCGAACAAACAGAATTAAAACGTTGTTTATCCAAAACGCAAATTAAAACATAATATCGATCGCCATTATGACTTTCTTGAGCTGTTTTTAGTGAGGGGTTCAGGCTCCATAAATCTTGGGGATGAAGTTAGTGTGTTTGAACATCGAGCTATCGGAATCCCGATAAATTGTAGGGAAGCCCGCCGCATTTCTACTGCTACAGCCCGCAGAATTGTTTCTAAGTCTAAACTGGGGAAAATACAACTTTCCAAGTTTCACGGTTCAGAATCAGCAGGATATTAAGGCTAAAACTTCCAAGTTGGTAGACCCGAAACAATACTACGTTGTTTCTCTTTAATGGATTGAAAGGTCGTGCTTTCTCCGCGGGTGAGCGTCGAGAAAAACAACGATGCTTTGATAGAAAAAGAAATTATCTCTAGTGGTGGAAATAAAAATAAAACGAAGTAGTCTACTGAAGTTCTGACTAGGTATATCAAAAGCAATAAGAAAAGAAAAGAATTAGATCTTTTTATTATTTAATATTGTAGAAAAACGGTTGATTGCAGAAAGAATGGTAACGAAACTGGTCTCGCCATCCATTAATTTCTGGAAATTTGAATAAAATTTAGCATAAATTACTTTACATTAAAAATTACGCTTTGACAATAATAAGAATTATATACAGAGTGTTCCAAAACTTTAGTACAAGTGTTTTACCAAAGTTAATTAGTTAATCATCTGGAGTTCAACAATGAAAAAAAGGTTTAATGCAAATCTGACTGAAATAACCGTGAAATGGAGAAATTTAAAACAAAACTTTTTTTCTTGTTATAATTGTAAAACAAAAGCCACCATTTTGCAATAAAATTGAAGAAACTTCAAAATTACCTCTAAACTAGCAAAACGACCATGAAAGTGTAAGTGATATAATCCCATTAGTCATATCTTCTATTTTACTTTTATGCTTGAACGTCAAATTTGTATACTTATGTGCACTCTTCGTGGAAATCTATAGAAATATAGAAAGCATCAAGCAACCCTGTAATAATTATTGGGTGTGTGAAAAGCGCAAAAAGTGTTTTCTGGTTGGCATTTCCACAAAGAGAATAAACAAATTTTACCTTTAAAATTAAAAATATAAATTAAGATTTGCCGTGCTATACTACGAGACCCGAAAAATTAACAGATTTAACGTTGTGATTAGTCAACCGGTGCCGGCTGGCTACATTTTACCGGCACGAAAAACCATCATGTAACGTGACATATGTAGTTTACCGGCAGCATACTTTATTCCCTGTACACAGTACTAACATCAACAATAATGATAATAATCATAATAATATACATACACTATTTGACCAAGCCAGTGAAATTTAAAAATAGTAACCCGCATCGGTGTTTTAACCCTCGCCCGCCTATGCCACACAACGCTGTGCACGTATTATGAAGCTGAGCTACCCCGGCTATTCACAGCAATGGTAAAATATGGAACAAATGCGTAAATATTTGACATAATTTACCAATTGTGTCATCAACTATTCTTCACTCGCAATCTACGATGTCAAAAATAAAATTGTTGGCATTAATATAAAATGGCGTTGATACAGTCCAGTCGTTAGGTAAAAAGATATGGAAAAAACACAAAAAGCAATTTTTTGCTTAAACCTTTTGTTAAGGTATCAAAATAAAGGCTCTAAATTTTCGACTTCGGCCAAGCCCTGCAACTCTCCTAAATTTTCAGAAAAAAGTGCAAAAATCAGTCGTTTCAAAATGGCTCGCTTCCGATGCACTCAATCTTAATAGTGGTCTAAGGTTGTGCCAATAAATATGCGCCTTATACAATAGACGCGTAAATACTCGGCTTCTAGTAGCTATTCTCTCCGGATTTTTTTGCTAACAATAAATAAGCAAATATAGTACGTAGCGTTGCGGTTATATAATAAATCCGGATCCCTTCCCTCTGTCTCAACATTTAGTGGCGACGCTTTCAGTAACATTCGAGTTTCAATGTTTATGTAATACTCACGCAGTGTAATCGGTGCCATATAACCAGTGGCTTAGCTACCATAGTGCTAGGCGGTGCAGTGCACCGGGGCCCCCAAGCTCAGGGGGCCCTCGGACCCTGACCAGCAAACCTCAAATTGAACTAGCGAAAAATTCTCCCACTTTCGGAATGTAAATAAAATAGGTTGCAACACGACTTTAATCATGGCAACTCATTTTAAAGAATACAGGGGAATTCCCAACAAGTTTCGAACTTCTGTTCGAAACTTGTGGGGAATTCCCCTGTATTCTTTCTGTTGTTTGTGCAGTGTTTCCGGGGATTCCCCAATGACGTTTTGTAGCGTAGCATTACATTACGTTTCAGTTTCTTGTTAATCTTGTTAGTTGTTGGTTGTTCCCTGTTTTGCATAAATTAGAGAATAAGAGAACTAAAATTATGCATAAAAAAAGAAACCTAGTGGTGCGTTTAAGCGCAAACAACGCCAGGAAAGAGATGATAGTAAACAAAAATTACCAAAAATTGACAAATTTTTTAGTCAGCCTTCTACAAGTAGTTTTGGCCCAAATATTTCTGTTGATAGTGACTCAGATAATGTGACCACTGCAGTGCCGGTTGAGAAGCCTACTGAAGAAGATTTGATCATCATTGCAGTTAAAGATACCGCCGCCTGTGACGATGCCGCCGATCATATCAACAACGACGATGTCTGCACGGCACAGGTAACAGCGGAGGAACCATCGACCTCATCATTTATCGAAAATGTGATCGATCAATCTTCTTATGACTTGGGAAACTTTACGAACAGGATATTAAGTGATAATGAAAAACGTCAAATTCTTTACAGCCTTCAGGGCCTTTTCCAAAAGACGTCCGCCAGAACAACAGGTGTTTTTCAAAATCGTACTACTTTTCAACTTCTAAATATGGACCAGTTCATCGTTTTTGGCTGTGTTATTCTAAAATACTAGATGCTGCCTATTGTCAACCCTGCTGGTTATTTGCTTCGCAAAGGAATACTGTATGGTGTACGGGCATTCGGGATTGGAGTCATTTATCAGAAAGAAATAAACAACACAGTTTCTCGAGTGGCCATACGGAAGCATGTGCAGTGTATGAACTTTGGACAAAAAATGATACTATCGACAAGGAACTTGAAAATACAATTCGTAAAGAAACGTCATTTTGGAAAATGGTTCTTCAAAGGTTATTCGATGTCATACTTACCCTAGCAAAGAGTTCTTTGGCTTTAAGAGGATATCGAGAAAACTTAAGTGAGGAAGGGTACCATGGAAATTTTCTGTCCATTGTAGAGCTTCTCGCCCGATATGATCACATATTGCGGCAAGTTTTGGATATGCCCAAAGGTTTTTTTTTTTATTTTTAAGTTTTGTTTTCATTTTATTTATTTATTTTTATTAACTGTTTATATTCTAATTTTTGTTTAAAATCGTGCTTTTTTTGTTTTTTAGGATCTACAAGATATCTGAGTGCAACAATTCAAAATGAAATGATTGAGTGCTTGGGGACCACACTTGAAAATCATCTGCTAGAACAAATTAGAGCGTCACCGTTTTTCGCCATCATAATAGATACGACACAGGACATATCGAAGGTAGACCAGCTAAGCTTTGTTGTGAGGTATGCAGTAATAACTAGATCGGAAAATGGACAGCCAGTTGATATAGAAGTAAAAGAATCGTTTATAGGCTTTTATGCAGCCATCAAACATGGCGCGGCAGATTTAGTCAACCAGGTGACTTCATTATTTATCGAGAAAAATATTGATTTAAAAAAATGTGTGGGTCAAGGTTATGATGGAGCCAGTGTGATGAGCGGTGTGTATAATGGTGTACAACAAGGGATTAAGAATATCCAGCCTAACGCGGAGTACGTACATTGCGCCACTCATAATTTAAATTTGGTGGTAAATGATGCCGTTAGCACTTGTGTGGAATTACAGGTATTTTTCGCAACGTTGCAAGAATTGTATAAATTTTTCGGCAATAGCATCAAACGTTGGGATCTGCTGTCAAAATTCACTGGCGAATCGGACACCACTCTAAAAAAACTAAATCCTACTAGATGGTCCAGTAGGGTCAATACGATATCTGCAATAAAACTTCGTTTTTTCGATATAATCAAAGCATTAACAGAAATAGTTCTCATGAATTCCAGTAAAGATGAGCGTAGTGAAGCAGAAAAAATTAAAACAAAAATGCTAAATTTCGAGTTCGTGTTGCTTTGCGAATTCATGCACCGTGTATTGAGTGACATCAATTATGCATCTAAAACTTTACAAAAATGCGATATCGATTTGGACGAGGCAAGTAGAGCTTTAGCAGAGACAAATGGAAAGATGCAAATTTATAGAAATGACTTCGAATCATTCAAGTGCAAAGCCAGTGAAACTGCAAGAAAATATGGCATAGATCCTCATTTTCAAGAAAAAAGGCAAAGGAAAGTTAAAAAACATTTTGATGAATTAGCTTCTGATCACCGATTTCGAAACAGGGAAGAAATATTTAAAATTACTATTTTCAATAATGTACTAGACACAATAATAACTCAATTAAATGCACGTTTTACTGGTATGAGTGCAGTCAGTCAGATATTTAATTTTCTAACACCAACATTTTTACTGGATGTAGATGAAAGAACTTTATTACAAAAGTGTGATCAATTCCAAAGTAAATATTCTGATATAATAGGCCCCAACTTTTCTCTTTAATTTCTTAATATTTACCACCTAATTCTATCTAAATTAACCAAGGCATGGACTATTCACCAATTCTGTAAAGAAATAATGAGATTATATGGAGTGCTAGAATGCGACCTAACAGAAGTATTTACAGCAATGTTACTGTTCCATACAATTCCTGTCACTTCTGCAGAAGCTGAAAGATCATTTAGCAAACTAAAAATAATAAAAAATTATTTAAGGAATACTATGGGCCAAGCTCGACTCCGACATTTATCGCTAATAGCAATCGAAAACAAAGCCGCATCAAGCCTAGATTTAACCGAAATCGTTGATACTTTTGCGAAAACTAAGGCTTGGAAAAGATTATAAACTAAATTGTTATTTTGTTGTTAGTAGGTAGGTCCGACTTTCATGTAATAAACTGGAAGAGATCCCTTAAACGGATAAATTCGCTTTTGTACATGACTTAACTGTAGGTATATAAATTGTTTTTAATGTTTTATGTACAATAAAGTGTTTTACATACATACATACATAAACCTTTTTATTTACTTCGTTTTATTGCTTAATACCAATATTATATATATAATATAAAACCTAACCAGTTTAGTTAGGGCCCCAGTTTTTTTTTGCACCAGGGCCTTTGGTTACCTAGCTACGCCTCTGCATATAACTGCGACACCGGCGGATTATAGTAGTTATATTACTTGTGCTTATTCCATTCATAACATATCGACCAATGACTTATGTTGCGTTTGCCCTTTCAGCAACCAGTAGAAGCGTTTTAACCCGATTTGTTTTAGTTGTAGTTTCGAGTTTTAAAAATAAAATTCATTGGACATATAATCGCATATACCATTCGTGAATCAAACAACGATTAGGGTTAATTACTCAATCTACTTGCATATTCGTTATTTGATTAAGAAAATTTGACAAGTAATACAAACTTCCGTTGTTATGCAACAAGTTTTCGTAATTTAATAACCGACTATTTTCAAAACAATTGTGTTAAAACACTTGCTGCACAAGTCATCACTAAATTATCCAAGCTGTAACACATTATATTATTTTAAGCTTGTAGTAGATATTCATGGGATTTTTTACTCCGGATTCATCCGTAAAATTCGATATTCGAATTTCTCTAAAAAACGAGCCCCTGGGATTTTACTAAATAAAATGATTTTTTATATTTATCTTATTCTAATGTAAACCGAAATAAATATACTGGTTAATAAAAATTCTGTTCGGTTTGAAGAAACCAAAAATTCATAATATTCTAATAAATGTGTCACGATTATCTATTTACCTTGAAAGTGTAATAAAATGTCAATTATAAGTTAAAGAACTGTAACCTTTTTAAGTCGCATGATTAAAACGAATAAAATTCTACATAAACGTACCGTTCTGAAGACGCCGTAGTACTTTTTCTTCTCCTGGTAATTCCAGAAACCATAAAAATATATCGAACAGCACTACACAACGCACAAAAGTTGTAAGACAATAAAATCACAAAAATAATTACAGAAATAGTAACTACACTACCGTTTCTAATTTAACCGAGTTAACAAAGCACCGTCTGAAGACCGTACTGCAGCAAATTGTAAACAAACCTGCAACAACCTGTCCTGTTTTGATAATCACGCAACCACCTTCTTACGTGAACCTAGCGATAAGGCACATTTGCTCGTTTGGAGAACACCTTGATAATAAAACAACTTTTATTTAACAATTTATGTAACATTTTATGATGACGGATGACTTTTAGGTTGACAGTGGTAATTTTGAATATTATACCTTAATTTTTTTTAATAAATATTGTTGAATTTTGTACTTTTTGCATAGCCATAAGGATGTATATACAAAAGATGTTCGCTATTTAGTTTTACATAAAATCGTTAAACAATATACAGGGTGTTCCGTTTGAAAAAGTTAAGAAGAATAACTTTGAAGTTCTTAAAATTTGAAAATTCGTTTTGAACACCCTGTACATGGTGGTTCTACGATATTTAAACAAGAGCACCCTACAACCTCCTACAATAAGGTCCTTACTTAATTTCGCCTTCAAAGCTGCGGCCGCGGAAGTGGTGAATTGTTAAGTGGAGTAATGTAAAAATCAATTTTGTGAAAAAAATATTATTACTTCCGAGGGGACAACCACTGCCCAAAACCATGTACAGGTATTGAAAAATTGACAAAAATTTTCGGTATTGATGGTACTGACACGTACTGCGGAGTATTGACAAGTACTGTGGAATATTGACAACAATTGACATATACTGCATAGTATTGAAGAGTATTGCTTAGTATTGACGACTGCTCGAAGTATTGACAAGTACTGTAAAGTATTGACAAGTAGGGATGCAGCGAGCAGTACTTTTTGCTAATGCCGGATAACGGATATTTGGTATCCGGTTGCTCAGCCGGATAGCCGGATTATCCGGCATAGTTATTACCGTTTTTACGTTCGAAGTAGTTTCAGCTTAAATGTAATGAAATTTAGGTTTTTAATCACAGAGCATAATCTATACTTAACAGTATGCACAAACCCTGCTTGCTATGGTCTTATTCTGTAGTGCTTTAGAAAGAGAGCACCGAGACAAGAAAACTACTAAATGTACTATTTCAAGAATATGCTGATTTGCGCTAATATTGTTTTTTGTTTACAATTAAGAATGAAAATCTGTCAACGAATTTGATTGTAATTACAAAAAATAATAATTTTCATCAATGGTTAAAACTAAAACATGTTCTGTCCTGATAGATCCGACACCATCAAGAAATCAACTGACATAACCTAACATAGGTCTTTATCGACATTATAAAATAAAATATTGACGATTGACAATCGAGTACTGTTTATGGGTTCCTTGTCTCGGATCTCTCTGGCACATGTACTGCAAAACTGAGACCTGTATATCATAGCAACAAGCGGTTCGTGCATCCTCCTTATGTTTTATATTACTTCGTGGTTTTAATAAATAATACTTACTTATGTTGTTTAAAATCATTTCAAACTTTTAACTCTCATAAATGCTGATGTTAATAATATAAATTTAGTAATTTTATGCAGATCTGCAAAATACTGGACTTATGGGGTTTTTGCTCTCTTGCTTTCAATTGTGTTTAGCCTAGACTTCCAAACCAAATTGCATGCATAATCTCTTTTACTTGAAGAAAAAGCCCCGGCCGGATATTTAAGAATATCCGGCCAAACCGAATATTCGGTGAAATGGCCGGATAACAGATAATAATCGAATATTTGTTACATCCCTATTGACAAGTGCTTGACCTTGAAAGTGCCCAATGAAATAAAAAAGGAGACCGAAGGAAACTTTGTTAACTGTGAAGTTTATTGTGTTTGTTATGAAACTTTTATTATAATAAATAATTTTAAATTTTCTCAAGACAATTCTTGAACTCCTTATATTTTTTATTAACAATATTTTTTCCGTACGTTTTAGTCTAAAAGGGCCATTCCCTGTTAGACGTAATGGCCCATAAATTATAAACTGTCGACAATTTGTACGACAATATCTTCTCTAGTTGGCCAGATGTATTCATCTAAGTCGTCTTTGAGTAATTTGACTTTACAATTGGTATCACTGCAGGTCAGCACCCTCCCAATGCACCATTGCTGGTCAAAATAGACTGCAATGTTCACACTTAACATCATTGTCGGTAGAACTCTCCTTGTCTTCTTCGCTTTCGGAAAACACTTCAGTTAACGTGTCGATTTTCTCACTATATTCCTCTTCTTCTGACGTTTCTGGTCCTGAAGAAATTTCTGCAATCTCTTCCTCATTCTTCTTCTTATTTTTTTTGCAAAGATTTGCAGGGACCTTTGTATTTTTTCGTTTTGAAGGTTTTGAAGCAGAACCCGAGGCAGAACCTATATTTCTCACTCGCAATGTTCTGTCACTCGACATGTGGTGCTTTTCCGAGAAAAGCCAGCAGAGAGACGACTTTCTAACTATGATTTGTTTGTCATTGTTTATTTGAATTTTTAGAAGTGGACTGTTTTTGGAAACATTGGTTTTCTCATAATTTTTTTAATTCAATGATTTTACATTTGACTATGCAGAAAAGTCGTTTTTTATTGCGTCACTTTCTGGATCTGAATCAAAAGACCCCCAAATTGCCGGTACAGTACAGGCGAAGTAACTTACACCTCGCTTACACCCAATACCGCGCAATGCGCATACAGTATGTAGTGGCTAGCAGACCCACACGCGTCACTCGTATCTTTCCGTATACATGCGAGTCGATCCGAGCGCGGTCTTTCTGTTATCAGCAACGAGTTAGACTGATCGAATACAAAGTTCCAGTTTATATATGAATAATATTGTCGAAATATATGCCAAATTTACAAAATTTCACACACATTTAAGGTTATTTATAAAATTATCGAAAATTATTAACAGATATTGACGCGTATTGACAAGTATTGACAGTATTGACACGTATTGATAAGTACTGAGAGTATTGACGGAGACTGACAGATATAGTTGAGTATTGACCAGTATTGACGATCAACTTGTACAGGTATTGACACTAGTGGTTGACCCCTCGATTACTTCTAAACCGGACATTAGATGGCGCTAATATTTTAGATATGAATAAACATCCCAAAAGAATTGTTAAATATAAAAAATATTCAAGCATTCCATTTAAAAAAAATTACCTTAAGCGTGCCACATTTTTTTGTAACACCCTGTATATTTGAAAATAATTTCTATGTATGCGCATTTACACTCTTTTATCAATGAAATAGTTTATGATGTCGATATAGTGACTAATGTGTAATAATTTATAGTTTATAGTTTAAACATTACGGGAATGGAATTGGAGAAGCGACATTGCTCAAGTTAGCACTCAATGCGTTTAATATATATATTCATGTAATAAATTGATCATTATTTATCCGAAAAATCAGGTTTTCAGATTTTCCACTAACAAAATCAAAAATGGTATTGGGTAGTTAATTGTTTAGAACCTACCGAAAATGTGTGTGAAAATTCAGTCAGGTTTGTGCCACAAAAAAATCTTTTCTAAATAGTTCGAGGCGTCCTACAGGATCTATTGCAGTCCAGCTTTCCTCCCCAGTTTCCTGCATAGTTAACCAGGAATAATGAGCTGTAGCTCGTTTAACAGGACTAGAATTTACGGTTGTCGTATTGGTAATCGTTGGAGCGTTACTGCACCTATTGGAACTTGCTACGTCAGAGACTGCTTATGCTTTGGGACTCATTACTAAACGAAACGTTTAACGGTCTTCCAGACAAAAAAAAAAGCCACAGGGCAAAGCGAAAAGCTAAAGAGCTTTTCTGCATTATTTACAGTTGGATTAATGATTGAAGCCGAGTTTCATGAATGAAAATCTTGGCTTTTCTGTACTTTTAATGGGGTTTTTTGATAAATCGGATCAAGTACAGTCGAATATAAACCATTCTCCCGCAAATAAATCAAGAAACGTATAGCAGGTTATAACAAGAAATCAATACGAAAGCTACCTGAAACTTTTTTACAAACGTGCAAGTTACATAAAAAGTTATACGAGTTAAAAATTTAGTATCCGCAGAAATGTCGGTTTTCTTGTGAATTATAGTAGAAAAACTTTGGGAGACGTTTACTTTGTGATATTCTTGAGGCAGTTTAAGATATTAACCTCAAAGAAAACAGAAGAAAACGGAAGCTTTTGTTTTACTGTTTTGTAGCTGAAAATGTCACAAGTAGTATAACTAGTGATCCTAATGTTCCGATATTCTGGGGCTGATTGTTAACGAGTGTTAATTAAGACGGTAATTTCAAAAGCGCGAAACACAAGTGTAATTGTCTTAAATTAATTAGCACGAGGTAATCATCAACGCAAGCTTAACACAGAAAAATTGCAGTCAGGTGTTGTATGTGTAATGACTATATCACACCTAATCATTTGATTATTTTTTTCAATGCCAGCAAATCGCATCGCTTCACAATGTTAGAATAAAACCGTGTAGAATTCACTATAAACACTGTTTTCAAATTTTTAAAATTTTTAAATTAGAATTTTAGCAATTTTTGTGTTTTCCAAAACATCATTATAAGAACGACGCATGACTTTTTGTACAAACTTAAGGAGTACATTTCTTAGGTCATTTGAAGTAGAAAATGTCTAATAAACATGGGTCCATCAAAAAGTTCCTTACGGAGTTACAGCCTCTCGCAGGCGGAGAAGTTTGATCGCGCTTTAATTAATATCTCCGCTATAAATGAAGATTTTTGATATCGATTTTGTTGGAATTTTGTATTAATGATGATTTATAGTTTTTATTGCTTTCGTTTAAATCTATTACCGAGAGATGTACGTATGTGTGGCGAAATTACTTGTGGAATGTACTCGGTAATCGTGTAATGGTGTTATCTCTGTCAAAGACTATAACGATACTAAATTTTGCACACCCTTGCTATTCCAGTTGTGATTACACAATCCCAAAAAAATGCTGCTGTTACCGGACCTTTGTAGGATTTATTGAAATTTTTTATAATTGTTAATATTTATAAAATTTTGAAAATTTTTTATTCCTCAAAAAATGAATTCTTTTTCGTTTTTGACAATTTTATGAAAATTTAGAACATTATTGAAAATATGGAATTTTTAGGAATTTTCAGTTTCGAAATTTTTGAAAATTGTAGGAATATGACAATTTCAAAAATGTTTAAAATTTAAAACATTTCCCATAATATTTTTTACAATTTTAAATATTTTAAAAGTTTCAAAAATGTTTTAAAAGTAAATTTTATGAAATTGTGGAAAATACTGATTTCTTGAAAAATTTATAATTTCGAAATTATCAAAAAGTGAAAAATTAGAACATTTTGAAAAACCTAAAATTTTGAGAATGTTTTGGAAATCTTGAAAATATCTCCAAATTTTGTAATGATTTTGATATTTTTTTTAAATTTTGGTAGTTTTAAAATTAAAAACGCTAGATTTACAAATTACGTGCTTTGATGATCTGTAATTGGCTGTTTTAAATTAGGTTTTCTGTAGTTTCCTTAATCTGTTTGAGACAATTCCGAAATCTACACCTACCCTAAGTCTGCAACCTCTTCTTAATATAAAATCATACCATCGTTCTTTTGTCACTATCTGCAAAGGCGAACTAAAAATATATACTTTTATCTACTACACTCTTAGAAGAGCGAAGTGTGCACTCGTGCTTTGCACTCGGACACTTTTTATAGCAACAATCGTTCGTGCTGAACATAGTAAAAATGCAATAAAACTTTGGATATTACTACAGATAATTTCACGTGCACTTGTTATATTACTACCGATAATGTTTTACATGATAGATAGACGAAGTGTGAAGTATCCACCTCGGTCACCAGACTAAATCCTTCTAGATTTTATTGAAGAAAATTGGCAAAGTTGCGGAATTAAGGATTTAACCATAAACCTGCGCAAATATCTTCCTTCGTCCCTGTATCGTGCGCCATTTTCGTAATCGTATACAAGTTGTAGATAGAAATTTTGAGGAGCATTTGCTTTAGTAAATTACATTAAACACTAATTTAATAACGTGCTTGTCCATTACAATTAAATACATACGTTAGTAAAGTGTTAGCAATATCTCACAACCCAACGTCCAGTGCTTTGGGGATGAAATCCAGCAAGCATTAATTCCGAAAATAGTTCAGAAATAGTTTTGTTTGCGTCTCTGCTGTGTGTTTAATAAAAATGGCCTATTATAAGATGATGAATGGAGCAATGAAGCATAGAATCAGTGTAACACGTGGCAATTAAGGGTGGACAAACCGAGCCATTCAACAAACTAATTACAAGTTAGCCCAAGTCGTTTACATGAACCCTCGTCTATGAAATACAGCTCCTGCCGTACTTGTTAATCGGATCTAACGCGTTGCAAGTGCTTTGTCACTCTCTTGCAAGAGCCCTTCGAGTTTAATCCAATACTTAATGAAAACTAGTTTGCATTTAGCTACTAAGAAGTAACGGCAAAACCTTCATGCACTGATTAACAACGGCAGTCGGATTCTGCAAATACAGGATGGCCCATTTGTCTTCTTTACTAACCCTCAGGTGATTAAGTGCAATCCCTTAAAGTATTATAATCGTAACCGTAGGGAAAAGACTTGTAACGGCAATACGTTTAGACTATTTACTCAATATTGTGACTGCGTTGTGGTACCTTTAGGAAATCCTTAGTTATAGCTTTGAATGTTAACCTAAATATGCCTGGGGTGAAAACATCGTTTTAAAAGGAATAGTAGATTCGTGAGTTAAAGATTTTATATTGTTATAAAAAAATATATATCAGGCATCATATATCCCGGCGTAAACGAAAATGATACGGCAGAAGATTTTCATAAAAAGGAAAAATAATAGACAGTATTCTTTTATGTTTCTCAGTTTTATTAGATACTCCAAATTTTGCTTTGAAATATATCCTTTGCGAGGAAGCAAAACGAATGATACCAAGTATCACTGAATATTGCATGAACGCACATGACCTTAAATTGTTTGTAAATAAACACGTGCCCAAGATAATTTTCATTGCATATTAAAAACTTTAAAAAAAATTGTTTTAAGCGTTTCATATTACAGCCAATAATTTACCTAAGCATGACGTACTCTGCCAAATAAATTTTTATCAAACCAAATTAATTTTATTAATTAATTATTTCCCCGTCGAAATCTATTAGAGTAGGTAGCTCTAAATCAGATATAATCAGGGAATATCATCTTGAATCTTTAGAGATGGCTTGAAATTAGTGAAATCAATTAATTAAGGGCGGGGAAGCTAGCGAGTATTTTCATACAAATATTGTATTACAGTGCTGTTTACATTTTGGAGGAAAGCTATTCTAAAAAACCCCAGTTTAAAGGAACTTATTTACAAAACAATTCAGAATACGGCGAGATTTTTGATAAGCTACGGTTACAACCAAAAGCGCTTGCATTTATTCTAGCCATTTATAGCAACGTGTTAGTTATAGCGGCATATCCAAATAAATCTTATGGGAAAACGCAACTATATAATAGTTTACTTCAATGTCCAATTGTTTTTAACTAACTATGTATCAATTCTTTCTAATTGTTCTATAGAATGGCCCTAGTGCAATCAAATCGAAACTCCGCAGCTTAATCTAGTTTGCAGTGAAATATGATAGAAAAATCCGAACGCACATTTTCAATATTTAAAAAAATATATTTTTGGTATTATTTAGAAAAATGAAATAGCTCAGGTCATTTGATCATATTTTAAGTATGTGATAAAAAAATATAGTTGCGTAGAATTGACCATTGTTCAAGATTACGATGCAGTTGTCGGTAGCAGCATTTTTATATTAAACATACCTCACCTTAAATAATTTACTTTAATGCTCAATTGTTTTTACCTAACTATGTAGCATGGACGGTCCAAGCCCGGCTGAGAAAAGAGGAGGGTTGTGCGCAAGGCTAGCCACCCTGCCACGTAAAACCATAAAGCGCTAACGAAACTTCTACGAGCCTCGGAACAAACCGGACGGATAAAATGATGACAACTACGGCAATGACAATGGACACGAGGAAGGTAAAATATATAGGATGCTGGAATGTCCGCACCATGTACGAAATAAGCAAGGCACACCAAGTAGCAGAAGAAATGGAAAGAAACGACATAACAATATTGGCTCTAAGCGAAACCAGATGGAAAGGATGTGGGAAAACCAAACTACAAAATGATAAGACCGTGATATACTCGGGAAAAACACAGGAGGAAGACATACACGAAAGTGGAGTAGCCTTTATGCTACGAAAGGAAGCTGCAATAGCCCTAATAGAATGAGAAGGGGTAACCGACAGAATAATAACGGCGAGATTCAAAGCCAGATTCAAAAACCTATTGATAATTAACGTGTATGCGCCAATAATTGAAGCAGAGCAAGCAACCAAGAAAGAATTTTATACACAGCTCCAGTCATGTACTACAGGAAGGAAGACTGTGATGGGAAAAGAAGCATTAAAAGTAATGAATGAAAACGGAGAAATGTTTGCAGACTTCTCCACCCAAAACAGTCTAATGATAGGAGGCAGCATGTTCCACCATAAAGAAATACATAAAGCAACATGGACTTCACCGGATGGTCAAACGAAGAACCAAATAGATCATATCACGATCGACAAGAAATGGAGACACTTCCTATTTGATATACGGACGATGAGAGGAGCAGATGTGGGATCTGACCATATGCTGGTGAGAGGGAAAATAAAGATTAAGCTAGCCAGGATTAAAAAATCAGCAATGGAAAAACGAGAAAGATACAATGGTTGAAAGAGGGCAGTAATTGTGTAAAAGAGTATAGAGTGAAACTGAGAGAAAGGGAAAGATATAAATGCATATATAAACAAACAGCAAAGGGGGTAATAAGGATACAAAGAAGAACTAATAAACCATGGTTGTCTCCAGACACGTGGAAGAAAATAGAACAACGAAGACAAATAAAACACAAGATACTGGAGAAAGAAAAAGAAGACAAGGAACGACTAAAAAGAGAGTATAAAGAAAAAGATAAAGAAATCAAAAGAAGCGCCCGGGGAGATAGAAGAGAATACCAAGAGGAGCTACCTGCGGAAGCAGAAACAGCGGCGAGACAAAATGATTCAAGAACTTTATATAAAATAACCAAGAAACTCAGCGAAACTGGAACAACAAGCACTGTGCACGTGAAAAACAAAGAGGGTTAAATACTGAAAAATGAAAAAGAAATAATTTCAAGGTGGTTGGAATATTTAAGAGAAGTGTATGCTAAGCAAGAGTTAGAACACGAACTAGCGAAGGAAGAAACAAGAGAGGAACTAAACTTACCAACAACAGAATTTACACATGAAGAAACAGACAACGCAATTAAACAGCTAAAAGGCGGAAAAGCAGCCGGAATAGACAACATTACGGCAGAGCTACTAAAATCTGATAGAGAAACTTCAACAAATATCCTGTACATACTAATAAATAAGATATGCAATGAAGAGAAAGTACCCGAGGAATGGAAGAAGGGCATAATTGTTAAAATATCAAAAAAAGGAGACCGCGTGAAGTGCGAGAACTGGAGAGCCATAACGTTGCTGAACGTGACAAGCAAGGAATGACCAATATCATGTTGAAAGGATGTGGGACATACTAAGAAGATACGGACTTCCATGCAAGTACATCAGAGTAATAAAAATATTCTACGATAATTATACGGCACAAATTATGCATAATGGGGAACTAACTGAACCGATAAACATAGAAAGTGGAGTGCGACAAGGATGCATATTATCGCCAACAATATTCCTTATACTGGTGGACTGGATCATGAAGAAGACAACAATAAATAAAACAGGGATTAGATGGAATGCTTTTAGTCAACTCGAAGATTTGGAATTTGCTGACGATGTGTGCTTGATATCTGAAAAAGACAACACATGCAGAAAAAAACTGAAATAATGTCCAAAGAAGCAAAAAAGATTGGACTCAACATAAAGAAGACAAAAGTAATGAAAATAAATACTGAACGAGAGATGGGAATATTTATTGAGGGAGAAGAAATAGAGAGTGTACAAAGATTCTGCTGCTTGGGGAGTATATTAGATAAAGATGGAGGAATAGAAGAAGAAGTGAATGCAAGAATAAACAAGGCACAGAATGCGTTCTACATGCTAAGGAAAATCTGGGCATCCAATTAACTAACACTGGCAACTAAAGTCAGAATATTCAACACGAATGTGAAAAGCATATTATTGTACGCAGCAGACACATGGAAAACAGAGAAGAGAGTTATACAGAAGATACAAACATTTGTAAATAAGTGCTTAAGAAAAATTTTAAAGATATACTGGCCAAACCGTATAACAAACGAAGACCTATGAAAAAAAAACTAAATAAGAACCATTAGTAACAACAATAAAGAGAAGAAAGTGGAAATTTATCGGCCATACGCTGAGGAAAAATGAGAACGACATAACAAAGCAAGCTTTAGCTTATCAACAGGGAAGAGAAAAGTGGGCAGGCCAGCAGAAACATGGAAAAGAAGCACAACAAAAGAGATAAAGATGAAGAAGACGACATGGAGAGAAGTAAAAGCAATAGCGAAGAATAGAGAAGAATGGAAGAAGTTTGTAGAAGCCCTATGCTCCGTGCAGAGCCAAGAGGATTAAAGTAAAGTAAGTAATGTAAGTAATTTCTGCGTGTTCAATCAAATGTTCTTAGTACAACAAAGTCAACACACCACAATTTAATCTAGTTTATGGTGAAATACGCTAGCAAAAATTAAATGTACATTTTTTATATTAAAAAAAATATTTGTAAAATTTCTTTACAAAATGAAATAGCTCAGGTCATTTGGTTATGTTTTATGCCAGGTATGTTTCTTCTATTGTATCAGGAAAACATTTTTGGCAACACTGTTAGTGCTTTTAATAAAGGTAGGATTTATATGCGCTAACAGTGTTGCCACATATGTTTATCCTATTATATTGTATCTGGAAAATCATATATGGCAACATTCTTAGTGCATATCAATCCGTCCTTCAGTAATAATATATAACCCCTTCTGCATTAAACAAAGTTAATATGAACTTTTGAGAACCGCATTTTTATTATTAATTTTTGTTAAATTTATTTCTGCATTTGAACTCAAAAATTTTAAGTTTTAAATTTAAATTCTGCAAAATTTTTAAATAAACAATTTGTAAAAATAGCGCTTTTATCTTGGTTTATTACTTTAGATTACTCAGTCTCGAAAGGACTATTTCTGCCATAAATTTAAATTTTACTTTTAGCGGCATCATTTTACTTTTCCAATTAATTTTAATATAATATCCTTTCTTCCTTAAAATAATTTAATAGCAGGGTGGTAGTCTGGAAGTCAGAACTTTTATACGTTCACTTCATTTACGGTTTCCATCATTCTTAATAAAACTTTTTAATCGACTAAACTAGTTTATTCTCGTTGGCTAGACGTTGGAACTAGTTTGGTAATTTCTTTTAATTGAGACGTAACATCCTCACCTTTCACCGCAAATTTAATATTAAGTTCCTAACTAAGCGAAGATAAATTTTAATTAGCGGCAGTAACCAGTAGCAGCAACTAACTACAAGAGACTACACTATAAGTGCTACTAAATCAGTAAGTGGACCTGTGCCGTGATAACTAACTGCGTGCTAGGGATGGCGAACAATATAAAACGGCTGACCTCTGAACCCGACATGCTGATAAACCCCCAAAGGGTAATAACACCGACTTGCAACACCAACTTCGCCTGCATCGTCACTTATCCTCCAAATTGCAAATTGTTGTCCACCGTATTGTATTAGCCTTAGCCAGTGGCTGTAACTCTGTCACTTTTCGCATTTGCTTAACGTTTGTAAATTACCTATACAGTGAGTTTTTCTTATTTGTATACATACCAGCTAAGTATACTTTTATAAAAAACATGTCAATGCATTGTTTTACTGCAATCTGTAGGCAACCAACTATACACTACATTTCAAAGCTTCAATTTTTGAAAAGAATAGTCTGCTGTGGAAACAGTAATCAAATTATTTAATCTCAAATTAATAGCAATTAGTTTTTTTTTAATTTAGCATAAAATTTGTGTACTGTTGATATTTTATGTTTTTAAAATAAGTTTTATTAAAAAAATTTTTGATATTCAAATAATTTTGCGTTTATTCATAAACATACTCATTGAACATAACCTCACACTGTGAGGAATAACCTTTCTCTCTATTATTTTCTGTACAGTTGGTTGCCTATAGATTGCAGTAAAACAATGCATTGACATGTTTTTTTATAGAAGTATACATAGCTGATATGTATACGTAAAAGAAAAACTCATTGTATCTGTATGAGTAAAACCAAGTTACAAACTTAGAAAACGTAAGTACAGTACAGCACAAATAAATTTCAAACGCTAGAAGACAGAAATAACACTACTTTTCAGGAAAAATGCTAGTGCAGTATTAAAACACCAGGGTACAGAAAACAAAATACGTCAACTGGGTTGATAAATCAAACAAAGAAGCATATGGCGGATATTTTGGATAATTTGGGTAAATTTTGCAAATTTTTTGAATGTTTTTGAAATGTTTTGAAAATTTTTGGTAATTGTGAAAATTTTGAAAACTGAAAAATTTTAAATTTTTTTGAAAGTTTTGTGAACACCTTTTTGAATAAAAAATTATACAAAAAACGTTTGATTTCCGTTACCAAAATTTTTGTTGTACCCCATAAACTAATAAAAATTTACATGCACCAACAGTGTTGCCAGCTATGGTTTCGTTCCTAGAATTGCAAAAACATACGTGGCAGTACTGTTAGTGCCTTTATATAAAGGCCGGATTTATATGCACTTACAATGTAGTAGTTATTTAAGTTATAAGGCCTTGAGATGGAGAAGTAGCCGAATCTGGAATTTCGAGACGAGTATTGTAAGATCACGGCCGTGTGACGTACAACATTTTATTTCATACTGTACCGCTTTTTAAAATTTTTAAATAAAGGATAATATTTTAATCAAGCTAATTATTAAGGATAATCTGGTTGCCTTATTTAGAGTAACGATAGCAACCAAATGTTGGAAAATTTTTCTTATTTTGTGATTGGCGAAAGGTTGCGAGGCAACACTTCCCGGCCTAGTACTGTAATGTGTCATTTCCCGGACTCAAATTAATGACGTAAAGTAGTGTACGGTGGACAGTATGAAATAAATGAATATAAATCCGGATTTTAATTTTCATATAGTAAAGGCACGTTTAGCGGAAAAACAACTGAAGAAGAAGCAAGATATAGAACAATGCAATAGAAGTATAACTGAACAAAGAAGTCCCAAAACTATATGTTGCTAGTTGTAATTGAATTGGTCCACTATAGCCGGCGTAAGTTGTACTTAAACCGCTTTTATTTCTGAATTTTTATTACGTCAAAATAATTATTTATTTCAAATATTTGCATTACTTCTTAAAATTTGTTTGTTTATTAGCCTGTTGGTTTTTACAACGAAATATTTGAGTTGCTATAATTGATTTTACTTTGTTACATATTATTTAAAGTGAAGCAATTTAGGCATATTTTCCCAGGGCTAGTATTATTTATTGTTCATATGTAAACCGGCGCCGAAGTGGCGTCACACAAAAAATAGATTTTCATGATTTGAAGGTTAAGGCCCTAATGTTCTTTGTTTTAAAGCCACTTGCTAAAGAACTTGTCAGGTTACGTCATATGTTTCCCATTGTTTTGCCGATATAGCCACAAGTAACTTTCGGAGAGGAACTCATTATTATTATTATTCGTGAACCGTTAGTAACGTCATTTTGTAATGTTACCACAACTACTCTATATGCATTGTACGTTTCCTTTTTATTGGTTCATTATTGATCAATCCTCCATCTGTTATAAGTCTTCCAGGCTCGGCGAAGTTTTCTAGGTACTCTCACCTTTCCCGCCCGACAATCGCTCTTGACTCGTCCGGCTGCCTCTGTTGGTCCTTCTACATAGTTTTCTGCTCTGGTCTCGTCTAACTGTGTCCTATAGGCTGCCTCTACCAACTTTTTTGCTCTTGATTTTTTCCGACTACGTTCTTCATGTTACCTTTCCCATCCGTCACTGAAACTTTGCCCATACGGCCGCCTTTGCAGGATTTCCACTTGCTTATCACTAGCGCTTGGCTCGTCCGGCTGCCTTTGTAGGCCTCTATACCTAGTTTTCTGCTCTTGGCTCATCTGACTGCGTTCTACAGGTCACTTTTTCCAACCGCCACTGACGCTTGGTTCGTGGGGCTGCTTTTGCGAGTTAATCTTCTTAGGTGTCTGCGCTTGACTTGTACGTTTTGCAAGTTACTTTTCGGCGCGCCATGGCACTTGGCTCGTCCGGCTGTCTTTGCGGGCTTTCCACCTACTTATCACTAGCGTTTGTCTCGTCCGCCTGCCTCTGTGGGCTCCTAATCCTAATGTTCTGCGCTTACATTGTGCGGCTACGTTTTTCAAGTTACCTTTCCGGTCCGTCACTGGCACTTGGCCCGTCCGGCTGCCTTAGCGGGATTTCCACCTACTTATCACTAGCGTGTGTCTCGTCCACCAGTCTCTGCGGGTTCCTAATCCCAATTTTCTGCGCTTCAGTTATGCGCCTACGTTTTTGAAGTTACCTTTCCGGTCCGTCATTCCCGTATAACCACACAATACAGAACCTATATCGAACCTGTATTTAAATCTTTAGTCGATACAGGCTTTCTGTACCCTATGGATAGCGCGACGATAGAGATTACATATCGATTGGGTATAGTTGTCTTTACTAACTCTGTATATAAGATGTAAAGCTCCTGTACAGACAACATATAGTTAAAGTACAGATGCAGTTAAGATTGCGTATAGAGCACATGAAGGTACTGTAAAGATACGATATAGGTTTTTAAAGATACTATTCCGATGCTGTATCGTCCAAATTAAGGTGCGGTATAGATAATTCAAGCAATTAATTTTAGATAAAAACAAAAAAATATTTTTTTACGCTATATATTTATTTAGCGGATATATTTTCTTTTATAATATTTTATACAACTTCTGTATTTTTTTAGCTAATTTCACTTACACTAATGTATTTATTGATAAATTTTTAATTTTAAAAATGCGCTACATACTTTACCTTAGCGGGGAATCGAACTGGCCATCTTTGGTTTGTGAGTCGGTCTCCTTGGACCCTGAGCTAAACTCGCCTCTTATAAGATTCGACCGCTAAATGTTTTAAGAGTATTACATTAGGTTATGATGGACAATATGATACAAATGTACTACCAAGAATTACAGGTTAGGGTTAAACCGTTTTCTTTTTTGCAGTAAAATTTATAGTGACGTTGCATAATATCTCGTTAATAGTGTAGAGTAAAATCATTTTATAAATAGTTGGTAAAGTGTATCGTTTGCAGCTTTGCTAAGTTTTTAATAAACTGATGCCGAAACAACAAAAGACAACTACGTAGTGTGCATACAAGCGAAGTGGGAAAAAGCAGATATA
Source organism: Ctenicera cuprea (assembly GCA_958336395.1). Classification (NCBI taxonomy): domain Eukaryota; kingdom Metazoa; phylum Arthropoda; class Insecta; order Coleoptera; family Elateridae; genus Ctenicera; species Ctenicera cuprea. The sequence goes on from OY284489.1 coordinate 11,893,062, forward strand.
AACGACGTTAGATTATATATAGTATTAAAATTTCAAGAAACACGCGAAAACAGACTATTTTGATAGAGTAAAGTATTAAGAAAAATAAACAGTGAAGAATTATAGGGGATAAAATATAAAACAGTTTTAGTAGGTTCAGACATTTCGAGAATCTTACTTCGAAATAATTGATGTCTTTGTATTATTTTACCACCAACTATTTTAAAGTACATTATTTCTGAATTTCCCGCCATTGCTGTCAGAATTGCAATTTCAAGAAAAAAATATCACGTAATTGTTCATGTTGATGTCGGTTCGTACTTTGTACTGCTGGCGCTGGGATAAGCTTTAAATATCTTTATCTTTTTGGTGAGTGGACTTTCCAAACAGGTCTGTTTATAAACCCCCATAAAGGTTTAGAGCTATTCTTCAGCCATGCATTGTTTAACGTCCGGCTTGGTTTTAGGTTTTACCGTTAAGAAAGTTTCTTTGCAATTGAGTCATTCTTATTGTGTTTCGCTGGAACTTTTAGCCGATGAAATATATTTATTTACAAAGTTTTTCCAATTACATGTTCAAAAACACTTTACTTCTAGTGCTTTAGGCGATTTTTTGGCCTTCTGGGGGGGGGGGGGGGTTAATTACCCCTATCAAAAATAACTCCACATTGGAGACAGCAGCCTTGGTTAATGATTATGTCATAAATTATTATTATAATTGTAGGAAGCACACAAATCTCCAAGGTTCCATCAAATTCGTAAACTTTAAATTCTTGATCTTGTTGATGCGCCATTTTTAACGTTTTTACACACAAGGCCAACAAATAAAGATAGTGTTTAGATTGACGCTATACACAGCGGTTTTAGGCTTAAGATAAAACTGTAAAGACAGGCAGTATATATTTAGCGAATCTAGGAATAAAAAGCCGTGGAAAATAAAGCCGGGGTACAAAAAGCCGGGAAAAAAAAGCCGGCGGAAAAAAAAGCCGATGGTATAAATATTAAACATATTTAATAAATAAATACTTATTAAATCCCAAAATAACAACTACTACAATAATTTGTACAAACTTTATTTTATGTCAGAAGACAAAGTGTTATAATAATACACATTATTATACATTATTATTATATTATTATATTATAATACACACAATTATAGTAATACACATTAAAATCATAATAATCATCATAATAATAATAATATAGAGACTTACACATTTATTTAATTACAAATGTAATTGAGTAAAAGAAAAACACTCTTTACATTTCCCATTAGAAAGCAAACAGGTTTCTAAATTTAGTAGTAGTGGTAGTAGTTAGATGTAAGTCTCTATATTATTATTGATATTATTATAATTTTAATGTGTATATAAACAGTTTGTCTTCTGACATAAAATAAAGTTTGTACAAATTATTGTAGTAGTTGTTATTTTGGGATTCAATAAAAATGAAACTTCACAATTTTTTAGTCATTCTATGCTCCCTTAGTAGTGGATCAAATCATTGTTTTCTTTGCTTCAAGTATTTATTTATTACATATGTTAAATATTTATACCATCGGCTTTTTTTTTCCGCCGGCTTTTTTTTCCGCCGGTTTTTTTTTCCGCGGCTTTTTTTTCCCGGCTTTTTATACCCCGGCTTTTTTTTCCACGGCTTTTTATTCCGCCTACCATATTTAGCACAGATTCGATAAAGACAAAATCGGTAATTGCGCTACAGGTGCGATATAGCCTGCATGAAGATATTGTAGAGATTTGTTAAAGGTACAACTGTAAAGACAATCAGTATATATTTTCTACAGATCCGATAAAGATAAAATCCCTGCTAGAAGTACCGGTGCGGTATAGCATAGAATAAGATCTTCATTACAATTTTTTAAAATATCTGTGTAACTCTTAAGTTTTAGTCTACTTTTGTTACCTCATTTACAACTGGTGACGGTAATGACTTATCGAGGAAATAAGATTTTGCTAGAAACAATTAGTTTATCAGAGCACAACCATTAAATTATTTTATTATGAAATATGGGAAATTATGTACTATTTTGTTTTTTTAATACTGGTGGGTCGGAAACTCAATATTCCTATTAAAACTCAATTTAATAGTTTTGGATTTTCCATGCGGCAGGGTGGTGTATTGTACCTTGTATTTTCAGTATTTTACTATTTTATACATACCTTGATTTTTACTCATCTAAAATTAGTTAACGTGAAGCCAACACCACTTTACTGAATCAAAAAGCCAAAGAATAAATGTATTTGCACAAAAGATTCCTCGCAAATTAGTATTAAAATAAAAAGTTGTATTAAATTTAAAATTACTTCTAGTTTTTTTATAATATCTCGGAATGTATACTAATACAAAATGTGATTCTTTTTCTGATCATTCACTGTGTTTCATCGTTTTCTTTTTGAAAAACTGCCTACCTAAATGTAGTCTTTTCTTTGATATCAAAGTGCCTGTGCCCAACCCCAAAAATATTGTGCCCCCCCCCCCCCCCCCATCTAAGAAACTCTAGATTAAATACCCGTATAACCACACAATACAGAACCTATATCGAACCTGTATTTAAATCTTTAGTCGATACAGGCTTTCTGTACCCTATGGATAGCGCGACGATAGAGATTACATATCGATTGGGTATAGTTGTCTTTACTAACTCTGTATATAAGATGTGATACAGATGTGATAAAGATAAAACTGTACTGGAAACAAGTATAGATATCATATAGATGCGGTAAATATTTAATCTATACAGTTAAGGTATAAGCTAAAGTACAGCTCCGATACATATTACACCTGTATCACGTAATCTTTACCGCATCTTTAAATATCTCTATCGCCTAGGACATCTTTATAGATTTGGTTATACGGGTTGGCACTTGGCCCGTCCGGCTGCCTTAGCGGGCTTTCCACCTACTTATCACTAGCGTGTGTCTTGTACGCCTGCCTCTGCGGGCTCCCAATCCCAATTTTCTGCGCTTCAATTGTGCGGCCACGTTTTTCAAGTTACCTTTCCGGTCCGTCAGTGGCACTTGGCCCGTCCGGCTGCCTTAGCGGGCTTCCCATCTCCTTGTCACTAGCGTGTGTCTCGTCCGCCAGCCTCTGCGGGCTCCAATCCCATTTTCTGCGCTTCAATTGTGCGGCTACGTTTTTCAAGTTACCTTTCCGGTCCGTCACTGGCACTTGGCCCGTCCGGCTGCCTTTGAAGGCAATCCACCAGCTTGTCACTAGCGCTTGACTTGTCAGTCTGATCAGTTGACAATAATTGAAATTCACTTCATAACATTGATGAAAAACACTACCCTGGTTAAGTTTGCGGTAGTGTCCTAGTCTCTACAGGTAAATTGTGTGCGTTGCATTTATTTACTGTTTATATTTAAGGTGTAATTCCTATAGTGTTTCTGACCTACGCTGGGTCAGTAGGGGAGTAACCCCGATTATTACTAAACGACCCTATCGACACGCAAGCTTAAGACAATCTTAAAGTTTGTGTTTTAAACCTATTCGATATCATGCAAAGCTACCGGAGGAGCTTTGCACGATTGTCAATGGACTCGCAATCATTTCTCATCTTCACAGAAGATTTTACTACAAAAGTTTCTGTTGTGAGAAAAGAAGCTAAAGCCAGTCAACCCTTAAAGAGGTTCCTACGAGCTACAGGCAAGACATCCCATATCAAAGTAACAATTTTTAAAATTTTGATATTACTTCGCTTGACTTCAAAAAACGTTAGTTTATAACTAAAAAATTAAAGTTTTTTTTTTGTTTTTTTTTTTATACAAAATAAAGTAGTATCCCGTAACGCTGTCACGAAATATAACAATTATTATACAAAGCATTTCCAGCGCCAGAATTACAAAGTTTAAATTTCAGCTAACGAATTTCTTAAAGAAAATTAAATTCGGTAAAGTGACAGGGAGCGTGGGATAAACGCTATATAAGCTTTAGAAGACTAAACGTATTTACAATAACGCGCTTTCCATATTTCCTGGTTAAGACTGTAGATACAAATTTGTCCCCGGGGGCCGAGTGTAGGACCTGCTTAGCATGCATGCCGCTGATCCTATAAAGGGTTATAAGGTTATGCAAGCGACTCAGTTTAGTGCCTCTCAAAATTTAATAGTTCTCGGATTAATGATTATATTATTCATGATTCGGATCTTATCGGACATTATAATATATTAAATACCCGGTCCAACTTAATTTATTAGACTACGGTAATGGTTCCACACTTTGCACCTCGTAATTACCGAATTCCTAATACAACCCCGTGTATGTACGTGTGTGTGTACGTGGTGTAGCTGCTGTTAATTTAATCTGCTGGAAAGTTGCCCGAAATTATTATTCAGAGTTAGGGCGTCGAAGCTCGTTAACATTTTTAGATCGGTTAGTGGATGCTGGACAAAATGAGTTTGAGGTGAATTATTTATTATTGCGTTCCCATATGTGAATTTTGAATCAATTCCAAGAAAAATACAATAACAAATGGCTCGTTTGCAGCTTTACATAACTAAAGAGGATTTTGCGCCAGTGGCGGCACTTAAACATTTATTATGGGAGGGGGACACAAAATTAAAACAAAAACAACAGCTTTACTTATTTTGTGCCAAATGCTCGCACATTTGCTTAGCTTTTACTCCTAAAAAATTGATTAATTTGAAGGTTAGGGTAGGAGTAAATCTATAGTTTTTAAATATAGCGTCACCTCGAGAATAAACAGCAACAAATTATTTTTTAACACCAAACATTGTTTGCGAATTCAGCAAAACAGTGCTGTGTATTAAAACTGGAATGCAATCTCATCATCCCGCGGGAAAGTTTGTTTATACGATAACATATGATACGACGGCTAGCCAAAACAACAAAATTAAAAAATAAGCTCTTTTGTTACGTACCTCACACTATTATGGCACAAAGCCCGCTACTGGGGGAATTTTGTATGTTATGCTTTGTTTGTTTACATATCCGCGGCCTGAATTCAAGGACGCATATCTGAAATTTTACCACTTCACTATGTTTTATTAAAACATTACTCTTTTGTTGTGAGACTTACAAGGTAATATACGTTTTAGGAAATGGAAGTGTGTTATATTTTTGCCTTGCGTGTTTGCTAGGGAGGTTGTCGCCTACGTCATGTCACCTTCCTTTCGAGCTGCCCCTGTTTTACGGTAAATTGGAAATTCATTTATGTGCCATATTTTCAATGTTTATAAATCATGCACAATCCAACAAATTTAATATTATTTTTGCTATGTGTATTTAAACATGGGTTCAAAACAGTTGCGGTTTGTAAATTTATGTTTGAAAACAAAGCTATGATATTACATTTTAATTATATAAAATTGCTGCAATATTGCAATATGCCCGGTTGACATGAACTGCAGCTCAGCTTTTTATTCTTCTTGAAGTGGTTAATATATACACAAATCGTTAATATTTCTTGCAAACTTTCTTATTTGCACTTCTTGTACCACAAAAAATAATCCTGTGTTTCCTATTTTAAACAGGGATGCGGGCCGGCGGGTGGTCTAGCGGTTAAAGTTCCAGGCTTTGAAACTAGACTCCCAATGGCAGTAGGTTCGAGTCCACTGCCTGTCGGAAATTTTTCTGAATTAGTTAAATCCGGCGGGTCCATGGATGGTGTATGTAGGTGTGTATGTTGGGTTGCATGTCTTTCAGGGGTGGGGCTTGTTATACCGGTGAAGAGCACTTAGTGTGCTGAGCCCGGGTAAGGGGGTGGGATGGGAATAATGGAGTCGTGCTCACGCACGGCTTCATGATTCTTTAAAAAAAACAGGGATGCGCTGCAGATTATCAAATTTAAAAAAAAAACTTTGTACAATTTTAAATACATTTTTTATGCAATTCTTTAGTCAACAAATTAGTTTTTTGTCATGAGTGCCATGATGTAAAATAAATATTTTTTGTGATTATTGCACTCGTAATAGCAGTGGATTTAGCAGACAACAGAAAAGTTTAATCCGGATATTTTTGACATAAAAATTATCGCGAATAAATTTAAACATACTATTCATTTGTTCTTTCTGCCGGCTTATAAAATATAATTAATTTTACAGATTGCAATATTACATTATTCGTAAAATATTTCGTGAAATAATCCAGACAAATACAAAAGCTGTTAATTGAAAAATAACCAGAAAAAATTACTCAAACTTTCTTTATAGCAGCAAGTTTTCGTAATTTATTGAATTCGTTAGTGGTTAACTGTTGGAAAATACGATTATTTTAAAGCTGAATAGCAAAATTGAATGTTACGCTTTGATATGTGGTTGGGTAAAGATAACAATTTTTTTTAAATTAATATTTTTTATACAAAACAGTGGTAAGTTCTCTAAAATAACAAGAATCGATAGTTAAATTGATGTAAAGAAAGTCACGTTGTATCAATAGTAATTTTAATTGTAAATAAAAAATTGATACGTTTTCTTTAAATAATAGGTCTGAACCTGTTTAAGAATTTTTTATTTCTTATGGGCTGGTCTGAGGGTGGCAGTTTTAAAATTTAAGTGCGGTTTTGGAAACTATAAGAAACGTTTATTTTTAAAAGTAACCACAACGGCCGCACTTTTAACTGGACAGAAAAGTCACGTTGGGACCGCCGCCGCCGTTCACGTTGGCCTAGTGGACACAACGACCAGCTTGGACACAATGGCCGACGACGCCTAGTGATATAACGACCAGCGACAATTGACGTCGTTGGTAGTTGTCTAAAGTGACCTTTATGTCCGAGGTGGCCGTTATGTCCACTATACCCCTGCAGCCGATATGGGCACGAAAAATAACCAGTAGCTCTTTTATCCACTACTTGGCCTTAGTGACTGTTGTCTGATAGACCCCATACCGCTCCGTGACACAGCAGTGTTTAAGAGTGATTTTAGACACCAAACAGAGTTTTATAGTGAGAAATAGTGCGCAAAGTATAATAGATAGTGCAGTGTACTTGGTGACAATAACCACCAATCAAAACGCCGAAATAGCAATTAAGTACAAGCAAGTAGTATGTTTAGGCTACAAGGAATACTAAAACCCTAAAAATATCACGAGATATCATGTTAATAGTTTACCGTACTCCAAAGTGATCAAATAAAAACTTAATCGCAGTCGCCTATGAAGCAAGCGCGTCATGTCGATGATAAGTTTGTTAATCGTGGAACTATTATCATAGTTGAGGTTTATTATTTTACAGCAATTGCTAATATTTAACAGTTTCAAGCATGTGAGCATAGTAAATTATTTTTAATGTTTATTATGTTAATTTTACAAGCGCATGATAAACGTGAGTTGTAAATCGTGACCCATTTAACACACAAAATGGAGAAAAAATATTAGACGGCTGTTTGGTTTAGCGGTAAAGGCTACCGCTTGTGATCTGGTGACCTCAGTTCAAATCCCGTAACAGACCTGTTTTTTCTCTATATTTTTATACGATTCTACAATTATTTTCGTGTAAACGGCAAAACTACGTTTGATTTAAAAATAACCTCAAAACATTGATTTTGTATTCATAAGATAGCCGAAGCTCATATATTAAGTGGATATACATCAGAGGCATTTAACTAATACAAGGAAATGTATCACCCCCTTAAAGTTTAGCTGGTGAAAGCAAACTTAAAATGTTAGTAGGCATTATTGATACGAGGTCAAAAATACCACGTCCTTTTACGATACGTTTTCCACTTTCGGTTTAATTTTATAAATATTTTATGACGATATTAACGATAATTTACGTTTTATTAAATTTGATTGGCAAAAAATAAGCCCCTTTTTTAAAGTAACATTCTATGAAAAACCAAAAAAGCGGCTAAGTATTTTAATTTATTTATAAATTCTAGCTTTACTTCGTTAAAGTCCATATTTAATGATTATCTGTACATAAAATACTTAATTGCTTTAACAATATTTATTTATTTTAACCTTATACGTATTTCGGCATGTTTACAAGCCGTTGTCAAAGGTTGTATTAGAAAGTAAACAGTTAGTGTTGTTATAGCAATAGAACTTGGTGACTTGATCTCGGTAATCGTCTGCAGATGACACTTTGTTTAATGCAAAATCAAAAACAGACGAAATGTTAAAATCAGGCATTTACAAATTAAATTGTTCGCATTGTAATTCGGTGTATATAGGCCAGACAATTAGAAATTTTGATATTAGGTATAAAGAACACGTACGTTGTTACAAATACAAACACCCACATAAATCCAATTACGCTAAACACTTACTAGAGCACAATCATTCAATGACATCCAATAACACCATAAAATGTTTAAACTTTTGTGATGATAAACGTAAATTAGATATACTAGAAGCTTTTGAAATTCACAAACATTTAAAAACTGTACCGTTAATGAATGAGCAAATTGATCTCTTAAATTCTCCTCTATTGGACATTTTGGAATAAGAAATCAAGTCATCTGCAGACGATTACCGAGATCAAGTCACCAAGTTCTATTGCTATAACAACACTAACTGTTTACTTTCGAATGTAACCTTTGACAATGGCATGTAAACATGCGGAAATACGTATAAGGTTAAAATAAATAAATATTGTTAAGGTAATTAAGTATTTTATATACAAATATTCATTAAGTAAATCTGTTCAGAATAGCGCTATACAATTGGCGAGAAAAAATCGAAAAAATGCATTAATCATACCGTCCTTTAACCCGACAAACTTTAATAGACTTCTTGATTTGAGAAAAAAGCCTAAATTTAGTTTCTGATGAACACTACGTCTTAACCAACAATATATCATATAAAATATGCAAAAGTCAAAAAGTCACTTACGGTTAGTAAAGCAGAGCATCCACAATCCTGAGATGGTACACTTGGACAGATAGTCCTTTTCTCCAGTTCCATTATACGAAGGATTGTTCATCTTCTCTTCCGTATGAAGCCACTGGTTGGTCAGCATCGCCACTAGCACTACGAGCAAGGAAATGGTAGCCGTTAAAGGTGTGAAGACCCAAAGACAAGATATGGCAACTTCCAAAGGTCCCAGATGGTTTGGGTCTTCACTTGAAGGTGATGGAGGTGTAGGATTTCGCGGTGGTAAAGCACGTTGCATTTTTAGATTTGAATTTCACTTAAGCTTGCACATTTATGGATTTATTGGTGGTGTTTGCTGGTCATTTTGTACAAGCCATAACGGTTTGTTAAACGGTTAGAGTCGATTTAACGCACATGGTTTGTTTATCTTTAATTTTACATAAAACGTTAAGGGTACGACCATGCTAGTCATTTTTTAAATTTTGTGTTTGCTTTATTTAACTTTTAATGTTTGTTAAATTGTTTATTTAGTTATGGATTTATTTATGTTTAAGTTAGCGTTATATTAAAATAATTTACAAAGTTTATGTAAAATAGCTCTTTCACTGGCTAAATTAGCCCAGATTTCTTATTTTAATTGATGTTCCTATAACTAGCGGCAGTGTGTGTGTTTTAAAAACAGCTTAAGTTACAAAAAACATTTTTGCTTATTTAAGAAGTGATTTAATGGTATAATTAGATGTTTGTAGCTAGGAGTAGAATTGCATAAAGTCTTCCCATCATCATAATGGGTTGTTATGGTGAAATCTGAAACAAAAAACAAAAATAATTAGGGCTTCTTAAAATATGTACGGGTCTGTTGCTAAAATAAGCAGCTTCGATTTTAAAATAAACAAACGAGTTTCCGAAAGAAAGGTTCTTATAAACAAACAGGGCTGTTGTTAAAATATACAAACCTGTTAGGAAATGCAAGCTTTTCTGTTTAATTTAGCGAAATAACTTTGTTGTTTTTAAGAGTAGTTTGTTGCGTTAATTAACGGATTTTTTTAGTGCGGTATATTTGTAAGGTTGGAGCTTGTAACGCTGCCTGTAAGAGCAGACGTTTAATTTTAAAATTTACGTAAAATAACGAGCGAAACAAAGTTTCAACATTGATCTAAAATCGAAAACTTCACATAGAGAGGTAACGGATTTGAGATAATGTGGTAGAATCAAGACGTCACTCAGTGTATGTGTCGCCTCGGCTTCAGTGAGAGCAGCTGCACACTGATAAAATCATATCTTGATGAAAGGTACCAGTTTGTTAGCATTCGTGATACACATTCCAACCTAAAGAGAATCCAGCATGGTGTTCCTCAGGGCTCCGTACTGGGACCTACGCTTTTCCTTCTATACGTCAATAATTTACATGAACAATTTTCAAACACTAGTGTAATACTATTCGCAGATGATACTACGCTAATTACACAAAATAAATTGGAACCTGTGGTTATAAATAAATTAAGTGAAGCCCAGTTGGATGCTAGAAATTGGTTTGCACAAAGTATGTTGTCTTTAAATCCTGACAAAACCCAAACACTTATCTTTAGCTTGAGACAAATATCTCACCCTAATCCCGAGTATGTAAAATTTTTAGGTGTCTACATTGACCCCCATCTTAAATGGAATTATCATATAAATTTCATTGCCACTAAGTTTTCTAAGCAGATTTTCCTGCTGCGCCATCTCAAGGCAAGTGTGGGCGTTCGGGCTGCACGTACAGCTTACTTTGCTTTTTGCCATACTTCGATAGCTTATGCTATCCTGAATTGGGGTCATGCACCATCTACTAGTCGCCTATTCGCGTTACAAAGAAAATCAGTACGTGTGCTCGACGGCCTTCACTATAGAGATGACTGTCGTCAATCATTTATTAATTTACAAATCTTGACTTTACCGTCGCAATATATATACACATGCTTAATACATGTAAAAGAAAAAATTAATCAATATACTCTAAACCAGAATATACATTATCATTACACCCGCTCGGGCCCTCATATCAGGGTAGACTTTGTACGACTGTCTTGCAGCAAGATAGGCTCAAATTACTATGGCCCCACATTTTTTAACATGTTACCAATGGAAGTTAGGAACCTTCCTCTACCTGCCTTTAAAAACACACTGAAACTGTGGCTTTTAAAAAAGGCCTACTTCAACATTTACGAATATATGTCTGACAATTTTGTATAGTTGTGTTAATGTACTGTATTTGTATTGCAATTATTTTGCATTTGTATTGTATTATTACTGTATTTATATGGATACCACCATACTGCTGACCTGTGTAAAACATTTGTTAAAACACCAATAAACTGATTTGATTTGATTTGAAACAAAATGTATGGAATCGCAAATGTTACATGTTGTTTTTTTTTAAATATATTTGAGCCAGGTCAGCGTATTCTCATTGGGTCAAATGGTCATTGGCCTCTCAATGCAATAAGAAAAAAAATAATTACTTTTTGTTTGAGTACATAACATATTACACACTATACAATTTAAAAAATACTTTATAGTTAACGTTTGTATGAGATTTCAATGCGAGAACGTTTATTAAAGAGCTGCCGCAGTATCCAATAACGTTTGAATGTTTGAATATCGCGCGCGCGTTAAGCGAATCCATGCGAGGGTCAAATGACTGTTTGCTCACAATTCAGTTATACGCCCGAATAAAGCCGCCCGCTTAAAAGGCCTTTAAATGAATAAGAGTGAAATAGAAAGCTCATTGCGGTAAAATTCAGATTACACAAGCTAAGAAAGGAAAGAATCTGGTGCGCATTAGAGACTTCAGGGTCGATGACCCCAGTTTCTGATTAAATGAGTAGAATGACAGCGCATGCTAATCACTTGTAGTTGGTGTATTTCTTCATACGTTCGGTTTATGTTAGTATGACACAAGGTTAATAACAAACTTTCTTTGTGTAGAAATAATCGGGGATTTTTTCGTAGATCGGTTTTGTCTGTGACATTTTCTTGTGTAGTAAATCTTAATTTAGTGCTATTAAATGTTTGTGCAAAAAATAATGGAACTTAAAGCTCAACGTGGTTTGAAGTTTGAAGAACGTTTGAAGTTAAAAGAAAACGGTCGTCCACAACCAACCCCAATTATTAAACAAATAACATTGTATAGAAATAAGGAGGTTAACGGGTATTTTAATGAGTCAATTCAATGAATTTATTGAATTGGATTTGTGGATGTGATATAAGAAGCGCTTTCTTCTGTTTCCGCGTCTATTATTCTGCGATGACGCAATGTGGTGTAAAAACGGCGTGATTGACTTAAAACATTTAAAAATTTAAGTACAAAAACATTTTTATCAGCAAATCATATGAAAATTCTATGAATTTTGCCACACTTGGTAATGTGGATATCAGATTGCAACTAGACCGTGTTTATCGAAAATCTATTAAAGATTTTAATGAAAATGTTGATAAAAATAGGTACATTTTAAATAAAATTATAGATTGCATAAAGTGTTGCGGAGTAATATAGAAAAAGTTAGACATTACATTCTTAATAATTTCGTACCAGCTGCTCCATCGACATGCAGAAAAAGAAATAAAATAAATGAAAATTCAAAACTTCCAATTGTAGTAGAAATTTGCGACATAATGTTTTCAAAATAGTCAAGAATAGTTACACCGTTATAAGCGATTTAAAATTAAAAACCGAACTAGAAGTGCTATACGATCGTGAGGATTTTTATGAAAGTGCTGGTGCTGTTGCAATACTACAATTATTTGTAAACAATAATCTTTGTCAGACTTTTACCGAGAGTGTAAAACTTATTAAAATTTTGTGTACTTTGCCGATGACAACGGTGGAAAGCGAGCGTTGCTTCTCTACTGTAAAAAGAAAAAAAAATTTTGCGTAACACGATAGGACAAGAATGTGCGTTAGCTATGTTAAGCATCGAAAAATCGTTAATTAATAACATTGGCAATTTTAATGAACTATTGATAGATCATTTTTCCAATGCGATGGAGCGAAAGATCGACTTGAAATATAAGTCTACCCAAAATTTGGCTGGGTAAGTACATTTTCATCAAAAAATATTTCAAAATGACCCCCTGGTACACCACATCACGAGCCGCCACTGATCAGATGGCTGAAACCTCACTATCGCTTATCGTTTTTCACTTATTTTATTTCACTGTTTCAGTGTCTCGAACACCCACTTCTATTTTCCCCTTCCGACGATAAAGTCCAGACATCAGCACCCCCCCCCTAACATTTAAAACAATCTCCGCACACCTCATATTAGCCAAAATACAAATGCGCAGTTTAATATTTTCCCACCGGGTATCATAAAGGTTTAGTGCGATGTTGAGTTGTAAAACTCCAATTCGCATGTGGATTACGGCGTTTGCGCCGCCTCATTTTCACCTAGATAATAATAACAAAAATAATAATAATAATTAAACAAACTTTAAAACTGCTAAACCAAACATAACTGATTTGGACTAAGAAAATCACTTTGTCCTGATACAAGTTAATACAAAAACTGGTCGTAAAATTTGCATTTTCTGGGTTATTTTTTTAAAGCATCTGTGGTATGAAGCAGTGCGAAAAATAATAAGGAAACACAGCTCTACTACTCAAGCACTGAAAACACTAATCCAATACAAAACAACGATATGATTCAATGTTCTTCTCGTGAAAAAAGAAGAAAACTCTTAAGCTAAAGTAAAACTCCCTGTTTGTTATTTTAACCCTTCCTAAATCCTTTCAAAACACAATTTTAAACAAAGTTGTTTTTCCAAGCCAAACAAGGCTAAAAATCAGCTTAAAAGCTTTCAGTTGGCCATTCAGGTGCCATTAATTACACTCTAAAACTTGCGAGGTTAATAAATCAAAAACTTTTAGAGCGGCAACGGATCACTATAATTTTTCATTGTAAAACATTACTGAAACTCATGCACCAGCATTTAAACGCAACCCTCATCACATAACGAGACGCTGTCATCGCAGTTTATCTGAGCTTAAAACAAATGAAGCCTTTAAAATGCGGCCTGTTTGATAAACTAGTTTCCAGTTGCCAGTGGGCTTCTGCGTTTAGAAACAAAGAGGCGAAAGCTCGCTACTATTCAGGACAGAGAGGATGAGCTTTCAGAAACGGTCGGTGGTTTCGCTTGCAACTAACAAAGAGGGTAAACCAAAATGCGAGGGTGCGCTCATGCATACGCCTGCTAGATACGGTGTGGCCAGTGGCGTATAAAGAACATCGGAATAATAACATATTTCATACATCGTGACAGTAGCCTCTGGTTTTATAGATTTTAGACGGAATAGTTTGACTCTACGTAGCCTAGGGCTTCTTTATTCCCCAACTATCGTTCGTATATCGTTCGGTGTTTACCACAACCCTTCGACGAAACTCCTCCAACAACTGTTTGCGAGCGTTTGGATGAATCCTTTGAGACGAGTTTTAACGCTCAAATGTAGTTTTAGCTAGCAAAAGCATACATTCACAGGGGGGATTTATTTAAATATGTATATACGAACTAGTTGGCAGAGTTATCATGATTATACCAAGCACTTAATGGCACTTCAAAGGAATTTCGAACTTTTAACTTTTAAACAGATTATGAACACGTCAACAAAGTTATTACTGTGGAATTTTATACGTTTATTTATATTCAACATTTTATAATTTTTTTTAAAACCCCCAAAGGGTCATAACAAGCAATGTTTAAAATATATTTTAGTTTCACATTAACAAGTTTTTACAAAATGCTAAAATTGACGCTTTTAATATTTTCTTCAATTTTGAAAAATTAAGTGTTTTTGATGAAGCGAGCGTGCGTTTGTAATTAACCAACAATAACGGTAGGTAGCAACAGCGAGTAAGAGCATGCAAACAATTATAATGAGGAAGGTAATGCGGGCATGTCCATTCTTGTTTGCTTATTTCGAACAGTGGAGGTGTGAAATTGGTAGCCAACGTTGTGATAATATTGCAACACATGTAGGGAATGCAAAGGTGATTCGAATGAACACGAAATGAAGATGACAGCAATGTTACTTGCATAAAACTAAGAATATGTTGAATTAATTTATCAATTATGATTCGCTGTAGTACATCTTGTAATTATAGAATTCTTTTCACAGGGTGTACATAAAATTCTTTAATTTTTTGAATTTTCCTATACTTTCAGTATTGATTATATTAAAATTTTCGAATTCGGGATTTTGACGGAAATACAATTTTTAAACTTCAGGAATTGAAAAAAAACAGCTTTTAAAAATTGGCTGTCTGATGGTGGGTGCGTAAGTACATATGCATGCGTGTCGTGAATCATAACTACCGAACGGATGGTTGGATTTCGATAAGCTTTGTAATCTCGAGATATATCAACAATTCACCGACAAAATAAGCTTTAAAAAGAACGAAACCGTAAACGGAAGTCAGACATGTTGTTTTTGGTAGCATTTTATCCGGAAAACAATTTTTTTTTAAATCTGAAAACGAAATCTGATGTAACACCTTACCAAACTTTCTAGCGTTAAAGTGGCACGCGCAACAATTTTTTGAAAATTTTCACCTTAGCACGTTCTTACTCAAAAACGAGTTAACAGAACGGGATCAAATTTTGTACCGTAATAGACCTATAAAGACAATTTTACTGTGCACCCACGGCATTGCAGACCAAACTCTGCAATAGAGTGTAGTGCCATCGATTTCACTTTTATACTGCGTACAAAAAAGTTTACAAATCGATAAACTATGAAGTATAATAGTTATTTGTGTACCAAGGCCAAAAAGTGAATTTTTTTCGGCCGTGTCTGAGTTAAAAGCAGACGAGGACGAAATAACACTTTTTGGCGGTGGTGCACACAATATTTTTTAGGCGACCTTCATTATAAAATTTACAAATTTGCTAGATTTTTATTTATGATTTATTGATATAGTTATTTATAACAACTGAACAATTGTACATATTTGTGACTCCTTCAGAAACGTTTATATTTTTCTACAAATTTGTTAGATTTTTACGTAAAATAATCAAGACAAAATTACTGCTGCTGCAACATCAAAAAGCACACAAATTGTTCATACGAATAATGAAGCTATACATGCCGAAATTACTTCGAGTGTAAATAAAGAAAATATAAACGTTTCTGAAGGAGTCATACAATTGTGCAGTTGTTATAAATAATTATATCAATAAATCGTAAATAAAAATCTAACAAATTTGTAAATTTTATAATGAAGGTCGCCTAAAAACATTTGTGTGAACCACTGCTAAAAAGTGTTTTTTTGTCCTCGGCCAAAAAACGGTTACTTTTTGGCCGCTTTTGAGTATTAAAAATTCAATTTTTGTGAAGGTTGTCTAAAAAAATATTTACAAAATTAAAACAAATATATTTCTCAAAACCTGACCATACGATTTGTTTAAAACTTTGTAAGCTCATAGAACTGGAAACGAACTATAATTTAGTTTGTGTCTGAGCCCGCTAGTTTCTCTGTGACGCTTTCTATAAATTTTTGAAAATTTGAGTTTAGCAATTAAAAAACTCAAAAACGAGTTATCAGATCGAAATGAAATTTGATAACGGAAAATTCCTAGAGCATAGTAAAAAACTATCAAAATTTTGAGGATTTTAATTAAATATTGCTTAAAAACTGGCCACACGATTTTTTTAAACTCTATAGGCTAACAGAACTAGGAATAATTTACAATAGGTCTGTGTCCGAATCCGACAGTTTCTCTGTGATGCCTTCTTTGAATTTTTAATAATCGAAAATTTATGGATTTATATTTTAATTAAACGGTAGACCTACAGTACGACCACAGTCTGTTAGACTGTGGAAAGTGTTAAACGCAGATAAAATTTTTATATTCTATTTAGAATTCGAATTTTAGGATTAAAATAACTTAGGACTCGTGCAAACTAACCTTTAAGAGTTAAATTTGCTTCTTATTAATATATTTCTATTGGTTCTACGTGAATACAGTCCGTCCGTACTTTTACGCCGACTTGCACAGGTTGTAACAATATGTTCTGCAATTACAGTCTTTAAGCGGATAATGTACAATATCAGCTGTCGTGTCCCGCTAGAGTGGTAGGTAGTGAGATAGATAGTCGCTAATAGCGCGTAAAATGGTGATACAAAAATACTTTCGAAAATATGATAAGTAACAATTTTGTAAAGTATATGAAAGTCCAGGCGAAGTGCTTCGCTCATTTTTCTAGCTACTATTACGAGAAATTTTCAAAAATTATTAAAATTATAAAAAACTCTTTTACATTAGAAAATTTTAAGAAAAAATGCATGTACTAACTTTGTGGTTGTATCTTTAAAATGATTTCTGAATTTGCGTGTAAGTGCTAATGCCTTACGAAGGTTTCTTATTTTTTTTTTCAATTACTTGGAAATCGCAATATCATATAATTTATGAAAAGTTTAATATTTGTTATATAAAAGTTTTAAAAAGTACTGCAGCTTTAAAACAATAAGAAAGTTCTGTAATATTAACAAATGCTTACTAATTCTTCAGTAATTTTCTGTAAAAACTGAAAATATTTAGGTAAATCCTAAAAATTACTGGCAGCTACTACAAGTTTTTCAAATCGTTGTAAATCTATAAGGAAATTTTTAATTATAAATTTGTATAAATAACAACTAACTGCATTTTCACATAATTCTAAAATTTTTTAGAAAAAATTATAGCGTGATTACAGTTACACAGATTACACTCCACCATCTTGGTTTACTTTTCTCGCAGAATTACTTGTTATGGTGCTGGCAAGCGGTATGAAAGGACCGAGACGGATGGATGGGTCCCTGTTTCCAAAGGGGGTAGGTTTTCCCTATGGAGATTATTTATTGTTGTTTTAAATCAAGTTACCAAAAAGGCGTGAGGCGTAGCACGCGGGGTTCGCTAGTTTGCATTAAATAATTTTAATTTCAAAACAACTCAATCTTATTACATTAAAAGCAGAGCAAACAGAAAACAATACTTAATTTAGCAAATGTAAAGTTAAATAGCCCAAGGCTAGGGGGAATTCAAGCGGATAAATTTAAAATCACAGCGAAAACTGGTTGGCGGTTTTGTTCATTTTCTTTAAAGCGAGTACAACATATACAACAACAAAATGGAAGCTCACAATATATTTTCTCTAAACTCCAGACTAGACCGTCCACTAAACATAATAAGGTTGCAGCGCTCAAGCCAGACAACATAAGTTGAACGTCATACGTTTCCTGTTCGTGGAGCTTTCCTTCGGTCTGGCTATAAGATCTTTGGTGCAAGTGCTAGTTTTAGTTTTTATTTTACGACTGGCCAATCTCGTAGATCGGCACAGACACAGCCATCTGGATTCTGGAACCGTACAGATAGGGGATGCCGAGGTAAATGGTGTACGTGAAATTGGATTCGGTAAATACGGGCAGCGCATTACCAGCAGCATAAAGAAGAAGACCTGGAGTACTCCGGACCATTCTCCCACGCTAATGCGGCGGACTTTGCGCTTCACGAAAATTGGCGAATGGGGAAAGGCTTTAAATCGACAAAAAAACTTCTAATATCCTGCTATGTGGTAATACAGTCGACTTGAATGTTCGGAAATAAATTTCAATGAACGGTTAATAAATTAAATTAAAAATTGGGAGTTTTATGTACGTCAAATATGTTTCTAGTGGAATAAATATATAGATGTGAAAAGCTTTTAGCATTAGCAGAACTTTGACTTACTTTCATTTTATGAATTAAAACAAACAGAAATGTATAACTAATAATTAATTAAATGTTGAGAAGATTTGTTTTAAACTATTTTTTTTCAATTTGAATCATAATCGTACGGAACTTTTATAATAAAAATGTTAACAACATTTCTGAACAAATAAATTTTTGTTCATGATGTACTCAAAAAACTTTTGTAAATTTCTAATTGCAGTAACCTTCAAAAATAATATTTCGTAATTGACAATTACTTCAATTTCAATTAAGGAAGATTTAGGTGAGTGCAATAATAATAATAATTCTACAATTAAAGAAAGCAGTGAAATAGACCATGGAATTTTTACCTTTGTATACGTTTAGGATCATAGGGAAGTATTGATTTCAAGAAAATGTTTGACACATGTTTTTTTGATCGATTTAAATAAATAATAGCAATTTTCGTTTTGTATTTGTTTGAATTCTGAAAATTATAATTAACTGTTTTTGCGCTTTTTTTAAACAATTTTTTTCTTGTTAGTTTTTTCTGGGGCTTATTTAAAAAGGTTGTCTTTTTTAACATTTTTTGCGTTTTCTTTTACGGGATGTTTGTTCCGAGAATTCTTTGATTGATTTTTCTCTTACTCTCCTGATTGAGAAGGTCCTTACAAAATGTTGGTCACTTCAGCAAGCACTTGCGCCTCAGGGTACCAATTCATAATAAAACAAATAATTATGGAAATTAAATTGGACAAAAACATACACCTAAAATGGATTAACGCAAATCCGTGCAGAACGAATATACATGGTAAATCCGGATTTCCTCTTTCTATCTCAACTTTTGGTGGTGTAGGGTCCCATCTACTACAACCCACATATACGCGTCTAATACATAAAGGCCGATATTCCTTTGTACAGCGAGCCGCTACGCTTTTCGATAAATATGAGCAAAATTAAATACAAGTTTTTGCTTGACTGACTTTTTCCGGCTAGGTAGCGCCCTACCCTGCTTTCGCTTTTGGGGTCTAATTTCAGATAAGGTAGTAAACGTCCTTGCAAAGAGTCCCAGAACTAATTCGCTGGAAAAAAACACCCGCTGACAAAAAGAGTTTGGAAAAACTCTGGTGATGAGTTCAACTAACACTCTTTTCCCGTTTTTTCTTTGAAGAAATTTTTTCAGTTGATTTTTTAAAACATTTTTTGGGATTTTTTTATTTAAAGTTTTTTTACGGGCGTTATTCTTTCCTAACAGTGTTTTTCATGGCTGTTTTGTCGCACTGTTTTTGCAAGCTTTTCTTTCCAGGAGCAGTTCAGATTTCCGGGAAATGCGTGCTGGCGATGTAATAACTAAAAAAACGAGAGGCGTAACCCACGCGTTCTGTTAGTAATAGTATATTCTGTCGTTGAAATTTATAATTTAATTTTTTATGTGCATAGTTTGGGTTATGTTTTACACAAAACAAAATACGTTATCAAGAGCGACCCTGAACTTGAAGGGTTTCAAAACAATTTTTACATTAATTACGTTGGATACAATAAATAAATTGCTCGAAATGAAGAAAATAACTTATTACTTTCCTGATACACCTTTTACGAGCATCTTATTTTCGAATACAACGTTTTTTATTTTTTCGTGAACAATCACTTTTAATCACAGTTTCCCTTTTCACAAACAATAAAGGAAACTCTTCATTTACTGGTAATAACAGTTAATACAATTTTTATATTAAAAAATACACTTTTTACATTATTATACTTTACAAGCAAAAATTTGGACGTTCACTCCCTTGGGCCAACGATAAGGAAAGCTTTTTTTAACAAACTTTGTTTTTCGTTACCCCAGTAACCATAACAAAATATTGAATTTTTTACACAATAAAAGAAGCTTGATTAAAAAAAATGATTTTGATAGATAAAACCAAACCAATTTGATAAATTACATTTAAACTTAATTCAGTTTTCTCATGTTATTTGAAATAACCTTAAACTAGAAACAATTACTTTTAATAACCTTAATTAATTAACTTTCGTCTTCGTTTTCGTTACTAAGAACGTCTGTGCTAACACTTCTCCGTTAATTAATATTAGTTGTTTTTCATATTTCTTATTTACATGTCCTTAAAGCTTTTGCTTTCCTTTAAAATTGTTATTTACCTCATTTTAAACAAATTCACATCATTGGATATTATTTTAAGCTTATACATGTTTTACTTTCTTATCACACTTAGATACTTGTATTTTTAATATTACTTTACTATTTTAAAGTGGAACCACGACATATGTCATACTTAATCTTTCAAATTCATTTTTGCTTTATTTTACAAATTATGGAATATTGTCAAACCGTCTTCAATTAACGAAATCCTTCATATTATTCCCTTTATACATTTTTATTAAAAAAATTATCTTTTATTAAGTTAAACTTAATCGAAGCAAGCGATTCTACAGAGCGAGCATAAAAGGTTAAGAACCACGTGACCATTGACTAAATTAAATGTAGTGAATTTTATTTTCCAATGTTGCCTGCCGTGCTGATTTCCTTTTGCAATGTCATTGTGTTTCATTGGCGTTCGTGCACTTATTTTGAGCAGCTATTGTAATTTATAAATCAAATATGTTTTTCTACAATAATATTTGTAAAGGTGCGCTGCCCGAGAATAAATAATTACTATCTGATTTTGATTTAATTGTATTGTTTTATACTTTAAAGTGGGAGCTCCCCGAAAACGTAATGCACTTGTCTAATAACTTTGATTTATTTACAGGAATATTATATTTCTATCAGCAAATACAGACTTTAATTAACAGTGATCACTTGACTTAGCTAAATTGCTGTGATTTAGCTTAGTTAATTTTAAGCAGGTGGTTGGGATTAGGGTAAATATTGGGTTGTAGTAATTAACATAAATTGGGGAAACTTGACAGCCTTAATTAGCACAAGTGTTCAAGAAAGTTTGAGAGTGTGAGACAAAATTTTATTGATACTTCTATCCAATCAAAAATTAAAAAAGAGTGGGGCTGTAATTTTATTGGAAAAAGAAACAAGTCCAACCTCTTGGAGGATGGACATGAATTTTAATAAAAGAGTATGTTTCCTAAAGGAATGGATGAATCTTCGAATTCTCAAAGATCACTCAGTTCGCTGAAATCTTAACGTCAGTTTGGAAGCATTATTGCTAACATTCTGTTACAATATTACAAGTCTGAGACTTGTAACTTTAAAATAAAATATTATCTTCTTGGGTTTGGGGCTACGAGGGGCACATTGTCAAAATCAAATAGGCTTAGGCGTAGTAGCTCATTCTTGTCGGTGTACCTGATTAGGCGTATCAAAAGCGGCGCTATTGTTCCTCTTAGGAGGGAATTAGGCGTAGCAACTGAGGCGCTATTACAGGGAAGCCGATTTGAGTGAGTGGCGGCGCTATTTCCACATTGGTTGCGGCAAGACGCTCGTTTCGCGTGTTGTTGTTACACATTTGTACGTAATCAATCGCTGTTATTGGGTTAAGTTCTCTGGCGTGCTGGCAAGCGGCGCTATTGTCCTTCGGGAATTAGGCGTAACGGCCAGGGCGCTATTAGGACGAGATCTAATCAGGCTGAGAGTATTGCGTTCAAATGAGTGATAGCACACGGTGTTCCTATGAAGAGCATCCAGTTACTTACGTAAACTGCACAATACTCGACATTTATAAACAGTCCCAAATAGAAGTATCAGTATGGGTAAAACTGGGGCAAATATTTAGATTGGCAACTTTACTCGATACAACTGACGGGTAAATTCTATATAAATGGTTCTAACACTCATAACACCAATATTTTCAACACATGCATAAATAAATTCTTCAAAAGGTTTACTGTTGTTTGAATCAGCTTAAAATCTTATCCTTTTTAACCTCGATAAAGACAGGGTAAATCAGCCACAAGCAAATAATTAAAACACAACGTAGGTCCGACACCGATCATCGCATATAAATAAGTAATCAAGCATAAATACTTCATAAATTTTAAATAATACAATTAAAATTTGTAAATAAAAATATCAGCGAAACTGCACGATCACATATTCTTAAATAAATCCTATCATTTTCTTTTGTTTTATTAAATTTTTTACGGAGTCTTTTTAAAATTGGTGACGTGCCATATTCATTTTTTATATAAATATGTTTTCTGTGCTCTGATTTGTACGTGCTACGCCAATGGTAATTGCTACAAACGTCAGATTTAGTTTCCTGATGCAGGGTAGCCACTTCTGTACAATGGGTTGCCTATGTTACGTGGTCACGTGGTTCTTGACCTTTTATGCTCACTCTGTATCTCCTATTGTTCTTATTTCTTTAATATTATACTTTTTTTTATACACAGGGTCTTAATGAATTCTAGGGACAAACTTCTAGGGCTTGCAAAACACAACAAAGTAAACAACTTTTGTTAATAAATGTGTGGTGAAAAGTGTTTCCTTTAGAAAATAGAGCCTCTTAAAGATTCTTAAAGAAGTACCTGAAAATAGGCAACCCAAATTGCATTTTCAATTATTTTGCACAGGTCACACGGAATTTTGAAAAAAAAACGATCTAGACATACATGCATACAAATAACGTCAATTTTGACACAATTCGATATTTTTGTGATATTTTCTGACTTTTCTTGCATTCGTTTCTTTCTGTGCCTTTTAAAATTCGTTTTTTTCGTTCTGTAATTTTTTTGATAATTATTTTCTTCGTTATTTTCGTTCTGTGTTTCGTATTTTTGTGTTATGGCGAATTATACTTTTGTCGAACAGCATGACATGATGTTCATGTTCATGCTTGGGGTAACGCACGCGAAGCTGCTCGACTGTACCAAGAACATTTTCCGAATAGGAATCATCTATCGCACAAGGCTTCTAGTGTAGTTTCACGTCGGCTGCGGAAGGAAGGTACATTCGTTGTCAACAGACACACAACTGTGGAGCTACCAGAACAAGGCGAACGGTGGATTTTGAGGAAGAAGTTTTGGAGAGAGTGGCTGAAAATCTTTCTACTAGTTCAAGGGCCATCGTTCATGAAATGGGAGTGAACCATGTTTCAGTATGGGAGGTACTACATGAGCAGCAGCTACATCCGTACAATCCACAGAAGGTACAAGCCATGGTTCAAGCAGATTTTCCCAGAAGGGTAGAATTTTGCCAGGAATTTCTGCGGCGGTGTAATGAGGATCCAGAATTCCAAGTAAACGTTCTGTTTAGTGACGACGCATCTTTTACGAAAGAAGGAATATTCAACAGTAGAAACAGCCACATCCTAAGCTTCAGGAGCGTAGTGGTCTAAAGGCCAAAGGCCCCACTACCTCCCATTACGCAAGAGAAGAGCCTACCTGGAGTGAAAGTCCTCGACACCTTCGGGTATAGGAGGTGAAAGATAAAGAAGAAGAAGAAACAGCCACATTTGGGATGATGAAAATCCCCATGCTGTGGTTCAAAAAGGATACCAGCAAAGATTTTCAGTGTACAGTTGGGCCGCGATTGTTGGCGATAGACTCATTGACCATATCTGCTACCCCAAAGGTTAACAGGAACAATTTATTTAAATTTCTTGCGCCATGTCCTGCCTGAACTTTTGAAAGATGTTCCACCTCAAATGTGGCTGCAGCACGATGGTGCACCTGCTCATTATTCGGCGGAAGTCAGGGAATTTTTAAATAAGACTTTTCCCAACAAATGGATAAGTCGAGGAGGGCATGTGGCCTGGCTTCCACGTTCTCCTGATTTGACCCCACTTGATTTCTTTTTGTGGGGTCATGTTAAAACGTTAGTGTATGCTACCCCAGTTGAAACTGTAGAAGAACTTACGGCGCGTATTCTTGCTGCATGTGAAGTTCAACAGACTCCTGGTATATTTGGAGCGGTGCGCAAGAATTTACTTCTTTATGTGTAGAAGCTGGGGGGCGACATTTTGAACATTTACTATAATTTTGTTAATTTTTGAATTAGTTATTGTAAATTTTTCAAATAGTTGATTTTTGCTTTGTAATTTTGGTTTTTTCTATTGCTTAGTTTTGAAACATTTTGTTAATAAATTTATTTCAAATTTAATTTGAATTTGCAAAGTGGGAAAGACGGCTTTATTTATCCTGTATTAATTTCCGTCGTTATGGAAACAAATAGTAGGTAGTAAATTGAGTTGCCTACATTTAGGCGCTTCTTAAAGAATCTTTGAGAAGCTTCATCCCTGAAAGGAAACACTTTAAATCACACATTTATTAACAAAAGTTGTTTGCTTTGTTGTGTTTTGCAAGCCCTAGAAGTTTGTCCCTACAATTCATTAACACCCTGTATAAATCAGCGGTAGGGTTATTGTATCACAGCAATATGTTACGAGTATCGTAAACTTTAATGCAACGTTGTAGTAAAATGTATTTTACGAACATAAATCATATTTACATTTGAAATATGAGAAAGTTCAGATACGAACGGAATTTTGTAAATATTACAGCAGAATGTAATAAAAAATATTGAGACCAACCTAACGCCCCTTTTTTCAGCTCTCTATTTTCCAAATGGTGGTTGCTGCAGATATTTTAAAATTTTGATATTCCCTCTTTTATCGGAATGTCGACTTTTGGCAGCAATTTCGTCGTCGATTATTATCCTTTGACCATAAAATAAAATCTAATTTTTGCGATCTTAACTGACTGCATCATTTATGTTATCAATTACATAAAACTTCTATATGAAAATCCAAATCAAACAATAAAATTGAAATAGATGAAAATGATCGTAAAATAACAAATGATACTTTTAGCTATGAAATATGACTGTCATATAAACTTAGCGTTTACTACAAAATTTCCATTACCTAACACTTAACTAATAAGAAACCCTGGCAAAGTTCCAAAGTTCTTAAAAGATTTTCTACAGCGGCATCATCATGAAAGTTATACTGCATTAAGTTCTAACAGTAAAATTTGAAATATAAT
Source organism: Ctenicera cuprea (assembly GCA_958336395.1). Taxonomy (NCBI): domain Eukaryota; kingdom Metazoa; phylum Arthropoda; class Insecta; order Coleoptera; family Elateridae; genus Ctenicera; species Ctenicera cuprea. Next base: position 11,918,498 of record OY284489.1, read on the forward strand.
TTTAGTAGGTACAGGTCCAGAATATGAATAATGTTGCAAAAATTTCAAACTGTAGTAAAATTTTACTCAAAATATCGATGGGCTCTAGTTTATTAACCTGTAGGACCCGTGCACATATCTTACACCTAAAATATCGACAACTTGTAGTTTATGGTGGTGGTGGGTTATGTAAAACCTACTAGTAACAAATCCATAAATATTAAAATGTTTAATATTTTTCTAAGTTGCAATAACCAGACTAACAGTGTATTTTTAATCGTTAAAAATTAGTGTAGTTCAAAAACTTGCCTATGCAGATTGCAACTTGTCATATATTAGCCAAACAGTACACAGAGTAAATTAAAAGTATGGAATATCGATGCCACGGCTTTAAACAATAATTTGACAAAAATAAGTTAAATGCAAAAGTTGTTTGGTTTGGTTTATTTGTCGCAAATAACTCAAGAACTGTACAGATACCAGAATACCTTATACCATATTATAGAGAATTAAATTTCGCATTCAAAAATGTAACAATATACACGGTGTTCCATTTAAAATAACAAAGTTGCTTATTGTACCTTTAAAAGCAAACACCCTGTATAAGTGAAATTGATTTACTACGTTGCGGAACTGTCCACCAAAAAACTTTTGCATTTAACGTATTTTCACAAAAATATTATTTAAGGCTGTGGCATCGGTATTTCATATTTCATACTTTCAATTCACCCTGTATATTTCAGACAGAAATTACAATATTTAGCTCAGTTTAAAAAATAGCATTCAAAAGCGCTTTTAATTGCAGCATGCTCTTGTGTAGTACATTTATTAATAGCTTTTATCTTCGATACAAAACTCATTTTTGTTTTATTTTTCTAAAGCTCACAAGTAACAAATCTTGCTTTTCGCTGATCGTTAAACTTTTTGTTTGCTAGTGAAGATATAATTAATTGTTGGCAAAATAAATCAATAATACAAGCTCAGCTCACATAAAAAGCACATTCTGAACTTTTATCTTACCAACAAAACTAGAGTAAAACTAAATCTGAACAGAAGTTCAGCAAAAGCTGAAACAAGTTGTTTAAATCATTAGCTACAGTGTAAGTTTATTTTTTGTTAATTTTTTTTTATTTTAAGGAAAAACGAACGAGGGATTTTATTTTTATCCGCTATTAAATTGAACGTGATGGTTTTGGTTTAATTTATTATTTTACAAGTACTAACGGGAAGGTTTTGGGCTTTCATATTATTTTTTATTTTTTTTTTCACGTTTATACAGGATGTATCAAATTGCGTGTTAACTATGTGGATCTCGCTTATTTGAAGAGATACGACGATGGTTAAATGAGAGAAAAGTTGTGGAATTTTATGCCCACTAATAATCTGAAAAGAAATTGGGGCTATCTGGCTTAGTTTCTGAAAGAACTGGAAAAAACTGAAATTTTGGATTTTTTGTTTTCGGCTATAACTCATTTGTCATTTATATTACATATTTCTAGTTAACGCACTATTAGGACACTTTTTCAGGCTGAATCTAAATTTTTGATCAGATTTGTTATACCTGTTACCATTACTCATTTTCAACTGCTAACTTTTTTTTTCTCATGGTCATTTTAAATTTTTTCATATTTGAATAGAGTTTTTAATTCTGATTTCAACAATGTGTCACACTTTGCATTTTGTTTAAGTTTTGAGCATTTTATTGCAGAACATAAAAATTTCATAAGAGAGGCATGGGAAGACCACGTCATTTATTTTATTTCGAACAAATTCTAGTAGGGCATGAACTGGTCGAACTAAAACAAAACGCTGCTTTTATTTACTTTGGCCTTTAGATACATTAGGTACTCGAAAATTCCAAGAAACTTTGTTTTGAGCGTAGACAGCAGGTTGAGTTATTTTTTACGAAAACAAATGAATGACACAGTTACTAACACACAGATTAGAGAGTTTATTTTAGACGTTCTTCTGAGCATGTTTTACAATAGTGTCAAATGTTTTGAACATTTATTTAATAATTGTTTGTATTAGTGCAGTTCTAGTGATATCTGTTGTGTTTATTTAACCTGTTATTCCAATTTGTTATGTCAGTTGCAAACATAAAAACTGCAAGTAGAATTTTCAGTAAATTATGTACCTATGTTAGAAAATTTGTTTTTATAAAATATAACATAACCTGCTGCATGCGCTCAATACAAAGTTTGCTGAAATTTTCGCGTACCTAATGTATCTAAAGGTAAAACTAAATAAAAGTAGTGTTTTATTTTACTTCCATCAGTTCATGGCCTACTAGAATTTTTTTTTAATAATTTAAATGACGTGGTTTTTCCACGGCACTCATGAAATTTTTATTTTCTGTAATAAAATGTTCTTTTTTTTATAAGAATCATGAAGCCGTGCGTGAGCACGACCCCATGATTCCCATCCCACCCCCTTACCCGGGCTTAGCGGACTTGCGCTCTTTCACCGGTCTAACATGCACCCCACCCCTGACAGACATGCAACCCAACATACACACCTACATACACCATCCATGGACCCGTCGGATCTAACTTGTTCAGAAAAATTACCGACGAGCAGTGGAATCGAACCTACTGCCGTTGAGAGTCTAGTTTCAAAGCCTGGGACTTTAACCACTAGACCACCCGCCGCGCCGGCCCAATAAAATGTTCTAAACTTGAACAAAATGCAAAGTGTGACACACCGTTGAATCAGCATTAAAAACCTTATCAAATATAAAAAAAATTTAAAATGCTGACTATAAGAAAAGAAAAGTTGACAGTCAAAAATGAGCAATGGTAGCAGCTATATTAAATATAATTAAAAAACTTCGATTTAGCATAAAAAAAGTGTCCTAATAATGCGTTAACCGGAAATATGTAACATAAATGATAACTGAGCTATGGCCGAAAATAAAAAATTCAAAATTTCAGTTTTTTTTGAGTTCTTTCTGAAACTAAGCAAGATAGCTCGATATTCTTTTCAGATTATTAATGGGCATAAAATTTCACAACTTTTCTCTAATTTAACTATCGTCGTATCTATTCAAATAAGCGAGATCCCCATAGTTAACACGCAATTTGATAAATCCTGTATAGGTAATTTTCTCAGGTGCCAACATCTCGAAAATATTAATCAAAATTATTGCAAGAAGTGTTAATATTAAAACAAGGTACAGCTTTATTAAAATTTTATAAAATTAAAGTTGTAATCGAAAACTTTGGCATTAAACTGTAAATAATTAAAGCTCTGTTTCAACCTTACACTGGTAATAATTTAATTAAAATTTTAATAACTGACTAAATATAAAATTAAAAATGGTAATTAGAGTTTCATACAAAAAGTTTACATTTAAAATTTTAAGTAATATACATACAAAATCAACATTTGAAATTTAAATTTGCAGTACGAATACTAAAGTTGCAATTTTAAGGTTGACTCTAAAATTCCGAAGACGGGCGTTGCTTATTTGTCACTAACAAAGGTGGAAATGAATAACAAATTAAATCGAATCAAGAAAAGCGTTTTTCTTTTATATTACGTCTGACAAAATGTCATATTCACGTAAATGATTATGAACGTGTCTAAATAGAGGCAACACAGGCTGTTTCAACATCGAGCCCCACCATGGGAATTCTGCTTATTTGAAGAGCTAGAGTGTTGGTTAAATTGAGGCAAAGTTGCAAAATTCTATTACTAACAATAATCTGTAAAGAAATTCAAAGTAGCCATTCTGGTTCTTCAAATATCTGAAAAAAACTGAAAAACTTGTTTTCGTTTTTTATCCGTAGCTAACTTATTTATGAAAATTTTGGAGATTTGTAAAAACGTTCTTAAGTCAATTTTATAATATCGTGCAATAACCAGATTTGCGATACGACGTTTCTAACTTTGCGAAACTAACATCAGGTTTTTTTTCAATACGACCACTACTTTTTTGTCAGCGTATTAGAACAAGATTTTTATTCCGATTACAACAATGTATAATAATTTATGATTTCGTTTTCATTTAATGCTGAAAGAAATGAAAAACGGAAATTTGATTACAATATTTGAAGCAAAATTCGTTAAAATTTAGATTATCTACATCAAACGTCTTATTAAACCTCCAGCTTCGTTAATGCACACTCTAATCCTTATCTTTATTTTTATGCTTTTTGTGGTTTAATTGTACTGATAATTGGTTTGAATAACTAAAAATAACTACGAAAAAAGAAGTAATTTGCATTTATTATTCAGCATCATCTCCTCATTTGTTGTAAACATTTTTCTGCATAACATTATTATGAGAATAATATTGGTTTACGTTAACAGCAGTTACCACTCGAGAAATAAGTGCTGAATTGGCCGCACCCCACGCCCAGGTTTGGAGAATTTAAAAAAACAGCATTTCGCCTGGACTTTCCTATACTTTAAAGTTTTTTTTTAAATTTAATATTTCCAAAAGTATTTACGCACAATGTTGTAGTACTTACTAACAACAGACGCGCGTTTAAGCATAAGTCACGAATGCGCGTCTAGAATTCCCAATGTTTAGCTGTTCCAAAAAGTAAAAAATGCACTATACATAGTTTTTTTTAATACATTTATAGTTACCATAAAATTAAAATAATAAATGAAATAATGTAGGTACTTTAGCATATTAGTTACAGCAAATACAATTAATGCCAATAATGAAACAGTGGTGTGGAATGACACACATAATTTTCCAGTAGTAAGAGGCACAAAATTCCACAGCACCTAAAGACACACGTCTAACAGTTCAACAGCTTTTATGTGGTAACAATGTTACCGTTGTACTGTACTGAACGGACTAGTCAGACAAGCTATTAGGCTGGTTTCACACGAGACGACAGCGATACGATATGTCGCGCGCGATATATCGTTACGATATCGGATGCAGCAAAAGTCTATGTAAAATGCGGGAGTCTTTCACACTAGAGCGATACGATAAATGGTATCGCGCCGATAAGGCGATATCGCAATTACACGCGATTTGTTCTCTAGAACCGCCTCGGATTGTTATCGCGACGACTCTTGTTGCCAATGCATATTATATGTGTGTTTGCACACGGAAGCGATAAACAGTACAGTATCGTCTGGATTAACAATGAACTACGGAAGTTTAGTCTTTCGCAGCGTTGCATGGATGAAGGTTGACTGCTACAAAAATATGACGACAAGAAGAAAAGTGAATTGTGAGCGGCTAGATTTAATAGAAATGGTCGAACAAAGACCATGTCTTTGGGACAAAACGTCTAAGAACTGCTGCCTTTCTCTGGCGCCTGCGTTATATCAAGAGTAATAACACTACACGTCTTCTTTCCATCATTGATTGTTTTACGCTGGCAACACTGGGCAAACTCTTCAACTTTTAAAGAATCTAAATTACCGTTATCGCGACATTATCGTATACATGTGAAACACCAGGGCTGGTGCGATACGATATATCGCGCGCGACATATCGTATCGCTGTCGTCTCGTGTGAAACCAGCCTTAGAGTCGCCCGATCGACATCTGTAGATCGCCCTGTCCGGCATTATCCGCCTTGATTAACAAAACCAAATTTGTTTTGAAAACAATCGGAATGTTTTGATTTTTCCGAAGCAGGTAATACAGAAAACGCGAGACAACACAGCAAATTTATTAACAAAAAATTGGAGAGAGGGTGAAAATTACTTTCCCCTAAATATTAATACTCTGCATCTAAAAATTAAGTTCCAAATCATTCTATGAAGCAACTTAGTTTAAGCAAAAATATTTTATTGTCCCCCGTTTACTAAATAATGGGCTTGAATAATCGATTTTCAAAAATTCATAGAAGGTGTCACAGAGAAAATAGCAGGTTGGGACACGAACCAAACTGTAGCTCATTTCTAGCTGTATAAAGCTACGGAATAAAAAAAATCGTGCTTCGAGTTTCTGAGCAATATTTTTTTGACAATTTGCAAAACTTTAAAAAATATGTTTCACTTCACAGCTTTGTTTTTCGAAACGTTTTGTACACAGTAACATTGTGTAGAGTTATTACTGTAAAACATTTGAACTCGATCTGTCAAACTCGTTTTGGAGTAATAGAGCGCTAAATTCAAAATTTTTACAAAATTGTGGCGGCTGCCGATTTGAACCCACAAAGAAAAGAAAAAAAACCGTTAAAGTTGCCCCAAATTTTTCTAAAAAATTCCCGTTTCATGTTTTGTAAATACGTTTCACAAAAAAACATGTCCAACTTTCTCTTCCAGTTTCGGATTTTTTAAAAGCTTATATTCCTGATAAAATTTTGATACACCACCACATTCCAAAACCAATTGAAATCGGACCATCCGTTTAGGAGTTATGGAGCGCACACACATACACACCCACAGACATGCATTATTTAAAAGCGACTTTTTATGATTCTGAAGGTCTGCATCTTCGTCAAAATTTAGAAGGCTGCATGAAATTAATAAGTAAAAAACTTGTAATAAATAAAGTAAAAATTGGAAATTAACGTAAAAATGGTAATAATTACCAAAAGTGTTGTTTAGGTAAGATTCAACCGCCTTTTGCTTTGTCCTTGCGTCAAAAGCAACAAGTCTAGATATTATTGATGCAGTTCCGTATAAGATATGTCAGTATTATTCTTTGTCTTTCTCTGTATGTTTGCATCTATCTTTGTCTCCTATATTTATCTCCCCTCTAATTCTTACTGTCACTCTCGTCGTTTTCTTTTCCATTCTTGTCATTTATTCTCTTTTTTTTTCTTTTCACATCTCGCTACTTTATGTCGTTCTTTGCCTTTTCCTCCATCATTTTATCTTCAGTTTCTCATCACTCTCCTTTCTTGCATGTGTTTTTTCACACCTTTTTTTTCTGTTCTCCTGTTTTTGATACCTATGCCCTTTCCCCTCTCTCCTATCTCTCTTCAGCATCCACTGTCCCCCTCTCTTCTCTCATCGCTTCATTCTCAGTTTTCCTTTGCCTTGTTTGCTTTCATTTACTATTTTTTCTTTTCCCCCTCTTTTCTCCCTTCATCTCTTTCCATACCCAACCCCCTTCCTTCTATGTCGTTTTCCATCTCTCTCTACACTTTCATTTATAATCATTACATTTTTCTAAATTTACACATGGAAATAGTTTTATATTTATTAACATCTATCTCGAAACTACATAGCTGTGTAAAACGATGTAATTAGAATGACGCGCTTAATTCTATTTAATACAATTTTCCTCGCATTTCAGTTAGAGAAGCGAAAACCACATCACTATTTCTAGTGCAAATGCCCTCTGTAAATTTCAACTGAAACCACCGCCGCCGCCCTGGGGCTTTTTAATAAACCAACATCTTCAAGGCAACGTACATCGCTGTAAATGGTGTAAAAACTACGCAGCAAGGAGCTGAATCATCCCGATATCCTGCAGACCTGCTGGCCGCTAATCCTGCAGTTATTTTATAACCCGGGAGCGATAGCTTTATCGTCGACCTACCCGTGCACGTTTTTACTCGGACGTAATATCTCCTACGACAGAAACATATTACACCACTAATTCTGTATCTTTTCTTGCTTTACACGATGAGTACACTTATAAAACTGCGATTGTAACTGTCATTTCTTGTTAGGAAATTAAGCTTTTCACGCTTGTTCGAGCGGAAAAGCTCGCTAGGTGGGGAATTTAGGCTTTAATCGTTGTCTCAGATAACAAACAACGCATTGTTACGTGTAACTACGTGTCGGACTTGATTATCTAATTTGATTTTGCATTCCTGTATCCAATCAGTGCACAACGGCTCGTTTTAAGAACGTGTCTCGTGGTTCCGAGCACATGTTGTTCCCAATTAGCAGGAAGGCGTGCAATTTGTAGAAGAATGAATGCATTTCTACTGCATCCGTGATGTTCGTGTTATCTGATACCTAATTTGGTTGTACGAACTCGAGCAACTTTGTTATGATAGCTTTGGTTATGTTTAGATCAGAAGGTGATTTACAAATGGTATGAAGAAGTTTCAATAAATAGGCGTTGTTTTTCTATTGCAGGTTTCACGGGGATTAAAATATTAAAAAAAAACGATAGGGTTTTCTTAGTATTTCCTTACTTAACGATCGTAAACTTATTGAAAATAGAAATGGGGTCGCAACCCGCAACAGTTTGAGAAGCACTGCTTTAGGATACTGGCGACGTCTATATTTTAGAAAAAAAAAAACAGATTGAAAAAGATATTCACAAATTAAAAATAAATAACGCTCCACAAGCGCACTATTTGTTTCACTGAGGGAGGTTTGTTTGTTGTAGCTGGAGATGTAAAATGTGGTGTAAACATTCGGTAAATTATTCGCTTAGGCGTTTAAACAAAAAAATAGTAAATTATTTCATGCTTTAACATTAGATTTTTCAAACCAAAAATTGCAAATGGTAAATTCTTTATAGAAAACAAGCACCAACTAGCTGCATAAAAGCTAAAATAAGCGCATATAAGCGGTTTGAGCAGCAAAATAAAAAAAATAAGCAAATAAAAGTGGCGCCAAATGATTACATTTTTCATGAATCGTAGAGATACAAAAGAATTTTTATAAATTCAGAGCAGCGGGGACGGGCTCGGTAATTAAGTTGGGGTTTTCGAGGTGTGGAATGGTAGACCCGTGTGTAGCACTACGTGTGCTGATTTAGGTTAAGCAGGAAAGGGGGAATGCTCGAGTTGCGAATTCTCTTTTTAAAGAAGAGCCTATTTTATCTTCATGTAGCTTTTGCGTAATAGTGCTACCTTAATAGAAAGAACCTACAGCTTTGGGTGGATTACGACTCACTGAAAGCTCTAAACTGTTGCCAATAGTATGATTACCTCCAGAAAACTCTTAGCACTTTAGGCCTAAGAAGTTCTATCTCTGGAATCGAACCGGAAACTTCACACTCGACTAACTGAGGGACCGCACCTATCCATACATATATAAAAGCACAAAGGTTTTTTTTCTCCCCTTCCTCCAGCGGCTACCGCTTCACCAATTTGGACCATTGTTTTTAAATGAAAATTAAATCCACAGATGGAACATGACACATTTTTATATTTTTATTCTACGTCGATTTTTTAATAATTATTATTTTAATTTATAATATATATGAAGGTCGGCTAGACGCGCGTCACTTGGGGCGCCATCTACAATAACGTCGAGTGTTATTATTGGAACTAATGCATCACGTGACTTGACATTTCGCCGGTTCTGTCAACGCTGTCTGTCAGTGCATTGTGTGCTGGGGTAACACTAGAAACGTATACTTTTGGATGAGGATGAAAGGGTCATTTCGATTTTGAATGTTTGACTATTTGATAAGTCCTAATACGTTCCTCTTCGTCTGGGACCATGTACCATACATTTTCTTTTAAATATAATCCTCGTACAGAGTGATTCAGAATTATGATGCAAAATTTATATGGCGCATTCTAGTCACCACAATGTTGCCGTCGCGTTGTTTCAAAACTAGAAAGTTCGGAAAAAAACGTTGGATTTACCCTCTTCTATCTGTTTTCGTTTTTACATTTAAAATTTTCGCCTTTCGAAAAAAAAGCTACCAAAAATATGTCCAACTTTCGCTTCCGGTTTTGGACTTTTTGTTAAAACTTTATTTGATTGTCAAATTATTGATAAATCCACCTCCCTATTACAGAGCTCATCGAAATCAGACTATCCGTTCGGGAATCGCAAAGCACCACACATATACATACATTCTAACTCACCCACGCACCCACCTACAGGCAGACATGTTTTAAAAACCAATTTTTTGGGCTTCCTGGTAGCCCGAAATATGTATTTTTGTCAATATTTTCAAAAAATTTTTGAAATGGATACATTCCTTAATCGAAAGCATAGGAAAGTAAGCAATGGTAATTTTAACACAGTATTTGGTTTTTTGCGGAGTATTAAAAAACTGTTTAACTGTTAAATTTGAATAATTGTTAATCGTAAAATAAAATTTTTAAGAAAGGTACTTTAAGGTTTGAAGCTTGACAATCATGTATTGTAAAAATGAATTCGACATTAAATCTTATACAGATTGTCCCACCATGTGTTGTTCCCTATGCCTGAAGTAGCTTGAGCAGGTGGATGTAAATTAACAAGGATCAACAACAAAGACCTTTGTTTAAAATGCCAAGTAGTTTTGCTGTCGTGCAGTGTTCATAAATGCATAAACAAAAATCTATTGCTTAGAGCAACAACACAAGCTTTAAATCAAACTAATGCATAAAAAGTGCATCGAATTGGCCTCTTAAATAAATTGACCTAGGCAAATGAGAATTAAAGACGATCACCCTATTAAATTGGCAGTTATTAAGAATACAAGACTGCTTCTCCGTTCCTTTTTAGTATGGTGAAAACTACTTATAGCCTGCGGTTTTGAAATTCAGTACAGCGTAGTTACTTTGGACTACGTGGGATTCCCCGTAATAAAGAGCGCAGCCTCACGATTAAGTAAAGAAAAATAAAAACGTAACCCCCATCGAATGGTGAACACAGTGATTGTTTTAACTAAGGAACGTTCGCTGTTGTCACGGATGCGTCACGTTATTCGTTCATTTACACAGGGTGTCCCAGAACTGTTGGAGGAGCTCTTAACTGTGAATTCTTTTTCTTAAATAGACTCGATTTGTCCATGAAAAATGTTTCCAACTAGAATACTTTTTGAGTTATTGCTAATTCAAGTCCACCAATCACAGAAGAATTAATTAACTAGTCGTGAAGATAGAAAAAATAAAAAAGGTTGTTTATATGGTAACTGAACTAAAAGCGTCATATAAAATAAGTCGAATTTTTATTTGGCCGGCTATAAATTTTCAATGTCTTAGTGACAGATGTTCAACGTGACAGTTAATTCCAAATTAGCTTAATAATTTGTGCAATATCTGGAGGGAAATGTAGTCTTCTCAAGTTATTGTGAAATGCCGATTCTTTACATTTAAATTGTCTTCTTAGTCTTTAACTGGTTACTAATTGTCTCAAGACATCACAAACCTGCGGCGTTCAAATTAGGAATATTGCATGTGGGTAAGTGATTAAATGCCATTCATGTTAAAAACTGAAGTTGACCAGATGTTTTATACTAATTTTTGCAAAATCTGACAGTTATTCTTGTTTCCCAGGAAACGCATACATTTAATATTTCTGCATCTATCCTCAATTAATAAACCGCCTGTTATTGTTCAGCTTCATTTCATTGCGGTTTGAAAACCATTGAGGGTAGAAATTTTTTTCTTGGTAAAGAAGTGTCAGTTTAAAGAGTAGAATTTAGAGTTAAGAGCTCCTCCGCGAGTTCTGGGACAACCTGTATGTATTAATCTCTATTATGTATTATTTTTGTTCCCATTCTACTTAGCTATTCAGGAACCTAGGGTTGAATTTATGTTGTGCGTAGTTTGCTTTATTTTGTGTTTTATCCTTATAAATTTTGTAATGACCCTACATTTACAGTTTATTCAATGTATGGAGTCATTCAAAATTTAATTTACCTGTTAAAGGATTTGAGTGTTGTAACCGGAGTGGCAACAAATGGAATTCTTTAAGAACCTGAATCGCCGTGAGAAAGGAGTCTTACAAGTACTACACTCAGCTAGACCGAGGTAGTCTCAAAATTAGCTACCCAAATTTAAAAAACAGAAAAACAAAGAAAGGTTACAATGTTCATCAGAACTTTTAAAACCTGAATGGAAATCACATTGTGGGACACCCTGTGCAAGAATTAGTGCTGGATTCGTATTTTACGATAAAATATTGCGCAAGTTGTCATCTTGAAACGGACCCTATAAAAGAGCCGCAAAATATTCAATACTGATCAAATAAAAGCTCCTTCCTGAAATTTATCCCTTTGAGTTGCAAGTTACAGGGCCATTAGATATCGCGGATACGTGAATAAATTTCCATGTTGAAGAAGTACAACGAGACATTAAATTAAACCTTGCCGTTATAATAAAATTTACTTAGGAAATTAATAATGATAACAGGCACCGAAAGTACCCAATATAATTTTATAACTCTTTTAAAACGTCATAAAGTTGGCGCAGAAGGAGTACGTAACTAAAAGTTAATACGAAATGAGCTGTGTTTTTATATCAAGATAAGGTAAAGATATAGTTTAAAATTACTGCTTTTATAATGAAAGCGGCAATTCTTGTTAATGCTTAAAACAAAGGCAAGGGATGAATTCGAAATAAAGTCGTAATTTCGCCGAGAAAATGGAAGATGGATATCATGAGTGTTGACGAAGTTTATAATAACCTGAAGATTAATTTTGCAAATTTTAAATGGAAGTTTTCGATATCTGCAAATAAATTTGCAATTAAGGGAGTGTAAAACAAGCGCAACTCGCGCTAGTAGATAAAGTGATGAAAACTTAATAAAACTGCGAAAGTTTTAAAAAGCAATCTCAATTTCGCGATATCCCAGATGAAACTCAAATAGGCAACACTTTTATGAGCGAGTATAAAATTCGCGGGGAGATTTTCTTTTTTGGGAGGCATAATGAATTTACGATGCCCTTTATTTGAACAACACCGCTGTTCTTCTGCATAAAGTCATTAGTAATCATTATCGTTGATTAATAAGCCGCTATTTTCTTCTTTCTTATTCCGTGGAAGCGATTTACTGTGCCTTAAAGCATTATCAACGCGCCGCACCTTCGCCCTGGGAATAAATTAAGCTTTCCCTATTTAATACGTTCGCACGTTGTTTGCACCACATTTTTTTTTACTTTTATGTGTTTACAGGATAATAAAGACGGTTGGTTATGAAATAGAGACGACAGCATACAAAAAGAGCTTTTGTATTCGGCGTAAACCGAATATATCGAGCTTTCTTGAATAAAACAGCCACCTTAACATAAAACGCCGATATTTTGACTTCTGAACATTTTGAAAAATGCTTCTTTTATATTTATGTCCGTCTCTATAAAGCTAAAAATATGTGAACCACGGATTTTTGTTGTCTCGATCTGCCAAAATGTGTTTACAGTGTGTTTTGAGGGCGATGTTTGTCCCGCATCTTGCAATTTGCTTTGTTAGGGTAACGTCTAAAATGTGTTTGTATTAAAAAAGCTCAAAGAGGGATACACGTTTATAGTCCTAAAGCCTAAAGAAAAATCGCTAGCATTATTCATATTTGCTTTCTTGAAAAGCGCAACACATATGTCAAAACTGACACAATATATCTGAACATAGCATATTACAGAAATTTTTGCATTTTGCTTCGAATATTCCATTTTTAATATTTCCTTTAATAAAGCGCTTACTGCGTACATAATATGTACGTGTGCCGAGTATATCAACATATGAATATTGGCACGGTAGGAAGTTTCTACAATACAAAAAACGCACTTCAATAACTGTTAAATTTTTACGCAACGTGTAATAGAAGTACGGTTTAGAATTTCTGCTTGAACTTAAACGCGTATAAATTCCTTCGTTCACAAATAGAATATTTATATGCATTTATACCAAACATAAACAGCTGCATATGCAGATTAATTGCATATGTTTTGAGTTAATGCACAGAATTAACTTGTTGCCTCAAGATTAAATTTATTTACAACATTTTTTTTGATACATTTGAGCATACAACAAATAGTAATACAAAGGAAATGTCATGGAATTTCGTGTCTTGTTGTTAAAATTATATCAAAGTACCAAAAGTTGAATACTCTCTGCAAAACTACACACACGCTTTTGATTGGCTGTTGTGCTATACGTCATTGCAAGACGTCACAGCTGGGTAGCGCTATTTTAAGATTTAATCAGCGTAATAAAAAATGTGCAGCTTTTCCTAAATTTTTCTTTTGATTTTGCGTTTAAACGAGTAAAGCAGTACCTAATAACAAAAATAATGCGTACAACTTGAAATTAAATTTGTAAACTGCTTTATAAACATCAGTTTTTACGTTCTTATACTTTCAGTATCCTTCTTCTTCTTCTGGTACCATATCCCAGGGGCGTAGGGCGTTGGCGACTCCCAAAGAATCCCAAACCGGAAGCGGCAGTTAGACCTGTTTTTTAATAGCATTTTTTTCAGAAATTAAATGATTGACATCTAAAACGGAATTTGATAGAAGACCTCAGGTCAATTTCAACGCACTTTTTCTGAACTTTCTAGCTTCAAAATGGCGGCCGCTATAATTTTTTGAAAATTTTTAGTTTAACGCCTTATTAGTTATTGCTCAAAAACGAGTAACAGATCTATATGAAATTTGGCATTGTAATAGTTCTAGGGAGGCACAATATTACTCTGTAAAAAGCGTTTCCGGACTTTCGTTTGTCAGAACTCATTATACGCTTTTGCTGTGTAGAACGTATCCTCAAAGTTTGACAAACTATTTTCGAATATTCAGCAAAGACGCGAACCTTCATAGCAATACTGTGATATTGCACAAAAATTCAATTATCTCGAAAATTGTTAGATACAGCGAGATTGAAAAAAAGTACGTGTTTGCGTATTTTTGTATAAAAAATGAGATTTCCTAGAGAAAAATTATAAAGATGTAAAATATTACGTGATCTTTTTGTATAAGTTACATTTGTTGCACGTATTCAAACAAAAATTAATGTAAATACTAAGCTGAATAAGTAGGGCTCTGATGTCTCTTAAAGTTATTGATTATTGGACTGTTCCATCTTCATGAGTATAGGCCGTATTTATATGCAGTAACAGTGTTGCCAGTTACATATATCCTGTTGTAGCAGAGAAAAACATATCTGGCAACATTGTTAGTGCTTAGAAATGTGGCCACTTAGTTGGGTGATAGATTAGTTATCTGGAGAAGTTGGTAAAATTTTAGATATTTGCACGTATACCAATTTCTCCAGATAACTAATTCATCACCCAACTTAGTAGCCACATTTATATGCACTAACAGTGTTGCCAGATATGTTTTCCTTTGCTACAACAGAATGAATGTAACTGGCAACACTGTTAGTGCATATATATCCGGCCTTTATTCATGAGGCTGTAACTCCGTAAGGAATCGTTATCATGTTTATACAAAATTTCATAAATGTTTGTTAGGCAGTTATCTGCTATGTAAATGTTTGTACCTGTTTTAAAACAGTCCTGAATTCACGAGTAGCTCTCCGTCTAAATATGCATTATATTAGCCAGGCTTTATCTCCCAATAAATGTGCTAATATTATATGCACTTATGCAGAAAATATGCAATTATAGATACTTTAGATAGTCTCTTGACTACTGCTTGTTTGTATTAGGTTCTCGCTTAAAACTGGAAGATATATCAAGATATGGTGACATGTAGGTAAATGTACATGTACACAACATATAAATTAAATATTTATATTTTCAAAATTTGTCCAAAAATTGTGATAACTTTCGGTTTTTAAATATCAAATACTTTTTAAATCTTTGAAAATTTTTTAAATTACAAAAATTTCGAAAATTTAGTTAATTTTAGAATCAAAATTTTTTCTTAAAAATGTCTGAAATTTTCACAATTTTAATAATGATCATAATATTCAAACTTAAATATGTTGGAATACAAGATTTTAAAAAGTGTAAAAGTTTGAATCGGAGAATATGAAAGAAAGCAGCGGGCTTACGCGAGTAAGATCTCATAGCTCTTCTGCAATAAATACGTGTGTCGCCTCTACATGCAAAAATACCAATTTTGATGTAATTTTAAATCAAGAGATATATCGAAAATTGTAGTTTAACTTACGTTTTTCAAAATAATCCGAAACCGGAAGCGGTTTGACATGTTTCTTTTTGCGTATTTTTTCAAAACTAAATTTTGAAAATTTTAACACGAAATCTGAGAGAAGAACAAATCAAAAAGTTTCTTACCGAACTCTCTAGCTTCAAAATGGCTGCCGCTACAGCTTTTTGAAAATCTCGACTTTAAAGCCCATTTACTCAAAACGTAGTTGTCAGCTACCACTTGTTTGAGAGCTCTTCTTAGGTAGTATACCATAAAATAAAATCAATTTTGAAAATCCGAAAATAATCGCTATGGCCCTGCTTCCAAATTTTTTAAATTTCAAAAAAAAATATCTCAAAAACTGTCTACACGATTTTTTTTAACTTTCTGAGGCTATAGAGCTTGCATTGAACTACAAACTCATTTTTTACTTATCTCCCAAATTTTACTCTGACGTCTTCCAGGAATTTTTGAAAAATTGGATGTTGATTAATTATTTATTTAAAAACACAAACGCCGATCGTTATAAACTTTTATCAGTTCAATAGACTATTTAAAGTCATTTACTAGGATTCGCTAGAATTTTAAACAATTTAAAAAATTAAGAAAAAAAAACGATACTTTCAATACCAACAATGCATTTTCCAGCAGTTACGTGATTTTAACTACGCCTATCACTTAGTTCTAATTAAAAAATATGCTTTTATTTTTTTCCATATCTTTGCTAACTTTCCAAATTAAGCTATTATAGCCATTTGTGTCCGATATGCGAAGCAGAATTTGTAATATGCCGAAGCGTTCGGTGGGCGCTTACCTTGCATTCGTGCAGCAGTCGCTGCTTCTATGGGTAAAATTACGGTACGGAAACCAATTAAACAGGCTATCGCAAATTCAAATTTCCGCTGCTCGTTTTGTTAGAAATCTAATACTCGCTGAACTGTACAACGTTATAATTATTAAATGTTACACTTTTGCAAATACAGCAAACGTAAGTATTAGTATCTAGTATTGGCTACAATTTGTGTCCTTTTAATAGCTACAATTTCACTGTGGCACTTTCTATAAATTTGGATGGATGGAATGGAAGGTTATAATTATACAATTTACACTCTTGCAAATGCGACAAGTTTTAGTATGAGAAAGTGCACTAGAAGTTCACGCTTCAGCTATTTTATGTAGTAGTTTGGCCAAAACAATTACCAAAGTTTAATATCGATCTGTGCAAATCAAGATTTTTCCCTAACAAAAATCATTACGTTGCTTTTAAAAACAACTGGCATAGATTTTCAAATTAAAATTATTTATTAATTAAAAACAGTGTAAATATTTGTTGTAGATTTGTTTTGGTCTGTTCTACATTGAAACCTGTTTTCAAGAACTTTGTTCCAAAGATCCGAATTTTATTTCTGGTACACTTCTTAAAATTATATTTTTCGTTATTTTTTTAGGGAATTTGTTTTCAACGTTTTAACTTTGGAGTATCGCTGAAGGTTAATTCTAAAGGCAATATTACGATGTTGTTATAATTTTTTCAGTTTCAAATTTAAACAATGTCTTTTGAGTTTCTCATTTCTTACTAGATTTTTGATACACGGTACGTTTTTATTTATGCAACAAAATTGCATATACCTATCTGAGCCTCTTATATACGTACACAACAGGATTGAGGTTTTGAATATTAGCCTCATTTAAAAACAGGAAAGCCGGATTGAATTTGGTTACTGTAACATTTAGATAAACCCATTCCCGAAGGATCCTTACGTAGATACTCTGACTCTAACAGCAATGTTGTTTGGATATGCATACGCCCGGATTATTCCGGATCATTCGGAAATTTCTGAAATATTGGCTGCAGATGTTGGAGGGTCGCACACTTCGACGTACGAGACTATTACACGGCGAAGGTATAAGCTAAAAGCCGAATCACATTTCTTACAGGAGCGCACTCTCTTTCAGACTGCAAAATCACATTTCTTCCAATCGAATAGCTGGCTCGACTTATTCTCCAGTGACGTTCTTTTTCTAGGGTTATTGGGTAAAGAATGTGCCCGGTGCGATATTAGTTCAGATCGGGCTATATTACGCGAAAAGCAGGGAATGCGTTT
The DNA here is from genome assembly GCA_958336395.1 of Ctenicera cuprea. Taxonomy (NCBI): domain Eukaryota; kingdom Metazoa; phylum Arthropoda; class Insecta; order Coleoptera; family Elateridae; genus Ctenicera; species Ctenicera cuprea. Next base: position 11,936,242 of record OY284489.1, read on the forward strand.
GTCGACGGCCGACGTAGGTGCTTTCTTTTAGTTCGTATTGTTCGCAAAAGGTTGTTCCGGTTTCGCTGAATCCTGCGAAACCTGCCTGGTTTGTAAAGTTTTTTAATTTTCTCTAAAGTTTACGAAGAAAAAAAAACAAGTACTGAATGATGCAATTAACACGACTTTTAGATGCCGCAGAAAAAATATTTAAGTATTTTTAAGACTTAATGATGTCTTGCCACTTTCTACATTCAAATTAAACAAGAATCGACAAGAAAGTCGACGCCACGGAGAAGCTGCGTTATTTTAACTAACATTAGCGTTAAATAAGTTGTATTTGAAGGTTATTGTAATTGATTTGACATGTTCGATAGCTCAGAATCAGGGAGAGCGGCGCTGCGAAAGCACACATTAATTTAGTAGCTATAATCAAAACACAAAAATTGGCTTGCTTTAAAATTGTTCTACAAAAAATGAGCTACTGATTTCACCTGATCTTTCCTATACATGTGTAGATAGTTGAAGAGAATGGAGAAAAGGTAATACGTAAAATTGAGAAAGGTAGCTGACACATTACTTACTTCTGATTACATTTGTCGTTTTCTTCTAAGTATTGAAGTGTTTTTTGTTAAACGTTTGACAAAATAGGTTGTATGCACGGTGTAACCTCCTCGGTGCAGTATGTGGAGAAGTGCTACTTTTATGATTATCTCAAAAAATACATTAGAAATGAACGTGTAGTGCCATCACCACCAAAACAGGTGATTAGAGCTTATATTTTCTTAGGTAGGTCTTGCTGCCATGATTATCACCGTTTGATTTACGTCGATTGATATATTTTACTTATCATGTAAATGTAAAAAGTAAAAAACACGAAATAAACTGCTATACTGCATAGATTAAACCGCCTTGACTATCATACGCTGCCGGGAGCTGCTATTTGGGCAGGTGATATGCGCGATTTTTACTTCAGAAATTATTATATTTGCAAAGTCCTAATACTGTAGCCTCAATAGGTATTGTAAAATCACATACTTAAATTAGACTGAATTGCAGCGACAAATTCTTTTTGACAATTCTTAACTGAAGTTCGCGTTTTAGTGGCGGCTCATAGCGGAGAGTTTTGTAGCTGCGTTACGGGCGAGATAAATAGTTGCCTACTATGTGGCTGGCGTGATGTAAATATGCGCTGACGCAGGAAACGACAATTGTTGCGTTAGAACTAAAGCTATAAACCAATGTTTTTGTGCAAAAGTAGGTTTTCTGAAATTTATAAAAATAATTTCTGGAAATGAAAAAAAGAATCAGAAACCAAACAAAAATTCTCTACGAGTTTACAAAACTAGAAGAAAATCTTAGAGTTCGTATTAGAGCAATGCTTTTTTTGGAAACTTTCAGAATTTTAATAATATTTGTTTTTTCCAGTTACCACTTTTTCAATAGTTTTTGTACATAGTGAGGTTGCGTTTCTTTAGGGTTACTACAATTATTAAAATAGATGCCGTTCTCGTTTTTAGTAATAAGGCGTTATAATCAAAATTTTCAATAAATCGGAGCGGCCGCCATTTTGAAGCTAAAAAGTTCGAGAAAAAAAACATTTTAACCTAAAGTCTTTTATCAGATTTTTTCATTAGATTCGAATAATTGTGTTTTCTTTTCAAATAATACCAAAAAAAAAACTTTCTAACCTGCGTTTCCCGTTTCGGATTTATACCAAAGTTTATTTTGTCGGAAGATACGAGGAAACGAGAAAAACCTTCACATATTAGCAGGCCCTGGATTCAAACAACAGCCTAGCACAGTCGCATTTTCTTTTTTTAGTTGTTTTTGATTGCTAAACGTTAACAAATGAATTTCGAAGCACACTGCTGCAATTATGGTAAGCTGTTGTAGGAGGACCTGCTGATATGAAGATTATCACATTTTTCTCGAACCATTTTGTTTTGTAAACCTACACAAGTTTTACACCGTTGAAAAGAGAATAAATATCTCTATTGAATTAGTCCAAAAAATTGTTGACATTTTTTTTCTCTATCTTGATTCGTTTCAAAATTACATAGGGGCGTAATAAGTGTTGGACCACCCTGTATACTAACTCCCTAACTGTCTTACCACAACAGGACGATCTACTCTTACATCTTGAGACAGCCTATTTATTATTTTGATCAAATTTTTATGTAGCAGTCACTTAGGGCGGCGCGGTACATAGAATGCAGCCAGACGTGTCTTACAGTCTTACATTCAACGCGAAAGGCGGAATGAATATGGCGGAAATTAAATTAAATAAGCTTGGCAGATACGGCGAAAAAATTATGACGGAAACTGAATTTTTCGCTTTCAGAGTGACCAAAATAGTCGACCCGGGAGAGACTGGGATGTCACCGCATGTATAAATAAATAACAAACGTCTAGAAATATATTGCATTATTAAGGAATAAGACGGGTAAATCAATTTTTGCTTCACGTGTTTATACGTCCATGTACATCTGATCATTTATGTAGATTTACAGCAATACATTTACACTGCCATTCTAAAATAACCTTAAAACGTTTGATTGAGGATTCATACGATGACCTTGTAATAAAACTTCAAGGTTATTCGTTAAATTTTGGAATCACGAGGGATTTTTGTACCACTAATTTACATTAACCTTGAACTATTTTATTCGAAAGTTATACAATCGTATAGAAGTAAGAAAATACATTAGCTAACATTACTTATTAAAATAATCCTTATGGGATGTTAATCATAAATTGCTTCCGAACCTTTGCTTGTTTATTGAGAAACCGGAATACCTTAAATGTACTTTGTGTTATTGAAATAGACAGTGTCTTTCGAAGAAAAAAAATCTGTTTTAAACAAAATCTAAAAAATTCCCTAAGTATGGTTCCGAAAATGATTTCCTACGAAGTTACCACTTCCAGAAAAGGGCTTTATGCGTGTTTTTTTTATCTAACTGTAACAGTATTAAAATGAATATTGATTTTAATGTGAACATTATTTGCTAGGTTTAGTGATATTACTTATTTTTGTTTGAATAGGTGCGCACACAAAAATACACAAAAAGGCCCACCTTGGCCTATAGGTTAATGCGGCCCTGTTGCCATGTGAAACACTGACAAAATCAACAATTTTTGTCTATAAGCTGCTATAACTTCTTCAGAAAGCACTTTTTACTAAGGCATGGCAGAGTTTATTGTATACATATACTGTGACCCCAAAAAGTTATAATACCTATACGTTGTCCCATTACTTACGGGACACTCTGTATATTAAATCCAGATCTCTTTTATTAGCCTCAACTTTTGGTGGTGTGGATGAGGTCCCCACAAAGAGGAGGATATGAATAAATATGTTGGAATCGGTATTAGAACGTGCGTTATATTTCGTTCAGTTGTGCCGTCAATACCACTAATATTTAATAATAAGAACATTAATTTGTAACCAATATTGAGTTCCACCCCGCTATAATTAGTAACATAAGCAATAGCGTAAGTGATATAAAACATTACACGCGAAAAGCGAATACTCTATGCACAAAACATAACACTAAAGAATGATGGCGGCAGTCTGTTAATCACGTACAGTTAACTTATTCAAACCTAAAATATATGAAATTTCTTCAGGTGTTTCATACATTTCATTAGTGGCGCCTCACTTTGCATTTGGCCATAGCGGCCAATTTGGGTTTACGGCAAAAACGTCCTTGAAAGAAGACCAAGAGCAAATTTGCCGAGAAAAGTGCAATCGTTTTACCAGTGGTGCATAACTTTGCTTTTGCTTATAAGGTATTAGAGCCAATTTGGCTTCACGGTTAAAACAGTCGTGAAAGAAGTACCAGAACAAAATTACTGGAAAAGACGTTGGTGAAAAATATGATTTTTTCTTGCTGATCTATTTATATGAAGGGCGAAATTGGAACTATATGCAAATGTTTAACACGATTTTTTACTGCGTATTTATTACTTCTGAAAGTGTTTGGAAAATCTCCGCCGAGGCATTCACCTTGGAATGGAGAAAAGTGCTATTTTCAACCAACATTTGATCCGTTTTTTAAAGAATTTATTCGGGGGATTAAATCAGGTTTTTTCTAGGTGTTTGTTTTCTGAAGCTTTTTTGCAAGAGTTGTTCTTTCTTAATGATGTTTTCCTGGTCTGTTTAGCCGACCCTTTTACTGTATTTTCACAGTTTTTTTTCTCCGGAAACAGCTCTGGTCTCGGGACAAAATGGTTGGCGTAGTCCACGGGTTCTGCTTGTATTTATATAAATATGAGTGTGCGATAAGAAAATGTTTGTATTCATAAGCCCGATATATATCAATACGGCGATATACATATGTCGATGCAGAGGTACGTATCTATACGTTGATATATCGAAATCAAAATATCAATAATCGATACAAAAACATCGATACAAAAATTTTCGCAGGACACATCTCTAAGCCTGTTGACAATTTTTTAAAATTATAATTACCCTATTACTTTAAAATGACACCGCAAATTAAAATTTGATATTTTTTTAATTATACAATTTGACCTGTTCTTTAACGTCGTGCAGACTTTGTGCGCTATTTTTGAAACACCCTGTTAGTTGGGAAAATTTCTATCAAAAGCAATTCTCGGGCAGAGAACCTCGCTTCAGAGGACCGTCTTGTAAATATTTTCCGAGGCAAATTTACGTTTTTAATTCCCAACAAAAACAATCTATAAATTGTTTATTTCAAAGTCATACGATCACGTGGGTATTTAGAAAAAAATATATATTAAAATCATTCTTAAAGGGTATTGCACTAAAACAACTAGCAAATATCTTGATATTATAATTGCCACTGGGCAGTAAGCGTCATACAAGAAACGAAATAAAATGATCTTGAAATAAAGTTTTCAAGGTCATTTTAGTTTTTGTGATCGATCGATGGCGCAAAATAATGTCATGATAAAGTAACGTTTTTAAAATGTAGTTTTAAGGTCATTTGTTAATCAAGTTTAGTTTAATGTTCAGATTTTGATATCGAAAGTTGTACCCTTTTTCATAACAAGCCAAACTAATGTTATAAGTATCTTTCTCTGTAACGATTATAATTTAATATTCATGCGGCAGCTTAAATGTATCCAAGGCAAGAGAAACAGTAATCTTCAGAAATTGTTTGCCAACTTAAACCACATTAAATTATCTAATTACATCAAGAATGCTTTTGACTTCATCCCAAACGCAAACTTTCCCCGTTTGTAGGTTACGCATACACGCTTAATAATTTCTACAAATTTTCGTAATAACCCTAACTCTTGTTAAAGGCTCGCCGCCACTGCTAAATCCTTTAAACCTGTGACTTCAATATATGGGTCGAGATATATAGAGTTACCAAGACATCCAGACTAAAACCCAAATCTTCTCTGCGTAGACGCGCCTGATGAAAAATAGGATTTAAGTTTCAAAATGCAAGTTTAAGAAGGAGTAAATCCGCCTTTTCTTACGCCAACGCTTCGTTTTTCTATGGGCAACCTAGTAATTTGAATTACAAAATACTTGCGTGTACTTCATTCAATTTTGGTTCACAAGTAAAATAAATTACGGTTTCATTAGTAACCGGAAGCGTGTTTTAGCAAATACGATGTCTCTAATTTAACGAAACTCTCTAACCCGTTAGAAACGTGTATGCAACTCCATCTATTAACAGAATTACGTAAACAAGATATAAGATAATAAATAAACAAAGATGGGAAGATTTTTTAAATTAAAATTGCTGCAAACGTCCCTTTGATTTTTACATAATTTCTTCGCCATTTTAATATCGTAATGGCGGCTCAACTTTCCCCGAATGCTTGTAAGTAATATTAAGAAATGCGATCGTGCTATTCAGCAAAATTTTACGCTACTATACATAACATATTCAATAGATAGCGAGTTATTTGATTTTTAAGGAAAAATTTATTAAAAGCTCGATACGGTTGGTCATGCAATATCTATAAAAGTGATTCGGTTGCTGTACCGGTTGGTAAAACGAGAGTTTCTATTACATTGGATATTTGAAAGCCAATAATACAATCCAACAGAACGCGATTTATCTGGCTCGGTAACTTTTTAATCTAAAATGAAATCGCATTGGTCAAATAAACTCCTACATTTAGGATAATGCAAAAAGTTATAGTTAAGTAATTAATGATTTTATCTTTTAATACTGTTGCAAATGCAGGAAACAAAGGGACTTGCTTTCGCTTTAAATAACGGAAAAAGGGTTAAACCTTTTTCGCTATCTGAAGTAATGTTCAGCATTCCGAAAGGGTTTAATGGTCAAACTTCTTTGAAAATAAATGGAACGGTACGGCTGTTTCGTCTTATTACGTTTTAAAATCCTTTAAACGGTTTATTGAACTCCAGGGCGTGTTAATATCTACTGAAACGACATTTAAGCGGGAAACTGTAGATTTTAATGCAGCCAAGTTTGCTAACAGGTATAAAAATGTCAATTAAAGTGTATGTGGTTAAAGAAACAACTAGACATAATTGAACAAAAGTTTTTATACAGTGTCCCCCAATAGAATGTCCACCATTGGATCTTGCCGATTTGAAGAGATGTGAAATTTTCTACTTACTAATAATCTAAAAGAAATTTGAGCTATCTTGCTAGGTTTCTGAGAAAAGTGAAGAAAAAACATCTAAATAAGGCTACGACGGAGTTATTATCTATTTTAACTGTTCTCCGTTCATAAATGGTTAGAATACTTTTCTTTTGTAAATCTAATTTTCTTTATCGGATTTAATATACCTGCTTTTACTACTGATTTTCGGTATTCAACTTTTCTTTTTTTAACAGACACAATTTTATTTTTTATAAATATTATTATTATTATTATTATTATATTGTAGAAAAATTTTCTGTAATTCTGTGGATCGATATCGAGCTCAGCAACCATTCGACGTTGGGTTGCAATTAACGGCGCTTGCCTTGATTACTGACTGACCAAGACAAGTAACAAAGCCACACACAACATTAACATGTAAATAAAACATATGTGCGTATGGCTTGAATGAATGTGCATGAAGGGTGGCATAAGCTTCAGGAGCGTGGTGGTTTAAAAGCCATAAAGCCCCACTACCTCCTACTACACAAGCGAAGAGCCTACCCGGAGTGAAACCCCTTGACACCTTCAGGTATATGAGGATAGATTATGATGATGATGATAAATATTACAATAGAGCTTTTTATTGTGATTTTAACGGTATATTATTAAACGCCGATTGAGCCACTCGAGAAATTAAAAATTGTAGAAGCCTTTAAATATATTTAGGTAATTTTTAATTTTTTTCTTAAATTTATTAATTTTTACGAACCAAATTGCACAAAAATTCATTTCTAATGGGTGAAATTTGATAAAATAATTTTGCGGTTCCAAAAAATAAAATATTTCGGAGAAGAAATTTTTTGATACCTAGAAGTATTGTTTTAGTGTTCTAAAATAGTATATTATGCAACGAATCTATAATGATAGCTATTAATACACGAGTGAGCTTGCGATACGAGCGGCGAGTGTATTAATAGCCATTATATAAGAGTTGCATACATTTTTTGTTCTACGACTAGTTCATTAAAAAAAATACATTAAAAAAAGTTTTTTTATGCAAAAAAAACTCAAACTGTTAACAACTCTTCTATCCATGTTTACCAAAAATAATGCTCTGCTGCTATTGGTAAGTTTGGGTTATTTCATAATAGAGATCTGTATCGAAATGGGTTTCATTTTAGTATAGGCAGCGTACATTTAATAAGTAAACTAAAACATGGAAGTAAAAAAAATATATTTTTTCCAAAGACGTCAAAAAAATGATGATATTTTTACATTAATCTCAGTATGCAAAATGTATTAGCGTCTAGTCCCTTGGACCTCCAGCCGATCCTACCTCACATGACTTGCGAACCTCCTGTGCATGTAGCTGAAATGTGTGTAAACCACAACTTCGTAGTGGCACAGATGGATATGCGGGTGTGTTCGGTCGTACTACTTTTTTACTGCATAAGTAGTTGCGGGGTCGAATCTCGGTTGGGACCAAAATTTTTTTTTATTTTATAGTTTTTTTATACACTGTTGTTGCGTTTTGCTATTTACGCAGGGTTATTTGTTAAGAGCAGTTATATTTTTAAAGAAAAAATACGAAGACAAATTTGCATTCACTCACTGATTGACGGCATACTAACACGCAAGTCTGGTAATAAATTAAAAAAAAGGATTTGTTGTTTTCTATTGAATGCAATTTATTAACAATGAAAAAATCGGCTTTAACAATGCAAATCTCGATGTAAATAACACACTCGCACATATGCGAGCCAATATTAGATGATATTGCGCAATTCAGGTTCGGCTGGAGTTCCAAGGGGCTAGACGCTAGTGCAAAATGTCACATTGGAGTTGTTCATCTTGACAACGTGCACGAAGTATTTCGCGCACTAGAGCGAAAAATATTTCGTTCATGACGACAATGGTAACATTTTTAAAATAAATTGAAATAGATGAAACAAATCGCTTTATTAAAATATAACAAAAAAACACATAACCATTATTATTATTGCTATAAATATTAAAGTAAATAGTGCTACCACTGCATGTCCCTATATTTATTCCACTCGTAAAAACATCCAAACTTTTTTTTTAAATAACTGACAAATATCAATATTTGTAAATGTTTGTTTCCGTAGTAGGTAACAAAGAAACAGACTAGATCTCGATGGGATAAATCTTTATTTTTGTGTTTTATTATGATTTTAATTAATTTTTTTCATTATTTCAGTAAGCCTGTAGAAAAAATTTGTATGCAACTCTTTGGTGCTTTCGAATAATTTTTATCTCGGCTACCGCCTCAACAAAAAACTTTCATTTTCAAGCACCAAAGTATAATTTCGCGCACTAGATACATAAATAACTATTCTTGTTTTATAAATCGGTAAATGGGATTGTTACGTCAGTGTTTATCATTCTGTAAATATTAATTATCAAATACGCTCAGAAATTTCAGAGAATTTATTTATTGTTCTTGTTTTTCGGTTTTACTTAACAAGGTTGTAGATATCTGATATTCACTACTCGTTAAGCTCAACGTATTAAGTTTTGTTTTTAGAGAAAAACACACACATTACAAATAAATAAACAATTTCCTAAACTTCGAAGCGTTTTTAGAAGTATTACTGTTAAACAGTTACAGTTACGGCTGGGAATATTTATCGCTATATCGATATAATATCGAATAACGATAATTTTAAAACAATTATCGATATATTGATATTATCGATAATATCGATAATATTGACCACATCAATAATGTCGATATTATCGATAATTTCAATAATATCTGCATAGAAAATCGAAATATAATAGTGACAGAAAATTGAAATCCAAAAGATATTGTAGTTACTAGACATACATTAAATTGATTATTGTAATTGACGCAATTATTACAACAACTGCGAAGCATATCAAGTCGTATTGATTTGCAACTTAGATCACCTACTCTACTTCAAACTGATAGTTATTCCTATTTTTATTAAAAGGGCTATAAATAGATAGTAATAGGTTCTTTAGTTAAGATTAGAAGCAAAGTCAACGGCAACGCGTAAAAATTCCCCTGTTTTTACTCGGTGTATATACAATTTTAAAAAAATTACGAAAGAAATAAATCGTGGTAATATTGACATTTATAATACCGATATTATAGATAATATATCGAAATTATTCATGATAAAGTTGGTATTATCGTAAATATAGGGATATGATCGTTATTATCATACTATTGATAGGTACTATCCATATTATCGATAATATCGCTATTATCGATATTATCGGTATTATCGATAAAATTTCATTATCGATATTCAATACTAAGTTTACAATATTGCCCAGCCCTAAACACATCACACATCTTTTACTAGTATTACATGTAAACAACTTCTAAAATTTTTAAATAATCGATAAACATTTACTGCTGATCAAAAGAGGTCAGGGTAAAATGGCCGTTTGTGCCTGTGTACAGATTCTATTGGTAGTGAACGAATTATTATTTTTGCTTACCAAAAAGGTGCCAACGAATCCAAGAATTTCAAACCATCTCAGCAACCATTGCACCAACAACAATCACACTAGTTCATTTTTTAAATCATCACGAATTAATCGGAACTGTATTATTTTAAGTCAGAAAACACCCCGACATTAAGCAACCACACGCATCTTTATAACAGTCGTTAATAAGAAATCGGAACTTTACGCTCAATTTTATTTGTCCCGAAAACAGTCGAATGCAGTAATTGAATGCACACCTGTTACCATATTTTTCAATTGTCGTAAACAACTCTTATCAGGTGCTATTAGAGATTGGACATCAAATAATTGTTCAGTAGAGATGTGCTCAGAGAAAATTGTATTTAATACAGGGTGAACTAATAATTGAAAACAGCGAATCTAACACGTACTAATTTCAACAAAAGTAACAATTGTTATGGTGGTGTCTTTGATATTATCGATATTAGCGATATTATTGATATTATCGATATCCGATATTAAATTTTCAATATCGCTCAGCCCTAGTTACAGTTATTCCCTTCCACCTTCTAAATGTATCATTTGTTTGTAGAATTTGGTATTATTTATTCTCAAATAGCAAATCACTGCTTTTTTATTTACGATTTAGTATATTATTTCGAAATATTTTCTAGAAAACGGAAAATTTATTGGTTAAATACGCGAGTCGTCGACCAAGAATAGCATAACAATAAATGTCCCTTTTAGAACAGTGCAGAAAGATAAAAGGAATCGGAAACTCGAATGTTTGTATTTGAAAGAGCCAAGGCTACAAATTTAAATTTTCGGGACGATGAATTCGACCTCAAATGTCTATCTAATCTGCAAAATGCAGAAGGCAGCAAAAGTAAGTTTCCAATCTTAAAACTCAGTCTCGAACTTTCTTCGACAGCGAAGGATTTAAGCGGGCTAAGATCTTATGGCGTTTCGCCAGTGAACTCTAATAGTAGCTGATTTTTACACAGGTCCTGGAACTTATCCGCCGTGAACCGGTAAATTACCGGTTAAAAAGGCGCTGTGCTACTAATATCGACTCTTTGTACCAGTGATTTGTAACAACTTAAACGGCGGTTTGGTGGCGAATCGTTAAATTACAGGCCAGCAAGGAAGCTGATGCAATAAAACTGTGAATCCTTTTTGGAAACGAAACAATTAAAACTTTTATGAACTTAGCATTTGTAGTTTTTTTTAATTATTCGTATTGTAACGGTACGTTTAAGAAAAACAATATGATCTAAGTTGCAGGCTTCCGCGGCCGTTGTTAATGACATCTAGGCTTCCGGGTTGGAGCCGCGCCGACGTTTCGTCCTCGGTTGCACGGGACATCTTCAGGGGTGTGGTCGCTTTGGGATTTGGAACACAACTCGACCCAACTCAGTTGTGTTCCAGATCCCAAAGCGACCACAGACCTGGAGATGTCCCGTGCAACCTAGGACGAAACGTCGGCAGTTCAAGCACCCATGACGCGGGTCCAACCGGGAAGCCTAGATGTTAAAAACAATATGGCGTGTAAATTAGGGCAATGCTCAAATTCCGTTACATCATGTAATTATGAAAGGGACATAACGGGTTGCCTAGACTTAAAATTATTTTTAACAAGAATTGACAGGTACGTCGTACAAAGTATCAATTTCTGACATTGTCATTGTACCCATTCGTTTCTAAATTTTCTAATTATGGAACTTTAATATAAGTTGACTGCGTATTACATAATCAAATATTTTTTTGGGGAGTCGCTTGGTTGGGGGGTAATAATTCAATTTTTCATAGGATGATCATGTCGAATTGTACTCCGGTAATTCAACTGGGCGATCATGTAGGGTTGTTGTAGTGGGAGTAGCTTTTTTAGGTGGGGAGACTCGTATTCTATACGACCGGGGGTTCCGTACTTGTAGCGACACCAACGCCCTAATTTGTAAATAAATAAATATTCCATGCTGTTAAATAGCATTTTTGTTTTAATATTTATTTTTTTTATTTTGGTCCGTTACCGTGGCCATAATTGCAAATAATTATTAACGCGAGTTTCCAATACAAGAACTTTACTGTAAGATAAATCATGAAAAAGGTTATAAATTTCTGCAGCAAATACTTGAAGGTCAAACCATTGAACTTATCTGAACTATTGCTCCAGCAGTTACAAACAAATTTTTGTAACTGCACATTTTAGTTTCTCATAAAATGCTCAATTTATTGGGTGATGTGTTCAACATAGTTCCATTTTTGAATTTTTCGTTAAAAATAGGAAAATCTGAAATACTTTATTGATTTTAATAAAATTGCACAAGCAGTAAACTAAAGCACAAAAATTTATAATTTTCTGTTATATAAGGCAACCTTTAAGTTTTATTAAATTTTTATGGGCAATAAAATTGACTTTATGCGATGCTGGATGACCAAGCCTAAAGGTTATTTTACGAGATATTACGTTTGAAGTCTATGAATAAAAGAACGCCGGTAAAGGCAATTTTACTTTTGTGTTTCTGACCCATCTTTTTAAATGTTTTTAATTAAATAGTGTTTTATATACAGAGTTAGCAAAATGTAAGGTGCGCCTGTTTTTTAAAATTTGGAAATTATTTCCTGTAGTTTAAAAACAACATAAAAATTCAAACTTTTCAACCAAAATTGTTTTGCGCAATGTAGTGCATCTATGTAGTTAACTGAATTATGAAGATTTCGCGTGCAGAAAAGCGGAAAAAGTTTTAGTAGAAAAAATAAAACGTGGAAAAACTAACCTGAGCGGTTTATTCAGACAATTTTTAATTATTTATAAACCATCGCTCTACCAAAACGTTATAAGGAAAATTTTTCAAATAGCGGATGCAGAACGATTTCAGTGTATGTTTTTTTTTATAAATACGTTTTTTGTATTGTATTGTACTCCATGATTCCCATCCCACCACTTTACCCGGTTACCCAGGCTCAGCGCGTTATTTACCGGTCTAACGTGCCCCACCCCTGAAAGACATGCAACCCAACATACACACCACACATACCATCCATGGACACGCCGGATTTAACTTATTCAGAAAGATTTCCGACGGGCAGAGGACTCGAACCTACTGCCTTAGGGAGTTTAGTTTAAAAGCCTGGGACTTTAACCACTAGACCACCCGCTGGCCCCATAAATACGTAAGTGTGATTTTATGAATTGTACTTTAGGTTATAGATTCTGAAATGTTATTTTTTTTTCACAAACACACATAATTTATTGTAGAACTATAAAAATAATTTTCGTTTTAGAAGTAGTTCGATCGTCCTGCCATCGATATTTAGAAAATGTTCCTTTGCCAATTTCTTGTTTGAAAATAAAACATTTGGTCAAGTCTCTTAAAAAAATGTTTACTATAATCGTCCTACCACCTTTAGCCCGCATATTTTCGTTTCTTAAGATCTGGTTTGTAAAACACATAACTGTTCACAGCTTATAACCTAACAAAAAATGTACAGGGTGAAATATAAACGGTGTTTTAAAAAGCGATTGTAATAAATAAACGGTAGGACGTTAAATGACGACTACGGAATATAAACGGCGTAGATAAAAAAGCACTGTAAAAATGTAAGTATGGACGGTACGTAAACATGACTTTATGAAAAATAGACAATATAATAAATGGCAATCAGAAAATGAAAAGTATAAAAAATGAACCGTGTATTAAATGGAGGCTATGTAAATTAACATTGTAAAAAGTGAACAATAAGAAATATGAACAGTTTAAGAAAAGAGGCATATGATAAATGTCAATTATTAAAAATAACCAGTATGAAAAATAGTGTACAGTATGATACATGAACGGTATGTGAAATGAAAATTATGAAAAACAGAAAAAATTATTAATGACAATAACAGTAAATACCAGTCAAAATGAGTATGTAGTGGGAAAAAAGGCAGTATGATAATTGACGATTATGAAAAATTGACCGTTATTAAAAAAATGTAAAGAACATGCAGTATGAAACATGTATATGAACTTGACATGATGCAAAATAGACAAAACCAATATGTGACAATTATAGGAAATGACCAGTACAAAAAAATAAACATTTAAAAAGTACAGTATAAAAGAATGATGGGTATGTGTTGTGGAGGTTATAAATAATGGTCAGTATGATTGATAAGAATTATATGAAATGACGAGTATTAAAAATTAGCTTTGTAAAAGATGTATAGCAAGAAATGTGAAACGCAGATTATGTTAAACCAATAATAATAATATGTTAAATGTCGGTTACAATGTGATTTTAAAATAGGGGCCAAGTGAGCTTTATATGCCACTGTTTTGACGATTCTACGCAATATAGCATTATACCGCATAATGTTATACTTAGGTAGGATCGCGACAAAACACAGGCGTTTAAACCCATTTGATGCTTTTTTGTACACGTGTTACTAAATGATCAGTATATAAAATATGAGTATCTGTATATAAAATACTTAATTACTTCAACAATATTTATTTATTTTAACCTTATACGTATTTCGGCATGTTTACATGTTTACATGCTGAAATACGTATAAGGTTAAAATAAATAAATATTGTTACAGCATTTAAGTATTTTATATACAGATACTCATTAAATATGGACTTTAACGAAGTAAAGCTGGAATTTATAAATAAATATAAAATATGAACAGTATGTAAAATGGCAATTATAAAAAATGTTTTTCAAAGGAAAATGTCAAATCTGTCGGCCACTATTTTTTATTTCCCCCCACAAGTTAATAGTGTTATACCCTACTGTAGATCTCGAAAAAAGATACATTCTTTTACAAAAAATATGTATTAAGAAGTGATATTCCATTAAGACCGTCAGTTTTTCTGCTTTCCTGTATATAAAATCATAACCCTAAAATGTAGTAAAACCAAAAAATTTTTAAGGTTCCAAGTTACAATATAATAATTACGAAAATTTGACAAAAAAAAATTAATTCCTTAAAATTCCTATACTAATAAATGTGACATATTTCAGAAATTTTTGCTCTCGACCACACAGATTCTTACCGTACGTTGTGTTCAAATCAGACTGGAAAACTTGAAACACATCGTTCCGCTCCCAGCCAATCGGCGTCGAGAGGGGGCGTGGTATTTTACACGATGACTTCTGTTGCGCAACCCCATGGACATGGTGGATACAACAATGCTTCTTTCTCTCGCTGCTCATGAAGCGTCAGTCCACCTCACCCTCTCACATGGCAGAGAAAGAAAAACTTAGCAATTCTAAATTATATGATGTATAGATTAAAGCTTTGCAGCATAATCATGTTAAATAAACAGTTGTGCAGTTTTGCTCGCATTATGCAAGCACTAATCTGCAACAGGAAACTTGAAACATCGTATATAAACCGCATTCTTACACAAAAAAAAGGAAAGTTACTCTCCAGATCGAGCATAAGCCAACGGTCCGGATCAAACTAACGCTTCAAGCTCCTCCTACAGCCCCGCTGCCGAATCTAGCACGAGCTTCCGGTTCGGAGCAAATCAGCGCAGCGATCACATTCCAGAATTTAGCAGAGCGCCCCCTAGATTAGGCAAGTCTAGCTTTCGTTCCGAATACCAGCACTTGAGTATCGAGCATAAGCTTCCGGTCTAAAATTCCTTCTAAAGCTTCTAGAAGCTCGCTTCTTTGAGAGCCCCGCAGCACTTCAATTGATAGTGGTAGGCATAATCGAAGAATTTCAATAATCTAATGACTGGTTTTCGAATGGTTTAATCCAAAATGCGCGCGCATATACACAGTATAACAGAGCTCGGCGATTTTACTGCTATCGAATGTGAATTTGCGAATTTCGTTTTCATCATCTTTCCTCGGACCGCTTGGCAATAACAGATACCGATTTATTTGAAATATGTGCAACGTTTTGCTACTTGACAATTTACTATGAGAGCGATAAACATACAAACGCTCAATGTTAATGCCTAAATTAAATCAAATGGTGTGGTTGTCCTGCGGGTTTGCTCGAATTGTGAATTTAAATCTGGCTATCGCTTAAAAAGTCGCGTCCAAAGCGGACAAAACAAAAATTAAATATCACAATAGGCATTCGATTGATTTTTGACTGATATTTTGAGATATTTCAATAATCGTAAGGTTTGATTATTTTCATTCAAAAATATCCCATCACTACCGACAAAACTAGCAAGCGAGCCCCCTGCCCGATCCCACACGGAACCCGGACCAGTTATTACATCCAACCCAGGAGGCCGCTGTCTCTCAGTAGCTTACGGCGCGGTTACCTCATAGAGGAGCGTGCGTGTATGTTGAGTTTCCTTCAAATTTTGTTTTGATGTTTAATGTTGTTAAACCATAATTTTGGTAATTAATCAGCGAAGTGTGGATAATAGGACCTCGGACTGAACGTGAAATAGTAGCTTGAAGGTCATTTGTTTCTTTGGTAGGTAAAGGAAGATTATCACTACTTTGAAATAATATTGAAAATAATACTTCTCATGTCGTTCTATTGTTACGAAAACATCATACTTACCATACCAAAATTACGTCTTTGTATATTATAAAACGATAAAATCAACATCTGCCGTCTGTTTGAAAGAGCTGAATTCTATAGTTCTACTAACAAATTTGTTTGGATACCTACAGTATGATTAATTTCCAAAAGCTTTAATAATCTAAAAGCTATCTTGAATACATTTTACCCGGTTGTGTGTGTCCTGAAAATATCTATTCATTCATATTCATTCCTATCAGAAAAAGCTGATAAGCTCGAGTTTTGGGATTTATATTCGCCCTTCTACGGTAATACCCGGGTTTACATAACGAAGCATTATTTAGTCAAACTCCAAAACCGAATAGAGAATAAATGCGAAACCGAAACTTCTTGTAGTTGAAATTCGAGTCCGTTATATACGAAGTCAGCTCTACAAACATTTTGCGCCCGAGGACTTGGACTCGATGATAGTTTGTGGCACATAAAAGGCAGCTTTGTGACGTGGTCTTTGATGTAGAGATCTGGTAAAGCTCGGCTCAATTTATTCTTTTCGCCGCTAGGCCTGGATGTCCATTTATCATACAACGGACCAACGGGATGATTTATCCGATTGATAAAGACGGGGCACGTCGTAGAGCATTGGAATATAAGGAGGAAGGGCGCGAGCGGTTTATTTTGTATAGTTAAATGCTGTTTAACTGCCCCTCGCGCTTTTCCACCATCGCTTGGAAAAGAAAGATCTATTAAGAAAGCGACTGCGAAAAGCTGTTACTGGTTTTGACGAGTCTTTCATGGAGTTCCGAATGTTTATGGAATAACAATGAGAATACTTTTGTATCTCGATGTCATTCCATTCGTAGACAATAGGAAAAATTCTGAATTAAACTGGGGAGGTTCTTTCGAGGACGTTTCGAAGGAAAAAATCAGTGTGATGTGAATATTCGATGAGCTCACGCTGGGATGATCGGTTTTACGCTACAAAATTTGATGGTTTACACCACCAATTTTATTGTGTACCAATTTGTTGTTTTTTGCAGATAAATCCGAGCATCAATTTGTTTTTATTACAAATAAAAAATTCAAAGGCGTGAATGTTGAAAGGATCACGCATCAATCATATTAGCAACCTTATAGGCGTGAACTTGACATCTACCAACTTTTTCCGAACCCCAAATAACCGAACAGTCTTGTCCTTAAGGTCAGTTTCATTTGACCTTCCACCAATATTGATTTGACGTACGTTTGCAAATTCGGTTTCCGAAGGGTAGTCCCTCTTCTCCAACTCCGTATTTGTATATTTAACACTTTTCCACTGCTCCAAAAGGAAATAAGTTTCAAAAATTAAGTTATACAGGGGGCGTGTTAAAATAACTTTTAAGGTGTTTGAAAGTAATATCTAAAAGGTTATTTGTTTACTTGGGAATTCAAAATATATAGCTAGATTCTACGATAAGAGACAATTTTTGGAGTTATCTTAAAAACAACATTTTTAAGATGTTTTCAACTTCCTCGCGATAAAGCACAGTGTAGGTTACAAAAATTGGTAAGCATACTGCAATAAAACCGCAAAGTAACGATATTGGTCCGTCAAAACGGGAAGAAGAAGACAGGTGCTCTACTTTAATATCGTCAAACTAGGAAAAGAAGCTCAGATATGTATTCTACGCCTACCCAATAGGCGATTTGCGCAAGCGCGATATCTCTATCATTACTCAGCCCAGATAGCCGTGGGAGGCTTCCTTTTGGTCGCGTACCTAAACAGTTTGGTGAATAATCGTAAAAGGATTAAGTCGGGATGATATTGATTTTGATGATTTAGCCGATAACCATTTTCTCGTATTAAAAAACACTTGATAACATACTACTGAACAGTTTCTTAAAAAAATAAGGGAGATGGATAGGTTGCTTTACTGCCATGTGCAGACGGTTAAATAAAAGTTTTAATTCGTATTTTATGGATTTTAAATAGTTGATCTGCGAAAGCAAAGTATCTCCACCACTACCCGGTAACCCCAGCATCGATTGTGGTTTTCATAAATATTTATACTTCCGGCTTCAAGTTGGGTATGAACAAGATCTCATTGAGAAAAAAACTCTGGGAACCTGTACCAGACTACCGCGTTTTATTGTTAAGTATTGCAATTTTAAAGTTTTCATTTTACAAAGTGAAAAAATTATATTGTAAAAATATAATATTAGTAATGTCGCTCTGTCGCTTTGCTTTGTTTATGCTTAATTTAAAAATCAGGTGATGTTTCTGTGCAAATGCGCTGTTTATGGCTGCTTCTATCCAATTTTTTTTGCAGAATATAAGCAAACTTTCAGAATTGTTTATTATCAGAGGCAGACGACGCGACGCGACCGCGACGGCGCGAATTTATATTTAACGAAATAGAAGTCGCCGTTGCATAGCAACGTCTATATAATACAAACATGAATAATTGTCTATGTACCTATACAAATAAAAAATAATTTTTTTATAATTTCTAGCTTTACTTTAGCCATTCAAAAAATTTATCCGAATACCCTTACTTCATTCGATACAATTAAATATGCTTCGATCCCACCATATTTTGGCTACAAATCAGAAAAAAATGCTAAAATTATAAACAAAACAAATAAATATAAATAAGTTTTAAAACAACTACAAACATCTTAAACACTTTGTTTAATGCAAAATCAAAAACAGAAGATTTGCTAAAATCAGGCATTTACATATTAAATTGTTCGCATTGTAATTCGGTTTATATAGGCCAGACAATTAGAAATTTTGATATTGGGTATAAAGAACATGTACGTTGTTACAAATACAAAAACCCACATAAATCCAATTACGCTAAACACTTACTAGAACACAATCATTCAATGACATCTAATAACACTATAAAATGTTTACACTTTTGTGATGATAAACGCAAATTAGATATACTAGAAACTTTAGAAATTCACAAACATTTAAAAACTGTACCTTTAATGAATGAACAAATTGATCTCTTAAATTCTCCTCTATTGGACATTTTGGCATAAGAAATCAAGTCAGCTGCAGACGATTACCGAGATCAAGTCACCAAGTTCTACTGATATAACAACACTAACTGTTTACTTTCATATAACCTTTGACAATGGCATGTAAACACGCCGAAATACGTATAAGGTTAAAATGAATAATTATTGTTAATGTAATTAAGTATTTTATATTACAGATAATCCTTAAGAAGAAATTATTTTTTATCACTTAATTTTATTTGGACAGCGTAGAATTTGGTTCAAAGTGTGGTTGAGGGCATCAGATTCTTTAATTATGTCAATAATTTAAAACGATAACTGTAAACATTATAAATATACAGTTTCTCAGAAAAAAAACTTTGTCCCACCCAGGATTAAATCCCGGCTCTTCTGCTTAGCAGACAACAGCCTTAACCGCTTTTTGGCAAATACATTAGAAGGCGTTGTTGTTGCTCTGAGATTAAAAGATTTAGATTTATTTAGATTTTTGCTGAGTTTTAAATGAAAAAATTATTATTTTTTGACTAAACGGCACTAATGACAGCTAATAACACTAATATAGTTGAAATTCTTAGCCAAAATAATTTAGAAACTTAAAAACTGGAGAATTATAAATTCCCATGCATTTTGCATATAGTTCAACGTTTTTAGGAAACGGTGTATGTTAATTTACATACTTCATGTTCATGCATACGCAACAATATATTTTATGGCTGTATTTTATATTACATTACACTCGTAGACCGGCATTGCAATGCACAGAATTTACTTTCAGATTGTACATAGTATTGACCTAAAAATTTTTTTAAATCTTATTAAACCTAACCAATGAATGCTTGCCGAAAGACTATTATTATTAATGTCATGGTTAGGTATTAGATATCTATAGGTAAGTGGAGACTGCGAGAATATCATTTGTTACTGAATAATGCAATTATCTAAGTTTAGGTAGTAGATACAAAACAATCCTCTCGTTTGAAGAATATTTTACAAAAACAAGGAACTTTTCTTGATAGAAATAGCATGTGTATAAAAAATAGGTACAAATATTAAAAGTAGATTTCACTCCATTCAACAAAGAAATAAGATTTGTTTATTATTATTAAAGAAACTCTTTCCGTACAAAAACTCTCTCATCACCTGCAAGGTAAATGTTTATGGTTCTGCGATATTAAATTTAACTTACAACTTATGTAATAACTAATAACTAATAAACCCTCTTTAGTTGAATGCATTTTTTGTCAATCTCAGTAGTTCTCAAACAAAATTTCATTGAAGGAAGAGCCAAAAATGATTTTTGAAAACTGAATGGTAGGCTAATCTATCATTGGTTTGATATGTACCTATTTTTGATACACCTTGTATAACAAGCCAAATTTTCTTATAAATTATATAACAAAAAATAGTATTTTGATTATCTTCTGAGTGAGACACTCACGACCAGTTGGTTACGCAGCAAGCTGTGACGAAATAACGATAAATGGCAAACTTTCTAATTTTCTTCATTATGCATGTACTGTACAAGTAAAGTCGTAATTATTTTTGCTAATTTGATTAAATTAACGTAGTTTTCAATGACAACACAAACACTTTTGATAATTAGCTAGGTTTATAATTAGAGCATCCTGCCCTTGGCGAAACCAGAAGTGTTTTCAAGGTAAAGGACGCACTTGAGTATAAACAATTATTTACAGATTATGTTTAAACTTATATAGAAGATATGAGGGTTTTTTCATTGAAAACTAATGAAAGTGTTAATTAAACATGTAATTTTTGGGAGAACTGGAATGTTTCACGGTACTTAATCTATCTACGAAAATATTGTGTTTTTGTACCGTTTTAGTTTAATTGCTAAAGTACAACCCAGACAATGATAATTTTACAAATGCTAAGACTACCGCAAAATTTATTGACTATAAACTAATTTAAAAACTCCATTTTCAGTAGGCTGTAACTCTGAAAAGCAGCGTTTTCGGGCCCAAACTTATGAGACCATTTTTCATTGCTTCAGATTCTGAAACGATATTTAACGTTACTTCCACATGTTATGCATCACCCTGTATACTCCATTAGTATAACCACAATTATTTGCTTGCGGTGGCTTTCAAAGTGTTTTAATTGTTTTGTATGTCCGCTTTTTCATCTTAATATTGACGATTGCATACTTTCCAAACCCACATCTAGTTCATAACTGAAAGTAACACACTTATTTAGGTATTTACAAAATAACCGCCAAAAATTTAACAAAACAGACTGGCTAACGCGAAGTAGGTTATAATTATCATATTTTCATCGATACAAACAATCACAAAAGAGGTTCCTACTTAAAGTTCGTGTAGTGTAGAAAGCCAACGAGATCTCACAGACATACAAGTAAAACATAAAAAGTTGTTCTTAAATTTCACAGTTATGAAATTTAACTGTCGGAGGATCGCTGCGAGAACTTTCTCATCAGTTCAAGTTAATAACTTATACTTTTTTCAAATTACTCGCAGTTGTTTTTTAATGTAAGCGACTTGTAGAAAAAATTTAAAACATTGCTTTAAATTTATGATTGATCGATAATTGTTCTTTCATTTTACCAAAACAACAATTAACAATTAATATATAATTATTATTACTGACTGAATGCTTAGTGTGTACACAATAACCTTCTCATTTATGTTATGTATGTATTTCAGCATAAAAAAGAACTTCGAATTGCTCAATTAAAATAATGTAGCATTAGCCTCATTCTGTCCACTGGACGAATGTGGCCCTTGTGTGTCGGTGCGTCTAAGGTGGCCATTGCGTGTCGGCGCAGTGTGTGTAAGGTGGCCATTGCGCCTACTGTACAAATGTTGCCATTAAGTCCAAGGCGGTCGGTGTGTCTAAGGTGGTTGTTCTGTCCACTAGACAAATGTGGCCGGTGTGTCTGGGGTGGTCATTGTGTCCACTAGATCAACGTGGACGTTGTGTCCAAGGTGTCCGTTGTGTTTAGTTAAAGGTTGTCATTGTGTCTACTAGACCAAAGCGGTCATTATGTCCTAGGTAGAAAGTGTGTACAAGGGGGCCATTCTTCCCATTAGTGTCGGTGTGTCTAAGTTGTCCATTGCGCCCACTGTACAAATGTGGCAATTGAGTATAAGGTGGCCGGTGTGTCTAAGGTCGTCGTTCTGTCCACTGCGCAAATGTGGCCGGTGTGTCTAGGGTGGTCATTGTGTCCACTAAATCAACGTAAACGTCGTGTCCAAGGTGTCCATTGTATTCAGTTAAAGCTTGTCATTGTGTCCAGTAGATCAATGTGGCCGTAAAAAAAGGTTGTTTTTGTGTCTAATAGCCAATGTGGCCGTTGTATCCAAGGTGTTCATTGTGTCCACTGGACAAATGTGGCCTGTGTGTCTAGGGGTGGTCATTGTGTCCGCTAGGTCAACGTGGACGTCGTGTCCAAGGTTGTTATTGTGTCCAGATCAATGTGGCCGTAAAGTAAGGTTGTTATTGTGTCTACTATCTAATGTGGCCATTGTATCCAAGGTGTTCATTGTGTCCACTGGACAAATGTGGCCGTTGTGTTCAAGGTGGCCGGTGTGTCTAAGGTGGTCATTCTGTCTACTGGACAATTGTGGCCCTTGTGTGTCTAAGCTGCCCATTGCCCCCACTGTAGAAATGTAGCCATTAAGTCTAAGATGGTCGGTGTGTCTAAGGTCGTCTTTCTGTCTACTGCGCAAATGTGGCTGGTGTGTCTAGGGTGGTCATTGTGTCCACTAAATCAACCTAAACGTCGTGTCCAAGGTGTCCATTGTATTTAGTTAAAGTTTGTCATTGTGTCCACTAGATCAATGTGGCCGTAAAATAAGGTTGTTGTTGCGTTTACTAGCCAATGGGGCCGTTGTATCCAAGGTGTTTATTGTGTCCACTGGACAAATGTGGTCGTTGTGTCTAAGGTGGCTGGTGTCTCTAAGGCGGTAAATTCTGTTCACTCGAAAAATTTGGCCCTTGTGTGTCGGTGTGTCTCAGGTAACGATTGCGCCCACTGTACACATGTGGCCATTGAGTCCAAGGTGGCCGGTGTGTCGTCGTTCTGTCCACTGCACAAATGTGGCCGGTTTGTCTAGGGTGGTCATTGTGTCTACTAGATTAACTTGACATTGTGTTTAAGATGTACGTTGTGTTTAGTTAAAGTTTGTCATTATGTTGACTAGACCATTAAGGAGTTATTAATCTATGACTAGACCAACGCGGTCATTATGTCCAAGGTAGAAAGTATGAACAAGGGGGTGCATTAGACCGATGTGGCCGATAAGGACACTCAAAACATCGCACGTGGTCTTTTTGTACAGGTGGTTGTTATGTTCAGTGGTCGTTGTTTCCCTCCTTGCAACTGGCTACGGTGGGCAGTGTGTCCAAGGTGATTTTTATGTCCACTAGACTAATGTGGCCGATATGAAGACGTGAAATACTAAGTGGCTATTGTGTAAAGTGGCCGCTGTGTCTAGTGGCCGTTGGGTCCTCCTGGAATTGTTACCCCGCACATTTTTATTTCCGACAGACGATGCGCGCAACAGCTATCGTGAAATGTAGCAGTTACGGGAATAGCAGCTAGTGGGCGTTATAGACTCGGTGGGCGATTGAGACTCACTAAATACATGGTGGGCGTTGTGACCAGTGAGGTTTGTATTTATACCTACAGAACTCACCGTGTTTTTTTACATATTTTGTTGAAACACTCTGTATAACATAAACACTAAACACATACCCATTAAATTATTCTGAACATTTCCAGATCACTTTTTCTCGAATACGATATCTTTTGTACTTTGTATATGACGAGAAAGTGGCCAAAGTTTGATGCTGAACTTATGCATCGGCAAAAGTTTAATTAGTTCTTTTTACACAGTGCGTTAAGCCGCTCAAGGTTTGAAACCCTCTCTCCGAAAGCATTCTCTACCATCATACTTATTGCAACCACAGTGCGGAACAGTTGCAAGCGTTTGCAAATTAGATTAGTAGGAGTGCAGCAAAGAATGGCAACAATTGTGCAGTGCAGTTAAAACAAAAGTTACGAAAAATTATTTAAACAATGGTGTTAATTTTTGAATCTGTGTTTGTAGAACTAACAATTTTCGTAATATCGCTTACTGTAGGAATTTTAACTTATTACAAATGGATTTTTACGTACTGGAAAAAAAGACACCTACCCTGTTTTGAAGAACCAACAATTCCATTTGGTAACTGGAAAAGCTTTGTGATAGAGAGATTAAATGGGGGAGTTTTCACGAAAATGACATACGACGCAACCAAACGTAAGGGTTACAAACATTCAGGAGCATTCGCATTTTTTTCTCCTTATTACTTACCAGTCCACCCGGATTTGGTAAAAGACGTGCTACAGAAAAATTTTGACCACTTTTCAGACCGTGGTTTTTACACCAACGAAAAAGACGACCCCCTAGGTGTAAACCTGGCTTTTGCATCTGCAGAAAAGTGGCGGTACCTTCGTGCAAAATTATCTCCAGCTTTTTCGCCAGGAAAAATGAAAACAATGTTTGATACCGTGCTGCAGTGTGGTTATCAGTTGAAAAAAGCGTTGGATAACAAATATGAAAATAAAGAAGTAGCTGATTTTAGCGACGTTTCGGTTTGTTATACTGTGGACATCATTGGTGCGTGTGCGTACGGTTTGGACTGTAACAGTTTTAAAAATCCCAACTCGGAATTTAAAACGTACGGAAAAAAAGCGATTAGTCACAGTTCGATATTTCAACTACCTCGGATTCTTTTTGGGGTGACGTACCCAAACGCTGCGCGTTGGTTAGGAATAAGGATTTTTAGTGAAGAAATAACCGATTTCTTTATGAACTTGGTTAAAGATAGCGTGAAATATAGAAAGAAAAATAACATTATCAGGAAAGATCTGTTACAGTTGCTGCTTGAACTAGAAACCGAATTAAATGTGGAAGATTTAGACAAAAACACAACCAACAGTACAAATGTTATTAAAGAATTAGCCGGACAAGTTTTCATTTTTTTTGTTGCTGGTTTTGAGACGTCTTCGACTACCCTCACGTTATGCCTTTACGAGTTGGCATCGAATCTAAAAATTCAAGACAAATTAAGGGAGGAAGTGGATCGGGTACTTGTGGAATATGATGGAAACATTACTTACGATGCGCTTATGGATATGAAATACATGAGCCAGGTTATAGATGGTAAGGATATAAATTATTGTTAAAGTACATGAATCAGTTTTAACTAAGAAAAAAAATTGGGTTAAAACAGGTCTCATGAACTTGAACGTAATGAAGAGTTCCGTAGAAAGCAGACAGATCTTGCGTGAAAGTTTGCTAATTAAATTCGACTGAAACCGCTCCGCCATTCGTGCGAAATTCAGTGGCGTAACTGCCATGGGGCAGAAGGGGCAACGGCCCCCGAGCCCGAAGCCTTAAGGGGCCCTGCCACAAGCCACGAGATTTTTTTAATTTCTTTATTACGGAGTTTTCTCAATAATAATTTTTGATTTTCGACAGCCTTTGTTTTTATATTCAATAAAAAACATTTGAAATTCCATGTAAGTAAGTATGTACTTATACAATGAAAAATACTGAAGTGAGATTATATTTAGTAATAACACAACACCCACACTTTTTGGTACCGACCCAGACACATTAACTGCAGAAAATTGAAGATTTGCTCATCTGAATTAGACACGGCTTTAATATATTTATTTTGATTTACTAGACTGCAAGTAATTTTTTTTACTATTGAAGAAATTGTTCTTATTATTAATTACTTTATTATTGAAGTTTCTTTGAGGATGGGGTCAGGGCCCTTCAGGTATGTTGCCCCGGGCCCAAACTCTGAAGTTACGCCACTGGCGAAATTATAGATATTAGCGCAATAAGACCACTTTATTGTAAATATCATCGGGTAGCTATTATGTGAGTCATCGACCTCAATCTGACTTTTTTTTTACTTTCCTATGCTTTTAGTAGGTATGCGGCATTGATTTTGTGAAAATTTTTATTTCGTGATTTTGAACCTGCAGGAACTCAACAAAAATGTTTATAAACAATGTCTGTTTTGAGTGGGTGGTTCGATTTTGATGGGCATTAGAATAACACAAATTCATGGATATATTACACATAAAAAATCCGAAACCGAAGTTTGTCATTTGTTTTGTAGCATTTTGTAAGGAATTAAAGTTTGCAAATTCATAAGTGAAATCTCATAGGAGACCTTAGTATAAATACAACGTTTTTTCCCAATTTTCTAGCTTCAAATGCAGCCGGTACAATTCTTTTACTTTTATTCATTTTATTTATTTTATTTATTTTTATTTATTTGTTTATAAATCAGTTGCCAGATCGGCAAACAGTAGCGATTATAACAGTTATTGACGAACACAATTTTATATGTACGTAAAGTTTTGAAAAATTTATAAATATGAAGTGAAAAACGTTCCGTTTTCAAATTTGGCTTAGAAAAAAAATTGTTTCAAAAAACATATCTAATTTTCGCTTTCCTGGGTTTAAAATTTTTTTTAAGTTCATTTTGACGGGTTATTTTGATATACCCCCAGATTCCAAAGCTCACCGAAAACCGACCATCCGGTCGATAGTTATGATGCACCACCCATCCACAATTCCACACACATTTTTCACAAAACACTTTTTCGGGTTCCTGGAGGTCCAAAACATGTATTTCCGTCAAAATCTCGTTCGAAAATTTCCATGAAATTAATACTTCCCTATACTGAAAGTATAGAAAAGCAAAAATGTACAGAGTGGTTTGCAATTTATTAAAATAGTGGGGGCAAGTGAACCCAACCCAACTGTAGGGCAAAGCCGACCCAACAGAAGTGATCTTGGCCACTACAAGCGCGGACGCTACGTTAGTTTTTGTGATTATTATAGTTATTTATGTATTAAGGGCGTATTCTTAGCCCTCGGCTGCCGCCTCGGGCTGAATATTACATCTTACGCCATAAAAGCAAGTTACGCCCGTGGTACATACACAACTTTTTTGCACTAATCATTTCTAAAATAAATTGAAAATATTTATAAAATAAATTGAATTTTCCACCCACATCTAGCGTTGCTTTGATTAAATTTGAGATTTGAAGCGTAACTATTGTAGCGGGTAAACAACGGTAGCCATATTGCCTAAAATCTCAATTTTGCAAGTGTTTAAACTGTTTCTATTAGGTATGATATCGTTGTTTGACGTTTCATTATAGCCCATGGGCAATAAAGAGGCCCATGAGCTATAAAAAGACGTTTATGACAAAGAAATTCGTGTATAATTGTCAATTTATGATTCATTCGAGCATAAAAGTAGTTAAATATTTGACTGTGTTTATGTAATAGTAAATTATAGCAACCCAAGAGATTACAAGTTCCATTGAAAAAAAGCTACTTTATAAAATAATTCCAAAGGTACACTATCACCTGTTTTTTGTTTAGGGAATATTAACCAGCTCAAAAAGTTAGAAATCTTCACAAATTTAACCAAAATATGGAGATGTAACAATTGTACGTACCTTAGCTTTTTATATATTTTTAAGGTATTTCGCGTTTTCTTGGTTCATCCTGGAGTAATCTTAATCTCCAGGAAATTAAAATTGGAATAATATTATCCCTTAGGGTACCCTAATTAAGATATGGCTAAAGTAAATCTCCGAAAGTATTTTTCAGTAGGTTGATAAAGTAAAAAAAATTTAAGAAAACAAAAAATTTTTTTAATTTATCAAACACGTGGCAAAAAATACAACTATTATATTTCTGTGTACTTATTATGGTAGGTATTTAATAACCTATAACCAAAATTATGAAACGTTTCTACATTTTCAAAAACATTTAAGTATTCTACTCTGTTATTTTTTAAAACAAATTTAAGTTTTAGAAATTCTCATGAAACAGTAACGTCACCATAAAAATATTTTTTCGTCCTCGGTTCCACGGGACATCTTCAGGGCTGTGGTCACTTTGGGATCTGAAACACAACTCGACACAACTCAGTTGTGTTCCAGATCCCAAAGTGACCACAGCCCTGAAGATGTCCCGTGGAACCGAGGACGAAACGTCGGCAGTTCATGCACCGATGACGCGGCTCCAACCCGGAAGCCTAGCTGTTATTAACAACGGCCGCGAAAGCCTGCAACTTCGATTACTTTTCCTATGTCCAAAAGTATTTACGCACAACGTTGTATTTACACAGCAGTTTCGATACCGCGATACCGGCCGTGAAAAAGAAGTAAGCTGCGAACAGGAAAACGAACGAAATTGAAGCTAATTTCTAGCTTCATTAGCATAACAATTTTGATAGTTTATGAGCAATATTTTTTCGAAAATGCAAAACGTTTAAGTTTTTTTTTCACTTCACAATTTTAATAGTTCTAAAAATTCTTTGTGTGCTCCTAGCGCATTACCAATATCAAATTTCATTCTGATCTGAAAACTCGTTTTTGAATAAATTGTCGATAAAACCTACATATTCAATAAGTTACAGGGGACGTCACAGAAAAATTAGCGGGCAGAAACACTAACCAAATTGTAGCTCATTTTCAGGTCTATCAGCTTACAAAATTTAAAAGAAATCGTGTGGCCAGTTTTTGATGAAATTTTTTTTAAAAGTTCCCAAATCTTTGAAAATATGTTTCATCTCATAGTTTTTATCTTTTTGAAAATTTTTGTAAGCACTATTATTTCGTCCCTATAGGCCTATTACTATAAAAAATTTGATCCCGATGTGTCCAATCATTTTTGAGTAATTCTTCTTAACAGTCCTTTTGCTCTCGAAAGAGCGTGGTGACTTTCTCTCCTTATGCCTGTGGTGAGCGTGCTTAATGAATCACACAGACATAGGGGCCTATTGTTTGACGCGGGCTCCGAACCGCAGGAAGTGCAAGCACTTCTTCTCCAGAGAAAGTTTTCTATGCAGAATTCCTCGCTGGTTTGCCATTACCTTGCGAGGAAGAACGGCCGTTAAAAATCCGATGTTCCGGTACTGGGATTTGAAACCCAGACCCCAAGCATAGCAGTCCAACGCTCTAACCGCTAGCCCACGGCCGCCTCTTGAGTAATAAAGCGCCAAATTGAAAATTTAAAAAAAATTGCTGCAGTCTCTAATTTAAAGCTAGTAAGTTTCGTAAAAAAATGTTGGATTTGCTCTAAAGCCATCTATAAGATTCCCGTTTCAAATTACAAAACTAGTTTTTCGAAAAAAATTATACCAAAAAACATGTATAAGTTCCCCTTCCGGTTTCGGATTCTTTAAAAGCTTATTTTGTCGGTGAATTTATTGTATACCCCCACATTCCAAAGCTCATCGTAAATGCACTATCCGTTCTAGGGTTGAGGCGTCACATCCACCCCTTCCCTCCCACAAACACACATTTACAGACAGACATATTTGAAGGTCGAGAAAGTACATTTAATTCAAAGTCTTCAATTCAAAAATATTTCCTTATACTGAAGAAGGTATAGGAAAGTATAAAGCTTAGTTAGAACTAAAAGCTTTCCACTTATAATATATGGACCAATCCCTACGTCGTTTAACTCGGATGGATATTATTCGCGAAACGTATTTGCAAAAGTATTTTAAATGTTTGAATTTTTCGCTGTTTAAGCATCAGAATTTTTTTTTATCTTGTTACGGGTTTTGTCTCCTCTCGAATTTTTGATACGATATCGAAAATTTCTTTCGTCTCGTTTTTACGTGACTTTGGTTGTCAATTCATAAAATAAAAATATAAATTTCCAAAAATATTAAAAACACACTATTAAGTAACTGTTCTCCTAAATTTCAGAACGTTTGATTGTGATTTAGGTGTTTTTAAATAGCAAATGGGGTAAATTAAACTAGGTGATGAACTCTCACCCAGCCGCCCAGAGTTCGATTCCCGGGTAAAGTAACATAAAAATTTTAAAACCCGGCGTGCTCCGTTGGAAGGTCTTGGACAACCACCATTGTAGTCTGATGTGAGTTGTGTTGCCTATAGTTCGTAAAGCTCTCTTCAAGTGTTAGCTTCATTTTTCACATCGTAAATTATTGTCCTAGTAAAATCTTCTCTGGAGATGACTATCGCGCACTTCCATGGTTCGGAGCCCGCGTAAAACTGTAGGTCTCCACTGTCCTGTAGCATCTTTAGGAACCAAACAGTAAAGGAGGTGGGAAAATATGCTGCACCTTGCAAGAGGTACGCAAATGTACGATAAGAAACTGAAGTTTCCAGGAAATCTTCATAACTCCATTATGGAGGTTTACAAAACAAATTCTTACTTTATCATAAGTGCTTTTACGTGTTCTCCTTTTCGAATTTATATCATAAAATTACTTCTAACTTTCGCTAAAAGTTTCCGGGTTTACGATAGTTTAAATGATTAACTTAAAGAGTGCATGAGAATAAGGCAGCAGTTTCGATTTTGGAAAGTTTACGTTGTCTTTTGTATTTAAATGCATTTTTCTAATAAACTTCAATCGCTCATTGTTTGCAGCTCCGCAATCATGTTTAGAACAATTGTAATAACAGAAAAAATAACGGAAACGGATGGTTACAGAATTTAACCGTTTGACGAACCCAGTTTCCGTTTTGTTCTAGTTCCTACGCAAAACAGCCTATTATTATAATATTGCTATCATCATAATCTAAAACTGTTTTCTAGACGTTCATTCATAAAAACGCATTTGACCTTGAAAACAATGCCTTCAAAGTTATTCGCGTGGAAAACTTTACGTCTGCCGCTGCTGTAGGCAAATAAAATTTCTTGAGCAACGTTATGTATGTCAGGAGATAATTATCATTAAAATACCACTTATGCTTGAGGCACTTTCAAAAATACAGCAATTCGTTATTAGATTGGAAAATGTATGTGAAAGCATGTGTTAATAACAAATATTATGCAAGTATTAGCATTAAATTTATGCCCAAAGTAATCATTATACGGGCACAAATAAAAATCTCGGCTAAAGCCTGGACTTAAATTTCTCTTTTAACGCCGCTTAAGCGTTAACCTCGTTGTTTGAGGCTTGTAACGCTGTTGTAATTTGGTGCGACTCTGATGGATAGGAATCTAAACAGAACCCACCAAGAGGACGGCCTTACAACACTGCATATTCTACAGGAAAGCTGAACTTTGGAGAGAAATTTTGAGTTTTGGTAATCCTGAGCATTTATTACCGCAAGATCGCCAACTCAAAATGACTGTCGTTTTCGAAAACTATTTTTAACAAATTCCTGGCAAAATATCATCTTAAACTAAAATAAACAACGAAATGTTTTATTATTTTCAGTTTTCTTAAATAAAAACACCGAAATGTCAACTTATTTGTTCGAAATTTTTTTATGCAATGCTACTATTAAAAGAAACATGCCAAAATGTTTAAACAATTGCTTTTTTGCTCATATTAACGCGGAAAATTTAAAGTTTTTTAAATAGAGCACCATTCAAGTGCCCGCATTTAAAAAATATAGAAAAAGTTCCAAAAAAAGTTGTTAAGAATCACCGAAACAGCTTAAATATTAATTTCAAAGCGATCGTCGATTGCTTTTCTGTTTTTTCTATTATGCCTAAAATTAGATCAAAAATTACGAAAATAATTTTATTCAATCGCTTGAAATAAACTACCTAAAATAAACAATTTTCCGTTCATAATAACCTTATGTACCGCATACGTTGAACATGATAAAAAGGACTAATTTCATAACTGTTTGATTTTAAAATACAGTGGCTATTGAGCCTAATTTGAAAATTATGTGAAAATTTTGAAAATTGGCCAAAGTATCAAAATTTCTGAAATTTTTGAAACACTTAAATATTTAAGGCAATTTTAAAATTACAATTACTTCCGAAAAACTTGAAAATGTATTCTAATTTTTAAATTCCTAATTTTAAAATGTCAAAAATTTATTGAAACAAAAACATTTCAAAAATTCTGATATCGTTTAAAATATTACATTGCAAAAATTTTCAAAATCTTCAGATTAAAAATTTACACAAATTCTGAAGATGTTAAATTCTTAAATTTTCAATATGTTTGTATACACTTTTATTTCCGAAAATTACGGAATTTTCGCAATATTTTTAAAGTTTCTATTTTATATAAAACCTTAACGTTTTTAAAATTCCTAAAAAGTTGTGTAGATCATCAAAATTTACAAAATGTTTCAAATGCTTTAAATCGAAAATATTTCAAAAATTTCAAATCCTCAACATCAGTATTACGAAAATTGTTCAAATTTAAAGTTTAAACCTTAAATACTTCGTAAATTTCCAAAACTCGAATTGTTTTATTGCGTAAAAATTTTTAAATTTGAACGTTTTCGAAAATTTACAATTTCGGAAATATTTAAAATTTTAGAAATGTAGAAAATTGACCATGAGTGATAGTAGAATAAGATTTACAACTTAGTTTTTAGGTGCAGCAAATTCTTTAATCCTAATTTTTGGAAAACATTCCTTATGGAAAATTAAATAACATTATTTTTCTCACAAACAACTTGAAAAAGCATTTCCATCTTTTACTGAAGCATGCGAGCGATATTTTTTTTACGAAATAGATTTAAATCATTCAGCACTCTCTGCCAGCATTTAGATTTTAAACTGCGTTTGTTCGTTCGTTACTTCAATTTTTCGCAAAACTTGGAATCTGAGAGTATATTACAAATTCAATGGCAAAATATGTTTTTAATAAAAATCCGTAACCGGAAGAGGAAGCTAAAGATGTTTCTTTCGTATTTAATTTCTACCCCTAGTTCTAAATTTAAAACGTTTGTTCAATTTTGTCAGATATAACTTTTCCAAACAAATTTCAAACATTCTGAAACTTCAGAAAATTTAAAAATTATGAGAATTGGAAACATTTTTAATATTTATGTACCTTCAAATTTCGAACATTTTTTAAAAATTGCGAAATTTTCAAATATTAAAATTTTCGATAAATTTGAAAATGTATCAAACTTTTCATATTCTTTTAATTTTTAAATGTCAAAAATTTATAGAAACAAAAACATTTTAAAATGAGTATCTGTATATAAAATACTTAATCACTTTAACAATATCTATTTATTTAAACCTTATACGTATTTCGGCATGTTTACATGCCATTGTCAAAGGTTATTTTGAAAGTAAACAGTTAGTGTTGTTATAGCAATAGAACTTTTTTACTTATCTTGGTAATCGTCTGCAGATGACTTGATTTCTTATTCCAAAATGTCCAGTAGAGGAGAATTTAAGAGATCAATTTGCTCATTCATTAACGGTACAGTTTTTAAATGTTTGTGAATTTCAAAAGCTTCTAGTATATCTAATTTACGTTTATCATCACAAAAGTGTAAACATTGTATGGTGTTATTAGATGTCATTGAATGATTTTGTTCTAGTAAGTGTTTAGCGTAATTGGATTTATGTGGGTGTTTGTATTTGTAACAACGTACGTGTTCTTTATACCTAATATCAAAATTTCTAATTGTCTGGCCTATATAAACCGAATTACAATGCGAACAATTTAATTTGTAAATGCCTGATTTTAGCAAATCGTCTGTTTTTGATTTTGCATTAAACAAAGTGTTTAAGATGTTCCTAGTTGTTTTAAAGCTTACTTTATATTTATTTGTTTTGTTTATAATTTTAGCAATTTTTTCTGATTTGTCACCAAAATATGGGATCGAAGCATATTTAATTGTATCGAACAAAGTTAGGGTATTCGGGTAAATTTTTTGAATGGCTAATTTATAATCTTTTTCTTTAATTAATGTATCAATAAGTTTAGTATTATAACCATTACTGTATGCAATTTGTTTGATAATTGAAATTTCTCTATTATAATTAATTTCATCTAAAGGGACCGTCAAAGCCCTATGTATCAGGGACCTGTATGCTGCTAATTTATGTGTTTTATGGTGACAAGAATCGTGTGGTATTGTAATGTCTGTTTGTGTAGGTTTTCTATAAACTGAGTACTCAAATTTATTAGTTGAATTAATTTTTATGTTTAAATCTAAAAAGTTAATGGACTTATTTTGTTCAGTTTCTAATGTAAATTTTATGTTTGGGTGCAAGCTGTTAATAAAAATTAAAAATTCATTAATTAAATCAAATGAACTATTAAAACATGCTAAAATGTCATCAACATAACGAAACCAAAATATAACTTTCTCAGATTGATTTGATTCGAATATTTGATCTTCTAAATTTTCATAAATATGTTAGCTAAAAGAGGTGAAATTGGACTTCCCATGGGTAAACCATCTTTTTGAAAATAAATTTTATTATTAAAAGTAAAATAATTTTGATTGATGCAAAGTTCAAATAATTGAATCAACTCAGTCCGTTTTATTAACTCAACATTTTTGTTAATAAGAATATCATTTAACAAAGGAATACACTCTTGAGGAGGTATTTGGGAAAACATATTAGTAACATCAAAACTAACTAGCTTGCTTTGTGGTGGTAAATGTAAGTTAGACAACTTTTTAATTAATTCGGAAGAATTTTTAACTGAATATTTTGGTTTATAATCAAAACTGGTAACTATATTATTTAGTATTTTTGCTAGCATATGGTTGGGTGCATTTATGTATGATACTACTGGTCTAATGGGCATGTTGGGTTTGTGTATTTTTAATAAACCGTATAGTTTTGGTGGTTGTGGATTTGGATTTATTATTTGTCTTTTTTGATAATCTGTTAAACAAACCTGGCAATTTTCTAATGTTTGTTTTAATTCTTTTTGATAATTTTTGGTAGGATTACTAGTTAAAGTTTTTAAGTTTGAATTGGTTATGAAATCATTAATTTTTTGTAAGTAAATGTCATTGGGTAATATAACTAATGTGTTTCCTTTATCTGCCTTGACAGAAATCAGATTATTTACTGAAATTTTGTCTTTAATCGATTTAAGTAATACATTATTTTGATTATTTATTTTATTTTTTGATTTATTGGTATTGATTGACATCTCTTTTAATAAATTAGCAATTTGAAATTTTGCATATAGGAAATGTCTTTCTTTAAGAATCAGTTCAGAATTGACTGCTAAAATTTCTTTAATATTATTGGTAAATTTTGGAAAAGGGGCAAACTTAAAACCTTTATTTAGGAATTTTATCTGTTGGTCATTGAAATCTGTGTCTGATAAATTTAGAAAACGAGGATGAAAATTTATTATTGTGTCAGGTTTTGTGTGTGGTTGAAGTGCACGTGTGTGTTGTTCTAATCTCGAAAGTTTATTTTTCTGTAATGTGTATTTTTTAAATTTTATTCTACTAACTAATTCTCTAATGTCATTGTCAAATGCGTCAAACTCAATTGAATGTAATTTATGAATGAGTTCTGTGTAAAGTACCTTTAAATAAATGTGCAAATTGTCTCTAATTCTAAACCATCTTTTTGATTCTTCTTTCAACCATCTTTGTTTAGCATTTCTGATTATCTTCTCAGTTATGCTGTTCTTGGTTTTGGTAGAGATATTAATGTAGTTTGGAATAAGCTTCTTTTTCTGACATTGTTGATTAAACCAAACGTTCTGTGTTGCTACACCATGTTTGATCATGATCTTCTTGTACATTTTAGCTTGTTCTTCTAATGAAGATGACATCACTTTATTTATCAATTCCAGCTTTACTTCGTTAAAGTCCATATTTAATGAGTATCTGTATATAAAATACTTAATCACTTTAACAATATCTATTTATTTAAACCTTATACGTATTAGATATTGTTAAAGTGATTAAGTATTTTATATACAGATACTCATTAAATATGGACTTTAACGAAGTAAAGCTGGAATTGATAAATAAAGTGATGTCATCTTCATTAGAAGAACAAGCTAAAATGTACAAGAAGATCATGATCAAACATGGTGTAGCAACACAGAACGTTTGGTTTAATCAACAATGTCAGAAAAAGAAGCTTATTCCAAACTACATTAATATCTCTACCAAAACCAAGAACAGCATAACTGAGAAGATAATCAGAAATGCTAAACAAAGATGGTTGAAAGAAGAATCAAAAAGATGGTTTAGAATTAGAGACAATTTGCACATTTATTTAAAGGTACTTTACACAGAACTCATTCATAAATTACATTCAATTGAGTTTGACGCATTTGACAATGACATTAGAGAATTAGTTAGTAGAATAAAATTTAAAAAATACACATTACAGAAAAATAAACTTTCGAGATTAGAACAACACACACGTGCACTTCAACCACACACAAAACCTGACACAATAATAAATTTTCATCCTCGTTTTCTAAATTTATCAGACACAGATTTCAATGACCAACAGATAAAATTCCTAAATAAAGGTTTTAAGTTTGCCCCTTTTCCAAAATTTACCAATAATATTAAAGAAATTTTAGCAGTCAATTCTGAACTGATTCTTAAAGAAAGACATTTCCTATATGCAAAATTTCAAATTGCTAATTTATTAAAAGAGATGTCAATCAATACCAATAAATCAAAAAATAAAATAAATAATCAAAATAATGTATTACTTAAATCGATTAAAGACAAAATTTCAGTAAATAATCTGATTTCTGTCAAGGCAGATAAAGGAAACACATTAGTTATATTACCCAATGACATTTACTTACAAAAAATTAATGATTTCATAACCAATTCAAACTTAAAAACTTTAACTAGTAATCCTACCAAAAATTATCAAAAAGAATTAAAACAAACATTAGAAAATTGCCAGGTTTGTTTAACAGATTATCAAAAAAGACAAATAATAAATCCAAATCCACAACCACCAAAACTATACGGTTTATTAAAAATACACAAACCCAACATGCCCATTAGACCAGTAGTATCATACATAAATGCACCCAACCATATGCTAGCAAAAATACTAAATAATATAGTTACCAGTTTTGATTATAAACCAAAATATTCAGTTAAAAATTCTTCCGAATTAATTAAAAAGTTGTCTAACTTACATTTACCACCACAAAGCAAGCTAGTTAGTTTTGATGTTACTAATATGTTTTCCCAAATACCTCCTCAAGAGTGTATTCCTTTGTTAAATGATATTCTTATTAACAAAAATGTTGAGTTAATAAAACGGACTGAGTTGATTCAATTATTTGAACTTTGCATCAATCAAAATTATTTTACTTTTAATAATAAAATTTATTTTCAAAAAGATGGTTTACCCATGGGAAGTCCAATTTCACCTCTTTTAGCTAACATATTTATGGAAAATTTAGAAGATCAAATATTCGAATCAAATCAATCTGAGAAAGTTATATTTTGGTTTCGTTATGTTGATGACATTTTAGCATGTTTTAATAGTTCATTTGATTTAATTAATGAATTTTTAATTTTTATTAACAGCTTGCACCCAAACATAAAATTTACATTAGAAACTGAACAAAATAAGTCCATTAACTTTTTAGATTTAAACATAAAAATTAATTCAACTAATAAATTTGAGTACTCAGTTTATAGAAAACCTACACAAACAGACATTACAATACCACACGATTCTTGTCACCATAAAACACATAAATTAGCAGCATACAGGTCCCTGATACATAGGGCTTTGACGGTCCCTTTAGATGAAATTAATTATAATAGAGAAATTTCAATTATCAAACAAATTGCATACAGTAATGGTTATAATACTAAACTTATTGATACATTAATTAAAGAAAAAGATTATAAATTAGCCATTCAAAAAATTTACCCGAATACCCTAACTTTGTTCGATACAATTAAATATGCTTCGATCCCATATTTTGGTGACAAATCAGAAAAAATTGCTAAAATTATAAACAAAACAAATAAATATAAAGTAAGCTTTAAAACAACTAGGAACATCTTAAACACTTTGTTTAATGCAAAATCAAAAACAGACGATTTGCTAAAATCAGGCATTTACAAATTAAATTGTTCGCATTGTAATTCGGTTTATATAGGCCAGACAATTAGAAATTTTGATATTAGGTATAAAGAACACGTACGTTGTTACAAATACAAACACCCACATAAATCCAATTACGCTAAACACTTACTAGAACAAAATCATTCAATGACATCTAATAACACCATACAATGTTTACACTTTTGTGATGATAAACGTAAATTAGATATACTAGAAGCTTTTGAAATTCACAAACATTTAAAAACTGTACCGTTAATGAATGAGCAAATTGATCTCTTAAATTCTCCTCTACTGGACATTTTGGAATAAGAAATCAAGTCATCTGCAGACGATTACCAAGATAAGTAAAAAAGTTCTATTGCTATAACAACACTAACTGTTTACTTTCAAAATAACCTTTGACAATGGCATGTAAACATGCCGAAATACGTATAAGGTTTAAATAAATAGATATTGTTAAAGTGATTAAGTATTTTATATACAGATACTCATTAAATATGGACTTTAACGAAGTAAAGCTGGAATTGATAAATAAACATTTTAAAATGGTTAAATTTAAAAAATTTCAAATATTTTTTGAAATATTTAAATGCAAAACTTTTCATAATCTTTGAATTAAACACTTAACAGAAATTTCCTGTACGAAAAGATCATTTTTATTTTTTTTATTTGCCATTTTTAATATGTTTTCAATTACTGATATTTCCGAAATTTACGGAATTTTCGCAATATTTTCAAAATTAGGATTTTTATTAGAACTTTTTTCTTTAATTGTATAACTTCTAAAAGTTTATAGATCATAAAAATTTCCAAAATTGATAAAACCAAATAAAAATATCAACAGAAGTTTTTTATTATATTGTTGTAATTTTCAAAATTTTCACTTTTGCAGTTTTTAATTTTAAAATTTTTCAAAACCATCAAAAATGTTCAAAATTTTCAAAAAATTTCAATTTTAAGTAGATATTAGATTTCAAAAATTTTCAGATTACCAGAATATTCAAAATTTCAAAAGTTTTTAAAATAAAGAATTTACAAAAGTTTTCAAAACGTTTAACCTTTTTAAAAATTTTTATATTTTAAAAATTTTCAGAATTTTCATTACATTTTTTTAACCTTTCAAAACTTTAAAAATATAAAAATGTCATTAGATTCTCAAAAATGAAAATATTTTAAAATTTAAAGTACATTATTTAAAAACTAAATATTATTAAATTTTCAAAAAGGTGTCAAAATTTTAAAAAGTTTTCAAAATTTTTACACTTTTCATATCAAATCTTTTAAAAACTTTACTGTTTTCCTGAATTTTAAAAATGTCAAATTTATTCATGATTTTTAAAAATTGTATAGTTTTACAGTTTTCAAAATTTCCCGCAATTTTCGAAGTTTTATGTAAAATTTAATATTTTTCAAAATTTTAAAATAGTTTTTGCAATATTGTCTTGTTTTCAAAAATTTTCAAATGTTGAACACTACAATATGTCTAAATATGTTTGAATTCCATAATATTTACATTTTTAAAATTTTTCATAATTTCCAAATACCTCAAAATTTTAAAATTGTACAAATTTTTGAAAATTTCATAGTATTTAATATATTTCAAAAATTACACAAATAAAAATTCTTTTATATTTAAAATTAATTCCGGTATAAAATATATTCCGGATTTTTGCAGAATTTTTAAATAATCTAAATTTCCATAAAACTGTCAAAATTTTTCAAATAATTTAAAATTTTTTAAAAACTTTCATAAATGCGAGGAAGGTCCCGTGGTGGTATCCCGACAGCTTTTTATTCATATAGACCAATTTCGCCATAAACCTAGTAATAGGGCATTACTAGGTTTATGGCGAAATTGGTCTAGTCAAGACTTCATATTGAAAAATCAATAAAAAAAAATATGTTTGTTTCAGAAACTCTGAGGAAATACCCCCCTGTACCGTTCCTAGCGAGAAAATGCGTAAAAGATTACAAAGTCCCCGACACCGAAGTTGTTGTAGAAAAAGGAATCTATGCGTTCATTTCAGTCCTGGGTTTACACCGCGATCCTGATTACTACCCCGAGCCAGAGAAGTTTGATCCCGAACGATTTTCAGAAGACAATAAACAAAAAAGGCTTCCTTTTACGTATTTACCTTTCGGGGAAGGCCCACGAATGTGCCCAGGTATGATGCGATAATTAAAATTTGTGCTGCAAAGTTTAATAATGTTTTATTTTTGAATTTTAGCTTATCGTTTCGGTTTGATGCAGATCAAAGTTGGTTTGACGGTTCTTTTACAAAATTATACGTTTACGTTAAATAGAAAGACTAAGGTTCCCATTGAAATAAACCCCCATAGTTTTACGATGATGCCAAAATCAGGAATATATTTGGATCTGGAGAAGAGAAATGTTAATAATAATTAGGTACTAAAATACACTGCCCTAAGTCAATGGATCGTGACGATTTAACAACCTGCCTTCTTCAGGGAATGTTTAATCGGAATGCTCGATATTCTGTGACGGATTGTGTTCAATGTTGATGTATAATTAGTAAACACTTAAAGCAAATGTGTTGTAGAAACCGATAATTAATTAAAAATACGAAATTCCACATAATTTTAGCGAGCAATTGGAAATCTGGCGAATAATTATTATAACTTTCTAATCTGTATATTTAATCCGTTGTCATAGAAAGTATAACATTTCTAACTATTTGAAATTTAAATCAGAAATTAATAGTTTTTGAGCCGAAGTGTAAAATGCTAATAAAGCCAGTTAAGTAAACGCATTGGAATTACAGTAATAAGTGAAATGGTTATAAATTATTATAATTTTAAGGAATTTATACGTTTCTCTAGTATAATATTGTGTATAAATAAATTTAATTATTATATTAACCTTAAAGTGCTTGCTTAATTAGTTAATTTAATATTGATAGTTCTACAAGTGTTACACCCATAACACGCACCCCATAAATATTATATTAACTGTAAAAGTTCTGCAAGTATTTAACGTTTAAAATTAAAAAAAAATAATAAGGAAATACAGTGTTATGAAGAGGCATCGTCAAAGCCCCATCGTTGGTTCGACAAATACATTTTCTAAATAGAATAACGCGTATACTCGTTCTACTTTTAACGCGACTGTACTAATACACAAATTTTCAAGCTAGAGAGTTCGAAAACAAAGCATTCGCTTCGAAAGCTTGAACTAAAAGTTGCACAGGTGATACCACAAGTGTCGAGAATTCTATGAGAATGATTTGCCGTTTTTATAGAAATTGTTGCGACAAAATTACACAAAACAAAATCAGCTCAAGAATTCAACGAGCTGTCAGGCTAGTTGGATTTCAGGTTGATTTTGTTGAGTGAAATTCGCAGGAATTTAAATGGAATGACAAATCATTTTCGTGTTACGAGCGGTATTTGGAAAGATTATTCAACAATATAACTTTATTTATCAACATAAATTTTCTTTATTTACAAAATAATAATTCCATTTTATTAGAACTTTGACGTTAAACGAACAACTGCTAGTAGCTGACAAGTGGTTGCTTAATTAGTTAATTTGATAGTGAACATTCTTCAAGTGTTACACCCATAACACGCACCCCAATAATATACTACTAGCGCCACCTATACGGGCCACGCAGCGAAACAAGACGCGCGTCACCCGGCTAAGCAGCAGCAGTTCGACCAGACCACTCCAAGAGTGCCGCAGCGACGTATATCGTTAGCGAATAGTCGTGGAAATACACCAAGTCACAATTCCTTCTCTATTTATCTATAGTAAACTGGATGAGAAAGAAAATAATTAGAAAATTAATAAAATGTCGTAACTAGATATTATATTATTTTATGTTTGTTGTCATGATTACATAACTACATCAGAAAACTGTATGAAATAATAATATACATGCAAAAGGTAACTAAAAAAGTTACATTATTTTGTCTTGTGACTTGGTGTATTTCCACGACTTCAGACTAAGAATTAACTGTGAACAGCAAGCAAAACAGCAGACCGTCTTGTATAAAGATATCTTCTCTTGGAGAAATATATGAGCACGCCCGACTATTACGCTTGCAGCTTGTTGTTTTATTGTGTTTTGTTGTTTTTACATATAGTTTCTGTGTTTTTGTGGGTTCGTTTAATTTATTTTATCCGTTTAAAATTTTTACTTGAATGTTTGTTAGTAACTACGTTACTTTTATCTTCTAACACAAGTTGAATTTTTGATTACAGTTTTTTTTTGGATTGGACAAATGTAGAAAATACAAGTATTTTATTAGCTCTTGTAATATATATTATTGAATAATCTACCGGACTCCGTTTTTGACTCAGCAAAGTTTTTTCCAAAAAACTTCCGCTTTTGATTTCGGATTTTTTTTGAAGCTAAAATTGGCAATAGTAATACCACATAAGCTTTCAATTTATCGGTTAATTTACAATACGTTGTTGTAGATCGCCGAAAAGAGTGCAAATTTGGTAAACAATAAAAACCCGAACTCTGGAGGGTTTTTACTTGCAAATTTGCACGATTTTAGTCGATTTGCAATAAATTTGAGGTAATTAATCGATAAAATTCAGAAGCTTGAGTGGT
This sequence comes from Ctenicera cuprea, assembly GCA_958336395.1. NCBI lineage: Eukaryota > Metazoa > Arthropoda > Insecta > Coleoptera > Elateridae > Ctenicera > Ctenicera cuprea. Next base: position 11,979,195 of record OY284489.1, read on the forward strand.
ATTTGACAAGATTATTTTAAGTATACAAAATTATGCCAACGGCGGACATTTTTTCTCATTGTGGTCTATTAGCGTAACCATGAAGTACCTAGGGCGTAACTAGGCGTTGTCAAGGTAAGCAACTGTAAATAACATACTCGAAAAATTATGGAAATATTCGGTCTAATTTAGATTTAGGTACGTTAATGCTGCATTCTGTTGGCTGTAATGTGCATGAATAAAATAATCAATTTAATTTTTGACGAACTCTCTATTCCGAAACTGATAGAATTCTAACAAGCCGTTCGGGAGTTATGAAGCTCCACACATACATGCACAAATGTACACTCAGTGACCCACGCACAGACATATTTTTAAAAATCACCATTTAAGTTCCTGGAGATACAAAACATATATTTCCCTTAAAACCTGGAATTCGAACATTTTCATGAATATAATACTTCCCTACACTGAAAGTATGGAAAAGTAAAAATATGAAGAACACAATTACTACGAAAGGAAATGTACTTTGTTAATGGTCACTTGATGATGTAGTGCTTAGTTGTTTAATATTTTATGTTTGCTTCTGCACGTACTAACTGATTTAAATAGAAAAAACAATTATTTCTCAATTTACTAATACATGTAACAGTAATAAGATTTCTTTTTGCAGAATTTCTAACTGGTTGCTTGCCGTCATCTGTCTTCTCGGTTTTAGCGCTAGATTTTACGACTGTATAGCTGTAACATAGATGAATTTAGTATTACAAAATAATTACTGCAACTAGGTTGTTGAAACAACCACGTGCAAGTGATTACTTCAGAAATAAACACATCGCTCAATATTTTTCATGTTGCTGGTATAATGTTAGTCAATATACAGAAATAGGTACAAAGCACACGTGTTCATGTTCAATATGCAGCAAAAACTGGTTCTAATTTAAATAATGGCCTTAAGAAAAACGGTACTAAGTCAAACTCCGTTCAAACATTTCACCATATTTCACCTGGAATCTTTCTTCCATAGCAAATATACTAAACAAACTTTTATTGAAGTAACCTGTTTGTATTCAAATTTACGATTTGATGACAATTTGCAACACCAAGTTTGAAAAAGAGAATACTGTAAAAGTATCCTTCTGTGTATACTTGCAAAAAAGGCACTCGAGTTCCAAAATTGTGGCCAGAATTTTAAATTATACAAACGCAAGAATACCAAAGTCAAGGTGGGCCTATAGAAATTCCGCGGGCGTAAGAGAGCAATGTGGCCGACGCCCTCCCTAACAAATATGTATGGATAAAAACAAACGAAATAAAACGAGGGTCAGAAGCAAAAGATCATATTAATGCTGCACGTTAGACTGGTGTACCTATCATATGTTCATGTTATCGTATTAACAAACGTTCCCGCAAGATGGTAACGTTCCTTGTTGGATTTGGATCAATTCGGAGACATACTTTTTGATTTATAAAAGAATTCGTAGCAGTTTAAACATGAGTTAACCCACTCTCGTCTTAACTTACAAATTAATAAATCTTACAAAAAAAATCAAAGAATATACAGGACATTTAACACAAAATACAGAGTGCCCATTTTAAAACTCCGAGCTTAAATTTTTTTAAATAGGCAACACACAATACAACCCCCAGATCACTATACATTTTACCATTTTTTTTTAAATTGAGATCAGAGTTGTTGTACAGTACATGTATCTACTAATAATTAAGTACAAATTTAAGGTTAATAACTCAAATTTAATATTTGACAACAATAACTACAATAATTTAATAGGAACATAGTACAAAAACTAACGAAGCAGTTGTTCAAATTGCCTTCCCCCTTGAGTATAATTCTTCTACGCATCGAACCTCTAACACGAGCTAACATTTCCGGTGTGATAGAGCGACAACATTGAATTATCCTTTCGCGTAGATGTTCTTCATTTCGAATGGGTACTTCATAGACATCATTTTTTACTTTGCCCCACAAAAAGAAGTCTAGCGGAGTCAAATCGGGACTACGAGCAGGCCAAGGATGCAATGCACCTCGTCCAATTACGCTTCCCTCAAAACGTTGGTTAAGATAATTCCTCACATCCCTATGAAAATGCGGAGGTGCACCATCATTTAAAAACCACATGCTATTCCGTACGTTTCGAGGAACTGTTTGGAGGAGAGCCGGTAGTTCATTAATTAAGAAATTTAAATACATTTCACCATCTAAATTTCCATTAAAGAAACGTGGACCTATTACAAAATCGCCAATAATACCGCACCACACATTAAGAGAAAAAATTCTCTGAAAATGAGTTATCCTGATCCGGCGGGGATTGTCTTGGGCGTAATAGTGGCAGTTATGTCGATTAACCATGCCGTTGTTTGAAAACCTAGCTTCATCACAGAATAATACCATACTTAAAAATTCTGCATTGCCGTTTAATTGCCGTCTAAGAAATTGACAATACTGAACACGATGCTCATAATCCCTATCTTCAAGATGGTGTATGGTATCAACATGGTAGGGGTAAAATTTGTTGGCCTTAAGAATATTGAAAACAGAACCTTTACTAATGTTTAAGGCATTTGCAATCGCTCTTTGACTTGTATGGGGATTATCCGTAACTATTTTAATTACAGCTACTTTGTTATGTTCAACCGTAACTTGGCGTGCCCTTACTTTTGGTTTTGAAAATTGCCCATACTCTTGTAAATTCAGAAGAAGCATTCTAAATGTTTTGTCTGTTGGAATTCGTCTACCTGGAAAGCGTTGCGCATACAAAGTACTGGTAGCACTCGCATTTTTTCGACATTCACCCAGAATTAGAAGCATGTCCACTTTGTCAGCGTTGGAATACATTTTGCACCAAAGATTAGTGATCGATAATCTTTATTTTACACCGTTCAAGTAATGTGACTTAACGAATTTGATTAGTAAACTGTCAAGTTAATGCAAACATAATTGCCCTGATCTTAATTATAGAAATATTTTGTTTTAAAATAATAGTCGGCAGTGACTTGTATTGTGTGTTGCCTATTTAAAAAAATTTAGGCTCGGAGTTTAAAATGGGCACTCTGTATGTATAAATCTGTGAACTGCATATGGCGACACGAAACGCAACAAGTTTCATTTGGTTATATTTGTTTAATAATGAATAGTGGCGTGTCTATTCATGCACAGCGATTTGTGTCAAAGATATAAAATATCCAAATGGAAAGGTAAAATTACATCATTTAAAACACAAGCGTGTAAATTTAATTTATGAAACTGTTAATTAAAATACAAGTTTATTTTGTCTGTATAGGTACTCTGTTGATGGATAATTTCTATGTCTAAGAGAGGAGATCAGCATATAAATACGTGTTTTTTTTATTTTTATTCATACGATATATAAAACCACGTATTTCTATGCGAAAGCTTTCGCTTGCCTTTGAAAGTGCGGTAATAAAATATTTCAATTTGAATTCAAACTTTGTTGATGTAAAGTTAAAACCTAAAGCATACTCATTTGCTGTAGGTATCTAGATTACTTGTAATGAACATGAACATGCAACATGATAATTACTGCTAGTAGATGTTTTCCAGCTTTTCAAAGTTAGGTAACTTAAAAGAAAAAATCACGCAAAATTTTCATGTAGCTTCAAAAGCATGTCGGCACTAAAATATTAATTAGTCTCAAAAACATCTCTTCTTTTTAATCTTTTTTTTAATTAAGAGCATGTATGCATATTATCTTCTGTGGACTTTGTTTGTTGTATACGTATGTAAAGCACCCTGTAGGCAAATTCAGTGGTATAATATTTATGTATTTTTCACATGTTGTTTTAGCTGTTTTCCTTGTAAATTTAAACACAGTTCAAAATATGTAATACTTTCCGGACAAACTTTGCAGTATGTTATTTCAAGTAGCAGCGTGTGTTTTCAGAAATTGAAGATAAACAATATGTAAATAAAATCACAATGTTGTGGTAGAGTTTGAAAATCTCCAGAGGAACTGGAACTATAGAATTTTTAAAATAAAATAAAAAAATTTAAAAACAAACAAAATAAAAATAAACACATTGTAGATTTTGGATCTAATATAGTGCAACTGTAAGAAAACTGAAAACACCACCCAAAATCAGTTTTTTTTAAATTTAACATGCATCACGGCAACGTCAACATGCACAGCAGAACACAAACACCCAGGGTGGAGTCTGCCGACAATCGAACTTCTTAGTCGCTGCTACACCGCCCGCCCCTTAACCAAATTTTGTTACGAACAACTGAAATTAGTAAATAATGTAAATTTTGACATAATATAAAGAATGTAGCCATCAAAAGTTGTATTAAAAGTTTATCATGCCGAGAGAGGTAGCTTTGCGGTTAACGCGTTCGTCTTTCATTTAGGAGGCCCTGGGTTCGATTTCCGGCATGTCCGACTGTCCTTGCTCGGGGTTCTCCGCTGTTTTATTGAGACAAACGGTGAATCCAGGGACACTACTTTCAGCAGAAAGCTTTTTTTATCCAAATTCTTTGTTTAAACCTTTCTCGGTTGAAAAAGGGCTTAGGACTACGGTGCAGAGCCCAAAAGACCCCTATAGCGGCACAGCCCTTCACGGGGACAGAGCAAGTAGAGGCATCGTTGGAATACAACAAAGCAGCTTGCTTGTGTTTCATAAACCTAAAAAAATCGTTAGATAAAATCCAACTGCAAGACATTATGAGAATAATAAGGTATATTTACTATCAAGAGACCTAATCAGGTGTAAGCTGGTGGCGGATGATAAAACAATGGAACGAGTAATAAACATCAAATATTTAGGAGTGAGAATATTCAGTCAAGGTAATTTAAATAGAGAAACCGAGGTGAATTTTGAAACGGAAGTCAGTCTAGTGCCTTTTTATATACTAACGCTGTTTACCAACGTTCCGGTCTGGAATGCAACAGTAACCATAGAATTATTAGCAACAACTTATAAAAAAGGATTGGTGACAGGTATAACACCTTTAAGATGTTTTGTGCTGTAGCCGCTATTTAGCTGTTGAAGTAGCTCGTGGTGCTGGAGGACTTCGTCGAAACCTAGTGTAGTTTCTTCTTTGCTTTAGAAGGAGCTTGGGGGGTTGTTTAGCTTTGAAGCGTTTGTTAGTTTAATCCGGAAACAACTCTTAAAACTGGGTGCTGATGCTAGAGCTCGTGGGGAAGGTTTGCCTTAGACTGTTCGATATTCAGTCAAAGTGCAACTTTAGGTGAAGCTGCAAAGTTGTTTTTGCTTTAGAGCGTTCTGATAGATCCTCAAGCCAATTTCTCCAGCGTTGTGTCTTTGGATCGCTGAAGAATAAACTGCGTTCTTGATGCAAATGCGTTTGCATATAAACCTTTTCTAAAATACCGTTACGTAGCAATTTAAGCAAACATTCACTGAGGGGAGGGGGGATTTAACATTAAACAAAACTCGCCATTGCTTAGTTATGCCTGCACAGCACAAACAAGATTTTTCTGCGACCTTTACTGAAAGTAGGCTTCTCCAGCTTTTTCATCTACTTTATGTTCATTTTTGAAGCAGACATAGAAAAAAATAGTGTGTGTACCTCGAGCAGAAAGCGTCCATGCCGCTCCCGCAGTCTCGACTGTCAATGTCCATGTGCGAGCGACTACTTTTGCTTTAAGTACACAAATAACTATTACAGACAAAGCGAATTTACTATTTACAAAGCGGTAGTTGTCGTTGCATAGCAACGTATGTTTTAATCAAATTAAAGGTCCCTCAATCACAGGGAAAACTAATCTTTTATTGAGAAACCGTGCATAAAATAGCACCATTGCTAGTATTTCTAAATGTTTTTAAATAATTCTATTTGGGCATCCTAGAATGTGGTTCAAGCATGGTCGAGGGCATAAAATTAGTAAATCATGTCAAATATATCAACTCGCATAAAATGTTGTTCGTCATTTACATAAAGAAATTATGATGAAGGAAAGTGAAACAATTATAGAACCCCTTATCACATTCTGTTTATACTGCCACATCTGGTACCAGAAATTTTGGCTACTTATTTCTCCTGTGCATGTGCGTGGTGACACACATGTACAAAAAATATACAATTTAACGTGGGCTCCGAATCACGGAAAGTATAGTTATGTTTCTGTTATAACTACGACGTTGTGCATCGCTAGTTCTACGTTGCCTTGCAAGGAAGACGCGAATGAAAAACGCTAAGTTGACAGTCACTCGGAATCGAACCGAGGAGATTTGTGTAGCAGTCTAGCGCTCTAACCACCACGCTACGCTCGCTCTCTACCACTAATCATTGCCAATTTCTACGTCAAAAATCGGGACCATAACCTGTTCAAAGCTAAATTTAAAGACAAAAACTGTAAACGATGTTTTAACAATACGGCAACACGAACAGGACATTTCTAAATCATCTCAACAACGTGAACCAGAATCAGAAAATTTTTGTTAACGCGAGGCCGAGCTTATCGAGCCGAATGATTTCAGCTACGACACAATCAAGCAATCTATTATTCCTAATACGTTTGCATGCACATTGATAAAATAATGCAATGAGCAGATGAAAAGAAATGGTACGGATTTCAGAAGGCAATAAGCATCGAAAAGGCACGGTCTCTGTAGTTTTTACTTTACTTGCGTCGGTCAGCGGCAATTAGGAGTAGCGCGCAGCTATTGTATGATTATTAATTTTTTTGTAGTTTACAAATTTGCAGCAAATATGGAAAATCTCGTTGATCAGATTCTAATAGAAAAATTTAATGGATAGTCTTACGAAGAACAAATAGAAATAAAAAATCATGGGCGATGTACTATAAAGTTACTAGGGCCGTTATAGACAGACATGTTTTGTTGTTAATATTTGATAAAGATAAGTAGCTTAATTTTTAGAATTAAGATTTTTACTTTTTAATCTTAATGTTAAATAATCTTTGCCATTGCTTACCCAAATTTTGAACCCACGTAACGGCACTGCGTAGAAGAATTACAAAAGTTGAGAGAACGGTTTGCAATCAAACAGCTAAATTACCAAATAGGATTCGAAAGCCAAGAAGAAAAAGGCTTCTTAATTAAAAACCACACAAGAAAATCGTCAATTTACATGTTTGTAATGCGTAGAAGACGGATATCGGCGCAGCAACAGCAACACATGGAAACGACTGTTCACAAAGAATGCTGAAATCAATGAAACAGAACAACGAGCAGATATTAAATACGAACAACTCGCAGCAAGGAGAATTAATTTTAGACAGTTCCTGAAGAATCTGGAAACATATTCAGCGGAACGTCAAATAAGATAAACGACCAAAGATCAATGCATGAACAATGTTTTTCAAATTTGGCAAATTTTAAACGTTACAACCAAGCTTTCGCTTGTATTAGAATACTGTAAGTTTTATTTATAAATTCTAGCTTTACCTAGTTGAAGTTCATATTTATTGATTATGGGAATATAAAATACTTAATTACTTCCTTCAACAATGATTTGCTAAAATCAGGCATTTACAAATTAAATTGTTCGCACTGTAATTCGGTTTATATAGGCTAGACAATTAGAAATTTTGATATTAGGTATAAAGAACACGTGCGTTGTTACAAATACAAACACCCACATAAATCCAATTACGCTAAACACTTACTAGAACAAAATCATTCAATGACATCAAATAACACCATAAAATGTTTACACTTTTGTGATGATAATAGTTATTTAAGTATCAAGGAATGTAAGGACGTAATAACATCCGAGGTAGGCGAATACGAGCTGAGGCGGAGCCGAAGCTTGTCGCCTGCCGAGGATGTTATTAGTCGATACGTTCCGTGTTACTTATTAAATTTTTCACGCTACCGGCAATGTAAGTAGGCCTACAGGTAGAAATTTAATCATATTTTTAAAAGTTCGTTTTGATAGCTGTCATCGGAATTATTTTTTAAAGGCCCCATTGTTCTAAGTTGTCTGTGCTTGTTACCATATCAACGAACAGTTAAAATCAATATTATTTTCCTAGGGATGTAAGTGACACTATTAAGTTCCGTCGTCAAGGGTAATTAGTACACGAATGTTATCAGCCATTTACGATCCCTGTAGCTATGGATGTAAGGCCTACTTACATTGTCGGTAGCGTGAAAACGTAAATTAGATATAAAAGAAGCTTTTGAAATTCACAAACATTTAAAAACTGTACCGTTAATGAATGAGCAAATTGATCTCTTAAATTCTCCTCTGTCGGATATTTTGGAATAAGAAATCAAGTCATCTGCAGACGATTACCGAGATCAGGTCACCAAGTTCTATTGCTATACAACACTAACTGTTTACTTTTTAATACAACCTTTGACAATGGCATGTAAACATAAACATAAGAGCAAACGAGGTGTAACCCCATTTAAGTGAATTTCCTGAATTACCCACAACCTCTTTACGAAAACAAGCTTGAAGTAAATTATTACCGCTTGTATTATAAGAGGTCTGTAAACACGTAACGAATTGGAAACTGTAACGTTCTAACACATGAACCAACTCTCAGTTACCATACCATACCATACCATTTTAATTGTGGAATCGAGTCAGCTCCATGTCAAATGATAATGATAAAAAGGAAATGGAACTAAATAGAAAAAAAAACAAGTAAAGCTCCATTATCCTAGTCTAAAGCAAGCTGGTTTATTGTTAGCGATTAAACTTATGTAGAAGTTCCATAAACACAACTCTGTCAGTCTTACAGTGAGTGTAATCGGTTCGAAGGAGAGCCTTCTAGTTCGGAATTAATGCGAGAAGGGTTTCGAGCATCAAACTTAGCGTTATAATGCTGTAGTGTTTACCGTATGCAAAGTTCTTTGTCAGGGAGTATGGGGATTGCAAAGAGAAGCCAAGAAGCGGGCGTGGTTGAATTATAACCCTTATTATTGCAGCTTCATGCGACCATACAAGATGGATGTTGTTGAAAATGAGCTCTCTACACTGCTCTGCTTTCTCGAACTCCACCGTCGTTCTATATTCCAGTTCTTACTACGCTTACAACCGCTCACAAATCAAGCTCCTTTCAAAATGAATCCGTTTAAAAAGCGCAAAGTATGTTTTATGTAGATTCGTGCAAGGAAAAAACCCTCACATGTCGGTATTAAAATGATAATTTCGAGTTTGTCCGAGTCTTTGCATAACTAAATCCATTTTGTAAACTATGCTTACATAAAAAAGGCTGGTCAGAATTTGCACCCCTTTTTATTGATTTCCGTTACGTTTCGTTTTCCAATACAAAGGGAAAAATATATCCCAAGATAGCAAACTAGGTGTAAAATAATTATTGCCATATCAGGCCACGTAATCCGTCGCACCATCGATCAAGGGGCGTTTAATCAACGACATGTGTCTAGTAGGGGATGATGCATACCCTGTGCCCCGCACACTCCATGTTTCAGCCCTTGTGTACGTATACTGCATCCCGTCCATAGTTCTGATAGATATCCGCAACGAGATATTCTATCTCGTTTGAGGTGCCACCTTATTAATTGGTTGGATTATGCGATGCAAATCACGAGATTCGGTCCTGACTTATTCACGTATTCACTAATTAACGCGACTAGTCTAAAATTGATTCCATTGTAGTTGTTCTGCATTACGCTCAGATTTTGCGCATCACGTATTTATGTTTGTCGGAATTATTATTTGTGGTACGTGCTACATTAATCTGGGAAACAAAATATCTAAAGCTGCTTTAACAATAACAAAGTATCATTAATTATTATTTTTTACCGTCTGTCTAACATTTGGTGTGCTTTAATGGGAAATTAGTAGTATTTTTTAGCCAATAAATAAATTTAGTACCGTTAAAAATGGCGGCTGGGCGCCATATTGAACTTTTTTTAAATAGAAAGGGGGGTCGAGTGACACCTGATTTGAAAGAGCTTTTAGTTCTTCGCCTGATCCTAAAGTTTTAAAGAAAAATATTCAGCCATAACAAAATAGCGGATTTTAAACAAATGGACTCACTTAAATCAAAATTGTTCTGATTATTTTATCCAGTAGTCCACTTTTTCATTTGCAGGCAAAATTTTCCATGAAATATCTTAGGTGGCTGGTATAATTTTGAAAACGTTATGTTCCAACAAGACGGTGCGCCGCCTCATTGTTATAGGCCTGTTTCTGACTTTCTCAACGAACATTTTCTTGGAAGATTGGTAGGCGGGGGCCTGTGGAATAGCCGGCTCGCTCCCCAGATTTAACCCCCTTAGATTTTGTTCTATGGGGATATCTGAAATCGAAAGTGTACAGAACCCGTCCAGAAACAATTGAAGAACTGGAGCAACGCATTACAGAAGTTTGCAGAAATATCACTCCAGAAACTTATGAAAATGTAAGGCAGGAATTTTCTAACCGACATTTTATGTGCCAAGAAGTGAATATTAATTTCATTTCGAACACTTAATTTTATTTCTTTTTGCTTTAATGCTTTTTTTTAATATACTTCTGTAACTTCAAACATTGTCATTTTGTTATGGCTGAATATTTTTCTTTGAAACTGTAGTATCAGGCGCAGAACTAAAAGACCTTTCAAATGAGGTGTCACTTGACCCTCCCTATACATTGAAACAAAATTCAAAATGGCGCCCGGCCGCTATTTTGAATGACCAAATTTACATATGAGCTAAAAAATAGTATTTAATTTCCCATTACAGTAAACCAAATTTTGTGGTAAAATATTAAGTCGTTTAAAAGTTAGTTGGAGGGGGGGAGTTACTTTATAGACACAATGTATTGGAAACTGTTGCTGCATGTTAAGAATAAACTGAAAAAACACGAAATTTAGAAATTATATCAATGTTTCAAACACACACCCAGATTTTTGGCGCTGTTCAAAGTCGTCCCCCGCCCTAGGCCCAGTTCAGATTAACACAAGAATGGGCCAGGCCGGGCCTGGCCTAATTTTTTTATATATCATCTGGATTCGGGATTTAATAAAATAACTAACAGGGCTTGGTCGCGCCCAGCCGGAGTGGGCTTACCCCAGTTGAACCAAGTTTATTTAGACCGGGCCGAGCCAAGACATATAGGGTAGCTTAACTTGACAAACTTCATTAAATATTGATGGCGGTGAATTTTTTGTAACGAAACCCTGCATAAAACAGCATAATTATAAAATAACATTTAGGCACTAATGCTGCTCGTCAAACTGACTTTAAAACCGAGTGATTCGCTGTAGTCAATTAAAAAGCAAGTTTAAATGCTTTAATTTTAATCAAACACTCTACACTTCTAAAATAAGTTCTTAAAACCGAGAATATGATCATATAAAATTCTATTTCAAGACCATTAAGCTACCTAGGAAAATAATTTGTATCGCTAATAACTATAGGAGGGTTGAATTTTGGGACCGGTTTTATTTTCTGTTTACGTAAACGATCCTACAAACAAGATACATCCATTTGAATGTATTTTATTAAAGCTTAGAAAATGGTGACTACTACTAATGTAATGATGCATTATTTATTTTGGAATTTATTTTACTGAAATGTATTTCATTTTAAAATGAATTTTACCGCAGCATCAAATTTAATGATACATTATTTATTGTAAAATTAATTTTTTTGAAATGTATTTTATATAAGCATTGAACTGACTTTTACCGGGGCATGTAATTCAATTTTAAGCGTACACTCAAGGCAGCCGCTGACAAACGGGCTCGCGTTCCACTCATAAAATAGCTTTAACGCGCGCATTGACTAGATTGAATTTTGAAATATTTCAATCACCACTATGCGCGTTGTAGTAAACACAGCCCATCTTCTCAATTTCAAGTTTTTAGTCCAGGTCTGCAATTATTATTGTGTTAATTACCTGTTGCTCCCTTCCGTCTCTTTCTCTTTCTTTCTTTCTGGTCTGTCGCAGATGTTTAACACGAAGCAGATCTACTTTTCTTTTTATTTCTGACCTGTCGCGGACGTTTGACACGAGGCAGTAAGTACTTTTCTCTTTGTCTTACTCTTGATTTCTATATTAGTCACAATCCGGTTTGTCCTCTGTACCTGTTTTATCCGTTGAACTTAAATTCAGTACGTTTAAAGCCGAACGTCTTGGTGCTGCTTAGTTGGCTGCTACCGTATTGCTACCGTACTACTTCGGTATTTTTTACTGTATCTTATTTGCTACCGTATTGCCACCGTGATGCTAACGTACTAGTTTCGTATTTTGCTTGCCCGGTATTGCTGCTGTAGTTGATTTTGTTTATATTTTGCTATGCTTGGCTTGTAATACCTTGCGCTTTTAGTGCAATAATTATTTTGTAAATAGTTTGCTTTTGCTTAATTTAACAATATATGGTTTAATTTTATAGTTGTTTGCTTATTAACATAACATGAACACAAATGGTTTCGGCAAGTAAAATTATTTAGACCCCTCGTGAAAAATCTGAAAAAAGTTTTAACAAACAGTCTTTGCAAACAGTTTTAAAATAGAGCAAACCCCTTAAAAAATCTTGAAGAAAACAATTACTAGAAAAAAATTACAATCTCCTTGAAAAAAGTTTAATTACAGAAAAAAGCGAGAAAAAACTTTTCCCCATTTCCAGGGGACTGCCTTAACGGAGATTTTCAAAATGGTTTTGTAAGCAATGAATACCCAGTAAAAGATTTTGTTTGATATTTGCATCTAATTCCACAATGAAATTCGCCCTTATTCGTATAAATTGTCTAAAAAATAGATTGGCAAAAAACAAGCACATATCTTCTTCAAAGAAAGCTCTTTTTTTATTATACAGTGATTGACCGCTCACCAGCAAGAAAATAGATGTGCTTTAGTTTACGTGATGTTAATTTCGCGTTTTTTTTTTGAAAAATTATTTTACAGGTTTGTTTTTTCCGGAGAATGGTTCTTATGCAGGATCCTTCTACCAGTGTTCTTTTTGGACGAGTTTTGTTGGCTGGCATAATAATACAAAGAAATATTCTACATGAAGGGAGCGTATTTGTATGGAAAATTATAGCGGTCCACTGTACAAAGGAAAATGGTCTTTTTATAAGGGACGCGTAAGTATGTGGGTTGGGGCCTTACAGCACTAAAGTTGCAAAAAGCGTACGGGATTCGAAGTTAATATATAGATTGGTAATGCACCATCATGTGACATGACATGTGCAGTTACTGAAGCAACTACCACAACTTTTGTGTTTTAAAGTTTTAACTTTAAAATTCCAAAGCTCAAAAATAAAATTATGATACAGAAGTTGTGAATTACAGTTTGACTTAAAGGGGTGCAAATCTCTTACAAACTTGGTTAGCAAGTTTGTATCTGCAGTAGCACGGAATAAGTGCTAAAAACAACAATTGCAGTAAAAAGCTCTATAAAGTTGCTCTTGGTTATGAAAACATTATCAGTAATTATCAACTGTGATGTATGTGCATAAAATTATACCAATTACATTTCTGAACTACATATGTGTTTACAAAGTAAACAACGATGTAAGTTAATGTTATCATAAAATAGAGTCGAGCATAATTTTGCAAATTAGTTTACATTTTGCGAATAGTCCTATAAAGTAGAAACTAAAATCTAATTATACCACCTGACAACCGAAATTAACGGTAAATTTAGTAGAATAATTTTGTTTTATTTAATAAGTAACATCGGTAAAAAGGTATTTAATTACTAAAAATATTATGACACCGTTGGAAATTTCCTTAAAATGCAAGTACAAAATCAGATTTGATAAAAGTTAAGTGTAACGAAAAATAGCTTTTAATTAAAAAGCAGCCAATTGAAATTTAGGCAAAAGAACTCATTAACACAAGGCGTATAGTTATTTAAGTAACAAGGAATGTAAAGACGTAATAACATTCGAGGTAGGTAAATACGAGCCGAGGCGAAGCCGAGGCTTGTGGCCTGCCGAGAATGTTAAAAGTCGATACATTCCGTGTTACTTATTAAATTTTTCACGCTACCGGCAATGTAAGTAGGCCTACAGGTAGAAATTTAATCATATTTAAAAGTTCGTTTTGACAGCTGTCATCGGAATTATTTTTTAAAAGCCCCATTATTCTAAGTTGCCTGTGCTTGTTACCATATCAACGAACAGTTAAAATCAACATTCTTTTCCTAGGAATGTAAGTGACACTATTAAGTTCCATCGTCAAGAGTGACTAGTACACGAATGTTATTAGCCATTTACAATCCCTGTAGCTATGGATGTAAGGCCTACTTACATTGCCGGTAGCGTGAAAAATGATTTTCTTTTAACTAATTACGTTTATGGAACCCTTCGGAAAAAAGCGTTAAAGACTGTAATTAAATTACTGTTACCTCATGTTGCTCTTTTCGTAGTAAAAACAAAACATTTTTCAATATTTTGCTTCCTACATAACGGAGATAAACACGAAATTAAATCTCTAGGTAAAACGTATGAAAACAGTGATTAAAAAAAAACTAATAAATAAATTCGAGTTTCTAATTTGTGAAATGCGCAATACAATGGCTCATTGTTAGAAAAAAAAATATAAGCTATTTATAGAAAATACCAGTAGCATGAATAGTTAGGATTTAGTACTGTAAACGTTACTAAGTAACGGACTGGCCAACAAACTTCCCAGATTTAAACCTTTACAATTACTTTGTATGGAATAAGCTTAAAACATTTTTTTCTGAAATCCGTACGCTGTAAAAACTCTTTAAAAGTGCAGTTTGTTGTTTTAATAAGATGACGTGATCATCAATGCGCTAATAATAAGTGATATTAGTTTAGGCACGAAAAGCTTACCTTTAACTGTAGTTTTTGTCCAGTTCCAAACTACTGACAGTCACCAGTGGCTTCATCACCTGAAAGAAAAACTTAATTATTCTCCTATATTTTAACCAACTTATAAATTAAAAGTTAAAAAAAATAATTTTAATATCACATCATCGAAACGGAGCCGTTAAAATTTCCAAACTTGAGGCATTAAGTAGGATTTTGTGCAAATTTTGCGGACACTAATGGTTGTCCGTGATGTTATATGCAAATTTAGATGAAGAAGTTTTGAAACTACCATTTGTTGCCTTTTTTTATTAAACTTAAAAATATACAGCGAAGCATCATAAAATATTCGCGATATTATGTTCAAAACCGCGTATCGTTCTCGGAGAGCTTTTCCTTAAAAATAAACACATAATTTATCTGCCAACATGTTACGGCATGAAGTTTATAAATAGCTTGTTTCGCGGGGGGTGGAAGAACCGCACCCTTGTCGCCGTTTTCCGTCCAGCTCGGTTTTATGACCGCTTTCGCTCAGCGGGAATGCGTCCGTATGTCCCAGCTTAAGCCAGCGACTTTATAAAGCTTAGATATTCAAATCGCTACCAAAAGTTTTGCGATTCTCTTTTTCGGCTACGCGAAAAACTTCCACTGGAAACTGTTCCCGAGAGATGTTAACTTTGTACACTGCAACTTTATAAGATCGTTGTTAAAATTCAAATTTTATAGACTGATAAGGGATTAATACGGTTTTTCCTTAAATCCACACATAAAATGAAAACGGGAAAGAGATTCAAGTAAGGAAAGTAATTTTAATAACGATATAGGGTCTTCACATAACATTCCCCAACTTTTTACGGCACCTATAAAAATATAGGTAAATGCAAGTGCTTTGTGGCAAATTATCTTAAACGCCAGTTTTGTTCAAGGTAGAATCTGTGGCGTTGCAAAAAGTTTATTAAAAAGAGAAAATCCAAGTAACCTTTCTGTCATTTATGACCAACATTGAAAATAGTGTTATGATAATGAAAAATTTAAAGACGTTAAAGAATTATAATAATAGCAAATCAATCGACATGATTAACGAATTGAATGCCCGCAACCACACTTTCAGGCGAATTCTACGTCAAATAACATTATTTAACATAGAAATAATTACTTCGCCTCAGCTGTTGAATAAACAATTGTAAATGTTAGTTGCACTAGACGGTACGTTTTATGGTAAAAAAAGGGGGGCAAACTTCGAGAAGCAATATCTCAGAAACTATTTCAGTTAGGGTAATCTTTTTTTAGTTTTATGGGGAATTTTACATACTTTTTTCGGTGGTATAGAAAATTTAGTAGATTTAGGATCATGAAGGCGTAGTGTTTTCGGTCTAAAAATCAGCGCTTCAAGATTTCCCTCTAGATGAAGGAACAGCTAACGGTCCGGAGCAAAAACCAATAGAACAAGCTCCTTCTAGAGCCGTGCTTTTACATCAAGCGTAATTTTTTGGTTAGGGTAAAACCGGACCACCGTAACCTTCCAGTCCGGCGAAATCCAGCACAACAAGCTACTACCAAAGCCCTCTAGCAGCCCCGTCTAGAGCCCCGCAAACCCAATTTTAATAGAACCACGTAGTACCCCGATATAACCAACAAGACCTGCCAGTACCCTACCCCACTATATACACCGTAGGAAGCACCACGATGACTGAATTTCGTGAATTTTATTAACTGTCTTTTTTAATGTTGTTGTACTAATCTGCTTGTTAATGTTCGATTATTTAAATATAATTTTGTAAAATAAATATATGTATGAAAATACTTACCTAATTTGTCCCGTTCTACCTTGCGTTGTAAAAAAATAAACGAAATTGAATTTACTCTGTTAAATTAAAAAAAAAACGTAATATAATTTATTACTAAGTTTCTGAACAAGTACACAATCGTACCGTTAGGAGAGTAATTCAAACGTAAACTGCTTTTATTAATTTTACAGAAGTTTTCCGCTGCCTTTGAACAAGCAATGGTTGCTTTATTAAAAATATTAGTGTTTGTACATGATTTCCTGCATAATTGTTTACTTTTATTAACTCTTGTAAATTTATTGTATGAAAGGTGTATTACAATTGGCACAACTTGTGCTGTGTAATTTTTTATATCGGGGAAGTTAGTTTTTAAGAAGAATTTATAAAGCAGAACAAAACAACATAAAAATTGACAATAACTGCTAGCTTTTTAAATTAAGAAAATATGGTACAACTCGTTGAGCTATTTTCGATTCAAGGCCTTCTATATTTTAACACATCATCCTCACAAAGCACGTTCTTAGTTATGACTTATAATATGATGATTGCTGGCCGTTCTAGATTTTCTAACAGTTCGGCCAACCTGTATAAGGCGCTATATGTCTTAATATTATTTGTTAAATACGAACTTTTTTCCAACCAAAAAAAGAAAAGTTTTTTAATAAGAATTTTTTATATATCTCTCTTGAAAAAACTTCTCCCATAAAAATATTTCTCTCTTGAAAGAAATTTCCCCAAAAAACTATTTCTCTCATGAAAAATGTTCGCCCAAAAAATTTCTATCTTGAAAAATGTTCTCTCTTAAAAATTATGTTGTTGAAGTTTGTAAACTATGTGATATCATCACTAGACATACATATATTCTTTTGCAAGTTAAAAAAATTCAGGCAACAGATTCTGAACTATTATATACAGAGTGGGCCAAAAGTCAGTTTACCGATTTGGTTTAAATAACAAACAAGCAAGTATGTGGAAAATAATTTGTCACAGAAGTAAAAAAATGGAGAAAAAACCAAAAAATCGGTAAACTGGCTTTTGGCCCACCCTGTATAATTATGTAAAAATAAATAAAAAGTAATTATTTTATTTATAAGTTCGACTTTACTTCGTTGAAGTTCATTTTAATTTATTGTTTGAAAATGTTCTTGAATAAATAAATAAATAAATTTTAAACTAAATACCACGATTAAGTGACTCTCACAGAACACGTTATGGCAGCTGTGACAACCCTATCTGTTGATATTATGTTTCGTGGTTCAAAAACAGACCATTAGTCGTTCCTGTAAAAAATTTTGTTCCTAAAACTTCACTTACAAAATTTGAATTTATTTTAAGATCACTTACACTAACTTTTCAATTATTTTACATGGCTAAATAATGATATATTCCAGGTGCTAACACATGACACTGAATATGGAAAATTCAGTTTTACATGAAAACTACACCAAATCAGCTTTCACTAACATACTGTTTTCCTGGGCCTTGAAAATTCATGTTTCAAGGTCAGGTCAAGATTAGTATGCAAAAGTGACAGTTAATTTAAGATGAGTCTGGATCTCTGAATTTGGCTAAAATTGTTTTTCTCGATGTAAAATAACCACCAGTCCTTGACCATAATTATTGAAAAACATATGTTACTTTAAAACTAAGCTAAAATGAGTTAACAGAAGTTCTCTGCTTGCTCAGATCAGCGGGCATACGCTAATAATAGCGCCTCAATAATAGCGCTGCCAATAATACGGACATCAAAAATAGCGCCACGGAAAAACAGTGCCCTTAAAAATGTCGGCGACTAAAATAGCGCAAGATAAAAATGTCGCCGCCAAAAATAGCGACCATCAATAATGTCGACGGCAAAACTTGTGTAAGTCAAAACTGTAGGCGATAAAAAAGTTTGCCGAAAAAAGATCGACTTAAAATGAACCGAAGACGCGATTCTAACACCGAAGCCAAGATAACATTAACACTTCTTCATTTAATAAATTAAGGACGATAAAACATTTCTGCCGTCGACATTTTTGACGAGACTATTTTTTCCGACGACATTTTTGAACAACGCTATGTTTGCAGGCGGCGTTTGTTTTTCGGCGCTATTTTTCCCGGCGACATTTTTAACCAGCTTTACTTTTTGCAGGCAACATTGTTAATATGCGTTATTTTTGAAGCTGCCATTTATGCCGGTGACAATTTTGACCGCACTCTTTGTGTCGGCGACAGTTTTGGCCAGCACTACATTTGCCGGCGACATTTTTGACAAGCGGTATGTTTGCAGACGACATTTTTGCCGGCGCTATTGTTTCCGGTTACATGTTTAATCATTTCTATTTTTGACACCAATATTGTTGATATGCGCTATTTTTTAAGACGGCGACATTATTGATGGGTGCTATTTTTGGCTGCAATATTTTCGGCCGCTGCTATTTTCACGGTGACATTTTTGAGGGCATTCTTTACGTAGGCAACAATTTTGACCAGCGCAGCGCTACTTTTGTAGTGTTTATATGTACCATTGTTAACGACGCTTTTTGTGTCGGTGACAATTTTGGCCAGCGCTGTCTTTACCGGCGACATTATTCATAGGTGCTAGTTTCAAAGGCGTCATTTTTGCCGGCGCCATTATTGCTTGGCTACGTTATTGATGGGCGCTATTTATAGCGGCATTGTTTTTGATCCGCTTTATTTTTGCCGGCGGCATTATTGCTTGGCGACATTATTGATGGGCGCTATTTTTAGCTGCAACATTTTCGACCAGTGCTATTTTTGCCGGCGCTCTTTGTGTTGGCAACAATTTTGGCAAGCGCTACCTTTGAAGCGACATTATTGATAGGCGCTGTTTTTGAAGAAGTCAATTTTGCCGGTAGCATTTTTGATAAGCGTTAGTTTGAAGACGACATTTTTGACGGCGCTATTTTTTCCGGCGCTATTTTTAACAGCTCTGGTTTTGCCGCCAACATTTTTGATATGCACTATTTTTGACGACGTTCTTTGTGAAGGCGACAATTTTGGCCAACGCTACCTTCGCCGGCAACATCATTTATAAGCGCTATTTTTGCCTGCTACATTATTGCCTGGTTACATTATTTATGGACGCTATTTATAGCGGCATCATTTTTGACCCGCTCTATTTTTTCTGGCGACATCATTCATAGCGCTAATTTTTTCTGGCGCTATTTTTAATAGCGCTATGTTTGGCGGCGCTATTGATAATGAGGCTCTATTATTGAGGCGTTAGATTGACTCGCAACACAAAGGTCTCTACCATTTGCTGAAGGGTAAATGTATGCGAAACTGATATCTTAACTTCGTTCTACAGTTCACAGTTACGGAAAATATGAAGAAGAAACAAACTCCCGACTAAAACTTTAGAAGATATAGAAGGAGAACCAACAGAAATGTTTTGCTTACGCTGGACTTCCTTTTATACGGTGTGAATAACGCATATTCGTAAAGCAATCCTCAAAAAAGATATTGTCCCAGAACTAGAAACATTTGCTGCATCCAAAAACAAAATTTGGTTGCCATACCAACCAAATCACTAAACGCACAAACATTAAACATCGACGAAGTATGCGTTGAAATTTAACCAACAACTTTGTTATTTTTACTCAACCTGTATAATGTAATATTTAGTAGACCAATCAATTTTCCAGTACCTATTTTAGAAAAACTAAGCTTTATTTGCTACTTTTGTAGCACTATTTTCATTTCGTTTCAGTGCTCAGACCAGACTTTTCTATAGCCCAGATACAGCATCACTACACGTCCATAAATTTCTGAATTTAGATAACATAATGGCATATCATGGCAGCTTAGAACAACCCAACAATTTAATCACCAAGCCAATATGAAAAGTTATTGCTTTTAAGGTTTGGAGTTATCCATATTGTTTCCAGAACAACTATTTCACATGAAAGATGGCATAAAACAAAGCCCCTTCAAACTTCGCAAGTACTAAGGACATAATAAAAGTGCATAACTCGTGGTAATAATAATACACATAAATATCAGCAAACCGTAATAACATCATAACGTCAAAACACATACGTATGCCATAAATACACAGGAACATCAGGGAGATTTCCCTGCAGGATGCCAACCTGGCAGCTATAAAAGTGCGACAAGTTAAGCCACTGCGGCAGCAGCTGCCGTATAATGAGACTCAAAAAACCATCCGTCTGCTGAATTCTCCATGGCTCATATTGCGGCAAATATTTTACATTTAGGGGCTGAAAACTACGGAATATTGAGAAAGATAGTCTGAGGATGTCCCATCTAAAGCAAACTTTTTTTGCACTTATGTTGAATTAAAAACCTTATCGATTTTTGTTTAAGTTCTATTTCTATACTAGAAAGGCTAGTTAAAAAACAACCCAACTCTGTTCAAGATTAGAATCGATTTGAGTAAAGTTTTAAATTTGATTCCCGCTTATGTAAATTATGTAATGGACTAGAATAATCGAAGCGGGCTATTAACTTTGCTGATTTTTTTAGTAGTTTGGAGTAGAAGGAAGTTTTTGCTTTAAGTTAAAACATTAAAGTTGATGAGCTTCGAGAAGATACGAAGCTGTTATTATTTTTAGTTTAAGGTGCTTTAGATTCACATGTAACTATGATAGGAACTGGAATTGTTACAATTTAAACTGATGTCTGATTGAAAATGGTAGGGTGGATCCACTTAAACATTCTACAAAAAAATAGGATTACGAATGTTCTACATGCTAAGAAATCTGACAATAGTAAATTTTTGTATCTTTATGTTGATCAGGTAGCAAAATATTTATTCATAAATTGTCTTAGTGCATAGTTATTACGTGGAAAAAATCCAGCAAATGTGCAAATAACTCAGGAATAGATTTTTTTGCCTAAATCCTTTATTTTGGCATAAAAATAAAAGTTCTAAGTTTTCGACTTCGGCAGAGCCCTGCAACCGTTATGGATTTAAAAAAATTGGTTGTTTTTAAATAGGTCGTTGTCGATACACCCAATCTCAATAGTAGCTATCAGACAGCTAAGAACATATAAAATTCTTTACAAAACAGAAAAAAAAATAATAAAATCCTAGCTCAAACAGTTTCGGAGATAAGTCCTCTCATAAGTTTTGTTTTTTCGCAACTTTTAGTTAAAAAATGTGCTTTTCAGATTTTATAAAATTGGTCATTTACCTGACCATCCAACAAAAACGTGGTCCACATATGAGTGAAAGTAGACTGAATTCTCTAAAAATTAAGCAAAGGCATTTCTCTAACCTTAATAGGCCCGAAGTTATGAACTCCCAAAATTGACCAATTTGATGATTTTTTGGTGCAATTTTCCATAGGTCAAGTTTTTTGGGGATATCTTACCTCCAGTGCACTCAATGTCAAAAGTCGCGCTAAGAAGAATAAAAGTTTAAAAAATCCCACACAAAACTAAAAAGAATAATGCCCTAGCTCAAATTTTCGATATTTGGCCTCTCGACATTTACTTATTAGTTTTAGTAACATATCTTTTTTTCTGGGCATGCTAGGTAAAAATGTTATAGGAAAATAGACTCAATTTTAGGTAAAACTAAATAAACGATGTCGTAGCCCTGTTGGTTCCAAAGTTATGGCCTTTTTAATGTGGTCCTTTCTCAACAAATTTTTTCGGGACAATTATAGGCCCCATATGAATATTTCTTATGCGAATCAACTGTATAGGAAATTACCAATTTCATAAAAGCTGTTTTTTGCCAAAAACAGGGCGAATCTACGACATTTCTAATTTTTTTCTATATATTGCATTTTTATTACCGTCACCAGAAAAAACTGTAACTACTACATTGGGGACAGAGAAGTTGATCCCCACTCTTTTCTCAAATTTTCGTTTTCCATATTGCGCCTCTTTCTTGACTAAAAATAAAGCAAATTTTCCTAAAAAATAAGAGTGGTGGTAGCTGGGAGCTTAGCGTCTAGCGCTAAAAGTATGGGGTTAGATTCCCCGCCGAAGCCATGCAGCAACAAAAATCTATGCCGCAACCCGCCACTCACATTCCCCTATTTGGCGTAGGCAGTTGTGAGGTTTGATGCCAGAATTTTTTTCTGGTATTTAGTCGTTTGGATTCGAGATTAAATTGTAGGTCCCCCGTACTTCACCTTAGCACTAAGAACAGTACTTGGCAGAGAAGATACGAACATCTCCATCGTGTCTGGAACAGGAGAACTCGTATTTTTACCTAGTACCCTTATATTTTTCTTGCCCTACATTCCTACCATCAGTACATATCCACTAGATGGTACAATTTTAATTTATCAGATATGGTAGAATGGATTGAACTTGGTAGCAAAGGGATGGAATCTTTTGGCGGATATTCTTGCTTTCCCGCTTCCATTATTATATTCTCAAAACTAGTGCAAATCCACTATAAGAAATTTAATTAATAGTTAGAATCCTTATTCCAAACTATTTAATCCTACTTCTGTCCATATGCTTTTAACTTTACCTGTACTCTACTACCCCTCCTGCCTTCACTCCCACAATCAGTACATGTCTACTAGGCAACAAAGTGCAACCTAACAGACGGAGGAAAGACCAGCTGCAAGATCGAGGCACGGAAGTCCTTATCCTTACCCTTTATTTCCAGCTTTTGTCTCATGTTCTAGCTTTGCCGTCTGCAAAATTTTTTCTCACACTCTTACTTGTACAAAGGAGGAGGTTTAACCCACTATTATAATTGATGGTGGAAAACCCCACCCCGTCTAACTATAACCCTATGTTTTGGCTTTCGCGTCTCTTTTCTTACCTCCTCTGCTCACTACATATAAAAATGGTTTTGATATATTAAAAGTAACAAAATAACCCACCATATTCAGTGTGGAAGAACTCAGACGCGAAATTAGCGCTTATCCCCATTCTTTCTTCCCATCTTTTAAACCTCTTTCTTAGTTCTCCATTTTTAATTGTACTCTATTACCCATTCTGCGTCCATTCCCACACTGAGTACAGTTCTAGAGAAAAAAATGCAACTTATTCTAATTGGCGGAGACGAACTCAGTTGCAAGACTGGAGGACGAAACTCTTATCACCTTTTATTTCTAGCTTTCGCCCAATAGTCTTATCTTGCCTTAAGTTACCTAAACACTATTACCTTATTTGGTCTTCACATTTTCAACTGGTACTGTAATGTTTGGTTTCGTAGTTCGTAAATAAAACGATATTTTAGAGGAGAAAGTTTTAATGCGAGTTTTCACTTTACAAAATAATTTGGATGAATTTGTTTTGATGAATGTAAATAGCAACCAAGTCGCTAAGTTACCCCAGGTTGCTACATTAGTACCCCCCCTTTTGCAGAAGAAAAAAACTACGTAGCAAACGTGACGCGCATGCTAGCTTAGCTACAAAAACTTCTGATCTTTTTTAAAAATAATACAAGTAACGTAACTAATTGAACATTATAGAAAATTAAATTAGCTTGAAGTTGCTTCTAGTTTTTTCAGGTGTGTGTCCAATTCTTGGGGTTCTAAGAGCAGAGTCGAAAAAGTTCAGTTCACTAAAAAAAAAGTTCTTCCAGGTGCGTGTTTAATTCTTGAGATTTCAAGGGTAGCGCAGAAAAAGTCCAGTTCACTAAAAAAAAACAGAACAAAAAGGGAAAAAAATGTGCATAAACAAAAAGTTGAGTCTTGTGGCAGATAATTGCCAAATTGCCCCAAATAATCTAATTGACTAACCCCAAAAAAACATTTATCAACGTTCAACAAAAGTCTGTATCTATTCAAACGTTCAAAAACCATTTTTACATGACGCAAATGTTCTGACGCGGTTAAAAATTAATATATCGTCGAGGTAAAAATAAATGTAATACATCCCTGTAAGAATCTTCTGGACGAATCTGGACCAGGAAGAAGGAGCGTTTCTTAAGCCAAAATTAGGTCTTGTCCATATCATCTGGATGCAAAGGAATTTGGAAGTATGCTTTCTGAAGGGAATTGGATAGGTATCCGGAATTGTCATCGCATTCAGCTGCCTGTAATCGCCACAGACATGATAGCTGCCATCAGGTTTTACTCCAAGGACTGTCTGCCTGCTCGATGATTCCAGCACGTAACAGTTCATGCAGATGCTTTTCTAAAAACAGTAATTGTGTTGGGTTAAGTCTTCGACACTTTGCACTAATTGACCGTTAGCTTTTATACGATGCACTATATTATGTTTAATAGGGGTGTTAATGTAGAATAATGTAATGTTAGGTGATAAAGATTGTAAAGGGAGTGAGTTAGAAGAACTTCTTGAGCATTAACATATACTTCTACCGTAGAAGGCGATTGGTAGTTGTTAAGTTCAGAAGAAAGAAGATTGGAAAGTTGATTAGGATGTATGATTAGTTGTGATTCGTTTGAGAGAGATGATTGAGAGATTGGTTGGTTGGTTGTGATGATTGTGATGTGATGAAGTGGGTTGGAGTGAAAGTTGTGATTTGTTTGTTGAACAGGTGAATTACCACCAGTCTGTGGAAGAATGGATGACTCACGAATGTCTGAGTCGAACATTATAGATCGATTATCATAAACTCGCTGTCATTAAATTATGCATGTTGTGTGGTTGTGAAAGCCATATATAATAAGCGTTACTTATCTTGTAAATTGGAGTTTTGAAGATCCGAAGGTCTGTGGCGATGTAGCAGCTGAATGTGCGGTTTGTGGAGGTCTTGAAATTCTGAATTCGGCTTGAAAATCTTAGGAATCTCACGTCGGGAGGGTTCCGTGTTCAAATCTTGTCGGAGGGGTCACCAATAATGTAATGTTTGGTTTCGTAGTTCGTAAATAAAACGATATTTTAGAGGAGAAAGTTTTAATGCGAGTTTTCACTTTACAAAATAATTTGGATGAATTTGTTTTGATGAATGTAAATAGCAACCAAGTCGCTAAGTTACCCCAGGTTGCTACAGTACAAATCTATTGGTCGGAGGGGGGGGAGGTTTAACTCAATGTAATTAGTGTTGGAGAACCCAACTTTTTCCTACTTTTACCCCATATGTTTGCTTTCGCGCCTTTTAGGTTTAGTAGATTTGGTATGGAAGAACTTAGCTGTGAGAATAGAAACGTTCTCTCTCTTTCTTTCTCTTTTTCTTTATCCTTCTTTCTCTTCTCTCCCTCACCCTTTCCTCACCTCTGCCTCCCTCCCTCCCTCTAACATCTCTCTCCTTCTCTACCATCTATTCCTGTAGCCTCGTTTCTTCTCTTGCTTCCTCTCTACCTCTCCCTGGCCCACTTCCTTAGTTTTGCTTCTTTACATGTACACTATTACCAGTCTTACTGCCCACTCCAAAAAGCACTAATCTACGGTAATAAGCAAATTCTTATACTCCGTGTCTCCTCTTTACAAATTTCCGAGCTCAAAAACATTACTAACTGCATTGAACTAACTCTACCTGTACTATCACCACCTTGATCAAATAACTCTGTTGCAGTTTAAACTATTAGAGCTTGGGATGCATGTTAATTGCAATTAGGTTTGTAGTTAAAGTTCTGCATATCTACTGAAATTGACCTAATTAACCAAAGTCCGACGGTATTACGGCAAGCTATATGTCTTTCAAGTAGAATTAATGGTTCTAAAATTAGAAATGTTTAACAGCATATTTTACGAGAGAGCGAGATATAACAATATAAATTAAACAATTGGCGAAAAATTATGCAACAACAGGAAGCATCTTTATAAGTTTTAATCTGTAGTCAGATCTTTTAGATTTGCTTTTTTCTATTACATCAAATTTATTTTTATTTTTATATAATAATCGTAACCATCTCCATCAAGATCGAATAAATTTCGACTACTCCAACAGGTCAGTTCAATTGTGTTTACAAGAGCCGAATGAGAATTTCGTCATTTCTGAGTGCCCTCGGATATTAGAGCAAGTACCTTGAATGACCCTATCTGTCCAAATATTCACCAACGTCTCATAATCAACACACGATGGGAAGAACATTGCATTACCCTTGTTATTCATTCCATAAAATTAAATTCCTGCACCTCTAGAGCGCTTTTAATTCATGCCACGGTATTTGGGACTGGAGTGCGTACCCTTACAGAATATCAGCAACGAATCATCCCTAATGTGGAGAATTTCTCCCCCATTGATCACCCCGTCATGTAAGATTATTATTAGAAGTTTCTGCAAATGGGGAGTGTATTAAGAGCGAGAATTAGCAAAAGATCTATTTAATAATAATACGATTGGTACGCATACGCGCCTTGCACTAATACCTACAAGTTTAATTAATGAAGATGTTTGCTTCCGAAGCATTTTAATTAATGGTTTTACCATTAGCTTTATTACCCCACTAGACTGATATTACCCGCCTTCAAATTCCGTTTTTAAGCCCCATGTTTGGCTTTATTGGAAGCTTAAGCTTCTCATCCATTGTTGGTGCATTAATATTAGCGGCAGATTAATCGTCTTATAATTGCGTGTCTTAATAAATTAGAAACTTCAAAGCAGCACGCAAAAAGTGCGACAGCCGGAAGCGTTTTATCGAATACTGCATCAGATTCGACGAAGTTTACATTTAACTTTTACAAAATCCGCTTGTTTATCGGTTCGCTTTTATCTGAAAATTCCAAACCTGAAAATGAAGCCTCTCACCCATCACTGTCGACCTCCCATTGAGATCTTTTACAAATTGCTGAGCTTTTAGATACAAACCTGACAATAACGGTCTGAACACAAAAACCAATTGCGAAGTAAAACAAATTTACAAAGTTTCCTACGAATTTATGAAAGGGCAGCTGCAGGGCATCGCCATTGTCAACAATTTGCAATCATCTATATGTATTCAGGTCTTTCCTTCAAATATTTTCCGAAGAACACAATCTAAATGAATAAAACGCTGAAAACTCTGACGGATACGGTGAAGGGAAAGTAATTTAACAGAAAGGATATTCCATTCGATATATTTACCTTACAGGTTCCTGGAACAATGAAATCTTCTCTTGCACGCTTTAAACTAAACTAGGAAAAATGTATGTCAAGCTGCAGCGAGATTGCATGCAACAAAAGTAAAACATTTGATTGGTTTAAAGAAAAGCGACTGCAACAAGGAATTTTCGCAGTACTCGTAAACCCCAAGGTGGGATATAATCCATGGGATGATGTCTAAACAGTTTTGTGAATTAAAATGTGTAATAAAAGCATACACGATGTATATCGAAGTGTAAATATTTGAGGAAAGAAGCACAAGCAGTTCTAATGGAAAATAAAACGGCAAATATTTAGTTTTAGCAACTTGACGACGTATTTTTTGCGGAAAGCTCTAGCAAATGAAAACTTCGAACAAAAGTGGAGCAACATAAATGTCAAGTACAACGAACTTTTCCTTCGGAATTTGAACAGTAAAGCATTTCGATGTAGTGAAAATTTATGACGATGTCGGTTATAAGCAACGAATTTCTGAAGTCTTGCGGTTTGCAAGTCGTAGCTGGGGGTTATTTGCTTCCATTACGGCTGAGTTAGAAATCTGTTAGTTGTACCCGCTTAAAATGATTATCAGAGACAGATTGTTTCAGCGCCGCAACTGCATGCAAATACATGCAGAGAAGGTTCCGCAAAGTGATCTCTCATTTACTCTGCTAATGCGATTTACAATTCGCAGCAACACTGTGAAGCTAATTAGAGCGTACCAATTAGTTATAGTTTTGAAATGTATTGCAATAGGAAAACATTTCCGATTTAACAAGAAAATTTATTTATTTATATCAAAACTTGATCCTAAAATATATACTTAATTCTTCGTAAATCTATTTACTTTAAACGTATTACTCTATATTGTACAGCAGACCCTTGAAATTTCACCATTCATATTTATAATAGCAGACAGGGACAGAAAAATATATAATAAAATATTTCTTCAGATTTTAACTGACTAAACAACAGGTATGTCATAATCTATATATTAAATCCGAATCCCTTCCACCTGTCTTAACTTTTAGTGCTACTAGAACCAACATATTTACAGATCCATTACATAAGGCGCATATTCGTTTGTACAGAGGACCGCTACAGTTTTCGATACAGATATGTCATAATCTACATACCTAATGGGATCCCTTCTTCCGTTTTCAACTTTTAGTGCTAGTAGAACCAGCATATTAACAGGTTTATTACATTTATAACTGTCAGTTCCAAAACGCTTAGTTTTCTACCTTACTGTAAGGGCATTACTTTAGAAAGTACAGCATAAAGACAGTATTTAGGACCAATGAAACTCTGGGAAACGGTTTCGGACCCGCAAAGGACCAAATATCAAGCTTAAAATCAGCCGGGATCGACAAACTCCCTTGCTTTAGTGGTTCAAACTACATCGGACCGTTTCATTGAGATTAGATTGCAAGAGCACGAAAATGATTGCAAACACAGACTCATCGCAAAATGTGCGGTGGCTAAACAAACTGATTTAACTGGGCTCAAGTATTCGCTCAGTACCTCACTACTTCCTTCGTATTTTTCGTGAAGCAATTGAAATTGGGAAACAACCTAAAAACATAAAAGAGAAAGGATGGTTTTAGATTCAGTAAAGCTTGCACTCCAGTAGTTAATTCTCTAAGGACTCTCAAGCATCATCGACCTCACGATCACGCTCCACCGGATCCGTCTCCGCGGTCTTCTCCGAAAGTAAATTGTAATATTGACTATATTTGAACGGCCGCCCGTTTTCTTTTTTATAATTTTTTTTTAGTTTTTCCTATTTTTAGTGTACCATATCTTTTCAAGCGCCGTTGTGGTTTTAAAGGATGAACATGACAGTCATTTATAACATTTTTAGCTGCTTTTATTTCATCAACAACTTCGGCATACCGTTCTCTGGTAAAAATGTTACTGCGATCTTTGCTTTCCAAAACGATTTCTTCAAATTCGTTTGGGAAACGTGTCTCATTTTAGAAGAGGTATTTATTTTTATTCGGTTTACCTAATAATGTAGCCTAATTAGTAATTACCACTCAGAACAGAACTGCTGCTGGCTATGCTACTCATTTTTGTATTTAGACGCAATCACTGGCAGGCAGTGTTGCCAGACGTAGAATGGAAGGTGAAGTAGAATTATTATAAAAAAACGGTAGATTTTAAATTAGAAACGTGAAGTCAACAATTCTATTAAAAACCAATAGACTTTAATAACGACCAAACGAGTGTGAAAAAAGTTGATTATAACATGTTAAACTTTATTATATAACGTCAATATTTAGCTCATCCTTTTAAAACATAACTACCCTAAATATGACGGATCTGCCACCGCTGCTGATGGGGTGTCTATTACAAGTTGGGACATGCGTAAAATTTATCTTTGCGTTTTTTCAATGTGCCATGCGCATTCTAGCAGTTATCTGATTGGCCAGAATGCGTTCTGGTTTTTAACAAAACCCTATTATCCAAGAAGTTCTATAACTTCCTATTCTGGCATTCGTTAACTATCTAGAACACGTTCTGGCCTTTGTTAACTAAAACGTTTAATATGCAAAAATTTGGACTTTGGTTACTTAAAGGCGCTCAGAACTCGCTGTAGTTTTTTTTCAGTCTCCGGCCGAATTTCGCCGTTGGTCCTACCATATACAAATACTCGATAGTCCTGAAAGAGTTTTCAGTTACTTCCTCAACTAATGCAACTCTTGCTGTTTACTTCATAACACTTACCATTAAAATAAATAAATACTTCGAAAGGTTTACTGTTATTTAAATTTGTGGGACGGCTAAGGGCTCTTATTTAGGTGAGTGGCGCGAACAAAGATACCTTCTGCGGGGTCGGCGTTATAGCGGTCACAATGGTGATTTCAACTTGGTACGTCCACCTCTTTTCGGGGAGGTTTAAGGTTTACCTAAATTGAGTCCATGAGAACTGGGTGGCCCTCAGTCTAGGTACCTAACACCTTAGAGGCAGCGTGTCCTCTGTAACGGGTCACAGCTCCCTGGCCGTGGCTATAAATTTGCCCACTCACTACGTCGGAGTGACCCCTAGGAGTTATAAATTTGTCTAGCCAATATACTGGGTGGTTGGAAGCCGAGATTTAGGCAGGTGAAGGTGAGCTCTAAAAAGAAGTTTTGCGGCTACTGGAATTAGGGCTTGGGTCCTAGGGGGGAAACGCACTTTGCCTCCTTACGTCCACTATTAAAGTGTTGACCCAGTGGGTTATTGTAGTGCTTATGCACACCCGACGCTATTAAGGTACCGGTCATTATTAGACCGGCTACCGACTGATCTGGGCGGTCCGTAGTCGACCAGTACTGGGAATGCGAATAGCCTAAACTGGCAGGAGTAGCACTGTTGTCTGCACGTGCTTGCTTCGAAAAGGAGACCAAGTCCAAGTCACGGTGTAGGGCTCGTGGTGGCAGTGGTAAGTCTACGCAGGCTAGGGCCGTCTTGATGCGGTTCAGCGGGTGAGCTGCGTTTTCAGCTCGGTCACTGATCTGCAGAATCAGTAGAGATTTAGGTAATCTCCTCCGACCAGTGGGGACTTAGGGCTCGCAGCCTGATATCAAGACTGGTAGCTTGAACTTGAGCAGGCGCGTTGATTGGGCGTATCTCGATCCGGCCAGAAGAGGCTCACGTAAGGTGCCGCCACGTTAAACTAAAGAGGTAAGTCATAATGGCCGCCTCACATTGGATCTGTTATTTAAATTATCGATACATCTTATCCTTTCCTAAATAAAGACAGGCTAAATCAGATATCAAGAATGCATAAATCAAACGTATCGATCCAACACTGATCATGGCAAATAAATAAGCCATCAATTTTAAGCACTTGATTAAATGTAAATAATACTACTATTAAAATTAATAGTTAAAAACGTGAAACTACACGATTACAAAGTATTTATAGAACTGTTAATGAAAAGGTGGAATTTTTTACAATTTGTGTTGCCCTCCCGAAGAAAATCTTCACGAACTGCCACTGCTGTTGTAGATAATATTATAAACTGTATTGCCTACAAGTATTCAATTTCTACTACCTCTATACACACTACGGCGTATATACCAGGAAATAAAAAAAACGTTCTACTGTCATAATTGATACTTGACCTTTTTAGAACAGACATTTTAAACTCTTCGAACGTTGCCTTTAATTCGATTAAGTTTTCGATGAATTCAGCTTCTTTCCGGAATGACTTCTAACTTTATTTGATTCCATTTTAAGTCGTCTTTACTGGCACATAACAAAGTTATCGTGGAAGACAGCAGCAGCAGCACTCGAGTAGTCTCTTCTATACCCGGGCCGGAAACAAGGCGTAAACAACAATCGCATCGATATATCGCCTCTTATGTTTTTATTGCTCCACAATTTCATATAAATTGCGACCGGAAATCTGCTATATTTTACATCCGATCCGTGCGTGTTGCGCGAAAGATTGCTATCTGGATTTATAGTACTCCTAAATCGCAATTCCTAACCGGAGTTTGTTTTCAATGCATACAGAACTGCTGCTACATATTGTAGCGCCTGCGAAAGATCTCACTCACTGATGGCAATAGCACGATTTCCACCCTAAATCGTGATAATTTTAAATGAAGTCGTGCTTTCATAACTTTACTAAGCTGCTGTAATAAATAAACTTATTTAGGTAATATTCCGTTTTACGCTACCTCCAGTTCTACCCTACAGATTTCTATTATGGAAATGAATATTAAGAGATATAATAATTCCGAGTCAGCAAAAAATTCTATCATTAACAATACTAACCCTTTTTATTACGGCAATATTGGCCCATTTGGCACCACGTGAAGCTCATTTTTATATTTTTAAATAAATGAAACGCCTTTTATGATTATTTGCGTATATTGTCATTTAACTTTGGTTTTCTTTTTAGAAGGGTGGCGACGTAAAGTATGCGAGTGTACACAAAAAGGGATTTCTCTTTCAGACTTGTTCTGTATTACAACTTTTTAAAACTTTTGCTCTAATTTATACAAAATGGCGAAAAGAGACAGAGTTATAAGTAAAGTTTGATTAGGTACATATTTTTAATATTCAGAATGCTACAACTTTGTGTAGGATGGTGTGATGTGATGTGAAATGATGTAAGCAAAAACAGTTGAAGGCAAATATTCAAGCTTATTATGTAATATAAATTTCCCCGTTTTAATCTTTGAGTTATTACGCAAAATGGCGAACAAACACAGAAATTAGGAAAATTCTCTAATTCAATATTTCAAATTTGGTAACTTTGCACCTAGAAAATATTGATTTAATCTGTCTGGTCCACTTTTGTGGCTTTCCCAATATATTTTTGATACATTACAATTTTCCAATATACAAATCATGGAAATATAAAGTTCAGACAGCAAAAATAATTACGCAAATAAATTAAAGTTCTGTATTGAAAATGTTCTTAATATTATCTTACTTGGTTTTTCAGTACAAATAAGAAAGTATCCAACTCTGGTCTTGTCACTACGTTCCTCCTTATTAAATCGACTCCGTCACTTAAATTTGCCAATCAGCTGGTTGCCGGCAAAATGCTGTGCAGCTCAAATTTACTTGCTTTTGATAGTAAGTTCAGTTTATCTAATTTCTTAAATAATCACTTAACACATTCTTCATTTCTTGTTGTTATTTGGTTGGATTATTGCAATATTTGGATATTAAATTTAGAATAAATAAACTACGCAAAAACTAACCTCACTTTCAATGTGTTTTTCAGGAATCAAAAATTTTCTTCGAAGAAAAAATTCAATTATTTAATTGAAGACAAACTTATATTGTTGATATAAAATCTTCCACATTATCGAAGACAAACTTAATTACCTGAAAGTCTGATTTCGCTTCGCCTGCTTACGTCAGTCACTAAACTGTCGACTTAGAGATCTCACATCCAGCAGGAAGAATTGGCCTGTCTGCTGGCACTAAGCAACTGAGAGGATGGTTTCACTTCGCTGGTGGAGCCTATAATTAAAGTGTTGACCTTGTTGGGGCTCACATTACGGACATGGGGAGTAATTTTGCTTTGCTTATTCACGGTCATAATTGAAGTGTCGACCCAGAGAATCAAATCATGCAGGAAGAATTGGGATGTCTGCTGGCACTAAACAACTGAGAGGGTGGTTTTATCTCGCTGATCAAGCCCAGAATTAAAGTGTTGACCTAAGGGGCCCACATTAGGGATCTGGGGAGTAGTTTCGCTTTGCTTGTTCACAGTCATAATTGAAGTGTCGATGCAGAGGTTCACATCCTGCAGGAATAATTGGCGTGTCTGCTGGCACTAAACAACTGAGAGGGTGGTTTTACCTCGCTGATCAAGCCCAGAATTAAAGTGTTGACCTAAGGGGCTCACATTACGGACCTGGGGAGTAGTTTCGCTTTACTTGTTCACGGTCATAATTGAAGTGTCGACCCAGAGGCTCACATCCTGCAGGAAGAATTGGCGTGTCTGCTGGCACTAAACAACTGAGAGGGTGGTTTTACCTCGCTGATCAAGCCCAGAATTAAAGTGTTGACCTAAGGGGCTCACATTACGGACCTGGGGAGTAGTTTCGCTTTACTTGTTCACGGTCATAATTGAAGTGTCGACCCAGAGGCTCACATCCTGCAGGAAGAATTGGCGTGTCTGCTGGCACTAAACAACTGAGAGGGTGGTTTTACCTCGCTGGTCAAGCCCAGAATTAAAGTGTTGACCTAAGGGGCTCACATTACGGACCTGGGGAGTAGTTTCGCTTTGCCTGTTCACGGTCATAATTGAAGTGTCGACCCAGAGGCTCACATCCTGCAGGAAGAATTGGCTTGTCTGCTGGCACTAAACAACTGAGAGGGTGGTTTTACCTCGCTGATCAAGCCTATAATTAAAGTGTTGACCTAAGGGACTCACATTACGGACCTGGGGAGTAGTTTCGCTTTGCTTGTTCACAGTCATAATTGAAGTGTCGAGCCAGAGATTCGCATCGTACAGGAAGAATTGGCGTGTCTGTTGGCACTAAACAACTGAGAGGGTGGTTTTACCTCGCTGGTCAAGCCCAGAATTAAAGTGTTGACCTAAGGGGCTCACATTACGGACCTGGGGAGTAGTTTCGCTTTACTTGTTCACGGTCATAATTGAAGTGTCGACCCAGAGGCTCACATCCTGCAGGAAGAATTGGCGTGTCTGCTGGCACTAAACAACTGAGAGGGTGGTTTTACCTCGCTGGTCAAGCCCAGAATTAAAGTGTTGACCTAAGGGGCTCACATTACGGACCTGGGGAGTAGTTTCGCTTTGCCTGTTCACGGTCATAATTGAAGTGTCGACCCAGAGGCTCACATCCTGCAGGAAGAATTGGCTTGTCTGCTGGCACTAAACAACTGAGAGGGTGGTTTTACCTCGCTGGTCAAGCCCAGAATTAAAGTGTTGACCTAAGGGGCTCACATTACGGACCTGGGGAGTAGTTTCGCTTTGCCTGTTCACGGTCATAATTGAAGTGTCGACCCAGAGGCTCACATCCTGCAGGAAGAATTGGCTTGTCTGCTGGCACTAAACAACTGAGAGGGTGGTTTTACCTCGCTGATCAAGCCTATAATTAAAGTGTTGACCTAAGGGACTCACATTACGGACCTGGGGAGTAGTTTCGCTTTGCTTGTTCACAGTCATAATTGAAGTGTCGAGCCAGAGATTCGCATCGTACAGGAAGAATTGGCGTGTCTGTTGGCACTAAACAACTGAGAGGGTGGTTTTACCTCGCTGGTCAAGCCCAGAATTAAAGTGTTGACCTAAGGGGCTCACATTACGGACCTGGGGAGTAGTTTCGCTTTACTTGTTCACGGTCATAATTGAAGTGTCGACCCAGAGGCTCACATCCTGCAGGAAGAATTGGCGTGTCTGCTGGCACTAAACAACTGAGAGGGTGGTTTTACCTCGCTGATCAAGCCCAGAATTAAAGTGTTGACCTAAGGGGCTCACATTTCGGACCTGGAGAGTAGTTTTTCTTTGCCTGTTCACGGTAATAATTGAAGTGTTAACCCAGAGGTTCACATCGTGCAGGGAGAATTCGCGTGTCTGCTGGCATTAACGTTTTGAGAGGGTGGGTTCACTTCGCTGCTCAAGCCCATAACCAAAGTGTTGACCTAGAGAGATCTCATCGTCCAGAAAAAAGTGGCTTATCTGCTGGCGTTAGGTACCTGGGGGTGGTTTCGCTTTGCCTACTTGCGCCCATAATTAAAGTTTCGACTTAGAAGCCTTATTGTTTAAAAGGAACTGGCTTTTCTGATGTAATTAAAAACCTGGGAGGGTAGTTTCAATTTGCTGCTTACGCTCAGGAAGAAAATGTCAACCCAGAGGGCTCACATTGTCCAGATGGTTTTTGAAAGCTGAGTGCGTGGTTTCGCTTTGCCTGCTCACGCTCATAATCAAAGTGGACAGAGCTAGAGGGTTCATATTGCCCAGGAATGAGGAACAGTGTGTCTGCTGGCATTAGGGTCCTGGCTTATAATCGAAATCTCGGCCCAAAGGGGTTACATTCCCGACATCGTTTAAATACCGGTCAACATGATCAGACCGGCTACTGTCCTATTTGGGTGGAGCGTAGTAGATCAGTACTGAGACTAAGAATAACCTATATTGGGAAGTTCAGTTTTTGCTGTTCCAAAAAGGCCAACTAGCTACTTTGACTAGTACCACGGTGGTCAAAGTGCGGAAGTAAGTTTCTTCTAGGACTATATAGACAAAGATCACTTTGATGTGGCTCGGAAAATGAGCTGTTTTTAGCTTGGGTACTAATCTGCAGAATTGGTTGAGATTTGGGTGGTCTCCGCTCACCAGTGGATATGCAAATATGGCGCCAGTGTTCGAGTGAGGACTTGCCTTCGGAGCTCATCGAAATACGGCACATACGACTTTACTTTTACCAGTGCACACTACAGCTCGCAGCATGATGTCGTACTGGTAGATTGTTTATGTCATTGTCGACAAGTGCGCTGATTGAGTGTAAGTCACGCCCGCCGCGGCCGTTGTGAATGATGGTCGTGGCGGATTAACCCGTAAAGTCTGTGCGGCTGCGTTAAACTCATGTGAGCCTGTAAGTGATAATATTAACGGGAAAACGTTACACGGAAATTCCGTCGTGTCACACACACGCAGCGTAGATTTCGTAAATACTACTTTTACAAATTTTTAGAAGAACCAAAACGTTTTTCTACCAAAACTTCAAAATTAATTGTTTTTGACAACCACAACACGTTCTTATATCGAGTGAAAAAGTAAAAATTATCCATTGTTCCAGTTTTGAGTACATTTTATTGCTTTGTAAGCAATTGTATCGATTGATCCAACATAGTATCAATTATCGCGTATTCAAATGTCTATTGGTTGATTTTAAAAGAACAGGGAATTGTCGTTGGTTGATTTTAGTCACACTATATGCTAGAAGAGTTATGTAATAAATAACTAAGAGTTTCCTATAAAGAAAATTTTTAAATTTAATATTTAAAAGCTATTGAGATCTTAACTCGATTTTTAAGTGATTTTCAGCTTATTACCAACACACAAAATTTCAACGCAACCTTTTTCGCAGGGTTTTTAATCTGCCAAACTAACACAGAAATAAATTACTAAACGTACATGCCAAGACTTATTAATGTTTTCCGAAAAGAAAAACGAGCTTCTCGCCAATAAAAGTCGAATAAAAAACTTTTCTAAATAAAAGTCGGATAGGATTATAAGCAAGTGATTAATTGCTAAAGTGTACCCTTTGCAAAAAAGATTCTCTATTGCGTAAGACAGTGCTGGGCTCCCTAAGGTGCAGTTTAATAAATTACCTGAAAACTCGCAAACGATGCACTATCCGCATTAATTAGCTAGTAACTAATTAATTGATTTTATAACTTAATTTATTATAGACGAAAAAAGTTAAATTGAATATTAATCCACGAAATCGGCCTGAAAATCCAAAGCCATAAAAATTTCCATTTGGTACATTATTTTCTTTTCGTTCTAATTTTCTTTTAGATGTTTAAACGTTTAATCGAGGAGTGAAAAATTTTACGTAATGTATCCCTTGCTAATTATTCTTAAATGCCAATTTAAGCTGTTAAATATTTATTTATTCGGCGTAAATTTCAAATGGCTGCGTTAACAGTATCGTTTTCCATAGCCCCAAGCCTTAGTAAATCTATTCGGCATAATTTATGTGGAATTTTGGGATTGTTTTGCTTCCGTTTATGTGCTTAACGGTATGGAGAGTGCAATTATGGTAAAGGATCGCTATTTAAATGAGGTCGTATATTTGTTTGTAATTGTTTAAATGCAATTCACCGACTGTATTATTAGCTTGTAATTTGTCAAGTATGCACGATGTTTTAGAAATTTTTGGTTATTATATTTTAAGAAATATTTTTTTAATAAACATTGCCAACTGCGACTATGCAAATGCGTCTCTCGTCCGTATATATAAATGTAGCCGGAGAGAGGAGAGAGACGAATGCCCGCTTTCTGCTTTCACATACTTTTTTGCGTTTTGGGGTCTTTGGTATTAAAGAAAACCAGACTTTAAAGAGAGGATTCGTGCGAAAAAATTAAGTGGAAGAACAAAATAAGACCCCATAAATATTGCTGCACCTAAAAATTAAGTTGCGAATCTTATTCTACTATCACTCATGAGCAGTCAACAAATTTTCGATTGTAAAAGTGTATAGAATGCGCAAGGAGATATTAACGAGTTGAGACACCACCCAAATTGTAGCTCGAACTGAAACTTTTCGGAAGGACTGGCGTTTTCTCCAAAGCAGACTTCACTTGTATTATTAGATCGTACTGCGTTAGGTGCCTGGACACGGTAAAATTAGTGAAAGCAAGAAAGTTGATTCCTTGGCAGGAGACGTTCACATAAGTCTCTCCTTGGTCCAGAGCCGGCTTCAGAATTTTTCGGACTTGTTTTCAGTTGAAAATCAGTTAAACTTTGAATCTAGGATTGTTTCAAACAACTCCTACACTATAATCTATAATAGAAAACACCTCTGGATTATGGTAAGTTTATACTTTTTTATACTTTCAGTATAGGGGAAGTATTGATTTCATGAAAAATTCTTAAAATCGAGATTTTGACAGAAATACATGTTTAGAACCTACAGGAACTCAAAAAAGTGTTTTTTTTTAATGTCTCTCTGTGGGTGGATATATGTGGTGGTGCATCATAAATATCGAACGGATGGTCAGATTTTGATAAACTTTAAAATCTGGAGGAGTATATTAAAAATTCCCCGACTAAATAAGCTTGAAAAAATCCAAAACGGATGCAGACATTAGACCTGTTTCTTTTGATAGCATTTTTTCTTAAACCAAATAGTACAAATTTAAAAACGTAATTTAATAGCAAACTTTAGGGCAAATCAAACGGCTTTTTCCACATTTCCAGCTTTAAAATAGCGGCCGCTACGAATTTTCTAAATTTTGAATTTAGATCGGGTTCAAATATTTTATCATAATATCGCTTTAACAATGTTACTGTAAATCCAAATTTTTGAAAAGTTAAAAACATTAAAGTGAAACAAATTTCCAAAATTTTGGTAATTTTAAATAAATATTACTAAAAAGACTGGCAACACGATTGTTTTTTAAATTTTGGAAGCTTATAGAGCTTAACATTAGCAACAATTTGATTTTGTCTCAGCACGCTAATTTCTCTGACGCCTTCTACGAATTTTTGAAAATTTGAATTTTAACGCCTATTTATAAGAAATTACTTTTTCACTCAATTTTAAATTATTGTAAATGTACTTTTTCTTAATTGTAAACTTTTATTGTTATCTAGTTGTAGCCGTAGGAACCACGGGATATCTCCATCAGCAAGGTACTAGCCTTTGGTCTAGGCGCTAATGTGAATAAAGGTAATCGTTAAACCAGCGGTAGACGCACAACCCGTATAGCACGGGACATCCATAGGATGTCCATTTTTGGTACGTTTTATGTGCGTATGGCCATGGACATGCTATGGATGTTTACTGAAGTTTAAATGGATAATCATCTATGGACATCAAATTGATATTTGTTGATTGCTGATTTATAAACATTCGTAACATGTCCTTCTAAAATCTGCAGTGCAGAAAACTTGCCCTGAAGAAGAAGTGCTTGCACTTGCTGCGATTCGGAGCCTGCGGTAAACAGTAGGTCCTCTATGTTTGCGTGCTTCATTAAGCACGCTCACCACAGACATAAAACGATACATAGCAAGTGTCCCACAACTGTTAACAATATTTATGTAATATATATTTGTGTCAATTTTGGACGTCTGATGAACATACACAATGTCCGGGTGGGATGTCCACTGGACGTCTTATGTATGTTAATCTTTTATATAATATCAATTTTGATCGCGGTCTGTCAATTCGTTTTTGGGGTTCACGTCAAAACTTTAAAAATCGTAACGACTGTCTTTTGTAAGGCTAGAAAGTTGAAACAAATAGATCTGTGTTAAGGTCTTATATCAGATTTCGTTTATTCATTCGGAAAATAATGCTACCAAAACATTTTTACTTGCAGATTTGGATTTTGGTAAAGCTTATCGCATTTTACAGGTATTTCAAAACCCATTCGTTCGGAACATTTGAGGTGCACACATACACCAACACGCAAGCCTCCCACAGGCATTTTTTAAATACTATTTTTTTACGGTTCCTGAAGGCCCAAAACATGTACTTCCGCCAAAATTTCAAAACTGCAAATTTTCATAAGCTTAAGAACCGTTTTATTAATAAATGCTAGTTTTTACTGCGTTGAAGTTCACATTGATGTATGAATAAAATATTTTATTATTTCAACAATATTTATAAATATTAAAACAAATAAATGTTGTTGAAATAATAAGGGATTTTTTTATTCGTACACCATTAAGAAGCGTTGGCTTCTATTACGTTTCGTTCATATTTCATTAAGAAATAAAACCGCGCAAATGTTTTGTAATCACCCTGTATATCAGCAGCAAGGATCAACTAAATGTTGCATAAACATAGAGGGGCAAATAATTTTACCCTCAAAGTTTATCCTGCGTGTAGGTGTATTCTAAACACCTGTACGTAAATTCGTGCTTTGTCGGCGTTAATTTGCAAAGCTTGTTCTCCGTTATCAAACCCAAATATAGATGTTCCGTAATGCATATGTGATAGAGCGGGTATGTAGGTAACGGTAATGTGTAATGATAACACGTTTACCCCTGCTGTATGGAAAACAACGGGTAATCAGTCTCCCTTGTGGTAGCGAAGCCGATACTGAATATTGATGGCGGTTGGCGATGTATTCCGTTGATGTATGTGTATAAAGATATACGTAGTTATACGTAACATCATGCACGAGCCGTAGGTGCAGCCAGTGATTGATCGCTACCATTCGAAATATCGGAATTGGAACGCATTGGAATTTATTGAGGGAACATTTATTAAAATTTATGCCAGTGAAAAGATACCACCCCGCATTGAAATGGAGCCCTTTTCAAAGAGACACGCCCCTGGTGGATGATGCAGGCCGTTTCATGACCCTGTCGACGGACGTATACGGATTAGCGGATTATTTGTTGTTTTCCGTTCACAATTAACCCATATCCATTTCTGTTACTAATTGCGTTCTCACAATCGTGCACAATAACACGATCTTCCACAAACATGATTTTATTTTGAAACCTACCTGGGCCCTAAACCTTCCAGGTGTAAATTCATAAATATTAATTGGTAACATGAAACGGATTGCATTTTAATATTTACGGAGATAATTTTAACATTTACATTAAAAGTGTGTTTTCTACCATTAGTTTTGAAACCTAACAGTTACTACGTGTTACATTAGAATACTGCTAACCTGTGCGTGATTCGTTAGGTACATGAAGTAGCACATCGTTCAAGGCCGGATTTATACGCATTTGCATATTTTTTTGCAAGAAAATTGTAGGTCTTGTTTGAATTTTTTCTGCGTTTCTTACTAAAATGGTCCCTATTTGATTATGCATTTAAATGGGCAATTTAACAATATGAACATATTTGACAATAAATGCACTTCTAAACAAATAAATTTATATTTTATGAGCTAATTATGAATTTTTTCAAAAATTGCTGTCACGTGGGAATCTCATTTTCTGAAATATACACATTTACACGACACAACCAAAACTCCACAGATTTAACTTCTTTATTTTCTAAGTTTAATTGAATAATCGCCAAAAAACGACCAAATTAAAAAATTTATTTTAACAAATATTGCTTGCAATTAGAAAACACTAAAAAATTAAAAAATTTTGAAATTTTCAAAGCAAAATTTTCAAAATTTGCAAAGATTATTACAATTTTTCAATAACATATAGTTGTTTTACTTATTTTTTAAAATTTCCAAAAATTATTAAAACTTTTCAAAATTTTTCAGTTTCTTAAAATATTTTTTATAGCCCAAAATTTTTGAAAATATTCAAATTTTGCAGAGCATTTACAACATTTAAAAGTTCTGGTTTTCAAAATTTTAAAAATTTTCAAGTCCTCAAAATCTTTGGCAATAAAATTTGTTGTTCTCAAACTTATCAAACATTTTCAACAATTATTAAGATTTTCAAACATCTTAAAAAAAATTTAAAGCTGTAATTTTCGGAAAAGGTTGAAAATGTTTGAAAATTTCGAACTTTTTAGAAAATTTTAAAGAGTGTGGGTATTTTAAAATGTCCAAAATTGTAAATATTCATTTTAAAAATTTGTATTTAATTTTTAAAATTTTAAAATTTTTCTTGTTTTTACAATTTTCCAATTATTTGAAAGCAAAATTATACTTTCATAAAAATGTTAAAACCAAAATAGAAAAATTTTAAAATTTCAAAGTTTTGAAATGTTTTAAATATTTTCTTAAATTTCCTTAAAGTTCCCGTAGCGGTTGCCCAACAGGATTTTTCTTGAATAGAATTGCACATTCTTGAATATGCTATTGAAAAGAAAATTTTTTCTCTTTCAAGTTACGAAGCATTTTCTTATGCTTGCAGAACAGATTTTTTAAATTAATCGTTAACTATTAGTGATTGTAATTTGTTTTAATAATTTAATTATAATTTATGCATTTAATCACTGATATTGATAGTATTATGCTATTAATTAGTTAGCAATCTGTTTGAACGTAATTACGTGGTGCTTACAACTGATATTATTATTTGCAATTTTCTTTTAACGTATTTTCATTTAATAACTTTTAGGAGTTTTTCATAAAAAAAATTTCTTTTCAAAATAATTATGCAAGCATAACAACATAAACAGAGAGGTTGGCTTTAGACTCAGTAAAGCTTAGACTCCAGTAGTTCATCCTCTAAGGACTGCGTCTCCACCCAACGGTGATAGCCAACCAGAACTCCGCCATTCTGTCCGATTGGCTCAAAAGGGTTTAAATACCTCCGCATCCTGGATTTGAATTCAGTTTATTCAATTCATTTAATTACTCTGAAGATGCAAGCTGCAATATCTTGCGAAACGTTAGTATGGGTTCACAAACAGCTAACAGGCATAAGCCGATTAAGTATTGTTGTTCTGACAAACAAGATGCATTAAGATCAACACCTTGCCCGCCCCCAGGTTCAAATAAACTAAGCACACCGCCCTGTTTAGGCAAGCAAGGCGCACGAAAAACTATGGCGCAAACTTTTAGAGCAAATGCTTGTTAAGACAGACAAGCTATTTGTTTAGTTTTACAGTAATAAACTCCAGAGCATTTTCCAGAATTTTAAAATCATTGTAAAATTTCTCTTCAATTTTTCTAAATGTTCGCATTCTTTATATTATTAAAGTACATGAAACTGAATTTATAATTATTTTACAACAGCTCCTTTTGCTATTTATGAATAATTTTTAAATTACAAAAATATTAAGATATCAAAAAAGAAAATGTGCGGAATAAACATTTAAAGAAATGTTCGTAGTACATTAAGTAACAGAAATTAGTGTAGAAAATTTAAATTAATAGAAATATGAAGCGTTATATACTAAAAGGGTTATGAACGTCTGAGCACAAATTAATAACGCTGTTTTCACGTGTACGCGAAATACTTTTTAACCACAAGAAAAGCAACCGGCAGAGA
The DNA here is from genome assembly GCA_958336395.1 of Ctenicera cuprea. NCBI lineage: Eukaryota > Metazoa > Arthropoda > Insecta > Coleoptera > Elateridae > Ctenicera > Ctenicera cuprea. The sequence goes on from OY284489.1 coordinate 12,022,663, forward strand.
GATGCAGTTGCCATTCTCTATCAGAAAGGCTTTGCGTAAGAGGCTTCATTAGCATACTTACAAAGTACAACTAATGACGTTGCTTAAACCAAAGCGACTTACATTTGCTTTAGAAATTTCAAATCGCATAGAAAATAACTACCAACGGTATCATGTTGAGACACAAAGCTTCTTTTCATGTTTCGGGAATGGTCAACCTATACAACGTGAAAATGTGGGGTTCAGAAATTCCCCACGGGATTATTGAACTGAAACGGGAGCGTCAATATTACTATGTGGTGTGGTCTCATGCAGAACCGTTGGATTGATCCATTCCTCTTTGAAAACAACCTGACATTAGCAAAGATTATACCGTTTGAGACTTTCACGCTTTCTTGACCTGTACAGTGTGTTGTATTTCTAACTGATTTGTTTTTTATTTCGCAAGTAATTTAAAATATTTTTGTTTAATTATCGGAGGTTTTGAAAGCAAGTAAAATTTCTTACAAACAATAAAACTGGCTGAGAAATAAAATATAGAAAATAAAAATGTTCTCCCATTTGAACCCTATCAGTGAACACATTGTATAATACTATCACTGATTGTCGGTTTAGACCGAGTCGTTATTTAGTAGACACGCCCAGGTTGTATGTCCGTTAATGCCTTTTTCAATTTAAACATACAAGCTGCAACTTGTGAAATATGTGAGTTTGTATAAATTAAGAAGCTTAAACGGGAATAGCGCGGGGTACTATACTACTGACCTACCAAAGCTATTTCTAGGTCCTGCATTTACGTTAATGCCAAACACGTACTGGATTTCTGTTTCAAAAATCTAGTAGCGACTAAGGTCAGTCTTAAGCGGGGAATAGACATTGTCATCGGTTCTGTCTATCTCCCCTACAACTCTCCAGCCGAAGCTTAAAGAGTTGGTTCGGTACTGCAGTACTGAAAAAATGCCTCTGATTATTTGAAGTGACGCCAACGCGCACTACACTTGTTGAGCCAGTTCGGATGTCAATCTCAAGGGCGACAGTCTGCTACAGTACCTGTACTCTACCACTTTAGAAATTCTGAATCGAGAAAATACGCCTACCTTTGTTACTACACAAAGTAGGTGAGAAGTCATTGAAATCACGCTAGGCTCGGTATCCATGGCCCCGTTGGTGAAGGAGTGGCATGTGTTGCGACAGAACCATCTTCATCGAACCACCGTCACATCAGCTTCACCTTGGACCTAGCTCCCGTCAAGGATGCAAGCTACTAAAACTATACCCTAAAACTACGGACGAGGTGGCCTGTAGACAGACACTTAGACAGGCCCTCGAAACTAAATTAATAAATGTACCTAGACCTCGTAACACCGAGGAGGTGAAATCTCAAACAAAACCCTTGCGAGGAGTGATTATGGTCTTCTTTAAAAGCAGTTGTGCCCTAAATAAGAAGACTGGAAGAGGAAAAGGTGGAATATAAACTTTCAAGCATTAGGAAAAGAACGCGCAGGTTCTTTAACAGGGCAATGCTCACTAAATTTCAAACGAACTGGGACAGCTATAAACGGTCCCAGTTGCCTAAAAAGTCTGCCTGGAAAGATTGCTGCAGAGCACCAAAAACCTTTCAAAAGCTGCAAGACGACTGCAAAAAATTCTTCAAGAAAGCAGTCACACCAGATTGGGGGCCCTAAGGCTTCCATCTGGTAGATTCACAACCACCACTAAGAAATGTCTAAAGCATTTCATGAAAGTTCACTTCCTTGCATCTATTGCAGTCACAGAAGAAGCACAAAATCCCCCCCCCCCCGTCTGAAATAAGCCATCCATACGTTTGCCAATTTAAAAGTCCAGGTGCGGATGGGGTGTTTCCGGCACTCTTACAAGAAAGACTGGAGATCCTCATTCGTCTGATGCATCATCTTTTGCGCACCTCTCTAGATCTTGGGTACCTTCCTGTACCCTAGAGATACGTGAAGGTAGGTAATCTTCAAGGCAGGACGTGCAGCATACGATACTACCAAATCCTTTAAACCAGTTTGACCTCGTTCCTGCTGAAGACGCAAGCAAGGCTAGTTGATGGGTTTCTAAAAAAGGGTGCATTGGTCACTTTACCTTTGCACACATGCACCCACTTAACTCAGCCTCAAAGACTGGCTTGTTTGGGAACCACAAGAGCAATGCGCACGGCACCTACGTCGGCTAAGAAGGCACTTCCGGACCTTGTGCCCCTTCATGTTTTAATTTAGGCGGATTCTTAAAAATCAGCTTACAGGCTGAAGTATAATGGCCAGTGAAAAGAAAAGGGAAGGTTCTGGAGTGACGAGGAATGACGAGTGGCGAGGAGTGACTGCTCGCCACCTGTACTTTTCTTTACTAAACCATTTAATATTGTTATTCCTAATAGCGAAGGCTGGACCCGAACCAAAAGCCTTCTTAAATCAGCGGACTTAGTTAGGTTCACAGACGGGTATAAGACGTTAGAAGGTTCCCGTGCAGGGATTTACCGCGATAAGCTTAAGGCAAAGTTTTCTTTTGCTCTCGACAAGTTTGCCGCAGTGTTCCAGTCAGAGAATTTTGCCGACTTAACCTGTGCCCAGGAGAACCTAAGTAGAGATTACTTTAATAAGCATATCAATATATGTAGCGTGAGCCAAACGGTTCTCAAAGCTCTTGGTTCTGTTACAACCAAATAAATGCTGGTTAAAGACTGTCGTAAGGCTCTAGGTAAACCTCCCACAATTAGGTCAAGCCAGGAAGAGCTGTCGGACTCCCCAGAACAATTTAAAGGCAAGAGATTAAGAAGTGGGCTCGCTGCCAAAAAAAAAAATGAAATAGACCTTGCATCCAGCGCTGCGCCAGTCAAAGATTCTTATTCAAAAACCTTCACCTTGGCGTTCCAAACTAATCCTACGCTTAAGTAAGAAGAGGAAGAATATTCTTTCTATCTTCTTACTCATTGCCCAATACTGAGGCACCGACACCTTGGCATTCCGCTTTCGGAGCCAGAAAAATTACAGGATATCTCCATCAGCAGGGTACTATAGCCTTTGGCTTGAGTACTGGTCGGTATGGGAGAATCCCTGAACTAGCGGTGAATGCACCATAGGTCAACTAGGCCTGCGCGCGGCGGCTTTCCGCACCGCCGTTACAAGAGGAAGAAGATAAATTAATAAAAAATCTTTTTTGACTCCCTTAAGAATGTTTTGTACGGTAAATGTACATTTCAACTGCTAAGCAGTCATCATTAGTAGAACACAAAAGAAACGAACTACAACAAATCTGAAAACTACAGCAACAAGTAGAAACGTCTCTTACACCTGCTGAATAGGAAATCACGAATTGCCGATAGGTGCATCTAGATTCCTCCCCTCCCGATGTTAAATTTACCTAATAGAATCCGTTAAATCTTGCTATTTCGTGGATATAATCTAATTCTTTATAGCATCGTATTTGCACTAGACCTATGTTAAATCATCTATAAATTAGCGAATTAAAAGCGGCACGTTTAAGTGCAGGTGTGTTATGAGAGTCTTGAGTAATTTATCTGACGGTGTTCTTGATTTTTTTTGTAAATATCGCAATAAATGTGCCGCATTTAATTAACTAATCTATAGACTAATCAACATATCCTTGACGCAGATACGTTACAATAAAGAATGAGATTATCGACGAAATATAAAAATTGAATACTACTCCCCAACATTAGTTAACCACACCCTATACAAAGCAATCGTCAAAATACAGTTTTTTTCTGACAATAACACACAAAAAAGCAGATCAGATTCTCAAAAATACCGTGGGCCTTTGACATACTATCCACCTATACATAATGAAATTGTAATTTTGTTCTAAAATTCAGGTTTTCAACCCTTTGTTTCTGCAAAAAATAATCCGAAAAATATCCAAAATGACACTAAAGATCCTGTATCAATTGAAGATAAATCAAGGATTTACCACATAAACTGTTTTACATGCCACAAACACTATAAAAGTCAAACAAAGAAGAAAATAGGCACGTTTTAAAAAACATTTATTTCGTTTTTGCTTCAACAGACTCGATAAATAATGTGTAGCAGCACTCATTTTTAGATTCAAAACATTCTATTCTAGTGTTTGATTTAAAACTTCTAAGATCTGCAAACAAGTCGACGCTTGGGAAAACACGTTTATCTAGAAATTCCAAACCAACACTTTAATAATAAAATTAAGGCCTAACTCTAAATTACACATTGCTTAAGTTTAACACAAGACGAGAGGGGAGAAATCCCGAAACTATAAATTCAGATTCATCTATCGGCAATCCGTGATTTTTTATTAACCATAAAGATACGTTTCTACTTTGTTGCTGTAATTTTAGATACGTTGTACACAAATTTTCTTGTGACAATCAAATAGTTTATTTTTTTTTTTTAATTGATCATTTTCTTACAGTTGCTTATTTATTTACTTTATTTTGTCTGCATGGATTCACAAAAATATAAAATCAGCGGTAGTCAATTTTGACTCCTTGTTCGAATTTACAGGAACCAACACCGATCAAACCTAAAAAGTGTAATTATTGTATTATAACGATACGATTTACGCCGTAAGTTGGTAATATTACACACAAATATGTTAACTATTAAGAGATCCTGTAAAATTTTAGCATGCTGCAAATAAAAACTTGTAACTCGATACAATTCTTCATAAGCAAGAAGCAACGTTTTACTGAGCTCTAAGCGATAGACTGGTCAAGACAGACCTCTTGCTTGACCCCCACGGTCATCAGACTTTATCTCACTGTTATTTTTTTCTTTAAAATATAATAATAAAATCGACTTTTGGGCTGACTAATTTTATTTTTTTTGGTTTCTGTTACTGTTTAAGTGTTTAATCCCTTTCTACAAAAAATAGAACAGTTAATTACGATACTTTTATGATTTAGGACTAAATTTTTAGTTCCTAACTATCCTTGTAGCGTTTTAGAAGCCACACCTAATTGAGGATTATATCATCTACATACTTTAATGTCTGATGGCCGATAAATTTGGAAAATCTTTACATGTGTTGTAAAAGTTCATAAAATTAATCTTTAATAACAGAAAACATCTTTTGCTTTTGAAGGCATATGAAAGTCCAGGTGAAGAGAATTCACCGTTTTTTAACTGCAGAGTTTTGGAAATGTTAAATAAAATCTGGCACTAAAAATTATGAAACTTAAATTTGCTTTAAAATGCCCAACTGTTGCTGTATTGTTCAACAAATACGTACTCACAACTCCTATCAACGCTTTTGTCATCATTACTTATACTTGCAAATGGCAGATAAACAGAGCTTAACGATAGGCTAACACACCTAGAAGTCATTTGCATACAATGCTGACATGCATTCAATTGACAAAGTTGCTGTTACTCCAAATTTGCATTTGAAATTTGAGACGAAAATAAAATCTTAATGAGTTCTTGTTGCAAGGGTAGTTAAGATTTCAATTTCGGAAAAAATATGCTTTTTGAATTATGCAGGGTGTCTCAGACATGACTCCCCAGGCCTATAACTTTGTTATTTTTAAAAATAACTATAATAAACTATATATATTCGTAAATGGGAGCAAATTCTCTATAAGATGGGGAAAGAAAATTTTAGAAAATCTGTACTCATATTATGGCAGCGATATTCAACTTTTTTTTTTCAAATTGCACACTATTATTTTTTTCGGTCATTCTGATAGTACTCTTTATTCTCCTTACAACCATGTAAACCAATATGGGTCTTACATAAGAAAATTCTCGACAAAAATACGATTGAAAGTTGAAGTCTAGGTTTGCCATGGAAACAACTGATTTTTGTAATTTGTACTCATCGGCGATGAAAACAATAGCGTAGTGTAAAAAAAATACAAATTCATTATTTTTATACAATATTACCTTTATTAACTAAATGCTAATAACAAGTTAATTATAATTACAAAAATTGTTCAAAATTCTCTCCGTTTTCAGTTGCGCAACATTCAAGTCTATGCAGAAATTCTCTACTTGTAACTTTTATTAATAATTCTGGAGGAATATTACTGCAGACTGTAGTAAGGTATTTTCTTTAATGTTTTCATCGCCGATGAGTACAAATTACAAAAATCAGTTGTTTCCATGGCAAACCTAGACTTCAACTTTCAATCGTATTTTTGTCGAGAATTTTCTTATGTAAGACCCATATTGGTTTACATGGTTGTAAGGAGAATAAAGAGTACTATCAGAATGACCGAAAAAAATCATAGTGTGCAATTTGAAAAAAAAAAGTTGAATATCGCTGCCATAATATGAGTACAGATTTTCTAAAATTTTCTTTGCCCATCTTATAGAGAATTTGCTCCCATTTACGAATATATATAGTTTAGTATAGTTATTTTTAAAAATAACAAAGTTATAGGCCTGGGGAGTCATGTCTGAGACACCCTGTATAAGACACTGACTTAAAGTTTTTTTGTAGTGAGAACGACTATTTACGGAATTAAGAGCAGTAAATGTTTATGCCTTGTCAATTAAATTACTTTAATATTTACTATTTTTATTTTTTAAACTTGATCCAATTAACTCGCATAATGGATAAAAATTAGACGTGATTTGGTTTAGCGGTAAAGGCGTGGGTTTGTGATTTGGCGACCCCAGTTCGAATCTTAACTTGCTCCATGTTAATATAAATATTAAAATGTTTTATGTTGCTTAGTAAAAACCATTTTTTAAATGAATGAACGACATTAAATAGCGTTTAAAAAAGTAAGTAAATAGCCGTATGTAAAAATTTAATACGTCGTTGCGCCATTGTTTTACACACGCAAAATTCTTGGTAAGGCATTAGCGCACAGCCAGCTTATTTTACATCTCTCTCTAAACCTGTTAATGAAATTCCCCAAACCGAAGCATACAAAAGCGACTTATGCTTTAATTGTTTTTTAGTTTATATTCAGCAATTATAATAAACGAACGATTCGCAAAATGTACCATTATTTTTACCTGAAAGCTTTTTTTAGTATAATAGTATAATATGACTAACATGCAGTTACACTTCCACTGCAGTATTGGAAGTAGTGCAATCTTATAGTTACTGTTGGCACGTAAAACGTCGATACAAGTTCATGCTTTCTCAAACGAAACAAACCCCAATTAGGGGAAATTTATTAATTTTTAAGGTTGAGTTTGAACAATAAACCGATATTTTGCAGAGTGGGACTTAAAAATTGTTCGTTTTGGCCGTATAGAAATCGTGCCGCTTTTGCACGCAGCGTAGCGCCACGTTCGGTTAGAGCATTGTGGTTGCGCAGTTCGATCCTAGTACATAAGTGTAAACTTACAAATCAAATATTAAGGTGCAAAAAATCGGTAAAATTTAATTTAACTTCCAGGCGGCGAAAACGAAAGGGTTTGCATCTGGAGAACGAGCAGGCCATGTCAAGGATCGGAATCGGCTGGCGTTGAAAAGAAAACGTTAAAATTTAAACAAACGCTCAGAAAGGACGTTTCTACAACCTCTACCGCAAAAGTTTTTTGCCAGGGCCGTACTGGCAAGTTCGGCGCTCCCCTTTCTACCTGAAAATTTTGTTCTACATAGCAATGACAACATTGTTTGCAATAAACCGAGGGTCCAAATTTCCACAAAAAATGCATATGTCTCTTTTGACATTTTCAGCTTTCATAATTTTGGCCTAACTTGGCCGGATAGGTTCCGATCTTCACCAAATTTATATCGCACATAGAGAACATCCAGCATTTTACCATCATAATTAGCGTGCGGTGACCGAAAATAATTTCAGGGGCAATATTACGAAAATCGTCAGTTCTAGCACGCATGCATCTTTACAAAAACAGGAACCGCTCCGATCTTAACCAAACTTTAAACAAACGCTTAGAAACAAAGTTTATACTACACGAGTTTCTTGCATTTGCTGTACTGGGAATATTTTAAACAATTACAATATCGCAATTTAGAAAAATCCATTGCATTTTTACCAATTTAAAAGCATAGTTTTTAACATAAATACCTAACTTAACCGAATTGGCTCCGATCTTTATCAAATTTATTTCGCACATGTAGAGCATCACATTGATCAACATTCCATCACCATAATTAGCGTGCGGTAACCGAAAATAATTTCAGAGGCGACGTTATGAAAATCGACAATTTCGGCACGCATAAAAAAAAACAGGAACCGCTCCGATCTTAACCAAACTTTAAATAAACGCTTAGAATAGACGCTTATACAACCTAAAACAAGAGTTTCTTGCATGTGCCGTACTGGGAATTTTGTACACAATTACAATATTGAAATTAAGCAAAATCCATTGCATTTTCACCACTTTAAAAAAATAAGTTTTAACATAAATACCCAACTTAACAGAATCGGCTCCGATCTTTATCAAATTTATTTCGCACATGTAGAGCATCACATTGATCAACATTCCATCACCATAATTAGCGTGCGGTAACCGAAAATAATTTCAGAGGCGACGTTATGAAAATCGACAATTTCGGCACGCATAAAAAAAACAGGAACCGCTCCGATCTTAACCAAACTTTAAATAAACGCTTAGAATAGACGCTTATACAACCTAAAACAAGAGTTTCTTGCATGTGCCGTACTGGGAATTTTGTACACAATTACAATATTGAAATTAAGCAAAATCCATTGCATTTTCACCACTTTAAAAAAATAAGTTTTAACATAAATACCTAACTGAACAGAATCGGCTCCGATCTTTATCAAATTTATTTCGCACATGTAGAGCATCACATTGATCAACATTCCATCACCATAATTAGCGTGCGGTAACCGAAAATAATTTCAGAGGCGACGTTATGAAAATCGACAATTTCGGCACGCATAAAAAAAACAGGAACCGCTCCGATCTTAACCAAACTTTAAATAAACGCTTAGAATAGACGCTTATACAACCTAAAACAAGAGTTTCTTGCATGTGCCGTACTGGGAATTTTGTACACAATTACAATATTGAAATTAAGCAAAATCCATTGCATTTTCACCACTTTAAAAAAATAAGTTTTAACATAAATACCTAACTGAACAGAATCGGCTCCGATCTTTATCAAATTTATTTCGCACATGTAGAGCATCTTATTGATCAACACGCAATCACCATAATTAGCGTGCGGTGACCGAGAACAATTTCAGAGACGACCGCGACGTTACGAAAATCGTCAGTTTCGGCACGCATGCGTCTGTAAAAAAACAGGAACCGCTCCGATCTTAACTAAACTTTAAACAAACGCTTAGAAAAGACGTTTATACAACTTGAAATAAAAGTTTTTTGCATGTGCCGAACTGGGAATTTTTTATACAATTACAATATTGAAATTTAAAAGAATAATTTTTAACGTAAGTACCTAACTTGACCGAATCGGCACCGATCTGTACCAAATTTATATCAAACGTGTAGAACACAATACTGATTAATATGCCATCGTTGGGCGACGCTCGCCACTGTATAAATCCAGATATCAAAAGAGAAATTTGAATAGTAGAGGAGATATCGACTGCCGCGGCCTTATTGACTCATCCTATATATACGCACACGCAAAGAATGCAAAATCTCTTCCAATCTAATAAATTCATTTATTATTCTTTGAAACAGAGTATCATCTACAATATTTTCAAAATTAATGATCATACTTGAGAAAAAGCCACTGTTTGCTTTTATAAGCATTTTTCTGACAAACGACTTCAGTGAAGTCTTCATTTTACGGATTGTTTTTCCACGGATCTTTCGTAGCTCATGTTTTATTATTTTTGGGTCATCTATAAGCTTCAAAAGCTTGCACTTTCTAAAATGAACGATCAAGTTGGCTGGTGATTACTATTTTACGAGGAACGTGAGCTTTTTATGATTATTTTTCGTCGTTTTGCACGAGAGATGCTATCGGGCGAATGCTGGCTCAGCTCCAGGCCGGGCCCGCCGCTTGATCTCTGGATAATTTGGAGTTAGTCGGATGATTCCATGCCGGACTCTCTCCGGAATTTAGGATTATATGCTCGTTGTTAAAATATTACGGGGCTTAACTTGAAGCTGATATTTTAAGCCCGGAATTATTATCCATAACGCCACAAAGATGTTTACGCCAAATTTATCTCTGACTTCTTTTTTAAATTCGTTCCGGACAAAACTACGACAACAAGAATATAAATAAGGTAAATTCCAACAAGAGCCCATAAAATTCTATCCCTGTAGGGCATTACGTAACAAAGGCCCGAAACTCACTTCAAGAGGCAAAGTGAAGCGCACTTAAAAACAAAAAGGAAATGGGAGACTAAAAATTTCCTGCTATAGAAATTCCTGCAATGAGATCCTCCTGCCGGAAGCTGCAACTTTCGGTAAAGCATTGCTGCTGCGTGAGCTCACTCAACCCATTAGGAGCACGATCAGTGCGTTTTTTTATCGGTAATTTATATCGATCCGCGGATATTCGGCTGAGTTATATATGTTGTCCTAATGAAACGAGCTAAGTAGCACTAAGGGCAAAGAAACCTAGGGGAGATATTATTTGAGCGTAAATGGAACCGCCTCAAAGAACTAAGAGGGAAAATATTGGCAACAAGGGCACAAAGAAACTAGATGAGAATGTACTTTTAAGAGGGAGGTGGAAATTACACCGTCTTAGGATTAAAACGCATTAAAGTGTATCTTGCATGCAATTTACAAAAATGGATTTTAACTAATTAGTAATTTATAGTAAATTGGTTGCATAAAATTACTAAATTAAATGAAACTTCGGCGATGTAGCTGTAAAAATGATTTGCATTACCATACCTGCACATTTTAAACACCCTGTAAAATCAAATCAGGCCCAGGCTAAGCTGTTGTAAAACTTAAAATTCATATGAATTTTGGGTACCCTCTGACATGGAAACAAATATACAGGGTGATTTATATCATTTGAATCAAACTTTCAGAGAAATAATCCAAAAAGCTGTAAACATCGCTCTAGAAACGGTTCTTTGCAGAGTTACGACCTCCACAAATAGGAACAGTTCAAACAATTCAGTTTATTACCTATTCCGGAAGCTGTAACTCTGTAAAGAAGCGTTTTTCAACCCATGTTTATAAGAACTTTATCTATTGCTTTAAAGTGTAGAACTTACTTCTAAAATTTGTAATAAAGTTTTTAGCGTCTTCAAAAAAACACTCAGATCTTCATGACAACTTTATTTCTTATAAAAATTGAATTATTTCGAAATCTGTTAAATTTGACGACTTTTAACAAAGATACACTTTTTGTTTATTGTTGTATTGAGAATAAGATTTTTTAGACAAAACTTCAAAAATTGTAAAAATATAAAATATTTGGAGGAAAGTAGTACCTCACCCCGGTGCACTTGTTCAGACATAAATTGGTAGAAATACGCTCATATAAAAAGTGTTACAAAACCTCATGCAATATCACTGAAAAATAGGACAAATTTTAAGATATGAACAGGTAAAAGCAATAATTGGACAAACAATTCAACAACATTAAAAACGATCTTCTCTTATACGCTTCCATTATAAATATAACCTGCTCGGGTTTACTTGCGGTTATGAGATTGGATTAATTCGATTTGATTTTGTTTGTCGTGTTTTGAGGGTTATGTTTACAGATAAAAACCCACACTTCACTGACGCAAATAATGGAAGCAATAACAAATGCCTGCATTTAGACATACGATTACAGGAATTACAGCAACCACTAATTAATTTATAAGCCCGTAGACTACGCACCATGCTATTATTAAAAAACAATTGTTAGCAAGTTTATTAAAAGAGATATTATGATGTAATTAATAAATTTCGCCGGTATCGCAGCTTTATGGCACGCCCAGGTTACCCCACGTGACTTTCACAAAAACGTGGAAACCTGTAAACGTCTTTCTATTATCTATCAACGCATTAAATTTGGATCCTTTCCACCTGTCTCCACTGTTAGTGGTGAGCCGCCTCCGCTGCTATAAGGCGCATATTTTTTTTAAATAGAGAGCCGCTACAGTTTTTGATAACGATAAACAAAATTAAATGCCTACGATTTGTGTGTATGATTGGAATATGCCGATAGCTGGCATTCCGACATCAGCCTCCGCGTGGAACACACATGTTGGGATTAGGGATTCCTTCCATCGATATAGAATTTTACTTACAGCAGGATCCGGGACAGCTCAGTACCAAAAACGACTAAGGAGAGAGATGTCGGTCAGATCAACATAAACGAATTCGCGCGCGAGCATAACCATATTTAACATAAATCAGGTTTACAAATTGCATTGCAGCTGAGATTTCAAGTGGGCAGATATCTGGAAATGTTGTTTTGTTACTTTTACAATTTATTTATCAGCTTATCACCGTCTGGTACTGTATTACCAATTACAGTTAAAAAAATCTAAATTTCAGATAAGACTAAACGACCCCAAAAATAATTAATCTAATCTAAACCTACATACCCAAACGTACCAAACAAAATTACTATTAATAGACGTGAACGACACACATTTAGTTCTATTAAAATTCAAATGTGAAAATTAAAATTAAAAACGATAGTGAACAGGATTAATTTGAAGATTATTTATTGACGATCACGCTGGGTAGAGATGTTACTACAAAATAATAAACATTCTCATGAACTAAGTTGCAGGCTTCCGCGGCCGTTGTTAATAACATCTAGGCTTCCGGGTTGGAGCCACGTCATCGGTGCTTAAACTTCCGACGTTTCGTCCTCGGTTGCACGGGACATCTTCAGGGCTGTGGTCGCTGCGACCACAGCCCTGAAAATGTCCCGTGCAACCGAGGACGAAACGTCGGCAGTTCAAGCACCAATGACACGGCTCCAGCCCGGAAGCCTAGATGTTATAAACATTCTCATGATTACTTAGTATAGTTACGTATGTACAGTTCAGTTACTGCAACTCGACCAGCTTATTTAATAAATTTAAAAAAAAAGTTGAAAAAAAAAAGTTGGGGTGTAGATCATCGGTTTCGCTAATTACTGTTATTCAACAAACAATAAATTGATATTGACATATTATCGAGAAAAACCAAAGTAGTAGAATGAATACTAAACACTTTCACACAAAAGAAGCTATTTGAAGTGAAATGTAGCAGTCCTGCTCATTCTTAGAGCGTTTTCGGAGTTTTGTAAACATGAGCTCGATTGCAGTTCCGCGAGATGATAACAATGTAGGTTTTAACATATGGTTAAGTGATTCCATTGTACATATTGAGACTATGTTGCTCTTCCTCAAACACTTTGCATTTGCTTGCAATTTCATTCCAACAACCTGATGCTTCTACAATGATCTTTTCATTCAAGGGAGGTACTTTTAGAGTAACGTATTTTCTATTTTATAAATATTGTTTGCGAAGAAAAATTATCCGGTAATAGAATCAAGCTTTTTATGGCCAGCTTCCAACAAGAATCGGCAGGAAACACTTTTGCATGTTTTCAATGTTTTCACTAAAATTGGGTTCAGGCAAACCATGTAGTTGAAGCGTTTACAGTTTGATTGTTGCTACAGGTCACAACGTCCAAACCGGAGTTTACTAATTGTGTTTGACATAGTTCACAAATTTTATGCCATGGATAACAGCACGTTGTCAAAAAAATATTTAATATAATTTTACTATTTCTTCCCATCTGTTACATAAACAAATTTTTTGTCCTTTGACCAAATTTTGATCTGCATGCTATCCTTCCAACCAAATACCGAAAAGTGGCAAAGAAGCAGTGTTGCCAATAGCATTAAATCAATCTTTCCCGCCTCATTTAATAATAATAATAAATGTCCCCAAAATTCTCCACAACAGCAACAAGTCGCGCTCGTTTAAAAAACAATGACGTCATTTAGCAAAACCCGCTACTTCAGAATAGTTACAAGCCAATAATACAAAGTAAAAACTACAATTCCTGTGCTGCAAACTCAAATATATCAATAAAAAAAAAGTAAAACTATTTTAAACGAAAAAATTCCCCAATTTTACCCACAAACAAGCATTCCCCAAAAATTCCCCGCAAGCTTTGAAATTCCCCGAATTTTGGGAAATTCTCCACACATTGGCAACAGTGTGAAAGAGTTTCAAAAAATCATAAAAACTTACACCCAATTAGCACCAAGGACGTGTTCTTGAAGATCAGAAAGCGCTCATTAGGTACATTCATGGGCACAAAATCTGCTCGCTCCTTTTCTCTGCATATATCGCCGCAGTCTAGCTCACTCTCTTTCACCTAAGCAGTAAACGAAAACTAACCATATATTAAAACATAATTTAAAATAAAAACAACCCTCTCAGTTAATAAACAACTGCGCATTGCTTTTCATTTACACTGGAAAAAAGTGCATAAACCGCATAATAAAAGCTTTCAGTTTATTCTTAACTATTGAGTAGTCCAGTTTCAAAAGTGGCTATAGGCCAGACAAACTGAACGGAGATAATCGCAAAAAACTGTCAGCTGTACGATTTTCATTATATTAATAAAAATTTTTGGTAGTTATATTGGTTTTACTATAGATAATCGTTATCTGAAGTTTTAGAAAAATGTATCTATCCAAAGCGTAGTAATTTAAATTTTTTATTTAGATATAGATAGTTCTGATTCCAAAGTCTCTATATAGGTAGTTTTGAAACCGCAGTGGTAATATATAGCTAGTTTTGAAAACAAAAATTAATTTTTGACTATTTTATTTACTATTACTTTTGTAATGGTTTTTTGGCAAAAGAAAATTAAAAAATAGTATGAGAAAAATATAAACAATAATATTCATTGGGCCAAATAATTAACCTAATATTAGGCTATTTTTTGGGGTTTGCCGAATATTTGGTATTAGAGCGTTATCGCCTGGCCAAATATTTGTTATTTGGCCATTGCCCCGATTTACTATTAGGTAAACCCCCTAGTTAGTACTGCTAACAAAACTAATCTTAATTTTTTTTCCACGCTTCTTTTCCATGTTTCCACCCTCCTTGCTTTTTTGCGACCAGCCCCGGGAACTTCAACTAGACTTCCGTCGAGCACTCTTACATCGTTTTCTGGATCCATTTATAATAATAAAACAATGAATTTTAACGCGAACACTGCTCTACGCAATATTAAAGTAGCTACTGCGCTATTATTTCATCACATTATTTTGTTGCTGTTTAATTTAGTCCGTTTTGCAGCAGTAGGCAAAGTCTGACCTATATTAACTATGGTGTATAGGCAGTTTTGTTACCGTAAAATTGAGATCACATATAGACAGTTTTGTTAACGCAAGCACCTTGTATATAGCTAGTTTTGTTGCATTACCTAAATTTCAGATCAATTTTTAAATTGTATATAGACAGTTTTGATACATGACGATCAGTTTTGCCGATAGAGGGCGAAAAGACGAAAATTTTAATGTGTCTAACTCATTTTTTTAAAATTGTGGACTTAGCCACTTTTGAAACTGGACCACTCACATATCTCGTGCCTCGCGCATTTAGGGGAAATTCCGAAGGCTGGTTCTAAACCCATTAGGGATTCCTTAGCTTCAAAAACAAGTCAAATGGTCTAAGAAACGAAAGCATGTTGCCCCGCAACTCCCCCGAGAGTTAGTGAGAAAAAAAGACCAATTTATATAATTTTTGGGGGAAAAATTCCAAACTAATGAAGAAAATCAGAGACGAAAGAAAAAATTTGTTAACCAAATGGGTGAAAGTGAAAACATTTAACCCCCCGCGCGCTAAATATTACTGCACCTGAACATTAAGTTGTGAATCTTATTCTACTATCACTCATGAGCAATTCAGCTTAAGCAGAAATCTTTAAGAGTGCCCCGTCTACTAAAACATAAATGTCAATTCTCAAATATTTATCAAAAAACGTCACAGAGAAATTAGTGAACTGGGACACGAAACAAATTGTAGATCATTATTTTCTCTATAAACATGTCATGTTAAAAAAATCGCGTTACCAGTTTTTCAGCACTACTTTTTTATACTTTACAGTTTGTATTGGTACAAATATTTGTTACACAGTGCTCGCATTGGTCTATTTTCATTTTAAATTTCATCGGGATCTCTTAACTTGTTTTTGAGAAATATGGCGTTAAAATCAAAATTTTCAAAATATTGTAACGAGCGCCATTTTGAAGCTTATAGATTCGGGAAAAAAGTGTTGGATTTTCATTAACGTTTGCTACCAGTTTCTGCTTACAAATTCACAAAGTTTCGATTATGAAAAAAATGGCCAATTTTTAGAATTTTATCGGCTTCATGAAAGGGGTGGGAATTTTCGATTTTCAAAAATTTTAAAAGGTGTCATAAAAGAGTTAACCGAGTGGAACACGAACCAAATTGTAGCTATATTGTAGCTGTATCAATGTACAAAATTAAAAAGAAATCATGTTTACAGTTTTTGAGCAATATGTTTTTCTTATGTCAAACTTTTGGTTTTTTTTCACTTAAGAGTTTTATTAGTTCCAAAAATTTTAGTTGCTTGTAACATTATGTACCTTCAAAGCATTTCGAGTTTCAAAATTGCATCTCGATCTGATAACTTGTTTTTGAGTAAATAATCGTTAAAACACAAGTTTTCAGAAATGCACAGAAGGCGTCACAGTGAAATTAGCGGGCTAAAACACATACCAAAATGTAGCTTATCTAAAGCTTTATAAAGTTACAAAATTAAAAAAAATGTGTGTATGGATAATTTTTGATTATTATTTTTTTTAAAGTTCCCCAATTTTGGAAATTTTTTTCACTTCATAGCTTTTAACTTTTTGAAATCGGTTGGGCACAGTAACATTGTGTCTCTATAGGACAATTACGACAAAATATTTAAACTCGATCTGTCAACCCATTTTTGCGTAATAAAGCGCTAAATTCAAAATTTTCAAAAAATCGTAGCGGTCGCCATGTTGAAGCTAGTAAGTTCGGAAAAAGCATTGGATTTGCCGTAAAGTTTTCAAATTTATGAAATTTGGTTTAGGAAAAAATTGCTACCAAAAACCGTGTCTACTGAAAGTATAGGAAAGTGAAAACTCAAAACTGCCTTGGTTAAGAAGTGATTCTAAAAAACAGAACATATTTCACAATAAAATGAATTTCCAGCATACGTTTCATATTTTTGATTTCCGCAAAAGAGTCGTTGTTAAAAATAAAACAATCAGTAATGTCTATTATTTGCCATGTTCAGCTGCATTTCTGTTCATATTCGAGCATTATTTACATTTCATTGAATTAACGTAAAACTTTCAATATAAAATGGCAGTGCTGCAAAAAAACGTTCGTTTCCTGTAAAGCAGTGCAGGGTTTATTTAGCTGCACCAGTTATTTGGCTAACATAATTCTAATTGGAAAAGCCAATCAAATTTGCTGAATATGAAGTTTGCGGTTATCGCTGCGGGCAAGAGCGCGATAATGAAACGCGTAATGCAATTTGTTAATGATTTCAAATTGTTTATATGGTAATAACGTTTCAGGGTAGATTAAAATTATTGATTTCTAATAAAGTAATCAGAAATTATAATTAATTAAAGCGGTTACTTATTTAAAACAATAAAATAATAATATTAAACCAATAAAGTTTCGTGTTAAAATTTCTAAAAATTGATAACAAAACTTTAGTTTTCTTCCGGAAATGTGAACTTTGACGTCGCGAGATCATTTCTTTATTAAACATCCAAAAATGTGCTAACTTTAAAATATGGAGTTTTCCTGAAGCTGAAAAAACTGTTTATCAGAATTGCTACGGAAGGAAATTTGAACAAAACTTTTACTTAATTGCTCTTAATTAATTATATTCTTTTTTTAGAAATATATATTCAAACAACCTTTTTTTATTTAATAAAAAAAATTTTAATTTTTCCTCGCCATCCCTTCTTTTTGATTTATACAGGGTGTTAATTAATTGTAGGGACAAACTTCTAGGGCTTGCAAAACACAACAAAACAAACAACGTTTGTTAATAAATGTGTGGTCAAAAGTGTTTCCTTTCAGGGATAGAGCTTCTCAAAGATTCTTTAAGAAGCGCCTAAATGTAGGCAACCCAATTTACTACCTACTATTTGTTTCCATAACGACGTAAATTAATACAGGATAAATAAAGCCCTCTTTCCCACTTTTCAAATTCAAATTAAATTTAAAATAAATTAATTAACAAAATGTTTCAAAACTAAGCAATAGAAAAAAACAAGTTTACAAAGCAAAAATCCACTATTTGAAAAATTTACAAAATTATGGTAAATGTTCAAAATGTCGCCCCCCAGCTTCTACACACGAAGCACATCTACGAAGTAAATTCCTGAGCACCGCTCCAAATATACCAGGAGTCTGTTGAACTTCTTCACATGTAGCAAAAATACGCGCCGTAAGTTCTTCTACAGTTTCAACTGGGGTAGCATACACTAACGTTTTAACATGACCCCACAAAAAGAAATCAAGTGAGGTCAAATCAGGACAACGTGGAGGGCACGCCACATGCCCTCCTCATCCTATCCATCTGTTGGGAAAAGTGTTATTTAAAAATTCCCTGACTTCAGCCGAAAAATGAGCAGGTGCACCATGGTGCTGCAGCCACATTTGAGGTGGAACATCTTCCAAAAGTTCAAGCAGGACATGGCGCAAGAAATTTAAATAAATTGCTCCTGTTAACCTTTGGGGTAGCAGATATGGTCCAATGAGTCTATCGCCAACAATCCCGGCCCAAATGTTCACTGAAAATCTTTGCTCGTATCCTTTTTGAACCACAGCATGGGGATTTTCATCGTCCCAAATGTGGCTGTTTCTACTGTTGAATATTTCTTCTTTCGCAAAAGATGCCTCGAAACTAAACAGAACGTTTACTTGGAATTCTGGGTCCTCATTACACCGCCGCAGAAATTCCTGGCCAAATTCTACCCTTCTGGGAAAATGTGCTTGAACCATGGCTTGTACCTTCTGTGGATGGCACGGATGTAGCTGCTGCTCATATAGTACCTCCCATACTGAAACATGATTTACTTCCATTTCATGAGCGATGGCTTTTGAACTAGTAGAAATTTTTCAGCCATTCTCTCCAAAACTTCTTCCTCAAAATCCACCGTTCGCCTTGTTCTGGTAGCTCCACAGCTGTGTCTGTTGACAACTAATGTACCTTCCTCCCGCAGCCGACGTGAAACTATACTAAATGCCTTCTGCGATGGATGATTCCTATTCGGAAAATGTTCTTGGTACAGGCGAGCAGCTTCGCGTGCATTACCCCAAGCAGCTCCATACATGAACATCATGTCATGCTGTTCGGCAAAAGTATAATTCGCCATAACACAACAATACGAAACACAGAACGAAAATATCGAAGAAAATAATTATCAAAAAAAATCACAGAACGAAAAAAACGAATTATAAAAGGCACGGAAAGAAACGAATGCAAGAAAAGTAAAAAAATATCACAAACATATCGAATTGTGTCAAAATTGACGTTATTTGAATGCATGTATGTCTAGATCGTTTTTTTTTAATATCGTGTGATCTGTCCAAAATAATTAAAAATGCAAATTGGGTTGCCTATTTTCAGGTTTCAGGATCATTTTAAAGAATCTTTAAGAGGCTCTATTTTCTAAAGGAAACACTTTGGCCACACATTTATTAACAAAAGTTGTTTGCTTTGTTGTGTTTTGCAAACCCTAGAAGTTTGTCCCTACAATTCATTAACACCCTGTAGAAATATTTTTAAATATTACGAACTAAATAGAAATTTGTATGGAATTTTCAGAAAAGCTCATTATAAATTTTGCACTAAGCAGCAGATGAATGTTTATAAATTTTAAGTTCAGTTACAGTAATAAATTGTAGGGACAATTAAAGTTCTGCAAACAACAGGTGGCATTCGGAAAAATTGGGAAAGGCTAGAAAACGTCAAAAAATCTCATTAAAATGCAGCAGGTGGCGTTGCATAAAAAACGATATGACAAATGATACAGCGTTTTAACAAATACAACCTTGATTTGGTGTAATAAGGAAAATAGCGGAAGATTTGTGAGGTTTTACTTTAATTGTCTGTAAAGTAAGCGTAGAAGAGTTGCAAAAGTATAAGCATGCGCTAGTAACCATCCTGTGACTTTGAGCGTTACTTATGTAAATGCAAACACATTTTGTCAGAGGCTATAAATTCTATGCTCCACTCTGTATGTAGCATTTCATGCGCTTGTCTTGACTGTTCTGTAAAGACATATTATAAGATTTTGTAAATTTCCCAATTCGTTTTCTGCAATAAAACGCATTTTAAATCTTTTTAAACGAATTTCATATATGTATATTCAAAAGGACAATATCTACAAACTCACTTTATTTAAATGAGTACTCCTTCTTCACAAGAATGTACTTTAGAAGCATATTACGTTTTACATTATAATATCTCGGCTCTGGTCTTTAACCTATTGTTTTTCTCATATTTCAACTTGGAATATGAAATTTTGACTTTCATAATTCATACAGATCGGAAATTTTTTTCCGTAGACAATATGAATTTTCAAGTACACTGTTTATGTGAGTACATTCGTCAACGAATTTAAACTTCAAGTTATATTACTTTTTTTTCTGAACTAAATTAAATATAGCTAAGAGACTTTCTGGCAACTCATGTCACAATATTTTTGCGTATATTTCAGTCTACGATTTTTGGGCCGGCGGCCGAGTTCGAGTCCACTGCTCGGCGGTAATTTTTCTGAACAAGTTAAATCCGACGGGTCCATGGATGGTATGTAGGTGTGTATGTTGGGTTGCATGTCTTCAGGGGTGTGGTGCATGTTAGACCGGTGTATAGCACTAAGTGTGCTGAGCCCGGGTAAGGGGGTGGGATGGGAATCATGGGGGTCGTGCTCACGTACGGCTTCATGATTCTTTTTAAAAAAAAAAGTCTACGATTTTTATAATCGTGTTGTTGCTTTTTTTGAGAAATTAGGTACTAAGCAGACATATTAAAGAACATTATTCGGAAATTATTTCATTAGGACTTTGTTTTCGTTTTTTTCGGAATACAATTCATTTTAACCTGAAAACGAAATTTGCAGACCTAAGGACAAACGCAACTTTATTTTCTAAACTAAAATATCGACTTTAACGCTTTATTACCTAACAACAAGTGGGCGGCACGGGATTAAATTTGGTGTTGTAATACCTCTAAGAAAACACAGTGTTACTACGTACAAAAAGTTTTAAAAAGATGAAAACTACAAAGTAAAACAGTTTTTCAAAATTTTAGACAATTTCAAAAAACTATTGCTCAAAAACTGGCCAAACGATTATAATTCAATTTTGTAGGCTTATAGAGCTAAGGATAATCTACAACTTAGTCTGTATCCCAATTTGCCAATTTCTTTGTGATGCTGGCTATGAATTTTTGAATATCAAAAATTCATGCCTCTTTGTTTAGAAAATGTGAAACATTTTTGTTTAAAGTAAATTGCTTATGATTGGTCATAGAATAAGATTCACAATATAATTTTTACGTACTGCAATGTATAGGGGGGTTACTTCCCTCCCCGCCCCGTCAAATTTTTCACAGAAATTATTTGTCTTTTCGTTTGTCTTTTCTTTAATTCCAACAAATCGTTTTCCAAAAAATTAAAATTTAATTTTTTTTAATAAAAAAGTCAGGTGGTAATGCCTTAGCTCGTTTTGAATGCACCTCATATTATGTCTGTTTTGTTGCACCACCGCCGGTATTTAAATGTATATGCATTTTTCATTTCGGGTTACTACTGACAAAACTATGTTGATTATTTAAGAAAATTAAAATTAATGTTAGTCAATATTTAAATAAAATTGGCTAATTAAAATCAATTAGGAATATCTTAGATTTATTTCATCTGTCATGGTGGTATGATTTTTTGCTAGATAATGAGGCGGTTGTTAAGAATTTCATCATAAAGTTATAATTACTAGATTTTATTACTTTAAAGCATATTTCACTTTGTTCAAAGTCGTTGGAACTACCAAAAATAACTTTGCAGTGATTAAGACCTAAAATTGGTAATGCCTACGATGAACACCCCACACTTGGTGATTTCTACTTACTATGGAACTTTAAAGTTCCCGCTACTTTAATTAGGTAACTACGACCAGTAAACGTGCGACAACTAGATATAGCGGCGTCGTGCGGTGTAATTCAGAAACCATCGACAAACGGGACGTATTTTACCACAATTTTACTTTTCCATAAACTTTAAATAAGATCCGATACTTTATTTTTATAATTTTTATATTTCTTTTTAGTTCTCTTTTAATTTTATACAATTAGCACTGCGTACGTATCCAACCACAACAACGCGCCTTTAATACAACCGGTACCTTTTATTAATAAATTTTATGTAACGGGATCTTCAAAGTAGTTTTACATCTGATAAGACAAAGCAAATTTCACTTTGAGGTACTTTTTCCAGGTAAAATTGACATTGACGGAATAATTAAGAGTGAGGAGAACGTAAGCTTCACTTGAGTATTACTTAAATTCAATTGCCGCTTTGAAGTGGTTTTATGAGGTTTGGGAACGTAGTAGAAACCATAAATATTACTTTGTTCAACCAGCGACTCTGAAGTAGTTTTGAGACGGAATAGTGACTACAAATATTACTTAAAAGTTATTACTACCATGCAGTAATATTACATAGGTTTAACAACGCTGCGGGATCTTATAATACTACTTCAAAGTTGTCAAACCTATAAAGTAAAATATTAAGTAACAATAACGTTTTTGCTAATTTTATTAAAATCACTTCACAGTCATAGTTTTGGTCAATATTACGTAGCAGTTACATTGGCAAAATTCCGGTACACCTAATCAGAAAACTTCACTCAAGACAAGAAATGGATAATGAAGTAACAAGAAAATCTATTTTCGGGTTTTGAAAATCAAGCCAAGACAAGATATCTTTATCAAAATGAGAAATCTTGCCAGGATATAGCACTAATCGTAGCTGCACACGCAAAGCATGGGTTTGTCCCGGAAGCAAACAAGACCGCTAATTGGATACTACCTGGTCATAAAACCCTTAACAAACACATGACTAAAATAGACGTCCAAAATGATATAGCATGTGGGAAATTTGCAGTGGCGTAGCTAGAATTTTTTGGCCTGGTTGCAAAATAAGCGAGAAACTCCTAGCAGACAATTGTTTTGTGCTCAAGGCGTTGTCAAAATTTTTTTTCTATGTGGCACCTTAAATTAAAGCACTTTTGACTGCAAATCCGCCACCGACCTGAAGAATTAATTGGACTTTTTAATATAAAATAAAACACTATTAAAAAGTACCAAAGCATTAAACATTTTATATCAAAAAGAAAACAAAAACGGTTTTTAAAAATAAACCAAAAATGCAGACTTAAATTTACTGTTGTGTATCATACTATACATATATACCGGGGGTTAATGAAACGTGGCACACTCCCTTTTTCCTCTTTATTTATATTTATCAATAAACAAATAAAAAAGTTAAATACTTTTACTTCTGGTTTCATCAAAAATGACATTAACTTTATTATTCTTAATAGAACACCCTGTATATTTTTGCATATTCGAATTATGACGGAATTCTGGATCTATTTATGTCAATTAAGTGAAGCTTTGACCTTTAAAAAATATTTTTTTTAAATTTTTTTTTCATATTAAAAGTGCTTTGACCCACCCAAATCGATTCTAATTAAGTTAAATCTACGTAGATAATGCTCGTATTTTTGAGTCTTACTGGTAGGAGTAGTGCAATCTATAGTCACTATTGACGCGTAAGACGTTGATACAAAAATACTTTTAAAAATATGAGAAGTAACATTTTTAAAGTATAAGAAAGTCTACCCGAAGCGCTTCGCACATTATGCGTTTTCTTAAGATAAATAGTTTAGTGGGCTGCAAAAAGGAGGCAAACCTGCTATAAAGGCGTTCATTTCAAGGTGCACATATGGGCCAATAAGACTGTGTTTTTTTGATCTTCCTTTTATAACAACATAAACTTGAGCACAAAAAAAGGGTTATCGAAATGTGTAGAAAAAAAAAAAAATTTGAACCCTCTTTTTTGGGCTTCTAGTGGTACAAATACTGTATTTTAGTCAAAATCTTAAAATGCTTCAAATGCTTAGGAATTAAATTTTTTTTATACCAGCCTAACAATTTTTGCTTTTTTTGTGAGCAAATATAGATAGAGAAAAAGCGTTATTTAGCTGTTTTTTCTTCTGGATTTCCTAATATCTTTGTGATGTCCTATGTAAATTGTTGTTGCAGTCCATGATTCTGACATGATATACTATTTTTTTTGTCCCCAATCAACCCCGATTCACACAAATTATTTAAATACGAAAACAAATTATATTCTACGTTGCTAGGCAACGGCGAATTCCGTTCCTAAATATTATATTCGCTACAATATTATACGGCCCTAGGCAACGGCGCGATGTTCGTTTTAAAAATATTATTTCGCCCTCTGAAAATGTTTGTTGGTAACTAAGTATCGGCAAATTTTAAAATAAACTTCTCTCTATTTATAGAGATTTGTTTATATGGCCAGCAACATCTTCTTGGAAAAAGACGTTGCTTGCGTTAATTTGTCAAAACTAACGTTTCACTAGGTCAGCTTTGAGAAATCAAGGGAAGCGACGGAAACGGTCATAAAAGCGGCCAAATATGCTTGAGTAAATTAGTTTATTTTCAGGATCGAACAGAACGGTCCAGAGAAAAGACACTTAAGAAGTTTACTTCAGGATCGAATTGAATGGTTTAAACCAAATAAATCAGCCACGCTGCTCCTTCTAGAGCGGCACCCTGCCTTAAGGATTGCGCGTAAGCGTTTGGTTCAAGGCAAATTATCGTCAAAAGCTCCTCCGAGAGCTAACCCACGCCCAACTGCGCCAAGAGCTCCGAACCCGTTTTAGTATTAAAGTAACCATCGCAACCTAATTTTGTTTTCTGATTTTTACTTTCCCATACCTTTGGTATAGGGAAGTATTAATTTCATGAAAATTTTCGAAATCTAGATTTTAACGGTTATATACGTTTTGGGGCAATAAAGAGGAGATGACAAGAAGTCGAAATTTAAGCTGGAGTGTTCATTAGGGACTATAGATGAAAACTAATTTTTAGGGGGGCTTTTTGGTTGACATTATATTTACCGGTTTTTGCTTTCCTTCAACTGCGAGCAGCTTTTTTCTCCAAATCTCGATTTTTTTCTTTCTGTTATTGTCAAAAATTTTTAACTTCTACCATATGAAGCAGATTCTTTATCAGTGCGCCACAAGCAAAACCGAGCATCGGTATGGCAACCGGTTATATCAATGCACTAGTGCTTTGACTATTATTATTAATGTAATTTACAGCTTTATTTGTATAAAAATTTCAAATAAATTGCCATCAGCTGATGAATATAATAGTAAAGAAAAATGTTTTCTTTGTATTTAGGGTAACGCCAAGTAGTAAAATTCTCCTAAGAACATAATGTACAACTATTTCATATTTTCTATGCTAAACTGCAATGTTCCACCTGAATTGGAATTTACTGTATGTACCAGCTGTTGTTGTTAGAACGGTATAATGTAAATCATCTCAGAAAATATAACATGTAATTGTTTTTGAATTATGAGAAAAACAGTGTGAAGTAGTACGATACCGTTTTTCGAGGATGGCTTTGAATATTTTTCATAAAACAAAATGACAGTTTGCATTTTGCGCTTATTCATCATAAATGATGTGGAGAATGTTACTTTTTTCTTTTCTGTTTAAATGAATTATTACCACAATTTATTATTTTTAATGTTCCAACTTCCAAGTTAGCCAGTAAATTTTCAAAAAATGCTGCGAATGCAGTTAAAACTCCAAGCCGATTCCTGTGTGCGAAGTTTATAAGAAAATGAAAAATGTCCGATGGGGCTGACCACATCCTCGTTTTTTATGTACCCAAAATTAGGTACGGCTGACCGCGGCGCATTTACTGCACACCCTCTAATCTATGCCAGTCCGGTGAGCGAACACAGAGCCGTTTTATCCATTTCCTGTTCATTCTGCTTTCACCCTTTCCGGTTACGCTACATTGCATATCTCTCGGCTTCTCCTTTTCCTTATATATGTGAAATCGCGTCACGTGGAAATCCCCCAAAAGTAAGAATCCGATTTGCATTCGCTTTCATCTTGAAACGATTCCACTACTTGTTTGATTCTGAAAGGGTGTGCTGTAACGGATCGGCATGCCATTTTATGTTATGATTTTCAGAGCTATTTTAATTAAATGTTTCGAAATATTCGTAATTTTTTAGTTGTGTGTTTGCCACATTAAAGTGTGCTTTTAAAACATAATTCTAGTTATTAAATATTCCCTTTGTGTCGGAAATACAAAGCTGAAAAGTGAATAAATTTTCGGGATAATGTAGTTTTGATCCAATATTTTTCATTGATGGCTTTAATATATGAACGAGCTTTTTGATGTGCCATAGCGGCCTTTTTAGCACTTCTGCCTTTGTTGCTGATAATACTTTCAGGTACTCTAAAAAGCTAGGTATGGTAAAATAGTAAAAAAATTAAAATTAAGGATTAAATGTGAAAACGGTTTACGAAAAGTTTGTTTCATGTAGGCAGAGCTGAAAATTTTTCTTGCATAATTTATAAATATTTACGACAGTGTTTTTTAAATTTCTAACTGTAATACGTTCTGGAAAAACTGCCCTTAGGGATATCGTAGTTATTTATTGTGTAAGGGTTTACTCTGCCTTTTTGCTGAAAGTGTATAAAAGAGAGTTTTATTTTTGTACAAAATAACTCAACAGCCTTAGCAGAGTTACCGTTTATAATGAGTAGCAGCAGCTGTCTGATTATTTTTCTTTCTGATTTTGTTGCTTTATAGCATTAGCAGTAAGATTTTATACCTTTATACCCAGCTGCGACTCGTGAGGAACGCAACGTAGACGACACCCTTCCAAGCAAACACACAAAGCAAATAATATTACCTATAAACATACTTTTCTATTCTAAAAGTTTAAGTTTAACTTGCGATGTTTTTATAAAAGATTGTGAAGTGGCAAAAGTTCAGTTATGCGAGTCCCAGACTGACATACTAACATAACCGCCATGGCGGGTGGATTTTCGCTAAAGCAGCGTGGGTTACAAACTAAGGAATATTTTTCATGTTGCAATTATTCCTGTAATTTTTACACAATTATTTAAACAATACAGCAAGAAAACAAAGTCGCATAGCTTAAAGTATTTTAATAACGACCAATAACAGGTATCCAAGTCACCTCACCAAGTTTTCTATTTTTATACCAATGCTATTGATGGTTCCGTACAGATTTCCATACTATTTGCAAGAATAAACTGAAAATTATTTAATTTTCTCATCAGGATTCAGCTACCAAAAGGTGTCTTCTTGTGACTTTTGTTGGTACGTGAAGCTATTTTAGTGGCTCCCATAAATTTACTTAAAACTGTGTCGTGTACTTCAGCATCAGAAAGGCTTTTAACATACGTGAAATTTATGGCTCTTATTACTAATTTTTCTTGTAGTACATCGATACCTCAACTACCTTCTCCTATCTTCCCAGGTATAAGCGCTTGGAGGTATATCAGCAGTCTCTGCATCTATAGCTACGAAATTTGCTGCGCGCGCTTTGTATAATCGTGGTTCATAGAGTTTCAAACCTGGTTTTCCTTTATTTCTAGGAATCCAAATTGTTGAGCAAAATCCAGCCTAAATTCGGAAAGCGTATTATACATCATACATTGCCTAACGGTCCAAATACTCACATCCACCTCCAAACAACTCATAACTACCCTTATTTTTTTACTCAATTTTTGATTTTCCACGTACAATTCTAAGTCTCTTAGAAAAAAAATTAGATGTGCCGGTTTCTGGTTTCCCGAAAATTCAACGGGGTTAAAATTAATTACTTCCACAACCTAATTTGGATGTATTTGAGAACCTTATTATTGAGGTCATACGTAACCTGTTTATCAAACCTATTGACTATTTTGCCTTTTCCACTTTGTTTTCAATGCTTTCCAGTTTTTGCTCAGTTAACCCTAATTTCTAATCTATTCGTGCAACAGAGCAAGCGATTTATTTAGAAAATTTCTAAGCCAGCACCAATCATCCCTAATTGGCTATTGTCATTTCCAATATTGGTTGAAAGAAGTCTTGCATACCCATATTATCTTTGTTTGGCGTTACTACCAGTGTGGATCCGACTACAGTCTTAAAAATATTCTCATCAATAAAGATTTCTTTAAAAAATGGCTTTGATGTCTACCATTTTGTATTGTTTAATGAAACCCTAATGAATATCTTGAATATTACCTTAATTACCCAACTTTTCTTCAATTTATTATTAATTTTGTTGCTATCTTTTAGGTTTACGCAACAACATTAACTCTTTATCAAACCCCACGTTAAGCGACAATTGTACTTAATTAATTTTGAACCTAACTCAGTCTAGCTCAGTCAAATACTTATTAAGACTCCTTTCTCAAGAAGATTCAAGTTTCCAAAGAGTGCCAAGTTGTCTCCCCGGTTACAAAACTCAAACCACACCAATAGAAACATTTTTAAATTTTAAATAACACAATGTGTTAAAAATATTGTAGAAGCAGGGTTATTAACAAATTTATAATGACAACACACTAAATACAGGTAAATAAACACAATATGACTCCAAGCCTAGATGCCTGTCTAGCTAAATAAAATGGGAACCAAAATCATACAATCAAGATTGAAAAATATATATGAATATAGTGACGCAACCGTGATAACACAGTCAAAACAAGCATTTTGTTAACTCACCATTAGCTCGGGGCTATGTCTATTATTTGTCTTTCCTTAATCGTGAGGACGCGCTCTTTGATGCGGGGAATCCCACGTAGTCCAAGGTAACTACCCGGACTGAATTCAATAACGCTGATAGGTGGTATCCACAGTGTTGAGGAAGTGTTGACTAGCAGCCGATTTGGTCAAAAATAACCTTCGGCAATTAGCTACAATTGTATATATTAGATTGACTTAAGAAATTGTAATATTCCTTAATCAGTCACTTATTAGTACTAGAATTCCAGGGTGTCCATTTATAAACACTTCACAAAGCAAACTTAGAAGCCTTATTAAAATTCTTAACTTATCATAAATGAATACAACGAGTAAGGCTTCTTCCTATTACTTCTGTTAGCGTTAATGACTATATCTACTATTAGAGAAATATTTCGGCAGTATTTACGTCGTACTCAAAAGTAATGATCTCTATTTTCTTTGTTTAAGCAGCACACCTTTGTGCTTACAGCAAATGTTTTAAAATTTATCAGCTGAAACATAAACAGTTTTACCACCCTTTTTCATCATATTCTAAAGTAATTACGGCGTTGTCAAAATTTCCACCAGTTCAGAAAGAACTGGACCTAACTTAGAACCTTTATCTGTTCCAGATATAAATGGAGTGCATGGAAGCTTCTAGCAGCTTTAGCAGCATTAGAAGTCTTCCCCCAAGACATCTTCCCAGAAATGGATAATGCTAAAGTTATAACATTGAATGTGCAAGCACGTTTTTTTCATTAGTTTTGATGCACTAAGATAATTTTATAAACATGTCAGTGATTCTATGTGCCTAATTAAGACGGCAACCGACCCCATACTTCAAAGAGAAGCGCGAACAAAGACCCGTTTCCTAGTCATAACTACAATTTTGCCTGCGTCCTAGTCACTATCGATTGAAAACCCGACGAGTTATAAATTTGCCTAAGCAATACACTGGGTGGTTGGAGAGCATTGACTGGCAGATGAAGGTAAATGTGAAAGTAGTGCGTCGCTAGACATCAGAAACTTGTGACCTAGAAGTGAGGTTTTGCTTCACTATTTCACGCCTATAACCATTGTCAAGCAAAGAGGTTTTCATTCCAAACCACTTTACAGATACCGTTATTCAAACTGGCTACTGACCTAGCTAGTCAACCAACACTGAGAACTGCCCGTAGCCTAAACCCGGAGGGGCAGATTTTACGGTTTCGAAAAGTTTTACCAGCGACTTTAGATAATCCCACAGAGGGCACAGTGGCTCTACGAGAAAACAGCGCATCTTGGCTTCTTAGTGAGCTCCGTTTCTGTTTCTATTTCTACACTGATCTGCATGATTAGTAGTGATACAAAGTGGTTTTGCTCCAACTAGTTGGAACTAGAGTTTGTAGCGTAATGTCGTACTGGTAGCTTGTTTTTTTGAGTCGTCTTAATTGAGCGCGTATTTCAACACCTTGTCAGTGATGACCGTGCCATTTTAAGCCAATATATAGGCATGTGCCGCCACGTTAAAATAAAAGGAAAGCATCGGCTTCTCATGTGGGTCTCCTATCAAGAGGCTTTTAAAAATATGGTGTTCAGCTCGTGTGATCATCAATCTTTAATAATAGAAGCTGCTGTTGAATTTTCTTGTTCTAATTTTCTTGACGGCATATTATGTGATCAAACTGCACACGGTAGATAACAAATTTTCTACTAAAAGTGTACAATGGATCCACCCGCTCGATAGAGTGCTTTGGTTACAATATCCCTTTACACTCTTAACTGTTCCAGCTTTGACGCTGCTTCATAAAGTAATATGTATAACGCAAAATAAGACTAAAAGTCAAATGCATATTGCAACGGCTCCATCACGCCATCACAGCTGCTTTTAGCGGAACCGCTCATACTGAAATGCAATTATGTTGACAATGAAACGGCGATATTTACCCTCACTCTGGCATTACTCGCACAAAAACTTGGACGGTTCTAGCGAGAAGTTCACCTGTTGATATATTCGCGAGTTTGTTTTTAAAACCAACAACAAAATTCACCACAAATAGAAAGACATTTTTCCTGTTCATCATTTAAATGTTTACCGTACATATTTACGGACATTCGTTCTTTTGAGTAATTGTAAAGTGCACATAGTCAAACTAAAATGAGTGTTCAATGTTTCATGGGTAATTTCAATTAATTTAAATTTAACATAACATAACGGAAGTTAATTCAGGAGAGGGATTTTGGTTATTACAACAGAAATTAGGTTTTAAAAAACAAGTTGGTAAACAGGATTATTGCAAATTATGGTAATTTGGAAAATTGTCATAAATTATTTTTCAAAACTTTACTTTATAGTACTTCTTTCCATATACTCGTAGTAGAGAATATGCATAGAATGTAATTTTTTAATAAATTTTATTTCCGTATATGCCTGGACTATGGACTGGACATGCTATATATATGTAGTATAGACCAACTTGTTTAGACCTTGAGGGCTGCAAGGTTTTCTGTATTGTTGGCAACCTTTGTATGATCTTGTTGTATATTTGTTTTAGTGAAGTAACCGTTTCTTTTTAGAGGACATTTAATAGTTAGTGGTTATAGGTTGTGAGTTTTGCCGTAGTTACGCAAGACAATTTAATACGTCTTTATACACAATTTATAGTAATTTATCGGACAAATAAACGTGTATAACAGATTGCAATGGTTTTGTAATTAATTAGTAAAAAAAAAGCTAGAGTAGCTACAGTATAATGGCGATTTTATTAAATTTAATACTAATTATAGTGTCTTGTGCAACATACATACAGGATTGTGAGAGTTTAAAAATTAAATAAAAATTTAGAGAAAATTGATTTATAGGATCTTAAAATATCATATATCCATGTAATGTCAATTAACTGGCCAGTAGTATCAAGTTGCAGGACATGTTACAAAAAGCCTATGCATGTCCAAGGTTGCAAAGAGACATCCAGCGGATTTTCACTGGACATACAATGCTTTGATTAGGGATGTCCGGTGGATATCCACAATGTCTGGGTGGGATATTCAATGGAAGTCCTATGTATATTCTTGTGCTAAGTATTGAATTCATGAAAATGTTCGAATTCAAGCTTTTGAGAAAATTGCATATTTTGGTTCTCTCGGAAATCAAATTGGTTAAAAAAAATTACGTTCATGGAAATTGTGGTTATGTATGTATATGCTCCTGATATTTTACGAACAGACCAGGCGCTTTTAATACACTTTAAAATAGAAGAGTATTTCAAAAATCAATCCATCGATAAAATAAGCGTTTAAAACGCTTGCGCAAATTGAAAATCATTTTTTGGTACTATTTTTTTCGGTAAACAAAATTTCTGAATCTGAAAACGAAATCTGAAAGACGTTTTTAGTGCAAATTCGGCGCTTTTTTCCAAACTTTTTACCTTTATATTAGCGGCCGCCGGAGTTTATTTTGTATAGCTTTGACTTGAGCGCTTCATTTGTCGAAAACGAGTTGCAAGGTAGGCATAAAATACAGTTATTATAATACCCCTGAGAAAACACGATGTTACCATGTAACTCCCTCCTACCACGTGACGTAAGCCCCGATCCCCTCGACCGAAGAAAGCGAAGAACAACCAACTAAAACCTAGTGAAACTGACTAAATCGGACTAAAAGTAGGTGATCGGTTACAGAACACAGGTAACCTCTTTTCTGTAACCGGACCCCTGTTTTTGTGTAACCGCTCACCTGCGTTCTGTAACCGCCGACCTGTTTTATAGCCAGTTTTATTCGATTTTAGTATACCGCGCTTCGCTCTCATTCATCGAGCGAATGAAGCTTACGTCACGTCGTAGCAGGAGCTGGGAGGTGACACAAGCACCATACCCACTTAAGAGAATGTTGGTAAGAATCAAAACTGTGAAGTGAAAAAATTATTAAAATTTTGAAAATTTTCAAATTTTGTAGTGCTATAGAGATAGAGATGACTTACAATTTCAGTTGATGTCCCAGTCGATTAATTTGTCTGTGACGGGTTCTATGATTTTTTTTAAAGAAGTTTGGCGCTTTATTTAAAACACAGGGGACGGTAAAATATTTTTGTTTAAGCAAAACTTGGTGAGAAGCAATAATAGACTAAGATTCACAATTTAATTTGAAACTGCCGCCAAAATTAGAAGTTTAATTTTTCTTTCTCAACCAGTTGTTGGTTGCCTAATTTTCTGTTTGGTTTCTGATTTTCTTTAATCGCCAAGAATCTATTTTCCGAAAATAAAAAAATAAATGTTTTTGTCATAAAAAAACTATGTGGCGTAGGCTTTAGTTAAAATGGTAGGAGAAATGCGGTCTCACAGTCACTGCTGCCAGACGAAACGTTGATACAAAAATACTTTTGAAAATATGGTACGTAACAGCTACTAAATTATAAGAGAGTCCAGCTGAAGTGGTTCGCTCATTTTTAAGTTTTGGCAGCTGATAGAGTTAGAGAGAAGATTTGATGTGTTCCCCGCCTTAAATTCTATGGAAATTTTGGAATTTTTAAAATTATTGTTAAACGGGAATTGCTACAAATTCAGTTTCCAGTCTAAGTAATAGTGATACAATTTGCCAAAGTGTTGGCAGCGGCAAAGCGTTACGAGTATTATTGCTATATTATAGTAAATGTTGGAGCTAAAAAAATAATACCTTAGAAAATACGAAAACTAAAAATTGTTGACATGCAAAATTCAGGTGACGTCCTGCGCCCATTTATTTAAACTTCCCTTGGGATGTTATTTTTATTCCATCGAACTAGTTTGCAAGACATTTTCCTCAAGCAACCTTTTTCTGTACAAATTTTCGTAAGAGTTCTTCTACCGAAAAATCTTTTTGCGGAGACCTTTTTCATGATCTTGTTTTTGTAACTTCTTTCCAGAATAACAGATTTGAGATTGATTTTTCTTATCACATTGCATACATCTCGAAAGCAGCCAAAAAAGAAGTAACTTTTATAATATTTTATGAGTCTCTGGATATGACAATAAAACCAACATAAGGGCTCAGATGTGACCCAGAAATAGGGCACTTTCTCCCTAATCAATAAGCGCAGACGAATTTCTATAAGGAAATGGCCTACATAGTTGGATATTCTATTCGCAGTGTGCAAAAAAGCACGGTATGTAGAGCTTAAAGCTTTAAGCTCCTGCTGTACAAAAAAGCGATCCACGTGAATGACACATGAGCTCATCAATATTCTATTGCCTATGTTAGGTAATCCTCGTCGTATTAAGCAGCTCCCTGATCCTTGTTCGATATCAAGCATCGCAAGCTGAACCCTAACATGTTTGCTTTTAATCTACGTCGATCTGATATTAAAATTAGTGTGCTCTTC
Organism: Ctenicera cuprea; assembly: GCA_958336395.1. Lineage (NCBI taxonomy): Eukaryota > Metazoa > Arthropoda > Insecta > Coleoptera > Elateridae > Ctenicera > Ctenicera cuprea. The sequence goes on from OY284489.1 coordinate 12,056,728, forward strand.
CAAGTACTAATGATATCTCAATCGGGAATCCTATTATGCTAGTGTAAATTTAATCTGGAAAGGTGGCATTAATCGTTTGCCCTTTTCAGGTTTTCACTGTCCTTTATGTTGTTATATTCGCTCCTGATTTTCGTTTAGAGGTTACTAAGTAAATTAATGCAATAAATTTGCAACATGACGTATCAAAATTTCCATCACTTTTTTTATCTTGCAAAGGTTAATATTTTTTAACCCTTTTCCTCTAAATTTTAACTGAATTAAACTAGACAGTGAAAAATATTTAAATTTTCAGTTTCTACACGGCAATACGAGCAGAATTAAATTTGAAACGATTTTGAATATCATTAACTGTTAGTGTAGAGACAAGAAACGCGCACTTGATACAAGAGTCAAGATCTTGAAGTTTTAAAATTTACAAGTGCCCCACTTTATTTCTTTTTAAAGCTTGTTTCATGTAACTTCACTTTACAAGTTAAAATCTTTACACATGCAAAGTGTTATTTTAAAGTTTCGCTGCTGGTGGAAAACTTTAGAACGTTGACACTGCCATAGGTCAAGAGAGTTTGTGTAAATGGTATACGAAATGTACCTAAAAGACAGTATTTCGTTTGGTGCAAAAAAGGCAAAAAAAGGAAGTAAAAGATAAGGGCATTCCTAAAATGCAACATTTAAATTTACTATGCACCTTCTCAGAAAACAGGTCTACTAATTCAAACGGGGTTCGAAACAAATAAACAAATTTCGTTTCCGCCAAGAAAACTTGTTTCAAATAAATTACTGAATGTTCTTTCCGAACCGATTGCAAACAAAACTGACGTAAAAAATGTTTTGCTATAATGCTGTTAATTCCAAAAACACACCAAATTACGTTTAAAATAATGTAACGAATCGTTACTAATTTTGATTTAATTTACAAGAACTGTTTAATTTTTACATTTAGTTTATATGCCGTTTTCCGGTTACAGTATCATGTTACCGTTAGGGGTTTATTTTATATTTAAAATAAGTAGGATTCCATTGGTTTATGCTTTATAGTCATTGTGTGCAAGTTTAGTTAATTTAGCAACCGTTTTAGTATTTTAAAATTGTAATTCTAAAATGTATATTTGATTTCAAACATTTCATTTACGGCCGGAAATCAGACAACCGCGTCTCCGCGGATCGAGCCGCAGAGATGCTATGTCAACCCCGCTCTCGTAGAGTGGGGATGCGCTTCGATTTCGGGCGCATACCGACCGGCTATAAATTCAAAATTTTGAATTTTGAAAGTTAGTTCGCCGATGTTCCAGCCGAGTACCAGTCCTGCCACTACTACAAGTCACCAGTGCTCCGACCGATATTGGGGTAAGCAGGCTATGTTTTGACATCATTGTTAGTAACGTCAGATACTGCTCTCTCTCTCTCTCTCTCTCTCTTTTATTTTTGTAAACTGTGTTTTCCGGAGTGCACCTCACGCGAAATACTTCCTGGGGTTGCACTTCTCTAACTCGCCCACGCGAAATATTTCCTGGGCAAAGTTTCCTCTTCTCTCTCTCTGACTCTTTTACTTTCCGGGGTGTGCTCTAGCGAAAAACCATAGAGTTACATTCCTCTAACTCGCCCACGCAAAATATTTCCTGGGCAACGTTTACTCTTTTCTTTCCTATTTTGTTTGAGAGCATTGTTGTGCCGGTGTCAAGATAATAGTTTGGTGGCCTTAGTAATTGGTACCGTTTCCGACCGTATTTACCGAACCGTAACTGCTACTGGTGACTACTGTATATATATTGGCTACCGTATGGCTACTGTATTGCTACCGTATTTGCTACTGTATTTGCTACCGTATTTGATACCGTATTTGCTACCGTATTTGCTACTGTATTGCTTCCGTATTTGCTTATAATAATCCGCTTTGCTTGTATATTATTAATTTACGATTGGTTATTATTAATAGACGTATTTAAACCATTCTACGTTATTTTACTTAATTTGTTGAATATACCCGAGTACATTTGGAGCTGCTTCGAGAACCTGCAGGCTGGCATTCCAACAAACAGACCCCTGGAGACGGACATCTTCAACTGCAGTTACCCAGGTCTTCGCTAAGTCTTTCTGTTACAGCGAAGCCGTTCTGGAGAGTAAACTCCATATAAAATCTGGCGCCCGAGAACTTCCCACCGATTATACGAATAAGCAGCCGTATAATCCCGCCCACAACAAAATACCGGACTACAGAGTTGCCAAATGGGCAACTGGGGAAAAGAGCGTCGCAATAAGAACAAATAGGCATTTTTATGTAAAATACGCATTTATCAAAAGAAGTGGCAAAAAAGGCATAATTGGGCGTTTTAGACACTTCGCCTTAACATCCGCGCTCTACGTATCATATATATTCAAAAGTATCTTATTATTAATGTGTTACCCCCCCCCACCCCCATTGACTACAAAAAAAATCCCTCTACTCTTACCATTGTACAGAGGACATAGCTGATGCATAATAGCAATAATATAAGAACATACTACACGATACTAAAGCTTTCGTATGAAAATAATAGTATACACTTAGTGACAATCTTACCATTTATTCAACTACTGACTACAAAGTGAAAATAGCGAAGAAAAAGTAGACAGGCAGCTGTGCGTGCGTGCGTGTGTGTACTTCGGACACGCGCCGAAAGACTTGGGTCAACGCATGGGAGTCAGATAAAGAGAGAGCGAGTGATAGTGTAAAGTAAACTGATAGTAAGCTGAATGTTTCCAAGTTTGTTCTATAGAAAAATATAAATATAAAATATTCCTTGGAACTAAAAAAAACTAAAAACGAAAAAACATATTTGCCCACCAAAAATTGGGTAGGAGAAGGACTATACGGCCCCCGTATATTAAATAAAGGAGATGGAAATTTAAGTTTTCAAAAATTCATAGAAGGTGTAACAAAGAAGTTCTTCTTCTTATAGTGCCGTACCCTATTCAGGGCGTTGGCTACCTCTCTCCTATGTCTGTGTTTGGTGCGCGGCGATAGATATTTTGCACAGACAGACATAGGGGACCTACAGTTTAACGTGGGCTCCGAACCACAGAAAGTGCATGCACTTCTTCTCCCGAGAAGTTTTCCTGGGGAAAAATCCACCTCGCTGGTTTCCCGTTGCCTTGCGAGGGAGAACGACCGGGCCGGGGATCGAACCCGGATCCGCTGCATTGGTAGCCCGCGCTCTTACTCAGCTACAGCCGCTCTATTAACAAAGAAGTTAGCGCAATGGAATACAAACCAAATTATAGCTGATCCGCAGCTCCATTTGCCTACAAAATTTTAAAAAAATCGTCTAGTTAGTTTCTAAGCAGTATGTGTTTGAGAATATCAAAATTTTGATATTTTCTTCATTTCACAGTTTAAACAGTTCCAAAAATTTTAGCAGCGTGTAACATTGTGTACCATTAGAATATTTTTCAAATCAAATTTCATCTCGATCTGATAAATCGTTTTCGAGTAAATACACATTGAACCTTACAATTTCAAAAATTCATAGAAGGCGTCAAAGAAAATTTTGCGAGCTAGAACACGAACCAAATTGTAGCTCATTTTTTGCTCTATAAGTTTAAAAAATTCCCGCAATTTTAGTTATTTTTATCATTTTTGTGCACAGTAAAGTTGTGTTTCTATAGTGCTATTATAATATAATATTTGAACGCGATCTGTGAAGCTGTTTTTGAGTAATAAGAAGATAAAGTTAAAATTTTCAAAAATTCGTATCAACCGCCATTTTAAAACTAAAATGTTTGGAAAAAGAAACGTTCGATTTGCCCTGTAATCTGCTATCAGATTTTGTTTTTAAATTTATTAAATTTGGTTTAGGAAAAAAATGATACCAAAAAAACCTGTCTAGCATCCGTTTCCAGTTTCAAATTCGTTTTAAAGCTCATTTTGTTGGTGAATTTGTGATATACCTCTAGACTCCAAAGCTCATCGAATCCGACCCTTCGTTCGATATTTATGATGCACCACACACACACACACACACATACCCACCCACCCAGCCACAAACAGACATGTTATAAAAACAACTTCTTTATGTTCCTGGAGGTCCAAAACTTGTATTTCCGTCAAAATCTAGATTTTGAACATTTTTAGACTGAAAGTACAGAAGAAAGTAAACAGATATGAATAAAACCAATAAAAAGGACATTGGTCTGCCAAAAAGTGGGGAAGGGAAGCGGGGCCTGTTTAAATATTAATGCACCAAAAACGGCTCCTACGCAATTATCAAAATTTTTTAAAAATTTTAAATTTGGAAAAATTTAAGATTTTTTGAATTTATAAATACTAAGTTTTTTTTACGTATTTGACAATTTTGTGAAAGAAAAAATTGTAACAATTTTAAGAATTTTAAAATTGAAAATTGTGTAAATTTTTGTCAGAAATTTCTTTACAATTTTGGAAATTATAGAATTTCGAAAATTATAAAAACTTTGAAAATGTTTGGACAATTTTTAAGAATTTTGAAAATTACAAAAATTTTAGGGAATCTTGAAAAATTTAACTTTTGAAAATTGTCATAAATAACGAAAATTTAAAGGAAATATAATTTTTTTTAAATTGGGGAATTTTGAAAATATGGGTAATAATAGGAAATTTTTTAAAAATTTTTTGTAACTAAAAATTTTCAAAATTTAAAAATTCCCGAAAACTTCAAAAACTTTCTAAACGAGTATTTTCTAATATCACACAATATTTAGTCTATTATCTAAAACAGACTTTATAATTGCATAATGGTCGTTTTTTTGGCGATTATCCAATTAAACTGCACAAGTAAATGACCAAAAGGTTACCTCTCGTCCAGAGGTGTGTTACTCAATAGAAAATTGTTCTCGGACGATAACAATACCTTTCTCTAGCTATACGTAAGGGAGGCAAAAGTTTTTCAAGGTTTTCGATTGCTTAAAAATATATATCCCGTATGTTTTACAATCGCTAACCTAATTAAAAATATCCGTGGATACGTAAATCCCCACTTGTCCCGTTAATTATTTCTTTGCCCTGTCGCACTCACTAGTTGCCAATGTTTCCGAGAAAATAATAGTAATATTTATAGGTATATTAACTACGGCTCTTTTATTAAATAGAGATATTTATAAATAAACGTATTGTACATTGCGTGAATTTGTTTTTAATTCCCGTGGTTTATTCTACGCAACAGATTGCGTGTATTTTAACGGGTACTTGAAGTTGCTGTTAGTTAAACCTGCTAGGATAGAAGGCTAACAGCCGGTTAAAACCTAACTGGATACTGAAAAACAGAAATATTATTAAATTATTAATAAGAAACACTGGCAAGCGGACCATGTTTTAACCTTTATTTTATAAATTCCAGCTTTACTTCGTTAAAGCATATTTAATGATTATCTGTATCTAAAATACTTAACTACTTTAACAATATTTATTTATTTTAACCTAATACCTATTTCGGCATGTTTACATGCCATTGTCAAAGGTTATATGAAAAAGTAAACAGTTAGTGTTGTTATAGCAATAGAACTTGGTGACTTGATCTTGATAATCGACTGCAGATGAATCTTATTCCAAAATGTCCAATAGAGGAGAATTTAAGAGATCAATTGGCTCCTTCATTAACGGTACAGTTTTTAAATGTTTGTGAATTTCAAAAGCTTTTAGTATTAATTTACGTTTATCATCACAAAAGTGTAAACATTTTATGGTGTTATTAGATGTCATTGATTTATTGTGTTCTAGTAAGTGTTTAGCGTAATTGGATTTATGTGGGTGTTTGTATTTGTAACAACGTACGTGTTCTTTATGCCTAATATCAAAATTTCTAATTGTCTGGCCTATATAAACCGAATTACAATGCGAACAATTTAATTTGTAAATGCCAGATTTTAGCAAATCATCTGTTTTTGATTTTGCATTAAACAAAGTGTTTAAGGTGTTTCTAGTTGTTTTAAAACTTACTTTATATTTATTTGTGTTGTTTATAATTTTAGCATTTTTTTTCTGATTTGTCACCAACATATGGGATCGAAGCATATTTAATTGCATGGAATGAAGTTAGGGTATTCGAATACATTTTTTGAATGGCTAATTTATAATCTTTTTCTTTAATTAATGTATCAATAAGTTTAGTATTATAACCATTACTGTATGCAATTTGTTTAATAATTGAAACTTCTCTATTATAATTAATTTCGTCTAAAGAGACCGTCAAAGTTTTATGTATCAGGGACCTGTATGCTGCTAATTTATGTGTTTTATGATGACAAGAATCGTGTGGTATTGTAATGTCTGTTTGTGTAGGTTTTCTATAAAATGTATATTCAAATTTATTAGTTGAATTAATTTTTATGTTTAAATCTAAAAAGTTAATGGACGTATTTTTTTCAGTTTCTAGTGTAAATTTTATGTATGGATGCAAGCTGTTAATAAAAATGTTTTAACCATTCAATTTTTTCAAGGGTTCAGCAGATCAGTTTCTTTATTAAACTAGCTTCGAGTTCGACGATGAATTACAAAAAAATTGTTTAAAAACGCTTCTTCACCTTAGTATTTGGTACCTTTCGTAAGAGTTAGTTTTATAAAAAAAAGCAAGTGAAAGGAATTTAAAAGTTTACGGTAATCGCAGCTGATCACTTTTCTTCCCTTAACGTATTACTTTGAATTCAATATATGGCGGTACATTTGTTTTTACAACACGTATAATTATACTCCTAGTGTAACATAAGTACCATTACTGAAAATTTAATATCCATTAAGCAATACCAAACAGATATGTAGCTAACAAAAGTCCATTAAGCTAGTAGCTAATTCCATTAGTAAAGTTTTTAAATATACCCCAAAGGGAAAACTATACTACAAGAGCATATCTCGCCACAAACGCGGTAAATAACGGATAGGTTTTTGTCCGGGAAGAGGATAAAATATTCAGTTAGCCTCCCCTAGAAAGAGAGGCGACAGGCAGGATAGTGGACCGCGTTTTTATCAGGTGATCGGATTAATTTTACACGGGTTTTATGGCCCAGTATTAGCGGGATTGGACGTATCAAATTAATGGGCAGTTAAGGTGGCTGTTCTGTCGCACATCCAAGAATATGTCTCAGATTAGAGGGATTTCTAAAATTCTCCGGGATTCCTCGGCTATTTCTTTGTCCCACAGATGGCAATCTTCCCAAGTCGTTTTATACTTTGGTTACGTACTTGTTTTATCTGTTAAATTCCTCTTTCTTTTACTGTTACAGTTCTTGTTTAGCTTACGAATTGAAAGCTGCCAATACAAAAGTACTAGACAAATATGGCGGTACGTGACAAAACAATTTAAATTGCAAGATTGCGTAAATGGCTAAATATTTAACATGAATTAAAATAAATAGATATTTAGACAATGAATTGCGAAGGAAGAGCAGGGAAAGCTAAAGAGGGGACAGAAAAAAGTACAAAGTTCTCTACAAAAACACTTGTAGTAGCACTCAATACCAGTAAGGGAAGGGGGAAGAAAAGGATATAAGGAAGAAATACAGGAAAATAAAGAGAGATGGGAAGATCTAGGCTAAGCCATGGTAGTTAGCAAGAACGAAGGTAAAGTAGACACAGAAAGATCTAAGAAGGAATTCTACAAACAAGTTTCAAACGGGAAGAATGGCGAGAGGAGGATAAGAGTGCGGAGTAAGGAGAGAGAGTAAAAACTGTCAAGAGGCAGGAAGAAGTAGAGCGAGAAAGTGAAATAAAAAGGCGAAACAGATGTGAAAGAAACGCATATGGTTAGAGAAAAATTGTCTTTTAATAAATATTAGCAGTGAGATAATGAGAGAATAGCGAACAGCAAAGAGGGAGACGGAAAAGAAAGAGGAGGACGTTCTAGAGAAAGGGAAGGAAATGAGAAAAAGAAAGACCAACGATAAAAAAGGAAACCATTAAAAAAATGGGAAAGAGGGCCAGGGGAAGAGTAACAAAAAGATTTTGAAAAAACTTAAAATTGATTAAAGAATAACAAACATTTTTCGTCAAAAACTTTGGGAGAACAAACATTTATGTTGTTACAAGTTACAAAATAAAAAAAGACGACTAATATTATTCCAGTTCACTCTAACATAAGTAATAGGTACTTTTTAAAAGCTTTAATTTGACAAGAAACGACAACGACATCGTTGGGGATAAAATCGAATAATTTTCATAATCGAATGATTGCACTTCGAATTAATTTAATGATCGACTGATTCGTTCCAATAAAATTATTCGGTTGTGACTGCGCAATAAAAAGTAGTCAACACGCTTTTAACCTGCTTCTCGAATGCTCTGATGAATGAGATCGTTCTCAAACTAAAACTTCGGTTTCGATGCACCGCTAGTCATAGTACCGCCACCTTAAGGTTTAGGCAGCAATAGTTTAGCCACTTTATTTATGTTAACTGCTATTTCTAATATCCTACCAATGTTGAAATCAAATCATTCTTGTCTCGTTGTCCCTCGTGGTTGCTCAGCGAAAAAATACGTCGGTATTAATTAGGATTTATCGAATTTTTTCTGCATTAGATATTTGCAGCTGGCTCATGTGATAGCTATCGCTTTAACGCTCGCCTCCGAAGCAGGCTATGCCGAAAGGTCTAAAACGCAAAATCATTCGAATGATTTTCCGTTACCTTTCGAGATATAACGAGACATTTCGATAATCGAGTGTTTTGATTATTTACATCGGCACTAATAACTATATCTTTCTACTATCAACTATGGAGGCACCTTTTTAGAGCTATCATCAGGGTTCCTTACTGATTGGGAAGCGTAACATAATTTTGTACTTGATGAAGAAGAAGTACCATCTTTTGAGCAAGGCTGTTTTGTACAAAACATCTACGTTAGTTGACTCTGTAATTCAGCGTTTCACCAACTCTTGTTATTTGCGTGGCCTTTTTTAAATTTAGATTATTTTGCTCCAGATGCAGTGGCAGACCGCAATATGTTTGTGATACTAAAACATTTACAAAGTATTTCCAGATTTTTACGGCTTTATCACAAAATCTAGCCAATGTTCTCGAAGTTCTGTAAGCAGAACTGCTACCCAATTTCAAAAAAAAACTAATGGCTTAATGAATTTTGAAAACACTAAAAATGAATAAATATTGACCTCTCTGACTCGTTAAATAATAGTTTTTGCACGATGTTTTAATTTTTACGTAATAAATTCAAATTCAGATTTTGGACCGCACCCCAAAATACCATAAAAAATATGAGCAAAGCTCTTCGCTTAGACTGTCCTATACTTTAGAAATAGTTACGTATCGTATTTTGAACAATATTTCGGTATTAACATTTTACGGGCTCACAATGACAAAATAAAATCTGTTTGGAAAGATGTAAATAATATATAGTATACGGTCTACTATAAGCGAACAAAACCAGCTTAGCATACCGGAGAGAAACACTATTCTGTACCAATCACAAAAGGGTCAATATACTAGCACACCAAGTATACAGCGTTAACTTACTTAAACTTATGGTTTGCCCATGGACATGTCCTAGTGCGTTTAGATACCAAAATGTGTTATTTTTTTGCGTTTTACATATCACTTAAAGAGAAATGTTTATAATCTTCGATTTATTACTTAACAAAAATTCAGAAATTTTTGGTTTTCAAAAATTCATAGCAGGCGTCACAGACAAACCAGCGAACTGCGACATAAATTAAATTTTAAGGTTCGGAAAGCGTTTGTGCGCAGTAGCATTGTATCTCTATAGGGCAATTACGGTAGAAAATTTGTACTTGGTCCGTCAACTTGTTTTTGAGTAATAAAGCGGTCAAGTCAAAATTTTCAAAACATTGTAGCGGTCGCCAATTTATACCCAGAAAGTTCGAAAAAAAACGTTGGATTTACCCTAAAGTCTTCTATCAGATTTCCATTTCAGATTTAAGAAATTCGTTTTCCGAAAAAATAGCTACCAAAAAGAAACTTCCGTTTCCGGTTTCGGATTTTTTAAAAACCTATTTCCCCGATGAATTTTTCATATACCCCCACATTCTGAAGCTCATCGAAATCTGACCATTCGATTGGGTGTTATAGAGCGCACATACTCACACACGCACTAGCAAATACAATCCCCGGCTCTTGGTTCCCGAGAACTCGGCTAGATTTTGGCCCCGAAAAGCCCTGAAATGGAGCTCTTGCAGTCATGGGATTTTCGGGACCAAAAACTAGCCGGTTTTTTTACTGCACAACATGCAGCTGATGTATGAGTTTTTAATGACAACTCGGCGGGCAATCATAGAGTCGGAAAGATCGTTTCCTGCTGGAGCATTTTGTACCGGCATCAGATGACGAATTAGTGACGCGACTTTGGACGAACTAATATTTCTGCGACATTATTTGCAAACTACTAAAAAAACTAAAATGTCCATATTTTCTTTTGTTTTGTTACGAAAAACATTTTTTAAAGCTTAAAGTTAGTGCATAAAAATATACTTTTTATTATATTAGGTTAGCCCCGGATATAGAGCGCCGTAGCTCAGTGGTAAGCGCACGGGCTACCAATGCAGCGGATCCAGGTTCGATTCCCGGCCCGGTCGTTCTCCCTCGCAAGGCAACAGAAAACCAGCGAGGTGGATTTTTCCCCAGGAAAATCTCTTTGGAGAAGAAGTGCATGCACTTCCTGTGGTTCGCATCCCACGTTAAATTGTAGGTCCCCTATGTCTATCTGCACCCGCACCAAACACAGACATAGAAGAGAGGTAGCCAATGCCCTGAATAGGGTATGGCACCATAAGAAGAAGAAGAAGAAGTCCCGGATTATTCATTTAAAATTTCATCTTGGGATTGTATTTCCCAATACACACCCACAGACGGACATTTTTTTAAAAACACTTTTTTGTATTACTGAAAGTCCAAAATGTATTTCCATAAAAATCTCGATTTCGAAAATTTTGGTGAAACCAATGCTTCCCTATACTAGAAGTACAAAGAATGAATAAGCTAATAACTAAAATGTATGTAGGCGGTAATTTTAAATCGATCGCAATTCTGTTTTGCAAAAGAACTTTAAATAAAAATTTAAAAAACATTACTTGTTATAATCTAGCAAAGAAAAATTACCTTTTAATGACTTCAATGACCTCAGTGGCAGCCCTAGTGCAGGAGCAGTCGATATTAATTCATGACAGTGTAAATTTTCTATTTGGTTGTTTTCCTTTTTTTTTTCAAGTCACAGTTCAGAACATTTCGCGACCTTGAAGAGGAACTGCAGTTCAATTACTTCTATAAAATTATTAATATGTAAAATTGTTATGTGCGTATCTAGTGCGCAAAATTATACTTTGGTGCTTGAGAATGAAAGTTTTTTGTCGAGGCGGTAGCCGAGACAAAAATCATTCGAAAGCACTAACGTAATTTCGGGCACGAGTTGCATGCAACATTTTTTTACAGACTTACTGAAATATTGAACAAAATTAAGTAAAATCATAATAACATACAAAAATTAAGATTTATTCTAGTGTACCATAAGTGTACCATAATTTGAGAAACCCTTCAGTTTGATTGCGTCTGTTATAGTGTTATTATCTAAGAAGAAAATTATAACTAACATGTCTTCAAATGGTTGATAAATAGAGGCCGGATTTATATGCACTAACAGCGTTGCCAGTTACATTTATCTTGATGTAGCAGAGAAACATATATCTGGCAACACTGTTAGTGCCTATAAATGCGGCCACTAAGTTGGGTGATGGATTGGTTATCTAGAGAAATTTGTAAAATTTTAGATATTTGCACGTGTACCAATTTCTCCAGATAACCAATCCATCACCCAACTTAGTGGCCACATTTATATGCACTAACAGTGTTGCCAGATATGTTTTGTCTGCTACATCAAGCTAAATGTAACTGGCAACACTGTTTGTCCATATAAATCCGGCCTTTATTGATAAATAATGTTTGTATTCAAGTTAACGACTGGTTCGCCTAATTTACACTAAAATTACATTTTTTCCAACATATTTCAATGAAATACACTCTTTTTTCATCAACATCCACTTGAGGATATATTATTTTCTTTAATGTAATCCTTTCTCAGAGTAAATTGGGTAAATTCTGTGGCGGCTCATGGTGTGATGTACTGGGAGGCATTTTAAAGTATTTTTTTTGAAAAAAATTGTTCTTACTCGAGTTTTAGGCAGCCTTATATTTGAAACCCATCCTTTACGTTGGCAAAATGATCTATTTTTACCAACATTATCATTGAAGTCTTTAATAGACTTTCGATGAGCACTCTTATTGTAAATTGATACCCACACTGCCAGTGTGTCAAAATGCACAAAGTTTTTCATGTGGTTTATTAATAAAAAATGTGTTTGAATTTTAGTTTTTAAATGTTTGCAGTGAATATCACACAATGAATTATCACAAAATAGCAGACAGTGAAAACAAGCGAAAACATTTTCTTACATGGCATTCACAATCCAAAATTATTTTGCACGGACATCGTACAACACCACTAAATTATGATTACACAACCAACAACTGTTTTCACACTACTACGTCGTGTAGTGAGAATCCCGCAGATTAGGCGGCTATTGGCATGCGCTTATCACGGACAGCTGACAGCATAATTTTCGGAAGTTGTGAGTCCGTGACCCTGAAGTCTTCAATACGCAGATACTTCTATCCTCTTTTAGCTTGTGTAATATGAATTTTACCGCAATGAGCTTTCTATCTTACTCTTATTTATTTAAAGGCCTTTTAAGCTATCGGTTTTATTCGGTGGCGTATAGCTGAATTGGGGACTGACAGCCAAATGACCATCGCATAGATTCGTCTAATGCCCGCGAAATACTCAAACATTCAAACGTTTTCGGATCCTGCGGCAACTCTTTAATAAACGTTCTCGCAAATCTCATAAAAAAGTTAACTATAAAGTATTTTTTAAATATTATAGTGTATAATATGTTATGTACTCAAACAAAAAGTAATTATTTATTTTTTCTTATTTCAATGGGTGGTCAATGATTATTTGACCCAATGGAGAATTCGCCACTGGTTAAATTGTTTATTGTTACCTATTCTTGAAACGAGTGTTTGAGCGACAAGAAATTTTTATTCTAGCCTAGTTTTTGCTTGTCATGTTTGATATTTGCGCAAAAATTAAAAATTCAAAATGTACCTGTATCACATTTTAAAATAAACAAAATGTTTACTTCGTAAAACTTAAATCAAGTTATGCAATGTCGTTTCAGAGAGAGAGCTTTTAATAAAAGAGCGTTCGTTTCGAAAGCGGAAGCTTCCTTTAAAATAATTTATTCGGATGTGTCCCATAAGTAACCTGGGACGTCCGTTTTACTTATCGCGAAAAATCGACATCGTTTGTGAAGTTTCACACAACTGAGCGCGTGATAAATTGGATGTCAGAATCAGAAACGACAAATTAACTCAAACCGAATTTGGAATTCTTCCCAGTTCAAATTAATATCCGAAACGACTGAGGCCCAGGGGTGTCAATCAAAACGTGAATGCTGTTGTTGGTAATTTAAAAGGGCAAAAGTTAAAGGGCATATTTGTCGGAACAAAATGAAACCCGAAAAACGGTTTCGGCGAGGCGAGGGCGAGGGCGGCGTTTTCTTAAAAGCGCTTTATCGTAATGAAGGTGACATTTGTCGCGCTAATATTCAGAAGTGGTGTAGCTAAGCTGGAGACATGAATATAGCGGTTAAACACTTTACATGTTCAATGACATCGCGGTGAAGCCTCGGGCCGCTTCATAGCACAAAATGTACCATGAATATAACATGAGTCTCACGTTGGGTAAAAGGCAGTTACCGTTTATTCCCGCTAAACCCGGAGATTCCGGCGCGTTTCGCAACTGTTTGCCTCCAACTACCGACTATCGGGTTACCTGCTAACTTTAGGGTTGCGTATTGGACCGGAAGACTCCCCCCGCCGCCGCTTGGTTATTATTATTATTACTACTATTACTACTTCTCTTTGATTAGTTTCATCGGCCTCCTAGCTGCTATTATTTCTCTTCATCGTTATGATGATGTAGTAGAATTGGGTCACGCAGATGACAATGTTACCAACCCCGTCTATAACAAGCTTTTAGCCCTAGGAAAACTAGATTCATATTCCAACTCTTGTAACTTTGTTACGGTACAAATTACAATAAAGCTCCAAGTTAAACATTTCCGAAGTAGTAACCTTTCCTGTTAGAACTGTATAAGCTAAACGTTATGAGTTGCGGTAAATACGAACTACAACAGCATTCTGTTCTAACAATTAGATTAATCAATTAGGTAATTTGTTATACGAAGTCACTAAGCAGAAAAATGTTGAAGAACCAATTAAATTTGAGTATTTTTAGGTGGATATTTCTTCGCAATACAAACACTTTCCAAATCTAGCAAAGTCCAAAAACTGTTTCTATATAAGTGTTTATAAGGGTTGCAGAGGGACCATGAAACGTTAAAAAGTATTGAGCTAAATATTTTATTTAGAGATTTATAAATATGTTTTAGTGGTTATGTAAGCCATAATATATTTAAAAACCATACTGTTTCTCACTGATATTTCTAACAAAATCGTGAAAAACTAGATCACGAAATTTTAGCGGAAATGCGCCCAAAACCAGAATCTGATTTCTTGTTATCATTTTCCTCACATATATATTTTTTAATAGCAGATGTTTATTTACAACAAAAAAAACTTTAAGAATCTGACAAAAAATCGAGCATTAGCTTCCGGTCTAAGGCAGACCAGCCCATCAGGCTCCTCCTAGAGCCCAGTTAGGGTTTGAACGCAAGATTTCTGCCCTAAATAAATCATCCCCGCAGCAGTCCGCTACTCCAAACGCTCTGCAGCGCTCCATTCCTTCTAGAGCCTAGCAGCACCTGGGTAGAACCAGCAAAACTTGCCTTATATCTACGCATTTTGCTTCTTCTACAGCACCGCAGCAGCTAAATAGAACCAGAAGAATCTTCAAGCCTCCTGTCCCATTTCTACGCAGCCCGCTACTTCTAGAGCACCGCAACAGCTACATAGAATCCAACAGGACTTACCAACCCCCTACCCGACATCTGTTTGACGCTCTGGGCAGCCACTGTATATTGCCCAGGAAACAGTCAGCTCGCGGCGCATTACGGTCTGTTTACGTAATTATCCCATTGAAGGGTGTTTTTATGTTTTTCATGTTATTTATGATGATCGTTATTGTTTTTGTGGTAATTTGTTTTTTCACAAACTATTATTATCCTGAAAAAAAATTAAAAAATTCAGATTGATGTTGAAGTTCTACAATTTTTAAAATTAAAAAAAAATAGAAAATAAATTATAACCAAACTATGGTTTTATTGTTAATTTCTTGATATCTATATATTAAATACGGATCCCTTCCACCGGTTTCAACTTTTAGTTGCAAGGGGGCCCCGCTACTAAAACCCACATATTTACGCGTCTCTTATATAAAGCGCATATCCCTTTGTACAGCAGACCGCTGAAGTTTTTAATACGGATAAGCCAATTTGGGTTTATAATCTTTGTGGTACTAGAAAATAATCTGTTGACAGGGGTTAGGTCATTATGAAAACAAACTCGTGGCATGAAACATCAGATCGGGACTGCGAGCCGGAAAATGCCGGCGGGAAAAGTTTTCACTTCTTCGGATATTCTTTTAGCTGTCCCTAAAAAAGATACGTTTGTTTGCTGATCGATTTCTATGCGTAAAGCGGTATTTCATTTTGGAATTACATGCAAAGGTCTAACTAGTTTTTTACTGCGTGTTTATGAATTCCAAAACCATTTTAAAAATTCCCGTTGTAGCAGTCTTCTGAAACTAGGGTAATGTGATTCATTCAAGATTCTTTTATTGGAGGGGATTTTATAAGATTTATCTGAGGATTTTTTCATGGAGTGTTTTTACTGTTTTTTCGGGGTGTTCGCGGGATTCTCTTTCGAAGAGCAGCTCTTATTCCTGGGACGTATAGAGTTACAAAGAAACAAGGAAGCGTAGTTTACGGGTTCTGCTAGTTTAAAATCCATTTATTAATTCTCTAACTGTCTCACTGCTACACGGTAACGCGTCCTTACATCTCCACCCAGTTTAGTGATTGTTTTCGGAAAATGTTTATTTTGCAGACACTACTGTTGCTATAATTTGGTTGTTTACGGCTTAATTCAATTCTGACCGGTGAAAAAAATAAATAATTTTATTGAATAACAGACAATTAATAAAATAAAAGCATTGCTTACAGAACATTATAACAATTTTATTAGAAACAGCATTGATTTACTAGGGCTGGCATTTTTTGGCACTGGCATTATTAAAAAAATGTTATTATAGACAAGACGTGATTACAGTGATATAGAGTGTTATATAATATGTTTTCAAACAATTATTCATTCACACACTTGAGAAATTATAGTGTTCAGCTGCAGAACGCTAACCCAACAATTCAGCGCGACAGAGAGTTTTGTTCTATTTTACTTAATGGGTAGTAATTCTTAACATTAAATCCGGAAATACGTGCAAGTCAAAACAAAAATTGGACAAATAAATGTTGAATCGATTATGGCAGGTTTACCTACGACATGGCATGAATTGATTTGATTTTGTTTGGGTTTACAACTAGCAAACATAAACTAAATTTGACCCTAATATTGGGAACAATACTTACAATAACAGACGCGCTGGGAATACAGCTTGCATTTCAGAAGAACTAACTGGTCCCGTGGGCGACGCTCTACGTTTTTGTTGGTACCTGTGCAACAAATATACTAATCAGGAGCTGCGTTCCTCACGAGCCAGTTTGAAGAGATCCAAATTTAGTATGTAAAATTACGACAACCGCTATATAACATTATACAAGTACTTGCGTCACATTGTAGAAGAGTGTTCGAAATGTACATGAAGCATTAGTAAATATTAAAGAACTATCAACTCAGATTACGTAATAAACTCAGAATGAGCTTGAACAAAAAAAGTAATTAAACGGAAAATGGAAGTGTAAAGTTTAAATTAAATGTCGGTAGGGAACTGACAAGCTCAAACTACATAGAAATGTCTTGTTAAAATGGAGATAGCTGAGATATGTCTAATCTATGGAGAGGCGGAAATTAGAAACTGAATTAATTAAATGATAATATAATCGGAGCCAGCTTTCAAACGTTAATGTAAGAATCCCTAAGATATCAATAGGATTGGCTTTATGACGAGGTTCTTGAACATATTCAGTAAAATCATTAAAGGTGTAGAGGTAAAGACAACTTCAAGTTTCATTGAACTAGTATCGTGTTTTATTTTTCAATTATTTTATGTATACTGTTTAAATGCAGTAATTAAATTCAGAAATTCCAATTAAAAAAAATATGTTTACCCATTTAGCAGTTACGTTAATTACAATATTCAAAATTGTTCATAACATTGCGTGCAAAGCTGGCATATCTCTTACCTGAAATTTCTTCTGCTTATGTTGAATATCTAAAATTAAATTTTCTCGTTTATATAACGTTCAGTATTTCAAATTAAAGTTCCCCGTATAGCATACAATGAACAATAATCTGGTCTACGTAGCAAAAACCAATTAGGGTGCAAATCTCGGCGGCGGTCGCTTATATTAAAATTTAAAAAACCGGTAATGTCGTGTAATTAGAAAACAAATCTGTGTTTTTGCCCTCCCGTGGGAGTCTGGCTTGGTTGTGAAACGAACATTGTTAAATAAATAGCAAATTACTTTAAGTGCAAGGTAATGCCGAAAATCGAGCTTTTGCGCACCTTATTGTACACGCATTCCGGTTGAGTACATGAAATGCAATAAAACACCGGGAAAATTCAATTAAGTAGTTTATACCTACAATGTGTCCATTTTCCTTTCTGTTTTGCATTTATTTTCCGCTTTCGTTGATATTAAATTCGTGCGTTTCATGAATTAAACCTTTTTAAAACGACATTGTTTTTCACAACACTGTTTAGGGAAAAATTGCACTAGGTTTCGTTATTTGAAAAAATATTTATGTTTCCACCAAACTATACACTAAACCATGGACAATTAAATTAAAACTACGTTTTGTTATCTCAAGGGATTCATTAAGCGTAAAAAATACGACGTATAATTGAATTCAATTCAAGAAATATATACTTTTTTTCAGACTTTTTTCCAAGCGCGTCATTAAAATAGCTCCGACTGATTAAAGCTCATTTAAATAAACCGAACTCGTTTTTGTTTTTACACTGAGCTTTTGTAACGAGCTTAAAAAGTATTTGTTAGATCTGGCGTTAATTGACAAAAAGTGAAGACTTTGGGACTGGACATGCGTAAACGTCAACAAACGAAATTTCCAATTTAAAAGTTGTTTTTACTTTTCAATTAAGTTTTTCAAGTTTTCGGTTGGAAACTGTTTAATTATTACTTGAAATGGAAAGTTCCCTTATTCTCGTACTATTTATAATTAATAAAAGTTCTTCAAATAAAGGAGATTTGCAAACAAGGACTACTTTAAAGAATATCAAATTTTTGGTTGAGTTATTTCTTGGTAACGGTAAATGTAATTAGAAAGCTTGCAAATAATGTAGATGATGAAATTCCGAAATTTATAACCTTGTTTTTATGCCTTGTTATCTCTTTCTTTCGCTCTTTTATTTATTTCTCTAAGGACTCCTTTACTTCAAGCTTTTCTCCTTTATTCGTTTCACCTTGTTCTGTTTCACTTGCACATCATATTTTGCTAAATTGCTCTGACCTTTCTCCTACAACTTGAGTCTTGCCTTCTTCTCTTTAGTGTTTCTTTGTCATTTTTTAATAAAGGCCGTTCTCTTTCTAATCTCTGTTTCATTCTCCTTACTTTATTCCCCCTCAAGCGTACTCTTCGGCTATTTTTACCTTCCTCGCTATAGAGGAAGGTATTGTGATCGTCAGGTTGGATTTGAAGCAAATGCGTTTATACAGCCAAGTTTTCTTTCGTTTTGGGCTTACTGGCAGATATACGAGTTATGCCTAAAAGAAAGGTATTTGTATGTCAAACATTTTGACTAATAAACAGCTTGTAGGACCTTGGAAGACCGATAAAGCGGGCACTACAGCGGTGTCTGTGTGTGTGTGTCTATCTGTCTGTGTGTCTGTCCTGTGAAAAAATTCAAATTTGGCTCAAATATTGAGAATTGCAGTCCTTTGCAACCTCAACAAAATGAGGTTGGTCTGCCAAAAAAGAGAGGGATGGAGAGGGGTGATCTACTTCAATTAGACGCGCTCGAAAAAGATCCGTAGATTCGAATAGCCGATCTGTACAAACGCGATCTCTCTATCACCTTCCCCCCCCCCTCACCATCAACCAACGAAGTATAAGACGTAGAAACTCATTTTTGAGATTTTAATGGACAAATACTGGTTGCAACATGTTAAACTACAATAGGAACAATCTTCCATTGTAAAAGTACCTCTAGGTCATTTTCTTGAACAATTTAATTGGATAGTCGCTAAAAAAACTATTAAATTTTGAAATTGATTTTAGATTTATAACTAATAAATACTGTGTGCAATTAACAAATATTAAAGAAAAATTACGAAAGCAAAATGTATTTATATTTTCAAAATTTCTCTTTATTTTCAAAATTTACAATAATTTTCAAAATTCCTAAAAATTATAAACATTTTTCAAAATTTATAAAAAATTTCAAAATTTCCAAAAAATTAACGTTATTTTCCAACGAAACAAAAAATTTTCAAATTTCAAAAAAACTTCAAAAATTTAATAATAGTTAAATTTTTTAAACTATTTAAGTATTTACAAATTGTCTAATAATTAAAAAAAAATTTTTAAATAATTAAAGAATTTAAAAAATTTTGCTTTTTTTCTTTTCGTTCTCTTAAAACTTATCCCTTTTCCTCCGTCTCACACTCTTTCACGTTTTATTTCGTTAAATTGCCCTCTTCTTCCCTCTCCTCCAACTTGTATCTTGCCTTCTCATCTTTATTTTTTTTTTCTTTATCTTAAAATAAAACCCATTCTCTTTCTAATCTGTTTCCCTTTCCTTACTTTCTCGCCTTTCAAACTTTCATCTTCTTTATTTTTTTGGCGTCTTTTTTCTCGCTTTAGACTGCCTTCTTTTTCTCATTTGTCGATTTCTTGTTTCTTCATCTATTTCTAAATTTCTTTTTAAGTACTTTTTCTTTTCCTTTTCCTTTCTTTCTCTCCTTCCCTTTCTCTTAGCCACTCTATTTTCTTTCTTACTATCTTTCTTTTTACTCGGCCCAACCTTACCCCTCTCTATTCTGCCCCTCTCTGTCTATTTCACACGTCTCTCTTATTTCTCTCATTATCTTTATTTTTGTCTTGCTCTCAACTCTCCCTTTCTATTTCTCATTTAGTTTAAGTTTAATAAAGAGTTTATGTTACGCATTTAATTTGCGTATATAGCGAACGTATAAATTGTATTAGCAACCTGCAATCTTCGACACTAAACAAAGTTAATTTAGACTGTAACGAACGTCATAATAATATTTAGTTGAGTGAAGTCAAATTTAAGGTATCTCGAAATAGGTTTGCTTACGCCACTTTCCGCGAAATTTAAAATTTGATTGCGCATTTCAAAACTTCTAAAAAACGAGGAACTTGTCCTTTCCCAGTACGTATAAAACTGCCTTCAGTATCAAAAAGTACGATAATATGTTCCTTTTTTTTTAACTAGACTTGATTAGTCTATAAACAACCCTTCAAATAATTTAATATTGTTGAACTAAAATTTATACCGCGCGCCCGCACTAAAGTTGTCTCGAATTTAAGCTTTAGAGAACATCGCTGCTTGTTTGTACTGATCCTTAGTAAGTAATATTACATGAAAGCTATTGAGAAGATCACTGCTGTTTGAAATTAATTCTTTGGGTGAATTTCAAAGTACCTACAAGCAACTTATGGAATTATCTTTCCTTTGTATTACACTCTTCTATTTCACATTCACATCTAATTTCGCTAAATTGCTCGCCCTTCCCACTCCTTCAACTTGTCTGTTGCCTTCTCTTTCTTTACGCTGGCTTGTTCAATAATTAAATCAACTCTCCTTCTTATCTCTGTTTCACTTTCTTTACTTTTTAGCCCCTCAAGCTTTCCATATTTTTTGACGTAATACTCTCAAGTCTCAATTCTTTTCCGTGTTTTTCTGTGTTTTCCTCCCTTTTTCTTGTTTTTATTTCTTGTGTTTTCGTTTTTCTTTGCCTTTTTCTTAATTTTTCTATTTCTTTTTAGATACTCTTCTTTTTACCCGTCCCTTTCCTCTATATCTCTTTTACGCATCTCTCTTCTTTCTCTCCCTCCTTCAACTGGTTTTGATTAGTTTCAAACAACCCGTCAAATAATTTAATGTTGTTTAAACTACATTTTATACCGCCCGATCGGCCGCACTAAAATTGGCTTTAATTTAAGCTTTGGAGAACATCACTACTTATTGGTTACAATTCTGTGTAAATAATAATTCAACTAACCCGCCAATTTCTTAAATATTATTTAAACCGAAACTTATACCGTCGCTCCCTACCAAATAATAATTCGAATTTAAGCTTGAGAGAACATCACTGCTTGTTTGTAGCAATTCTTAGTAGATAATATAAACCGAAATTTTGGATTAGGCTATTAAGAAGATCACTGCTGTTTTAGGGTAAATTTTGAGGTGCCTTAAAGCAATTTATGAAACTTAGAAGTCACTATCCTGTCACAAATTAAAGTAAAAACTCGCTATTCCTGTAAATTCAAGTTTTCCTGTAAAAAGCGTTGATACATTTTTATACGAGTAAAATAACTTACTTGGAGTCAAAGAAATCTTATTTTCGTTCTATTCCTAAAATAAAAATTCGAGTACATTTGAACTGGATGGAGTACCGATAATAAAGCTCGAACTAAACTGTACATACGTATTTAAATACCTAACATTTTCAAGTATATTAGCATAAAATTATGTATTTGTGAAATGAACTGCGTAACAGAGAACTGAAGATATTATTTTAACTTATCCATAACTAGAGGTATATTCACTGAATAAACCAGATTGTTTATTTTTACTGAATTATTCATAACCAAAATTTAGTAAATTAAAGCATTTTAGATGTACATATTTTTCATGTTTTGCGTAAAGCGCCGATTTTAGGTGAGATACAATGTTCGTGTTTCTGGTAAGAAAACTAAAATGAAACATTCTTATACTTACAATTTCACCGTTTTTATCCAGCTAACTTAATAATATTGCTTCGTTTACCTGAAACAGAAGGTAAAAGCAATTTAATAAAGGAAATTCGCAAAACAGTTTTAATAAAAAAATTACTAGTTTAATATAACGTCCAAAATTGTACTTTGTGAGCAATATTACAGAATCGTTATTTACATTCAAAACATATCATAATTAAATTAAGTTGAAGTAACCCAAACTCGTTGGTATATTTGGGTGTTTTTCATTAATAAAATTAATTTGCGGGGTTATCACTGTAAAACGCAGTTGAATAATTCAAGAAAATCCATGTTTCAGAGAGTACTTTT
This sequence comes from Ctenicera cuprea, assembly GCA_958336395.1. Lineage (NCBI taxonomy): Eukaryota > Metazoa > Arthropoda > Insecta > Coleoptera > Elateridae > Ctenicera > Ctenicera cuprea. The sequence goes on from OY284489.1 coordinate 12,079,201, forward strand.
GACTGACACATTAAAGTGGCAACTTTTCCATTTGTTGTTCAACTCGAGAAGCAAGTTTGAGCTTATACAACTAAGAGCGCAACCTGGCTTATTAATTATAAAACATTTGCTTGCCCTTTCAAACTAAATACCTTGTGACGGGTTTAATATTTAGCTATACATTATAACTTTTTAATAAAATTGAAATTATTTCAAGGCAAGTTAGCAGCTTGACAAACTTGGAGAGTTATTGTGGTAAAACGTGAAATTTTAATACAGTTTCGGAGACGTATTGAACATTGTTAGTCACTGGAAATTATTAAAAGTTTAAAATTTGTGTTTCAGTTGACAAGATGTTTGTCTTTCCAATGAAATACATAGACCTAGGTCTAAAGTTATTTTTGTTGTACAAAACCTTATCATACAAAGGGTTTAGTATGCAACTTTAAGTAAAAATAACTTACGAAAATGTATAAAATACAAGGCTACTCATTTTCTTTATAAAAAGATACCCACACAAAGTTTAAAAAAATATTTTTATTAGGCATAAATAAATGGGCTTTAGCTCCATGGTATTACCTACAAGTAAAACCGTATTGTATTTGGATCAATGCAAGGATTTCAATATCCTAAGGACATTTAATAACAATGGCATGGCTTGTTTTGAGCTCTTGGACACATCTTTAACTGTTCAGCTTTTATTACAATTTACTGTTAGCTTAGACCACGTGATTATTTGGGGATTACACCCAGCATAAGCCGGTAAGGACCGATCTGTAGCTTGTCTGCCTTTACAAGCAGTTGCTCTAAAAGTTTGAGCCATAGCTGTTCCTGTTTGCCTAAACAGGGCCATGTGCTTAAATTGTTTTAACCTTGGGGCGGCCATGGATTTGATCTCAATGTATCTTGTTTGTTAGGAAAGAATACTTAATCGGCTTATGCCTGTTAGCTGTTTGTAAACCCATTGCAGCTTGCATCTTCAGAATGATTAGAACACTGAATTTAAATCCGGGATGCGGAGGTATTTAAACCCCTCTGAGCCAGTGGGGCAGAATGAAAACATTCTGGTTGGCTGTCACCGTTGGGAGAGGACGGATCCGATGAAGCGTGATATAATAACCATACTTTTGATTTATTTATAAAAGTTCAGTTTAATAGTATGAAATGCATATTTTGAAGTATTTTTTTTAAATTACTATAGCTTGACTACAATCTCATGGTTTGCCCACTTTAAATAAAGTATTTGCATTTTATAAACATAACAAATTAGCGTGGTTTCACTTTAAAGTATTAAAGTATTTATGTAACCTTGATATGCTAATGAAAGAAGTATAATATTTAAAAATATAAAATTCGAGTATTTAAATGTATTTTAAAACAGTAAATATTGCAATAGCACAATAAATAATCAGACGATGCTTTGAAAGACAATACATCACAAAAATGATAAATGAACTGTGTGCGACATAAGTGTGCAAAATTAAGAAATAGGAAAGTAATTGCAAAGACGTTTGCAGTAACGAGTTAACATTAAATAAAAGTTTATCGCTACAAGGTTTAAAAGTTAAAAATGTTTTATATGTAATGAGTATCTGTATATAAAATACTTAATTACTTTAACAATATCTATTTATTTTAACCTTATACGTATTTCGGCATGTTTACATGCCATTGTCAAAGGTTATATGAACAAGTAAACAGTTAGTGTTGTTATAGCAATAGAACTTGGTGACTTGATCTTGGTAATCGTCTGCAGATGACTTGATTTCTTATTCCAAAATGTCCAGTAGAGGAGAATTTAAAGCTTCGTTTACATTATAGCGAACATAAGCGAACGAACGAATGAACGAATGGATTCGTTCGTTTGGAAGGGTTCACCTTTTCTTGTTTACACTTAGCAGAGCATTCGCAGTTGTTGATGATCCATACATTCGTAAGCATCATGTGGGATTCGTGTTGCACTTCTGCAAGGAACTGCCGAATGCTTGTCTACGTATTTAAACTGTTTACACAGAGCACGAATTTTCTTTGATGATTCGCTCATTTACCGACACCGGCCGGAACATGACCGATTGCGAACAAATTCGTTCGTTCGTCTACTATTCACCGTTTACATCTAGCGAATTGCTACGAACGAGTTCGTTCGTTCGCTATAATGTAAACGAAGCTTTTGAGATCAATTTGCTCATTCATTAACGATACAGTTTTTAAATGTTTGTGAATTACGAAAGCTTCTAGTATATCTAATTTACGTTTATCATCACAAAAGGGTAAACATTTTATGGTGTTATTAGATGTCATTGAATGATTTTGTTCTAGTAAGTGTTTAGAGTAATTGGATTTATGTGGGTGTTTGTATTTGTAGATCTAAAATAACATCCAAGGGTAAGCAGACGTATAAATGTACCGGTCCTCAAAAAATGCCTAAAAGTTGTATAATAGTTATTTATTATATCAGTGGGATAAAGGCATTATTAACATACGAATGCAGTGAGTTGCCCAACGAGGGCGTCAGCCCGAGTCGCAGTAAGAGCATGAGTATGTTAATGGCCTCTATCACATGTATATAATACAATTTTTTATCTACGTCTGCTCAAAATTAAAAAAATTACATAATTTTCAAAATTGAATAAATTATATAATTTTGACAAACCATCTTTTTTATTTATGATCAGAGTAGCATGGTATTTTATTTAAAAACAGAGTAGCATTGTATCTACATAATTTATTATCGTCATAGCAACCAAACATTTGTTGTCAATAATTGAGTTGTTTTTAATTTTTCCTTGATTTGTGGTGAAAATTGTGAGAAAACCGGTAAATATAATTATGAGTGATTGTGGCAGTATTCCGTCGGACATAGAAGAAGCTGCAACGATGGTAGTTTCTTCATTGAAAAAATAAAACTTTTGGTCAAAAATTGTCATATCCCACTGAGTGGGATAAGTGATCCTTATCCCATTGAGTTGGACAATAAACATCATTATGCAACTCAAATGAATGATATAATAGGTTCTTATCCCAGCAGAAGTAAATAAACTAATTTTTCTACTTTCATCTTTAAAATGCTATTTATCGCATATGCTTCCATGACGCTAAGTGATATTTTAAATTCACCTCGACAAGCTGTGACTTTGTGTGCTTTAGTCACGGGCTGAAGTTAGCTCTACGTTTTTCAATCGCAAAAATCAATTGGAACTAACAATCAAGTTAGTTGTCACTTGTCATCAATCTGTGAAAATAATTAATATGGCTTAAGATAATAAAATAATTTCCAAATTTTAGTATTTTTGTGATGGTGGTAGAAAAAGTATAGTATGCAATTCGTTTTATAACTTATAGACACTCGTTTTAATAAACACTCGCTCCGCTCGTGCGTAATAAAACTCGTGAATAAAATGCCGTTTATAAAACTTGCTGCATATTATACCTACTATTATGTACGTCTGCTAGGATAAGAATCTATTATATCATTCATTTGAGTTGCATAATGATGTTTATTAAACAACTCAATGGGATAAGGATCACTTATCCCACTCAGTGGGATATGACAATTTTTGACCAAAAGTTTTATTTTTTCTCTATTAATAGAAATTGAAAACAATTATTTTTTATAAACATTAATAACATTATTAATAGAAATTAAAACAATTACTTTTTATAAACATTACCAACTACCATCGTTGCAGCTGAAAAAGGACAAAGATAAAAATTATTTTCTTCAAACATTCCTAACTACTGTAAAGTAAAGTTTAATAAATTAAGCCGCCATTTTGTAACACCGAGAGATGTCGAAAAACTATAAAAACCGAATTGTTCAGTTTAATGGGAGCTTTAAAATTAAATATCATTTGACCCCCTGTACTATTTAAAATTTTTGAGATAATATGTTTGAATGTTCCCGCTCTTTTAAGTAGCAGAAAGGGTACTAAAACTTACTTTTTGTCATGTGGTAACTTCGTTGAAAAGCTAATTTACTGGACAATAGTTCATGTGCGGTTGTGCAAAATTTGTGTTTGATTATACTCTAAACAAATGAATTTCATTGAAGACAATTTATTTCAAAGAAAATATAGAGATTTGGAGATTTGTTATAAAAATATTTAAAAAATAACGGTATTTTGAGTTTATTAATATTTTTGTTCCAAAAGATTGGTCAAAATGTTAACACTATTATTTTCCTCCTTCTCTAGAACAAAGGTGGCTGCTTTCGTCTCTTGGAAACGCTTAAAGTTCCTCTTGACTGTTGACTCAGGAACATTGAGCTGGCGGCTTTCCTCGAACAAAGTTATGATGGTATACGAAGAACTATCATTGTAAGTGTTTGACCATTGTTTGCTGCATCGCCATAGTGACCAATTATGACTTGATTATTTATACATATTATTACAACAGTGATGTAAAGAAGACTGGTGTTTGCACTCTATTCAATTGTTTTCACCTCCAAACTTTGACAATCTCAAGGCTCCTTGTAAACTTTATCAACAGATGGTGCAACTGTAAATGTCAATTTTATTTTAATTTAAGTTAAGTTTATGCAGGGACTGGAAGTAACGCGTACATTTCATGGTAGTAAGTAACGACTCCTATTATTCTAGCGACAACTTCTGCTGTAAATGCAGTTTAAAACCAGCTTATTGTAACGACTTGTTTGTCCAATGTTTTTGGTTGTTGGTATTATTTGGATTTTAGTATCATTATACCTTTTTTCCAACTAAAAACCATTACAAAAATAACTACAATAAACTATAAACATTATGTAAAAATGCAGAAAAAATGTTTCACTTAATTGCATCTTTCATTAATAAAAGTAGAAACGAAAGTAATTTATTAACCTAACCTTAGCAAATAAGTGTTGTATATAGGATAGGTGTCAAAAATGGTCAAGTCGTGATATAAATAACTATCAAACCGCGCCAAATTTGAAATATACCTCAAATTTGAAGTTTTAAGAGCGCCATCTATGCGCAAATCTTATAAAGAGTCCCGAGATTGTGAAACTTTTAGGATGAATTTCTTATATAGACAAATGGTAGAAGTTGCAACACCATACTCTTCCTTACATCACTATTACAACAAACCTACTAAAAAATTTATTTATTTGTTCCGAATTAAATATATTTAAAAAACTCCCGTTATTGTTGAGCCACAGTGTATATACCCCTTATGTGCCAAAGTTGTTTTTATTGTAAGTAATCTTAGACATCCGCTACAATTTATAACCATATGCAGATGCTTTTTGTGTTGCATTCCTTCAAATTGTCAGAGTAGTGTTATATCATTTGTAGCTACGTACTAATTTGGACAAAAAAAAGTCCAAGTTATTTAAATTACCCCCCAATTCTAATTAAAAACGAAATTCATCAATTATAAAATCATTACAAGTACAAATAGAACATGGCACGGGAAAGAATCATTTACGAAACAAAAGAAGTTAATTAAAGCCCTAAAAGCTTCGAAATCAGGGCCACCCTGGGAGCAAAAAGCTGAGTAAGTTGGAGTCAATACACCTTGCTGTGCTTAAGCACTACCAATGAGAACTGGAACGAGAAAGGCAGCGCAAAGGAGGAGCTCTTCATCAAGCGAACGTCTAAAAGAGACAGATAAAGGAGAGTTTCCGTGAATGCATCAGGCGATAGGGACAAAAAGGCGACTAATAACGTGGGCGCGAGGAAGATGAGAGAGATGAGTGGTAAAAGCTGATGATTGATGTGGTATGTGATACAGTAACCAGTAGATCTCTTTATGACTTCAGACTTCAGTGAGCAAGGCTGGTGGTTCTAAATGCCGGAGCATAAGACCAAAATACCTTTGATGAGACAAAGCAGTCGCTAAAACCCTCTAAGCTGGCTGAAGATGAGCCTCAAACAGTTAACGGCAACTCCCTGTGATCGATTGTAGCTGAATATGCTAGTCTTGAAAAATACAAAAGGATCTCTGAGGACCTTTATGCGACTCTATATTAAATCAGATAGGGAAAAAACCTATAAGTTCAATAAATTTATGTTTCAGAAAATTCTAAATTTCAATTTCGAAACAATAAAATCACTACTAAGCCTACTAATGAAATAACAAACCGAAATGATCAAACCACATAATTAGAAGACACGCAAAACACGTTAAGGGTGGAGGGAAAACCCTATTGCTTATTCATTACACACGCAGCAGCACCTACCTACACGCAAACAAAACAAGTGGTGAAGATTGTGGTGTTATTCTGACAGGAAAATCTCTTGGCGTCTTCGCATTTTCTGTGATTAAGGGTTCAAGATTCATGCTAACTTAATTATTAAAATCCCAGACGCAACTGCGTACAGAATGCAACAAAACAAGAAGCACAACTTCTTGAATTGTAAATGAAGGGCTGTATTCGGTTTTTGTTAAATGGGGTTAAAGTTTGTTTAAGTAATTCTCAATTAGAATGGAATATGGGGAACGGCAATGAATTTTCTGTTAGTAAGCTGCTAGTAAGCTATTTAAATAACTTATTCAAAGGTTTCTATTTATAAACATTGTAAATATGATGGAAATCATGCTGAACAAAGTTAGAGAAAATTGTTAAAATTATAAACAAAACAAATAAATGTAAAGTAATTAAAAAAACTAAATCCGTTTCCATATTTTGGCAATAAATTGCTAAAGTTTTAAACAAAACAAATAAATTTTAAACCAGCTAAAAACATTTTTAACATAAAAGAAAAACCCGATAATTTACTTAAATCAGGCATTTACAAATTAATTTGTTCCAACTGTAATTTGGCTTCTATAGGCCTTACAATTAAAAATTTTGATATTAGGTACAAAAAACACGTACACCTAAATGAATCCAAATACGCTAATCACTTACTAGAACACAATCATTCAATGCCATTTAATAACACTATAAAGTGTCCTCACTTTTGTGATCATAAACGTAAATTACATACATTGCTTTCATTTTAAAACTAGCCAGCTTCAATAACTAACGATTGTAAATAAATTTAAAACGCATTTCAGCTCACAAAATTTAAAATTTGTAAATTTAATGAATGAGCAAATTAATCTCTCAAATTCGCCATTGTTAGAAATTTTGAAGTAAGAAATCAAGTCGCATAGATAACAAAAATCAAGTCAACAAGTTCTATAGTTTCTATAGCAACACGAATTGTTTACATTTAATATTACTTTTAATAATGTCGTTAAAATACGTATAAGGCGAAAATAAATGCCCGTTGAAGTTAACTATTTTATTTATAATATGTGTGTATGTAGTTTGTCTCTACCAGTGGTATTTCAATAAAAGGAACCTACCGCTTTAGATGAATTATGCACCACCGAAAGCACAACCTCCAAAATTGACCAAAGCTTGACGGAAGATCTAAGTTGGCCTATGACCGGAATTGAACTGCGATTGTCACGCTAATAGCCACGCACTTGATTAACTGCGGCCGAAACGTTAATGAAATTTCAACCAAAATTGGCCAATGTAACAAAAATCAGCAGGTAACTAACTACATGCGAAGAAGTTACATACCGACAGTTTTTATTATTCATTGATAGTTTAAATAAGAAACTGTAAATGTTCTTATGAATTGTTTAGAAGGCGAGGCAGGATTTTTTATATCTCTCTTCTTAATTGTTGGATTAGTAATACTGAATCTGCAATTCTCCGAAATTTTAGTGGTTTCTACAATTTATTTTTTTGGAAAAACGTAATTATTACTTTTATTACTGAATCTCCGCCGTATTTTATTAACTCGTTGAGTATTTTAACGGTAGCGTTCTAAGCTTTATAATGGCGTCGCTTGCTCCTTCTTCGTAATTGTTGCATCCCCGTTTCATTGTTCTGCTTCCTGTTTACAAAATCATTTCCTACTTCATTGCTGCTGCATCCCGATCCTTCTGTAGCATAAAGGAATCACCATATATAAATTTCTATGTTAATAGTTATTTATGTATTAAGGGCGTAAAAGCAAGTTACGCCCGTGGTACATACACAACTTTATACACGGGTGAAGATTTTTTAATTTAAAAATATTTCTCCTCTACTGGACATTTTGGAATAAGAAATCAAGTCATCTGCAGACGATTATCGAGATCAAGTCACCAAGTTCTATTGCTATAACAACACTTACTGTTTACTTTTTCATATGACCTTTGACAATGGCATGTAAACATGCCGAAATCCGTATAAGATTGAAATAAATAGATATTGTTAAAGTAATTAAATATTTTATATACAGATACTCATTAAATTGAAAATATTTATAAAATAAATTGAATTTTCTACTCACATCTAGCTTTGCTTTGAATAAATTTGAGATTTTAGGCAATATGGCTATCGTTATTTACCCGCTACCATAGCTACGCTTCAAATCTCAGTTTCTATTAAGTATGATATCGTTGTTTGACGTTTCATTATAGCCCATGGGCAATAAAGAGGTCCATGGGCTATAAATTTATGATACATCCATGCATAAAACTATTTAGAACTATCGGGTGACCCTGTCACACCACAGTATATACAAAAATACAGTAGTTGCACTAGTTGCAAAATATAATTTTCAAGTGAATCTTCGCGCAGGTTACTGCGCACTGTTAGGCTACGAATAAAGTGATGAACAGTACAAGAGAAGAGTAATAAAATTGTTTGTGTCCCTTTGTTTGGTGTGTATACCTTTGAAATTTCCCTTTGCTCTGCTATGTTACTATGTATGTATGTATATTACCATAAAAAAATAGTTAATTCACTTTTCAAGGCAAAAGAATCGAACATAAAAAATAAACAAAAAGTTTTTCTTAATTCTAACAGTTGCAACCATTTAATTTAAAGTAAGTTTTATCTTATAAAAAGATATGTGCATATATTTTAATTATTGTAAAATGTTATTTATGCAATCACCGTTTTGAATAGGCCAAGCTGATATCTTTCGTTTAAGTATGCGAAGAAAGTTGATATTTCTTAGAGTCACAGGAAGAATATAAAACTGCAGAAACCTGCGCGAAGTTCACTTGACTCACTAAAAATCATAGGTGCCGCCGCAGAGTGCAACTACTGTAACTTTAGTACATACTGTGGTAACACCTAGAGAGCGTGTCTCCATGTAGCGGATCGAGAAAAACCCATCTTAATATATTCATAGGGTGGGCTGGTACAAATAACCAAAAAGAATTTGCGAACAAAGAGGGACCCAATGCTTGGGGGTATAATGCTGGGCTAGCCAACTACCTGGGGATATAAATGAGGTAGTCCCATGCCCAGGGTAACAAGGGTGAAGACCTTAACGGTGGATCTACATCGAAAAAAGCATCCTAAGCTCTGGGGCTAATACATAACTAGACGCGGTGGGATACCTAAAGATGGCAGTCCTGTCACCCACCTTACCATACAATACGTTAGTAGTGTTTTTGGAGAAATAATGCTCGAAAGATCAATACGAAGATACCGGATGAAAATATTGATGACGAAAAAACGAGGAAAAAAGAAAAATGCAAGGAAATAGTAGATGTGCTAAAAATAATGACTTGGAACGTCAGAGAAATAAACACAAAGAGGAATAAATTGATAGCAATTATGAAAAGGAAAGAGAAAAACATAGCTGTTATAAATGAAACGAAAATGAAGTTAAATGGAACACGCTGTATAGAAGATATGGTTATGATTTGAAGAACAAAAAAGCAAATACCAAAGTTGCACTAATAGTAGATATCAAATGGAAGAATAACACTTAGAGTTATGAGTGTATCAGCAAAACAACTGTAACTGTAAGAATAAAAATACCACAACGCAATGTTAAGATATTGGGAAAATATGGCCCGGAAAAAGGAAGACATGAAGAAACGAAGAAATTTTACATGACCCTTCAAAAAACATATGACAAGACAAACAGAAACGATTACATTTAAGTAAAGGGAGATGTGAATGCAAGGGTAGGTTCAACACCAATACATGATCTACAGTTGATGACTCTAAATAGCTATCAAGACTTGATTTGTATGTTGCAGCGTTTAATACGAAAACTAGCATTTTATTTTATAAGAATTTGACACACTCTACATTACTATAACTCGCTTAAAGTTCATATAGTGTTTCTCTATAACAAAAAACATTTGATATTAATATACTTGTTATTAAAACAGTTTCAGCATTTTTTACACTTTTTAAATACTTAAATTATAAAAATTATTATTAGTGGCCACATGTCTTTTCATTGTATTTATATTATTGATATTAAGTAATACTATTACTTTTTCAACCATAGTTTTTAGGCGACAATGTAATAGGGCCTGTTTTCTAGCAAAAGTAACAAATTATTATTATTAAAAACATCTGGAGGTTATCGAAAAAGTTAAGATGGCTGGCCCCGGATACCAAATGAGATGAGAAAAAATAAAAATACCTAATAAGCTACGTCGATGATGCTGTAATAATAGCTGAAACTGAGAACAATCTACAGCCATTCTTGCACACATTTAAATAAGCAGGTAAGAACTGTACTAGAAATATATCCACATTCGCACAGAAAAGGAGAAGCACGTTAATATATAGAAAACCACGTGGTAGGCGGAAAGAAAGTCTCTGGGAAAAATGTCACGGAAAAAATTCCATGGAAAAAGTCTCCAGGAAAAAAGCCTCCGGAAAAAAAGTCCCTCGAAAAAAAAATCCCTGGAAAGAAAGTCCCATGGAGAAATAGTCCCAGAAAAAAGTCCTTTGGAAAAAAGTCTTCGGGAAAAAAGTCTCCAGGAAGAAAGTCGCCAAAAATAGTGTTGGATATTGAAGCCCCGTAAGTTTTGAATTGAACTGAAGCCTTAAAATAAACGACTTTACTTGATTTCCAATACGGTAGCCCTTTAAAGATCACTTTTTATTATAATAATGTAGCTACTTTTGTCAATAGAATTTATTTGTTTGTTATTAAATTAAATGTACAAAATGCAGTAAAAATGCCGTTAAATTAACCTAAAAAATACAGTGTTCCATTTCAAAAGTCAAAGATAGAACCGCTTTTCAGTTAAACCAGAAGTCGGTAATTTTCCTTTTGTGCCCAGAAACTGCTCCTGTTTTTTTTTTATTATTTATAATAATAATCTAGTAATTCAAGTAGCCCTGAAGTTATCAGTTTAATCAAAATATAAGCTTTTTAACAAACTCACTGCCAACGATGAACACTATAAAAAATGCAATTTCATCTTTTACTTATTTTATATTAAAAACATTTGTTTTCATGAATTTTGCCTTTCCTTTTAAAGTTTTTGAGTTTTTTTCTCTAAAGACTTTTATCACGGGGACTTCTTTTCTGTGACTTTTTTTGGGAACAATTTTTCCAAGAGACTTTTTTCCGGAGACTTTTTGCCAGGAGTCTTTTTTTCCAGGAGACTTTTTTTCCATGAACTTTTTTCCGTGACTTTTTTTCCGAAGACTTTTTTTTCCTAGATTCGAACCATGTAGGAAATCGCGTATTCAGACTAACCTTTAAATTTAATTTAACATTTACGTATCCTTTTTAAACTTAAAAGTATCTATGCATATGTAAATTTCCACTTGGCCCACCCATCTCCCTTGCTCATTACACCTATTAGTTACCTATTCCTCCCTTGTCGCACTCATTATGTTGTCCATGTTTGCGGGAAAATAGTGACAATCTGTAGATAATAGTGGAAGGCATAATCAAATGATTTCCATAATCGAATGTATGCCATTCTTAAACATTTAAAAAATTTAATAATAATATTTCTATGCGGTAAAGTGTATTAACACGCTCTTGCATCGTCTTTTATAGAGCCGTAAAGCTTAGACTTCAGTAGTTTATACTCTAAGGACTCGTAAGCATCAGTGATCTCAGCGACAGCCAACCAGAACTCCGCCCTTTTGCCCGACTGGCTCAAGGGCGTTTAAATACCTCCGCATCCCGGATTTCGGTTAAGTGATCTAATCACTCCGAAGATGGAAGCTGCAAATGTCTTGCGAAACGTTAGTTTGTATGTATTCACAAACAGCTAACAAGCATAAGCCGATTAAGTATTCTTGTTCTGGCAAACAAAATACATTGACCGTCCCAAGGTTAAAATAATCTAAGTACCCGGCCGTGTTTACAACTATGGTTCAAACTTTTAGAGACGTGCTTGTAAAGGCAGACCAGCTACCAGTCGGTCCATACCTGATTATGCTGGGTGTAATTCCTAAACGACGACGCTGTCTAGGCCGAATAAAATTGTAATATTGACAGTACGAGAAGCCGTGAAAGCCTCAAAAAAATAATTCTTGTCAATTTTAGAAAATGCTCCAAAAACTTAACGTCTTATTTATTATTTTTTTGTGAATAAACTCGATACATTTATTCCTACATTCCTCTTGTAAGCTTAGTTTTGAATTGGCGAACATGCATCAAAATGAAAATTGTAAAATTTACTTTGTTGCCGTAAAAGTGCGATCACAAACACACATACACATAAACATCCACATACAACACCTCGAGTTTTGATGGATTTGTAACGCATCTAGATCGGCGAACATTTATCACTTTCACAATTTGTTTTGACAATATTCGACATTCAACACGAACATATAAGAGCTCAATTTCCAAAAATCGTTATTTAGAATGGTCTTTGACAAAACAGTATGCCGAATGTGTTTATTTCTATTCTTGTTATTGATTTATTGAACATACTTACAACAGCTTTTGCAATTAAACAATTTCAACACCATAAGCTTACAGTTAATTAGAAAGCTTTCGTTTAAAATGCAACGAAAAATTTTATAACTTCCTGCACCTATTGTCGCAATAAAATGCAATCAAAATTTATTACGAAGAGACAAAATTTCATTAACCTTAGTTCGTGTTCAAAGAGCATCCCGGAACTTTTCTGAATTCAACAACTTTATATTGCAAACAAAGATAAGAACGTAGATTTTGGCCTCGTAATGAAAATAGTTTTAAACTTCTCCGCGCCCTTCGACGGGCAAATTATACAATTTAGCACCGTAAAGTTTTTCTTTGCATCATTTGGTGTCGTTTAATTGCTGCCCTAATTCAGAGCTGTTTATCATTTTATTGTGTTTTCGTGAAAAAACAGATTAAGCAGGCACTCACATGACGACAGCCGAGCTGAAATTGCACACCACGCTCCATTCTTCTACGCATCATCCTGTAATCTGTCGTCGTGTTTTCGAATATACGTTCTCATGAACTTCCAGCATGATTAAGTTCACGAAAACGAAACTTCGTCTTCATCGGGGCTTATTAAGGGCGGTTAACGGCGCATGGCTTTAGCACGTAATAACGAAGATTGTATAGAGCAAACGCACAAAACCAATTACTTTAAGCGATATAACTCGTTATAAACAAAGAGTTGGGAGATTGATGTTGTGTATTAATTTAAACTAGCACTAAGTGCCCTTTTTTGGCTCATTATAAGATTTTCAATTGTTCTATGATTTATCCTGCTTTCTTCTTTTCTATTCGTAGTTTATTTAATGCTCTATCTTTGATAGATTTACAAATTTAAGGTAAGTTTTGCTAATTTTTTACTTCTTTATTTAGAAACGGATAGTAAATTCTTAAATTTTGGCAGACAGACTCTAACAATAGCAAACTCGCTTAAGAGGATTTACAAAATATTTTAAATTCCAATAAGAATGTTCCGAATTTATCATTTTTCGGTTTATTTGCAGAGTTTAATTAATAAATTGTATACTTCTGTGGCTTCCTAATCCCTGGAGAACCGTAACATAAGCCGTACTGGTCCAATGGGATACTGAGCAAATTCCCAAAACCACAAAAACATCAGAAACTACATGAAGGTTATACAATTTAGGCTGTGCACGAGAGAGAACAGAACTTTTTAGGAAAATACGTTAAATTCCATTTAAAGCCGAATTTGCAACTGAATATAAAGTTTCTTTTTGAGTGTTGGAAGACCACGCGCCAAGGTCTAGTTTGGAAAATGCCCTTACAATTCTTGTAGTGTTAGAAAGCAAAAAAATATTAAGAAACATTTAAGGGTCTTTAACTTTTCGTTGATATCCATTCTTAATTAATGTTAATTTAAAACTGTGAAGCATTACAATTACCTACGTCATCTAATTAATTGGTATATGTTGGATCTTGTTTAAGTCTCTTACCTAAAGTATATAAAATCAATCTATATAATCTAATACATAAACTCGAATGGTGTCTAAATTTTGCACTACAGAAATGGATATTTGTAACCTGTATGTAAGTGCTGTAACAGTGTATATATTCCGCCAGTTAATGTTTCCATGCAAATAAGAAGCAGAGATCCCTTTTTGAGTCACGTTTTAATTGTCTAATTGATCGAGGCTGTTTTAGTATTACATTGTTTGTTGCTAAAGACAAGGAGCCGCTCTAGGAGAGTTTAAAATAACAAACATATTTGACGATGTTGAGATTATGTTTACAACATATTCACATTTCACTGATCGAGAGACAAAACATTAAAACTAAAATGCTGCAAGCATAAATTAAATTCAATGGCGAGCATTTTTATTATTTCTTATGTTTTTAATTCGGAAATTAAATGATTTTAAAAGCCTGCTATGTTAATGTTAAAGTCATTGAATTTAATTAATGTACGCAGCGTTTAAGTTCATCTGTAGAGACTTTTTTTATAGTGTTACACACTTTAATTTGATTTCAAGCAGATTACACCGAACCGCGTGTAGATTAAATTTTAAATGTTATCCGTCAGATTTCTGTGCTACGTATAATTATATTTGTTCATTTTATAATTGGCTAGGGTTTAAAAGCACCTGTCTATTTTTATTTCATTCCGTACGCTATATACCACTTTACGTCATTGATTTGAGTCCGGGAAATGGCACATTACAGGCCAAGGCCGGGAAGTGTTGCTTAGCAGCCCTTCCCGGACTGCTTAGAGAAAAATTCAAAATTAACCTTTTTAACTGATTTTTATTTATTCAAATCAATACAAAAACCTAAAAGACCTAAAAGAAAAAAAATAGGTAACTTAAACTTTATGAATATTAATTGTAATTGTACAACTTGAGTTCCCTTCCACACTAATATTGGGCATATAAAGTGGATGATGTGATTTAAAATGAAATACCAACAGCGAATGTTTTATTTGACAGATTATAAATGTCAAGAATGACGTTTTTATAAAAAGAAAATATTCAAATAAAAAATGGTTTTGACAGTAATGAAATAAAATTTTGTACGATACACGTCCGTGAAGTGATTATTAAAGCATTCGTTTAGAAATTTCGGACTCGGCTCATCGCATCGTCTGCAAACATCTAAACTCATACTTTAATATGTCACTTCCCGGACTAGTGACGTAAATAACTATTGCAGCAATGAATCGACCGACTCTGTTTTAGTTGTTACGATATGGAACTCAATTTCGATAAAAACCCGACATGTTCATATTCGGCATTGACCGATTTATGTAAGATATGTAGGCGCTTCATATTTTACTCATAAAAGACGTTATACAGAAACACCAACTTTATTTTATTAGCAAAAATTTAATTTATTACACGATATTGCGTAATACAGAAGAACGCTATGAATGCTCTCTATACGTCTGCACTGTCAGTCAAGATCCCAGTCTCGCCGGGGTAGCGGCACAAAATAGCCAAAACATTAAACTAACAACATGCAATAAAAAAATGGCTTTTGCTTCTGGGTGCAAGAAAATATTTCAGCGCCGTAAAAGTAACATATAAGCGCGCCTATTCCAACACAGCTGAAAACGTGACATCTGTTTCATCTGTAGCCAACATCTAGCTAGAGCAACGTTTTCAAATGATGCAGAGAAACATCTTATAGCAAAAAAATATTATTAATGAAGCGAAAAAAAATTGTTAAAGTATCAGGATTTTAAACGAATAAAAAAACGTATTCTTGTTGAAGAAGGAGAAAGATTAAAAGAAAATAAAAAAAATTAATAAAAAGTATAAAATTAAAAAAAAAATAAAATAGTTTTTTTTTTCTTTAAACCATTACTTTTTTTATGAAATTTTGTTATCCGAGGAAGTTGTTTTTTAAATATGTCTACTGTATACCCCTTTTTTCAAGACAGATTTTCAAAAATGTTAAAAAACAGTGAAATAGAGACGGCTAAGACAAAGTAATAGCTTTTTTCCGAACACTAGCTTCAAATTAACAATTTTTTTACTTTTAAGAAAATTTCCGTGGTAACTTATTCAGCATAGGAGCATGATGACAACTTGAAAGTGAGCGAGGTAGAATGCAAATCACGTAGTGTGCAAGAGATGAACATAGTAGATAACTGCGTACAAACGACCCTACAGAGGTAATTTATGATTGTTGTCCTTCTTACAATGGGGGATTAGCAGGGGTTCATATTTAAATATCTTAGAAATGCAAAAGTCCAAACGGTTCTTAATTAGATGTGCTCTAATTGTTGTGATTAGATATATAAAATGCCACTTTAACTTTGAATTTCCGCATACCTACGAAGCAATGGCATGCATAGTTCTGAAGCGTTAAAAGTACCTACGTCATCTAATTAAATTGTGCATGGTTGTTCTTTTTCTAGTGTCTTAGCTAAAGTAAATAAAGTTTTTTTCGTGAATTACCTTCCTTAAATGAGTATAGATTTTTACGCCTACTACTAATTCTGAGTTATAACAAGTGCGTACGTCATTTAATTAATTCTTATGTGGTTGATGCCTAAAATAGTTAAATTTAAGTGTCATTGATTTCCCACTACAATCATTATTAATAAATTTAGATGACGTGGGAAGTTATGAGTAACGAAGTACTTACGTCATCTAATTAATTCAAATGTGGTTGCTGCAGTAAATTACTTAAATTAATTGGATTTCTTTAAATTGCTTTTGTAACAAGAAATATCGCTAAGAACCATTAATGTAGCAGTACAATTTTCAAACAACCACTTCTGCCACTCACTCTGCAAATTACGAGAATACCGAATGGCTTCCTACAAAATTATTCCTACTTTCTTACGCGACTACGGAAGGAGAAGTTTGAAATTTAGCTTAATTGTTAATTACCAGACATTTAAATATTCAATGTAACGTAAACAACCTGACGTGTAAGTGGTTTGAATATTTAAGATGATGAGTACTTGACATTTTCCATTTTCCACGTTCTTGGTTTCAAGAAATCCCAACATTCTCATGTTAGTAGTGTAACATTAATGTACTGTTATTAATTTGCAACACTAAATCTTACAGCGTATTTTGTTAAAGTTGGGAGTTTTGAAGTGTTTTATAAATGGTAAAAGAGGAATTTTTCTGCAAGGTTTATAGAACAATTAAAATTTAAAAAGTAGAACTGTGCTTGAACTAAATTAAAACGTAAACTTTAATAGCCAACGAGTGACACATAAAAGCAACATTAAATTGACACTTCACACACAGCTTTTACTCCTTTTATGGGGAGTTTTCTTATTAATAATGCTTCGTGCCATAAAAACTTTGTTTTGGATGCTGAAATTACAATTTTAACATTTAATACATCGCGTAAATTCATACTCAGTGTTCTCAATTGTTTTAATGAAAACGTTACATTCACCACATTGATATAATAAATTGCGTGCCTTTCATGAAAATTATTGAGCATTGAGCACTTCAGCTTTTATACGATTTTATAGCAAAATTTTATGACCAAAATGGTGTTTATAGTGTTAGCTAGGTAAAACCCGCCACTTTTTGAAGTAAACTAATACAAAACTAACGCTTTCTTTTGCCACATTTGTACCAGGAACAATTTAGGTTCTCTCGAAATTCAATGGTTTCCTGTCGTGGTTCTTAAAGTTGCGGACCTATTAGGAGGGTAGCAAATCCTCCCACCTTCTATCTTGTGTGGTGTTTAAAGTGGCACAGGGCAGTGAAGGCCTACAGCTTTACGTGGGGCTTAAATCACAGAAGCCCATGCGCGTTCTCCCCGGAAAAGATTTAATACTATATCAGGTGAAACTAAAGCCGAAAATCCCCAACGAGGGTTCTACCAGCTATAGGCAACACAACCTACATCAAAGTACGTTGGTGGTAGTCCAAGACCTTTAACGGAGTACGCCGATTTTTCAAATTTCAGTACCACGTCTCCCGGATATCTAACACGTGAAACGGGGTGAGAGTCTTGCACCTTAGACCACTACACCAATCGGAAGCCCTATTGTGTTTCATGAAATGCAACATTTTTTTTTAGTTAATTCTTAAGAATGTTTATTGCTAATAATTTTATAAAACATCTACAAAAGATCTCCTTCTAAATGCGAGTAAGTGTACCCACATTTTATTCCAGCATAAGAATGGCCACCTAACTCTCCGGATTTGAATCGAGCATATTGTTATGTTGGAAAATTCAATTTTTTGAAGTTGTAGGTGCAAAGTTGTATGTATATTTCTTTTAATACAGAAAAAGTTTTGTATGTATACATAAATAAGTAAATAAGTATTTGTTACAATAGAACGGAGTTATTTAAACTAGGGTAAGTAAAAAATACTTAGGGATACGTTTCCGGGAAATTTGATTTAACGCTCGTAAATACATAAGAAATACCTAAAAAAAGTTACTCTTGTTGGAAGTAGCTAAGTCCAACCGTTTTCGAGATAATTTAATTTTTGTTAAATACCGAATTGCCATTAAGACGTGCGTGGTTAAAAAGCAACAAAAAAGTCTGTATGAACATAAACCCGGAAGTATTTCTTACAATGTTACAGCCTTCAGAATATGGAACGATCCCAATTGGGACCAGTGCAACTATTCTCGACTTGTGCGTCAAATTTTTCGTATACTTATATGACGTCACTCTATTTGACGTCATATACGCATACGAAAACTTTGCACACAAGGTGCTGGAAACACTTTGTTACGGAGTTACGGCATTTAGAAAAGGGAACAGTCCCAGTAACGACCATGTATGTTCTGTCCAAACCTTTGGAAGAGGAAACATATCTAATAGAAGACGATTCCTTTTCCGGAAGCTGTATTGCCGTTAGGAAGATTTTCCAGATTCATGTCCCAATAACGATTATTACTTCTTCCAGAGGCTGTAACTCCTTAAAGACGCGTTTAGAAAATCATGTGCATCAAAAGTTTAAGTTCTTTAGATTTGTAGTACTAATTCTAAAAATCCATACACACTAATTTGTTACGATAAAACTCAGACATTCATGGCAACTCGATTTTTATCACAAAAAATAATTTTATGAAGAAATCCTTTTGATTTTGCGACATTCAAAAAAAAACAAGATTCTCAAGCCAAAAGTTTGAAATTTTAAGTCTGGAGAAAATAAATTAAGACACACGTCGAGCATCTCCCACACCTACGACATTTATCGATGTATTTGAATGTAAACCAGTGAAATTGTAAATCATTATTGGAGTAGTATCAATAGTTTATTAATTTATAAAACTTACTTTAAGCCAGATATATTAATCAAAAGCTAATAACTTGGTCCCTTTTTACGAGGCTGTAACTTCGTAACGAAGCAGTTTAGAACATACATCTAACGAAACGTTGTTCCGTAAAATGACTTAGAAATTGAACTTCAGGAAATGTGTGTTTACAGCGCATATTTAATCCAAAGTGAGTTGCAAGATATTAATAAAGTAATATTTGCAAGAAGGTGCAATCTACCGTCTGGCTATAAAGTAACCTCACCCCCCAACCTAACTTTTGAACGACTTGATATTTTACCACAACATTTGGTGTGCTTTAATGGGAAATTAAATACTATTTTTTAGCCAAAAATTAAATTTGTATCATTCAAAATGGCGACTGGGCGCCATTTTAAAATTTTTTTTAATAGAAAGGGGGGCCGAGTGACACTTCATTTAAAAGGTCTTTTAGTTCTGCGTCCTATCCTAGAGTTTCAAAGAAAATATTTAGTCATAACAAAATGGCGGATTTTAAGCAAATGGACTCACTCAATTCAAAATTGTTTTGATTTTTTTATCCAGGGTCGAGTGACCCCTCATTTGAAAGGTCTTTTAGTTCTGCGTTTGATTCTAGAGTTTCAAAGAAAAATATTCAGCCATACCAAAATGACGGATTTTAAACAAATGGACTCACTCAATTCAAACTTGTTTTGATTTTTTTATCCAGGGTCGAGTGACACCTCATTTGAAAGGTCTTTTAGTTCTGCGCTTGATTCTAGAGTTTCAAAGAAAAATATTCAGCCATAACAAAATGGCGGATTTTAAACAAATGGACTCACTCAATTCAAAATTGTTTTGATTTTTTGTACCCAGTAGTTCACTTTTACATTTGCAGGACAAAATTCTCCCAGAAATATTTTAGGTGGCTGGAAATAATATTGAAAACGTTATGTTCCAACAAGACGGTGCGCCGCCTCATTATTATAGACCTGTTTCTGACTTTCTCAACGGACATTTTCTTGGAAGATGGATTGGTAGGCGGGGGCCTGTAGAATAGCCGGCTCGCTCCCCAGATTTAACTTCCTTAGATTTTTTTCTATGGGAATATCTGAAATCGAAAGTGTACAGAACCCGTCCAGAAACAATTGAAAAACTGGAGCAACGCATTACAGGAGTTTGCAGAAATATCACTCCAGAAACTTATGAAAATGTAAGGCAGGAATTTCATAACCGACTTTTTATGTGCCAAGAAGTGAATGGTAAACATTTCGAACACTTAATTTAATTTCTTTTTGCTTCAATTCT
Organism: Ctenicera cuprea; assembly: GCA_958336395.1. NCBI lineage: Eukaryota > Metazoa > Arthropoda > Insecta > Coleoptera > Elateridae > Ctenicera > Ctenicera cuprea. The sequence continues at coordinate 12,099,822 of OY284489.1, forward strand.
TAGTTTTTTTTTTTAATAGACTTCTTTATCTTCAAACATTGCCATTTTGTTATGGCTGAATATTTTTCTTTGAAACTCTAGGATCAGACGCAGAACTAACAGACCTTTCTAATGAGGTGTCACTCGATCCTCCTTTCCATTAAAAAACAAAATTCAAAATGGGACCCAGTCGCCATTTTGGATGATACAAAATTTAATCTTTAGCTAAAAAATAGTATTTAATTTCCCATTAAAGCACACCAAATTTTGTAGTAAAATATCAAGTCGTTCAAAATTTAGTTGGGGGGGGGGGGGGGGGTTACTTTATAGACACATTGTATATATCTACTTTTTCTTCTGTATGCAAAACCCAGATACCTTTCGTCTGTCGCAAGTGTTAGTGGTGAGGGGCCCCTACTACTCCAACTCATATTTATGCGGCCGTTATATAAAGACCATTTTTCTGTGTATAGTGGACAGCTATAATATTCCATAGAAATAAGCTTCCTTCGTGTAGAATACTTGTTTGTATTATTGCAGCACAATCTGCTGTCACCTCACTGCGACGTCAAACTCGAACGAGGACACATCGCAAATCAACCGGCCAAATATTCCGCTCACATTGTAACTACTAATGGCAACCGTTTATTTTCAGACCCTTAATCCAATCACACCTAAAATTATCGCGATATTTCTTTTTTAAGAAAAAGCGGTGTCTTTCACTTATCGGTAAGCAAGTCCGTCTACACACTATTTTTATGTTTGCCTTTAATAATGAAATAAACGCGATAGTACGTCTCTATACCTAACAAATTATTATAATATGTTATAAAACGTTGATTTTTTGTTTGTGGAATATTCTAACGAATCCCACTGGTGATTTAAGAAATTTCGGCAATTCTGTCTTTCATTGCAACTCAATTACGCTGCTATGGGACAACAATGTTTCTAACGACCCAACTGCGTTATCAATAAGGCGACAGAATTATTACTAATTTTTAATTCGCTTGTTAGATCATTGATGACTTTCATACGGAGTGTTTTAAGAACCAACCAAATTTAAAAAATTTAAAAATCAATCATTTTTCATGACAAAATTTCGCCAGGGCTAGCAGACCAATCGAAATTTTTATTAATTAATAAAATTTTCAGCAAGCCAGTTAAAATTATTGTTGGGTATAATTTTTGGCGTCATGAACACCGGCAGTAAAACATCATAAACAAACACGATAAAAACGCAAACTGTCTGTAATACCCGAAATATGAGATTGTTGTTGTAAAAATAAAACTGTATTTAACCTGTTATTTTACGTTAAATATGTGCATGCAATAGTCGTGATGAATACCAGGCTCCGTTTAATTTTGTCCAGGTAAAATTTGATGACTGATGTACTCAAATTTGTTGCTCTTACGCAAATTCGTTTGTGAAATTAATCAACTGACAATTTCACTTGCGAAGTTGCTAAGCAACAAACTTTAGTACTAGCATAGAGTAATTACTTACTCTATGGTACAAGCATCATATTTGACTGGCAAGATTAAACCTCTTGTGGTATTATACAGTGTGATTCACTTTTTCTGGACACACCTCGATATTGTTGCTGCTTTTTAACATAACAATTTCTAATTTTGGTCATTTGTAGATTTCGTTAAGACGCATACTTTATGCGGGCCAGCGAGTGGTCTAGTGGTTAAAGTCCCAGGCTTTGAAACTAGACTCCCAATGGCAGTAGGTTCGAGTCCACTGCCCGTCGGAAATTTTTCTGAATAAGTTAAATCCGGTGGGTCCATGGATGGTGTATGTGGTGTGTATGTTGGGTTGCATGTCTTTCAGGGGTGGGGCATGTTAGACCGGTGAATAGCACTTAGTTTGCTGAGTCCGGGTAAGGGGGTGGGATGGGAATCATGAAGTCGTGATCACGCACCGCTTCATGATTCTTAAAAAAAAATTATGCATACATACCAAATGTAAATAATTACGTCAGTCTACTCTATGATTGGAAGCTAATGTGAAATTATTTATTTTTTGCTTCTAGTTAGAAATAAGAAAAAAAGTTATTTGGAAAAGTTGTTCAGAATCAAAATATATCTCCAGATTCCAACTTTATTAAAAAATTTAAGGTTTTGTTTTTTAGACTGCGTAAACCTAAAAAAACGAACAATCAATTTTTTAAAGCAAACTAGAGATATTTTTAAATTCTGAACAACTTTTTGAAATAACGTTTTGTCCTATAATCTGCCTAGGCGTTTTATAAAATGAGGGAATTTTACAATCTGGCTACGACACCTACAAGAACAATAAACAACAAAATCAGTATTCAAATATTTATTTTCATCCTCTTAAAAACAAATGGTATTTTTGTTTAAACACTTGTCCATAGTTTTGTAAAAGTTATTGCGGTGGTGTTGGATAATAAGTATGGGTCGATATTGGTGATGCTTCAGGAGCGGCACTTGCAAAATGCGCAACTGAAAATGTTAATCATATTGAATAAAAATTATTTGCTAAATATTGTTTAAAAGTTCTTACCAAAGCACAACGTTGCAATGACAGATAACACTAGTTTAGTCAGCATTTTGGCAATAACGGTATTATACAGGTAGATACACCAAGTTCGTTTCTTAAAAAAGAACTGATAAATAACAGTTGCGTCGAAAGCTTTTATACTGAATACAGCGGAAAATCAAAATTAAAATATTCCCGTGAAATAAGTTTCTTCGATATAATTTCTTAACGATATAATACTTCGATTGTATACTGTGCACATAAATTTTTTTATAATACAATAAAATCGTTTTTATTGACAAACAGCCCGTGTTAAAATCAATTATACCCATAACGTAATGGTAACATACGAATAGTAAATAAAACGAGATTTTTGATTTTTGAAAATGTTGAAAAACTGAGCAGTTTTTGACTTAATTTAATAGATATTTATGTATTAAGGGCGTAAAGAAGCTTTTATGGCGTAGACGTAATTTTGAGCCCGAGGCGGCAGCCGAGGGCTAAGAATACGTCGAAGGCCATAAAAGCAAGTTACGCGCGTGGTACCTACACAACTTTATGCACGGATGAAGATTTTTTAATTTAAAAATATTTCTAAAATAAATTGAATTTTCCACCCACATCTAGTGTTGCTTTAATTAAATTTGAGATTTGAAGCGTAACTATGGTAGCGGGTAAACAACGGTAGCCATATTGCCTAAAATCTCATTTTGCAAGTGTTTAAACTGTTTCTATTAGGTATGATATCGTTGTTTGACGTTTCATTATAGCCCATGGGCAATAAAGAGGTCCATGGGCTATAAAATGACGTTTATGACAAAGAAATTCCTGTATAATTGTCAATTTATGATATATCCGTGCATAAATTATATTTTGAACTGGTTGCAAACACCAAAAGTTTTTTCTTTGTATCTTAATAAATTTTGTAATGGAACTTTTACTTTCCTAAACTTCTACTGAAGTAAAGAAAGTCATGATTTCATGCAAATTTTTGAATTTCAGATTTTAACGGAAATATGCGTTTGGGGTCCAAGGAACTCAAAAGAAATGTTTTAAAAAATGTCTATCTGTGGGTGCTGGGTGGGTGCGTTGGTGGGTGGATGCGTTTGTTTCCCAATATCTCCTAACTCCTTTTTTAATTTTTATAAGACATGGTGTGTGGAAGCTTTTAGTTGTAAGGTCGTTAATCGGAACCAAAACCGGAAACGGAAATTAGACCTCTTTTTACGGTATAGATTATTTTCTAAACACTTTTTTGTAATTTTAATGGCGTTGCAGTGCATCTAAAGACAAATCAAATGCTTTTTTTCTAAATGCGATATCTTCAAAATGAAGGCCGCTATGAATTTTTGAAAATTTTAAACTTAATGCCTGATTACTCAACAAGAAAATATCTAATTAATACAAATTCTCAATTTATTTGATAGCCCTTAATAAGTATAATCAAGTTTTCAATAACTTTTAATAATTTTCATTTATTTTTGAAAATCGTTTCAATAATTAAATTTTCAGGAAATTTGTAATATTTATAAAATTATCCAAACTTCCAAAAATGATTAAAAACTTACAAAAATTTTCAAAATATATAGTTTTGATAGTAATTAAGATTAAAAATTCGTGAATGTCTCGAAATTTTGTAAAATTTTCAAAATTTTTAAAAATTTTTAGTTTTCAATAGTTTTCATAAATTTAATTTAAAATAAAGAGAATTATTAAAATTTCCAAATAATATCACAAATTCAAGAATAAAAAACTTCCAAACATTTTTTATGGTTTATTCTTAACTTTTCAAAATTTTGAAAATAATTAATTAGCTTGAAAATTTGCAATACTTTGCCTGAACGGGGCCCATGTTTTTAAAACATTTTCTTAATAGCCCAAATATCTCATAACTACAAAAATCAATGTAATATACTGCAGTACTTTGTTAATTTAACAACATTTCTACGACCTGTAATACCAGAGATAGCAATAGTCGGGCATTAAATATTTCCACATATATTTCAACAAAAAATATTTGTTTTACTCCCATGTTTTAATTTACTTATTGAGTGTGCGCTGCCTATACTATAATGATACTCATTTCGATACAGATTTTCGTTATTCAATGACCCAAATTGAACAATAGCAGCAAAGCATTGTTTTTGGTAACCATGCTTACAAGAGTTGTGAACATTTCTCAGTTATTATCGCAAAACAGTTCGCGTTTTATTATATAAGTATAATGTTGAAATAAATTGTTTTAATGAATTATATTGTTAAAGTAACTAGTCGCAGAAAAAAATAGTGTATGCAACTCTTATATAATGGCTATTATTACACTCGTTTGAAATACGACACTCGCTACCGCTCGTGTCGTAATCTTACTCGTGTATTAATAGCTATCATTATAGATTCCTTGCTTAATATACTGTTTAAGTTTAAGATGTTAAAAAAAAGATTCTTTGAAAATACATTATTACTGTGGCTTGGGATTGCACCTAACAAGACGATAATTTTTGAATTCTGCAGAATGGCAGCCAACAGTGTAGAACTAGCGCTGTGAAATGCTGAATTTTTGGAAATTGTATCGGCTACCTACTATTGATTTCGAAATGTTGACGTAAACATGTTTTGGATTTTGGCAAATTCAAAACAGTAGCTTAATGGCGTTAAATTCCATATTTTCTGGAATAAATCAACAATATCAGTTTTCCCATGAAACAAGTTATTTCTATATAAGTTTTTAACAATAGGTACTTCAATTGTATAAAAATTTTGATAAAACAATAAAATTGATTTTTACAGACGAATGAGTCATGTAAAATCAATTATACCCACAACGTGGTGGTAACATAGGAATAGTAAATAAAGCAAGATGTAGCCAAGTTTAAAATCTTTAATTTAAACAAATTTTGATTCTTTGCTGGCTACATTATATTCTCCTAGCGGTATTTTTTCATTTCACGAAGACAAGTACGTTAATTATAAAAAAATTGTATATACATATTTTGAGCTTTTAGCAAACCAAAAGTGGTGGGTTGAAAAATTTCCGTGTTTGTCTATAATAAGCCACCCTTTTAACCAATCTCCAACAACTGAGAAGATAGCTCAAATACAGGGTGTTTCTCAAAGTTTGATCAAACTTCGGGCGAAGGTTTTTTTTAACGAAAACTAGTGTACTCGTATTTTCTTAATTCCTAAATATATATATTCCTTTATAAGGGGGGTACGGGCTCCCATTTGGTAGACCCTAAAACAGTTTTTTCGTGAATACTAAAAAAACCATTGAACGATTAAGATGAAATTTAGTATACTTTTATTACTTGTCAAGTTGCGTATTTCGGCTGCAATTTGATTTGTTTGTTTCTAAATATAATTTTCTTTATTCTAAAATAAACGCACGTTTTTAAAATCTATGTTTGAAATCGCACAAAAAGTTATTTTTAAATTTTTACGTACGTGGGGCCCTTTTGTAGTTATTCACACTTGAATTCAAATGGACGAGATTTTGACTTCTTATTTATTCTAAAAGGTTTGATTAAACTTCGGAAATTGATAGAATACGTGAAAATAATAAGAGGTATTTAATTTAAACTATCGAAAACCTATTCGTTTCCGAGATACAAAGTGTTGAAATTTTACTTTTATTTTGCGTTTTATTGATTTTCTCTAAAGAGGTTACAGGGAAGTTGAATGGAATTTTCAGGGTAAGTGTTACTCAAGACTAGGCATGTTTCACAGGAACTGTTATTTAAATTTGTAATTCCAGTGGCGTAGAAACCGAAGGAGGTGTCCCTTTTTTCAAAAATGATACGCTACTGGGATTTTTAAAATATATCGAATCACCGAAAGCTTCACTGTTAGTAGCAATTTTGTCCTCGTATCACGATACGGAATCGAACTGGGGTCGTCCTGCTCAGATACCCGATAAGATCTATGATGTATTTATACATAATTGATTAAAAGTACACTAATGTATGGAGAAATAACCAACGAAAAAATAAAGAAAGGCCTTATCTGGTATATCAATTACATATTATAATATTATATTTGAAACAAACGTTTGAAACAATAACAAAACTAATCAAAGCGAAATAATAACTCAAGACAAGCCTCTGTTTTGAAATTTATCTTTTGATGTCGTTGCATAAAGTTAGAGATCCGTTTTCCGGTGCCGGAAATTACGAAGCAACGTCGCCTGGCAACTGGGCTTTCTTAGCCATTACTATAACCCAAATTAAACGTCGATCATATTTAAAGTCTTTTGTCTCCGCCATTAAAGTTGTTTGTTTTACGAGCACAAGAAATTGGATGTTGTGAAACGTGCTGTTTTTCTCGTAGCTATCAGAAATTTGGGGTTTCGGTAAATTATTGCTTTGTTCCGGTAATCAGTGAAAATATTGATTAATTGTAATTTTACCACTGATGATTAAAATTTATTTATCACATTACTTTGTAACCCATTTACACGTCGATTCGGAGTTCCACAAAAGGTTCAAGTAGGTAATATGATTTCAATCGGACGTCGATTGTGGGTGACCCAGACAAATCAATTTTACAATTACATGATCAATTGGAAGACGCGTAATCGTTTTTATGAAACGTTGAAGCAACCTAATAAATAAAAGCGAACAATGTTTAAAATAGTAGACGCTAGTTACATTGATATCCATGTACCAACACAGAAGATTATTAGAATTGAAAAGTTACTATTATGCAATGGGCATGAGCTTACACCATATTTCATGATAATGCCCTATTTTACGTGTAAAACCAAAATTACGAGTAGCTAAATTACCAAAAAGCAGCAGCACTTCTTCCTTCATTCATCTACCTTTGACCGAGCCCCCCACCCCACTACTACGCTTTTGATTGATTTGTAATGAACCCCACACGGATTATCTTATCTTAGCCCTGCTCCTTATCTCACTTTAATCCTTAAGATCATCTACCATTCATACGATCTCCACTTCTTCTCTTACTTTAAAACTTATTTTTACCCCACTCCTACACTTTAAGATACTTTGCGGTGGACCACGTCTACAACTAATTCGTTCTCCACTTCTTCTCTTAATTTAAACTCCGTTTTTACCCTACTTCTACGCATGTGAATGCTTTGCTGTGGGCCACGCCTACTTTTAATCCCTCCTCCACTTCTTATCTTACTTTAAACTCTGTTTTCACTTCACCTCTTTACTCTAGGATGCTTTTTGGTATGCCACCTCTGCCACTTATCCATCCTCCCCTTCCCTTTTTACTTTAAGCCCTGTTCTTACCCCACTTTTACACTTTAAAATACTTTGCGGTAGACCACGTCTACAACTAATTCGATCTGCCACTCATTTTCTTAATTTAAACTCTGTTTTTACCCTACTTCTACGCATGTGAATGCTTTGCTGTAGGCCACGCCTACTTTTAATCCCTCCTCCACTTCTTATCTTACTTTAAACTCTGTTTTCACTTCACCTCTTTACTCTAGGATGCTTTTTGGTATGCCACCTCTGCCACTTATCCATCCTCCCCTTCCCTTTTTACTTTAAGCCCTGTTCTTACCCCACTTTTACACTTTAAAATACTTTGCGGTAGACCACGTCTACAACTAATTCGATCTGCCACTCATTTTCTTAATTTAAACTCTGTTTTTACCCTACTTCTACGCATGTGAATGCTTTGCTGTAGGCCACGCCTACTTTTAATCCCTCCTCCACTTCTTATCTTACTTTAAACTCTGTTTTCACTTCACCTCTTTACTCTAGGATGCTTTTTGGTATGCCACCTCTGCCACTTATCCATCCTCCCCTTCCCTTTTTACTTTAAGCCCTGTTCTTACCCCACTTTTACACTTTAAAATACTTTGCGGTAGACCACGTCTACAACTAATTCGATCTGCCACTCATTTTCTTAATTTAAACTCTGTTTTTACCCTACTTCTACGCATGTGAATGCTTTGCTGTAGGCCACGCCTAGTTTTCATCCCACCTCCACTTCCTATCTTACTTTAAAGCCTGTTTTCACTCCGCCTTTTTACTCTAGGATGCTTTTCGGGGTGCCACTTATCCATCCTCCACTTCTTCTTTCACTTAAAACCCTGTTCTTACCTCACTCACCTACACTTTAAGATACTTTGTGGTGTGCCACGTGCTATTAATACGCCTTTCACTTCTTCTTCACCTTAAACCCTGTTTTTTACCACACTCCTACTTTTCAGTAACGCCTACCACTCATGAGTCATTCAGTTCTCCCTTACTTTAAACCCTTTTTTTACCCCCATTTCTACTTTAAGATGCTTTGTGGTATCCTACGTTTACCATTAATCCATTATCTATTTCTGCTCGTAATTTAAACCACGTTTTTATCCTACTCCTACACTTTAGGATGTTTAGAAATGGGCCACACCTACAACTAATCCGTTCCCCACTTCTTCTTTTACTTGAAACCCTGTTTTGACCGCATTCTTACACTCTAAGATGCTTTGTTGTGGCAACCCTATCATTGATACGTTAACCACTTCTTTTTTTTCTTACCCCAAACCCTACTCTTTGGTTCATAGCTAGACGTTGTGGTTTAAGATGGTTGGCGGTGTGCCACCACTACCACCATTCTCTTACCCATTTTTCTCTTACTTTAAACCATATCTTTCACCTCATTCTTACCCTTTAGTGTGGTTTGTGTGTGATATCCCTACCACTTTTCTCTCGCCTACTTTTCCTTACCTTGCACTTTTTCTCCTACTCTACTCCCACACTTTAGCTATGTAGAGCGATTGGGCGCTAGGCGTAGGGATATTTAAGGAAGATCCTCGTTTCAGTGCGGGGATGTTTGAGCGCAAGAACGTTTTGGTGCTTGCCGTTTTGGCGCAGAAACATTTATGCTTTAAATTTCAGGGATTATGAATCCGTAATCATTAGCTGTAAATGTTTACATAAACAATTAGCATAATTAACAACTCACCTAACACAACACAACAACAAGTTTAAATTTAAAAAAAAATTGAATAAATACGCAATAAGCGAACACTGGATTAGAGTTTCTTTTATCGATTGGATTTATTGATCAAATTGAATTGGACGCATTTTCCATAAATTACGTTTGCGCTCAAACGCCCCTGCGCCTAAACAGCTCGCGCATCCTGCACCCTGCACCCAAACGCGATCTACAGTTTTAGGTGTTGCACAAAAATATTGCGAAGTAAAATATATTTCACTAGCTTTGCAAGAATTTCGCAGGTTACGTTGACCTTAAAAACTTCAGACGGCAGGTGTCAAATTTCAATTGAAATCGCTTATGACTTACATTATAATACTTAAATAAAATCGGAAGAAAACTAGTAAATTAAAAAATTAATTTGTTAAGAAACAGCGTTTAATAATGACTGTGGGCGCATTTTTATGCATATTTTCAACTTGACCTAAGTGTAAGCGATATAATATTCTAAAACCCTAATTTATTTTTTCTACATTAATACTAAATGAAGAATATTTATTAACTTTTAGGTATTTTCAAATAATAATTGCAAACAACACAAACAAAAAATAAAATGTAATTTATGTACTAAATTTCCTGCTACATTATCGTTACTTCTGATTTTTTGCCATTTCTTTTTACTGCTATCGCAATTTTAGCACTCCTTTCTGACACTTAAATTGCTTTAGTCATTACTTAAGGGAAATGAAGTGTAAGAAATCTACTTAGTTTCCACGTACGTGTTAAATATTTAAACGCGAAAGCGGCTCCCAACAATGATCTCTAGAAGAATAACACAAGGCAGAAAACAATCTGGCGTAAGTCTAAAGAGCAGCAGCGCCAATAAAAGCGAGGAAAGTGCAAATGAGAGCCTGAAGCCCTTTTTAAACGGGGCTCTTAATTTTTAATCCTCAATTAACACTGTAAAGTCCTCGGAGAGACGCACGACTAAACGTTTATTGTCCCAATTTCCCATCCCGTTAAATGCCTCACTTTTCACGGTTTTATTGTTTAATTTTTCAAATGAAGCATAAGGCAAGTCTGGAAGAGCAATTGTCATTTTACTTTTTTGAACTCGGAACGCCGCCGGAACCCTGTACAACGTCGACCTTTAGCGCTGCTGCGAACAGGGCGATAAAAATTTACCGGCAGTTGACTTAATCCGATTTTTAGGCTAACGAAGTAAATATTGCTCACAAAGGTGTTAGTTGAAAGCACTCAGCAGCACTGCTTTTTACTGCTCAAAGTGGAAACTTTTTAACGCTTCCACTGTCAGTCTCTATTTCACAGCACGAATGTTACTAAAAATTATTTAACTTTCTGACCATAAATTTACAAGCCAAGGGGAAAAATTTGCGACGCCAAAATATTTTATTTTGTAGACTTAGTGCACATAGAGCATACAGATTTCATATAAACAAAAAACGTTTTTTTGGCCATATTTCACAAGTAGGATTGTAAGTTTTACTTAAACCGACAGTTTAAAGAACAGGCATGACAACATTTTTACTTCTCCGGATACATGTACTGTATAGAGAAAATAAGTAGATACTGGCGGCTAATTGAAAAATGTGTGCTGCCCTATACCCTACTCCAGCTCATTTTTTGAAGTTTTAATGTAGAATTCTTGTTTGCATACATATATAAAGCAATTAGCAGTTTCAAGTACATGCAGTCTTTGGAAAATTAAGTAGATTACTCCCAAGAATCAGGTGGATAGAAAACGGCGCTTACGAAAAATACTAGTGGAACGACGATTTGGAAAGTTTTCGAAATATGCATTTAAAGTGTCATCAAACTATTTTGAAATTATAAAAAAAACTAATTTCGTGCTAACGAAAGACTCTTTGTAATATTTTTTGAGTTGACCTTGGTTGCGCATTTTGAAGGTCATGCGACTATTTTTGTGATCAGGCAAATACACCAACAGGAAGCTATTAGAATAAAGATTTGGAACGACTTTAAAATGGCCTTTTACTTCGCATCTGTAAGATCATGACACTACTTTCAAGATGCGGAAAAATTGTCAAGTGTCAGTGAGAAGTTAAGAAACGGGTAGTGTAACTTCCCAACGACTTTGTGATTTGAATTTTTTTAAACATATCACTATTTTAGGAAAGAGAAAGATCACAATGTTCTAATAGAAAGTCATGGGAACGGCGACTTCAAGTGACCTTGAGATAAGCCTGAATCTCACATATCCAAGTGATATTGCCACATTTCAGTTTTGTTGAAATTCAACATAAAACGTAATCATGTCTGGTGTTGAAACACGAAAAATAGTTTAAAGAAATGTGCAAAGCTTACTTAGCTTACGCACGCAGACTTATTCAAGCCGCCTACGCTGACCACTAGAGCTTAAGTAGCTCCACCCAGGCTGTTTCCATTCAGAAGACTTGAGTTTGACCCGTCGGCCCGGCCGACTCACGACTGTCCTGGCTCAGGTTTTTTCGTGGCACAAGGTAGATACTGGGACAGTACTATGCACGAAAATCTTTCCTTCTTTAAAATTCCTTGCTCTAACCCATCATTAACATCTTTTGATAGCCGAAGAAGAGTTTAGGACACCGATGCGGACTTCGAAAACCCCTATTATAACGGCCTGTTTTTTTATGTATGATATTAAGTAGTCACTGCTACAACGCTTACGCCAACACGTTACTGAATTTTCTGAATCCAATTTTTGAACTACATTATCTGTACATGTTACTCTACTTACAAATAATATATAAACGTTTACTGTATTTAAGTTTTTTCAAGTTGCTAATTGTTTGTATGTCAAAAATTTTGTTTCTCCCCGGTTAAAATTAATTTCTGTAAATTGTAACAAATTATTAATTAATCAAGAATACAAAGTTGCTTTATGTTCTTGGCAAATACTGGACAGTGACAATAAGAATGTAGTTACTGTTTTATAGGAATTTAAATCTTTATAGCAAATCTGTAACTGTCTCACCATTATTATTAGTACTAGGCGTTGGGTGTGGTACAGAAACCCACTGTACTAAAGCTCATTAGCTTATTGTACCCCGCACATGTTTTCTGTTCTATCAAGCCAGTCTCCATAACAAAGCTTAGGATGCTGTTGACGGGCGCAGTAGCCAATTCTTCAAGATCTAAAAATTGAACCCCAATGGTGTTGAGGTGTTTCCTAAAGCAACAGTGTATTAGTAGTTCTGTTACCATTCTGACTTGTTTCCTGTTTAATAGCCAAATTTCTTTTGCTTTACCTCTAAATGGGTCCCTCATAAACATCCGCAATTACCTCAGTCCAGTGATACATACAGTGTAAGCGATGTTGTTCCCGTAGCAGGTCCGTCACAGCCCCTGAGACTGAGACAGCAGTGTCTTGTTAGTAGTTCTGTTACCATTCTGACTTGTTTCCTGTTCAATAGCAAAATTTCTTTTGCTTTACCTCTAAATGGGTCCCTCATAAACATCCGCAATTGCCTCAGTCCAGTGACACATACAGTGTAAGTGATGTTGTTCCCGTAGTAGGTCCGTCACGGCCCCTGAGACTAAGACAACAGTGTCTTGTTAGTAGTTCTGTTAACATTCTGACTTGTTTCCTGTTTAATAGCAAAATTTCTTTTGCTTTACCTCTAAATGGGTCCCTCATAAACATCCACAATTGCCTCAGTCCAGTGACACATACAGTGTAAGCGATGTTGTTCCCATAGCAGGTCCGTCACAGCCTCTGAGACTGAGACAGCAGTGTCTTGTTAGTGGCCCTGTTACCATTCCGAGTAATTTCCTGTTCAATAGCAAAATTTCTTTTGATTTACCTCTAAACGAATCTTTTATGAACATTCGCGATTGCCTCAGTCGAAGTGTAAGCGATGTTGTTCCAGTAGCAGGTCCGTCACAGCCCCTGAGACTAAGACAGCAGTGTCTTATTAGCAGTTTTGTTACCATTCTGACTTGTTTCCTGTTTAATAGCAAAATTTCTTTTGCTTTACCTCTAAATGGGTCCCTCATAAACATCCACAATTGCCTCAGTCCAGTGATACATACAGTGTAAGCGATGTTG